>CM055122.1:1204580401-1205189482 GCA_029206835.1 Rana muscosa
CATTGAGGTGGTGACATGAGCATACACCTGCAGATAAGCTCCCCTCATCAGGAACTGTGTTCATTGATTATTGTATTATTATTGTGTTATTTTGTATTGGTATTATATTGTATGGATTTAAATATCCCTGTTGGAAGGGTTATCATGTATTGTCACATCCTGTGTTACCAAATCCATATATGGGCATTTGCTGTATGTAGCCCACATGCTGTGACATCACTTCCTATGGAGGAGGTCACATACTGTGTCCTGACTTCCCATGGAGGAGGTCACATGCTGTGACATCACTTCCCATGGAGGAGGTCACATGCTGTGACATCACTTCCTATGGAGGTGGTCACATGCTGCAGCCATTACTTCCTGTTTGTGATCTTTTGTGATAATAAAAGGACGCTATTAGGGCGTCGGCGACCAGTCTTTGCTGGGAGGCCTTGACGATGAGACCAGTCTGGTGATTCTTCTTGATTTGTATGAATGGGGATCGAATGGAAGGTGAGTGAATTTTAGCTTAAGATGCATTATATCATTGAGACGAAATGTGTTACGATTAGAGACACAATATCTGGCTGTGTGCTCTGCGTACAGCCTAATTTCGCTGACACCTGGTGAATGGTACAGAATGTATGCCTCATTAATTGCACCAAAACTGTTGAAGGTCTTTTCTGAATGTAAAGGAAAAATGTCCTTGCCCCCTTCTATGTATCAGGCACATATAGTCCTCATCCCTAAGCCCGGCAAAGACAAATCCCACTGTGCTTCCTATAGGCCGATCTCCTTGCTAAACTATGACCTCAAGATCTTGAAAAAAATATTGGCAACTAGGCTGCGGACGATTCTCCCATCTCTGGTTAATATAGACCAGACTGGTTTCATACCAGGGAAATCAACAGATATAAATTTACGTAGAGTGTTTACACATCTTCAGCTTTCTTTCCACTAGGGTAATGGTTACACTAGACATTGAAAAGGCATTTGATTCGGTGGCGTGGCCTTTTATGTCTTCGGTTCTAGAAGTCATGGGTTTCGGAGAAGGATTCCGCAGGTGGATCGACATTTTATATAAAGACCTGTAGCGGTTGGTTGATATTAGTTACAAACATCCACCAAATCACCCTGCTGCCAGACCCCCATATATCACTTCTGAGACAATGAGCAGTCATTTGCGTTGCTTTGTTGCGTTTATTGCAGGATACAACTTGGTTGGGGTAAAGGAAGATATGGGATGTCCATAGCACTTAATGAACTTCCATCACATTTGTAGAACATTGGTTAGTAGATTATTGCCCCATACACACGACCGGTTTTCCCGACGAGAAAACTGCCATTTTTTAGATTGGTCGGGAAAACTGGTCGTGTGTATGCTCCATAGCAGTTTCCCCGACGAGAAAACTGCCCGCAAAAAATTTAGAACCTGCTCTATTTTTTCCCGTCGTGTTTCCCGTCAGTCTTTTTCTCGTCGCGAAAACCGGTCGTGTGTATGGTTTTCCGAGGGGAAGAAAAACGCGCATGCTCAGAATCAAGTATGAGACGGGAGCGCTCGTTCTGGTAAAACTAGCGTTCGTAATAGAGATAGCCCATTTGTCACGCTGTAACGGACTGAAAATCACGAGGCTGAAAAGCGTGAATCGTCTCTCACCAAACTTTTACTAACACAAGATCAGCAAATGCAAGCCCAAGGGGTGGCGCCATTTGAATGGAACGTTCCCTTTATAGTGCCGTCGTACGTGTTGGATGTCACCGCGCTTTGGTCGAGCCTATTTTTTTAATGAACGTGTGTATGCAAGGCAGGCTTGAGAGGAATCAAGTCGGGAAAAACTTAGGTTTTTGGCATGTCAGGAAAACCGGTCCTGTGTACGGGGCATTAGCCCTGAAAATTATGCACTTATAACATTCACAGTCTCTTCCCCTGCATATCTCCACTGCAGACTATTGCTCCTCCTCCTATGCACTGGCTCCTGCAGAGTATCACTCCCTTGAATTCCTCTTGTACAAATCCTTTGCTGCAAACTGTTAGATTATTGTCCCATCACTTCCAGTAAGACAAAAAGGGATAACTCTGAATAACCCCAGCTTGCTGGCTGTAATTAGGCACTGTAATAAAGTCTCTTGAATGGTGTTGCCTGAGCAAATCTCTAAGCCAGAGGTATACAGTACCTCTCCCCGGCGGCTCAGTGATTTTAGTAGCTACACAGTCTTTTGGTGATATTACCTGAGTGCTTTACTAGGCCAGAGATATTCAGTAACTCTCCCCAACGGCCTAGCAATTTGGCAGCACACGGCAATAAGTGGACTACTGCTCCCAGCCAGTCCATAACTGCAAACGCTGCGTTCCCCGGTCACAGCATTCTGCACTACTCTCAACAATCCTCCTAATGCTTCTTCCACACTGACCTTCTCCAAAGTGCAAATCCTGTGTTCCCCGGCCACAGGAACTTGACACTAACTCCATGGTGAAGATCTTTATCCAGGAACACGTCCTAGCAGCTCCTCTGACCCTCCTCCGTGCTCGGCGCGTCCCCACGTGGGGACGTCCTGCAGCAGCTGCCTAAAACTCCATCTTCACTTCTCCTGCACCGACAGAATCCCCCTAGCAGCATGCGACCTCAGCTTATATGGGAGGCCTACCCCCTGCCAATACCGAATGGGGTTTGGTCAGAGCCCCTCAAATGAGCTCCCTGCCACTCAAACTCCAGGTCCAACCTCTGTTCCAGAACAATCTTCCTGAAAGCAGGGGAGGCGCCTTAGAGTCAAAGCACAGGTGATCACACCCACAACAGCCCTAAACACTCCCAGTCCCAGATCAAAACAAACAGGCCTGACTAAATTTGCCTGCACTGATAGTTTAAACATAGAAAAATCCTACTCTAGTGTAGCACACAGACCCCTCTTCCTACCTTCTGCTCACTTGTAAAAAAAAGGGGCACACCATGCCACATGCCCGTACCCTCCTGTGTGAAGAGGTTGGGCGGTGTAATGTACCTGGGTCTCTATGGTTAGGTTCTCCAGAGAATGGTTCTCATCTCCATTGCAATAAAGACAAGTCTCTATTCCCCAATAACTCCAAGGTCCACACCAATTGCAACTCCAACGTATAGTTTATTTTCTCATATGCATAGTCATTAGATAGGAAAGGATGGATGGAGAACAGGACAGCAAGAGATGTTGGAGTAGGTCCAGGCACAAACGAATACATATTCACTACCTGTATCTTCAAGTAGTCTCAGCTCACCCGGATAGTCTCCCATTAGAGTGGATCCTAGCAGCCGGAGTGATGCTCGAATTAGATAACACACACAGTCTCTGCACAAACTGTTATGGGTGAATTTAGGCCTCTGCCACAGACCTGGTGAACTTTGGGTCTCTGCCACAGACCTGGTGAACTTTGGGTCTCTGCCACAGACCTGGTGAACTTTGCTTCTGGTATTAGGCCTCTTTCAGGGAGATGGCATCCCTCCAGAGAGTTACCGGGCCCCTTCCTTCACTGTGATCTCTCACCAGTCCCTCGGAGCGGTCCTCCCCCGGCCTCCTCTTCCAGAAACGGGTCTCCTCACAAGGCAGCATCCTGGGATTCCAGTCGTTCACCTGCAAAGGGAGAAAACACATATAAAACCAGCATAATAACATTCTATACTATTATCTACATAGGAAGGGAACTACCCTCCCCAAGGGGAGGACATTTTCCTTCTAAATTAAGTACCTATTACACTAGTCCTAGTGTAAAATAAACATTAATATATATATTTTTTTCTTTCTTTTGGGCGCACAGAAACCCTTTACGAACACCGCCACCTAGTGGAAGTGCTACCGCCATAACACTGTCCCAAGCATTTGGAAATTAATCTTCTTCTTTTCTTCTTCTGTGGCCCTAACTGTATCTACCCTCAAAGTCTCTGTCTTTGTGGCGCTGTGAGCGGAGAGAAACGGCAACAGCTCTCCTGGCTCCCCAGCTGAGTAGACTACCCCGACTTACAAGGGTAAAGTCCTTGGACTCCAAGAGAGTACACTCCGGGGAAAAAAAAACAATAGAACACATTAGAGTCCAGTCTTTTTAGAGGTAAAATTCTGGATCGGGTAAAACAAGGAGCTTCCAGTTCTTGTCAAACGTTTCAATGGAATACACGGCATCCTCCCGCTCCTTCCGACACACAACCACCCAATCTGCGTGTATGTGCCGACCAAGTACCCAGTCCAACTTACACCCCTTGTACCTCTCAGCAACAGCAGCAGAACAAGAGAGATACCTGCGGGCATTGGGCACTTTCAAATAGTTCCACAGAAAGTCAGCGTACCATCTCTCCCTGTAGGCCTCCACCTCAAAAAGCAAGTCCTATGGGACATACGGGTACTCCCATCCGTAATCAGCGGCCACTCTCTGATTGAACAGCCGTTGCATCCTGGAAAGCGGAGGAAGAGTAGCACAGTCTCCCGCACCCGGTAGGACAATTGCATCCGGATGCCTAGGCACTTTCACTGCCTTGAGACCCAACATAGCAGCCCGCAATGGCGCATACTCAGCCACAGCGGTAGGCACGGGCAACATAGGTAAAGATGATGTAGGCATGGGGTCAGGTACCTCCTCAATCACATGGGCCTCCACCCGGGGTGCGATATCCCCAGAGTCTTTGGGTGAATGTCTTCTACTTCTGGCGGAGGATAGGGGTATTCTATCCCAGGCCTTTTTGACAAACAGTTCATCTATCTCTGCATCGTCTGCCACCTCAGAGGACGACTCCAGGTCAGAGGTATCGTACTCCTCTGCCGGCAAATCATTTTTGGTGGTGGAGGAATCACTGTCTTTAGCAAGTTCTTTGGGGTCGGGAACCCAAACATCCCCGATACTTCGGACACTAATCTTTGTCCCTTTCCCTGGCTTACCTCGGCCTGTAGCTGTCGCGGATCGTCTGGAGGTCCCTCCGACTAAACAATCCGATTCAGGCAAGCGCTGGGGTGTAGCTCGACCACGGCCGCAGGAGGCACATAGCCCACCTTTCGCTTGGGCGGTGGGAGCGAAAACTCTGTAGTGACAGAGGCAGCATCCGCCGGCTTCTCCATCTCCGGTTCCTCAACTACCGGAACATCCACAACGACTTCCTCAGAAGTCACGACAGTGCGCGTGGGAGTGACTGTAGAAGCGTAGGTTTCCTCCTTTTTACTCTTTTCCTGGATCTGAGTCCTTATTGGGCCTGGTATGCATTGATCTCTTGCCAAGTTTTAGGTTTTGACTTAGAGTGAGGAGTATTACGTTCATGGGTTGTGGAGTTGTTCTCCTCTCTTCTTGGCTTCTCTGATTCCTTGATTCTGTTGGAGTTTACTGGAACTGACGGGCACCCGGTTGATTCCTTCACTGGGGCCCTCTGAAGTTTTCCGCCGGCTTGCGGTATGAACCTTGCTTTTTCCCCGGGCTGGGACACTCTCGGCTGTAATGTCCAACCCCTCCACAGTTGAAGCAAACCTCATCTCTTCTGGCTTGTGGGGAAACCGGCGTTGAGGCACTCTGATACACCTCCTTCTTCGCTTCCTCTGTTTGTATGACTCCTGGACTCTTAGTCATTAAAGAGGTCAGCATTTCTAGAACTTGGGTCATTTGTGACTTCAAAACCGCAACCTCAGAGTCCTGTTCCGTGACTATGACAGATCTAACCTCAGCCGTGGGAGGAAATTTGGGCATCTCCAGTGTCTGCTGGTCTTTGAGCAATGCCTCTTCACCCCTCACTATTCGCACGAGATCTTGGTAGTTCAAAGACATGACTCCCCCAGTTGTCTTCAGGTGGAGCCAGACTGGATCAGAGCGTAGCGCTCCCTTCATAACCTGCCGCATCCTGGCTGCAACTATAGCCTGAGGCGCCATTCCTTTCTTCAGGACTATTTGGCAAAGCATTTTGTTCAGCCTTCGAACATATTCTGAAAAATGCTCCCCTGGCTGTTGAAGAGTATGTTCAAACTTGTACATTACGTCAGTAACTTTCCCCAGCTGGCTAAACTCTTCCTGCAACATAGTTAGGTAGTCATAAGCAGTGCAAGAAGTGTTGCTGAATCTGAGGTTCTTCACCGCTTCTGCAGCGGCCCCCTTTAAACTTTCATTAATACGCTGTTTCTTCTGGGTTTCCGTCACTTCCCATCCTTCTACAGCCTGCATTGCTTGCTCTATTCATGTGTCAAAGACTTCTTCCCCGGGTGGCACGGGCTGTTTACCTGAAAATATTCAGAGTTTCCGGTAACCAGTCTCCACACATACTGTGTTGCTCTTCTGACATTTGGCAACTAGGTCCCCTAAAGCATTAAGGAGTTCAGGGCCTATAACGGTCAGCGGCGCCGCAGCGGTTGCTGCTTCTTTTACTGTTAGTTCAGGTGGTTTTATCTTGATGGGCTTTGCATGCGATAGACCGTATATCTTTTGATCTCTGGTATCCCTTCATGCCATTCCACCAATGCGTAGGTAAATGAGGCCTCCGGGTCTGGCTTTAGATACATCACCCATGCCTTCTGACTCGGGGACAGCAGCAACATTATCCGCTCCACATCGTCCTCCTGCCAGTCTTCCCCGGGGAGTTCAATAACTACCGCCATGCCTGGACAAGCTCCGGCTGTTATGCACCACTGTGTCACTACCGACGGATCCATGCCGATACTCCTGGCAGGCTTGACAGCAGCGTACAGGATCCCGGACTCTGAGTCCCCACGTGTAGCAATACCCCCAGCTAAGAGGGCTGCTGGTATTTTTTTCAGGCCTGTAACACACCGCTGTCAACCCCCAGTAACTGGCTCTACCCTCCCTTGGCACAACCAGCGGTAACTAGAGGATTGTGAGACCCGTAGGCTATGGGTATCACAATACAGCAGATAACGTACACAGTAATATTTGCTTGCTGAACTAACAGTCTCTTCTGCACAGTAATCACACCACACAAAGTGTCTGCTTAATCACTAATGTGTTTACTGAATAGAATAAAAGATTAGATTAAACAGTAGTACATCTATTCATGCAGAGCCCTGCAATAAGAACTAGTCAGCATATAAACAGGTACACAATCCCCTCAATCCTATGCACATCAATCAATAAACCCCTCTTGCAAACTTCCCCATCATGGGCAAGATGGCGCCCAGCAATGTCTCTACTCTATACAGTCAGGCCTGACTACTTAGTTCACAATGTTTCTGTAGAGAAGGATCTTCGCTAGCAATGGTGGTGCACTTTGTAGGTTATTTCTAATCCACAGGGTGTAAAACAATTGCTGAATGTGCGACAAGGGATTCAACTAAGGCTGCACGGCACACTGTCCCTCTGGTGTGCAGCTCAACTTGGCAACGATGGGCCCGGAGCAAAAGACACTGGGCCTAAAGATTAACTTAAAGAATCTTCGAGCAAGTGCTCTCTCACCCAACCGAACCAGTCTGTGCGGCCGACTTCCACCACTGTGTGTCCCACACACAGTCTCACGATACCCAGAGTCTCTGATCCTCCCGACAGGCCTTGGAAGGTAGTTACACGAGACGTCTCTGGGGTTCTTCCGTGAAGAGTAGAAGGCTCTTTGGATCCACAAGGCCCAGCTCTCTGGCCTAGCCTGGAACAACCGACCCAATGCAGAGTCCACTTGCTAGGCGGGCGATGTCCAAAGAGGGCCCCGTGCTGCTCCGCCCCTCCTTATTTAGTCCAACCCCAGCAGACCTTGCGCCGGGCCCAAAGGAACTATGGATATCCCGTTGCACACTGGGTAGTCTTTTTGGGATACTTAAAGCAACACCCCGCTACACTAGCATCTACCTAAAGGTAGAGGGTGCTACAGACCCGACAGCACAGATAAAACTTAATGGTGCTCTATCAGCACTAGGGATGAGCTTTATGTTCGGGTCGAACATGAGTTCGACTCAAACATTGGCTGTTCGATCGTTCGTCAAAATTTGAACATTATGGGGCGTTCGCGCCAAATTCGAGTGGCGCGTCACGCCCCATAATGCACTGCGACATCGCAGTGCATTGCTGTCTGATGATTGGCCAAGCATGGTCATCCGCATGCTTTGTCCAATCACAGCGCCGTCAGCAAAGAGAGCCATAATTGGCCAAAGGCAGGGTGCCTTTGGCCAATTATGGCTCAAAGGGTTAAGTCCACGCCCCACACTATATAAGGCCGCCTGCAAGTCGGCCCTGTGTAGTCTGTTGCTGGCGTTGACCGAGAGAGAGTGTAATTTAGATTGAGCAGGCAGGCAGATTATTCAGTTAGCTGCAGTGTATTTAGTATATATATATACATCCAGGCTTGTATATATATATATATATATATATATATATATATATCTAGCGCACCCACCCCTCTTTTACCTGCCTTGTTCGGCTCCTCGCATGGATAGAGGGGTACACCGCGCCACAAGCCCGTACACTCCTGTGTGAAGAGGTTGAGCGGTGTTGTTGATGGGTTCTCCACAGTCAGACAGCCAGAGAATGTTTCTCACCTCTATATTAAATAAAGACAAGTCCTTGTATCCCCACAGTAACTTGAATGTCCACACCAGCTGAAACTCCAACGTAGAGTTTATTCTCTTGTAAAACACAGTCTCTGACAGAAAAGGTTGGAGGGAGGACAGCTTAAGGTGTGGAAGAGGTCCAGGCACAAACGTAACCCAATTCACTGCTCCGATTCTCAAGCAGGCTCAGCCCATTCGGATAGTCTCCCTAGCTTGGGAATAGCAGCCGATATGGTACTCAAACTTTACACTTGGTCTCTGCCACAGACCTGATGAACTTGGTCTCTGCCACAGACCTGATGAACTTGGTCTCTGCCACAGACCTGATGAACTTGGTCTCTGCCACAGACCTGATGAACTTGGCCTCTATTAAGGAGAAGACATCCCTCCAGAGAGTTACCAGGACCCTTCCTTCACCGTGACTTCTGCACCAGTCCCTCGGAACGGTTCCTCCCCCAGCCTCCTCATCTAGGATACGGTCCCCTCGCAAAGCGGCACACTGAGACTCCTCGATCTTTGGTGGGCTCCAGCCGAAGGTGCTGGGCCCAGGCCTTTGTTGCAGCCCCAGGACTAAAGGTGCCTGGGACTGATCCACCGAACTCCGCCCCTGGGCCAAAGGTGCCCAGGACGGACAGGAACACACACCCTGGGGTAGGACCCCCGACAACGAACCCTGAACAGGCAGCGTCTGCCCCTTCTATATCCTCTCCCAGCATGCACCGCAGGCCTGCTGCACCCACCGTACGGCTGCTGAGAGGGGACACACAAGGAACAGCACTGGATTAGCGGTTCGACCCTGGCCTACTATGGCAGCGCCACCATACACCAATACTCTCCCTGCAGACAAAAACGGTTGCAAGAACTCTAACAATTAGGGTGTTTGGGTATAACTACCACCCAACACTTCCCCGAAATTTAGCACCCCGCTACATACTCCCCCCACTAAATAGACACTGGTCCCCAGTGTCTGGAGCAAACCTATGTCTCTCAAGCCTGAGTCAACATAGACCTATTCCAGAAACAATTTGGAAAAAAAATATGTTTGTTTGTGCCGGAACCTGTACATGGGGAAAGGGAGTTAAAGTAGTTGTAAACCCACTTTTTCAACTTGCACCTACAGGTAAGCCTAGATTAAGGCTTACCTGTAGGTGCAAGAAATATCTCCTAAACCTGTACCTAAACCGGTTTAGGAGATATTTACTAAAAATGACAGGCGCCGCTGTCTACGGCACATTCATGGGGTTAATCCCATTCACAAAATCGGCTACTTCCCAGCAATCGCTGGGCGTAGCCGAATGTGACGGCTCCCGCGTGCATGCGCGGAGTCACGTCTTCGCCGCTCCGGCCAATCACAGCGCCGGAGCGGCGCTGTGATTGGCTGGTGCGGTGATACCCGGAAGTAACATTCCGGCTATCGCCGCAGTGATGGCTGCGTCTGGAGTGAGGGACGCGGACTGCTTCGGGGCCCCCGATCTAAGGTAAGTGGTACATAATGAGCTAGTATGCTAGTCATACTAGCTCATTATGCCTTTCTCTTGCAGGCTGGCTCAAAAAAAAAATGATTAGTGGGTTTACAACCACTTTAAATGCAGAAATGAAAGAAAAGCAGAGAAACACATGTGCACATCCCATTCTCAATGTCACATAATCCACATTTTATTGTACATTTCCATTTCCCTCCCCTCTGTACTAGCTAAATCCACCCCATAGTCAGTGATTTGCTTGGTGTCCACCTGCAGAGGGAAGAAAGAAAACACACAACCAATAATTTCTAACATCCTAACTAGGGTTGTCCCGATACCGATACTAGTATCGGTATCGGTACCGATACCGAGCATTTGCCTGAGTACTTGTACTCGGGCAAATGTTCCCGATGCCTGATCCGATACTTGTACAGTCAGTGGTGATCGTGTGTGGGGGTCTTACAAGCACCGATCACCGCTGTATAGATTTAAAAGTTTGACAGCTGTTTCTCCGCTTCTCTCTCCCCCCCGCGCGTGGCTTTCAGTTGCTTTAAAATCAGCGGTGATTGGTGCTTGTAACTCCCCCACACATGATCACCGCTGATTGTCCCCGTATCCTCCTCCAGCCCCCTCCATTTTGCTGCTGTGTCCCTCCGTGTCCACCTCCATGCCGGCGTTCCCCTCCACGCCGCCGCTCCCCTTCATGCCTCCGTTCCCCTTCATGCCGCCGTTCCCCTTCATGCCGCCGTCCCCCTTCATGCCACCGTCCCCCTCCCTGGCCCCTCCATGCCGCCGTTCCCCTTCATGCTGCCGTCCCCCTCCATGCTGCCGTCCACCTCCATGCTGCCGCCCCCCTCTGTGTCCCCCTCCGTGCTGCCGCCCCCCTCCGTGCTCCTCCTCCACCCCCTCGATCTGTCAGGATGGAGAGAGGAGGTAGGAGCCAGTAAATCTGGCTCCTTACTTGTCGGAATGTACAGAGTCAGTGATCACTGACTCTGTCCATTCACATAACTGAAACATCGTAAACTGTGTTTACAATGTTTCAGTTTATGAATGGAAAGGAGCCGCTGTCTTCTCTCCATTCATTTTCAGCGCAGCTGAGGCTGCTGAGAAAGGGACTGGGGAATCTGTGTCCCTAGTCCCTTTCCCCTTCTCAAAGGGGAGATGTCAGAGGTCTGTTAAGACCCCTGATATCTCACCAAAGCCCCCCAACAGGGCTGATAAAAAAAAAGAATTAAAAAAAAAAAAAAATTGTAAAAAATAATAAATAAAATAAAACACACACTGACACTGTCCACCCCCCCCCCCCTTAAAAAAATAAAGCATTGTAAAAAAACTAATTAAATAAAAAAATAGTAAAAACAAATTTGTAAAAAAAAAAAAAAAAATACTGACACATGAGATTAAAAAAAAGTATCGGTATTCGGTATTGGCGAGTACTTGAAAAAAAGCATCGGTACTTGTACTCGGTCTTAAAAAAGTGGTATCGGGACAACCTTAATCCTAACCTATATACATTAGAAGCGAAAAGATTCTCCCCGAAGGAAAAATCCTTTCCTTCTAAAAGTAAGACACACTTCAAATGGAGTGCAAAAGTTTTGCAACACCGCCACCTAGTGGAAGTGCCACCGTCAAAACACTTGTCCTGGAAAAAAAAAAACTTTCTTTCTCTTGGAAGTGAATCCTCTTCTTTCTCGAACCTGACTGTGGCCCTGAACTATTACTACCCCAAAAGTCACTGTCTTTTTGGCGCTGTGAGAGGAGAAAAAAAAACACAACAGCTCCTGCTCTTCCAGCATGTAGAATACCCCATCAGCAAGGGTAAAGTTCCTTAGGCTCCGGGAAAGTGTACTCCGGAATGTAACAAAGGCAAACACAAAAGAATCCAGTCTCTTAAAGGTAGTACTGTGGATGTGACTGCACTAATGGTTTCCTATGCTTGTCAAAAGTGTCTATGAAGTATTCAACATTGTCTTTATCCTTACGATGGATAACCACTCTGTCAGCATGAATATGCCTGCCAAGCATCCATGAAGGCCTACACTCCTTATACCGCTTAGTGACTGCGGCAGAACAGGCAAAGTACCTACGGGCCTGGGGTACCTTTAGATAAGTCCAAAGGAAGTTCGCGTACCACCGATATCTATAGGCCTCCACTTCAAACAATAACTCCTTTGGCAAATACGGGTATTCCCACCCATACTCAGACGCTACTTTCTGGTTGAACAACCGCTGCATCCTGGATAATGGAGGCATGGTTGCGCGATCTCCCATCCCTGGCAGAATGATGGTATCTGGGTGTCGAGGCACTTTCACTGCCTCCGGACCAGACATAGGGGCTGTAGCGGAACTCCAATGTCCGCTGGGAAATCCTTGAAGCTGAGGAAGTACTAACTTATCCAAGGCAACCTTTTATCCCAGTAACTGGACGACACACAGTTCTGGGAGTAAATCAACACTTTATTTAGCCACAGCTGGCTTTTTATATCATTCCCCATGCAAGGGGTTTCTTAACTGATTTTCCAGGGGCATTCCCTTCAGCAACTAACAGATGAAGTGATTTAATTACCTGGAACTATTTCTAACACATTTGGTATGCGTGAGACATTTGTTACCCCATGGACAGAGCTCCACATATTTACTCATAACAATGAAACCGTGCCAGACACATTACTAGGAGTGTAATTCCATCTCGTAGCAGATAATAGGTGGGGTCATTAACACACTGACAATAGATGAATAGAAAGCTACCTCAGACCCCAATTAACCCAATTTACTTATTCAGACATCAGTAGACATTCTGTCTCTACATTTCCTGGAATGAATATTTACTGTCACATTTCAAGTGATCCCCACCAGATTCTCAGTGTTCAGTATTTTACTACAGGGGCCCGCAATGACACTCGTCCCATCCCGGCAACAGGTGCAGGTATCTCAAGTGGTGGAAGGGCAGACAACGGGACAGATTCCTCCTCAGGCTCCTGGGCCTCCACCCGGGGTGTAGCATCCCAAGTGACTATGGGTGGGTCCCTTTTTCTACAGGACGAGGACAGTGGCATCTTATCCCAACCCTTCCGCTCAAACATCAAACATCATCTCCTGGGTCGGAGACTGACTCCAGGTCGGAGGTATCACATTCCTCCGCCGGCAGGTAACTCCGGGTGGATGACGAATCACTGCCTCTCACAAGTTCAATGGCCCTGGGGTCCCTTGCCCAATCATCCCCGACACTTCGGACCTTAGCTAAGGTCCCTTTCCCCGGCTTACCTCGGCTTGTAGCTGAAGCAGGATGTCCGGAACTTTTTCCTATGGATGCATCCGATCCGGGCAAGCGCTGGGGTGTGACTCCCCCACGGACGCAGTAAGCTGTAACATAGCCGACCTTCCTCTTGGGCGGTGGGAGTGAGGACTCTGTAAAGACCGAAGAAGCATCCTCCAGTCTCTCCGACTCTTGTTCCTCAACGACCGGAACACTTTCAACCGCAACTTCCTCCGAAGTCTCAACAGTGCACGTAGGGGTGACTGCGGAAGCTCTGGTTCCTTCTTCCAAAGTGGTGGCGCCTGTAAGGCAGTTCAGACGGAAGGCCCGAGGCTTTTCAGTAGGCTGCTCAACCTCAAATAAAAATTCCTTGCACTGCTCACATCTTCCGAAGGGCCTAAGATGCACCACCAGTCCCTGGCATCCGGGACAAACCCCTCCATGGGCCTCCGCCTCTCTGCAGACATAGAGAGCGAAGCGACCCCAAGGCTTCAGTCAGATCCCCGTATCGGTCACAGAAGCAGCAAAGGAGGTAACGTTCATGGTAGTTGAACTCGGAATCCATGCGGCATTAGACGCCATGTTACCCACTCGCCGATCCATTGTGCACTGTCTCTCTGGCGCCAAAGTCACCACGTGCAACTCCTCACATGGCGAGGCTCCTCCCATTTTTCTGCAATGTTCGCAGGCTTTCTCACCTTGGGCCCGCCCACGTACTACGCAGCTTGAGCTCTCCTCGTGGCGCAGTTACTTTCTTCAAAGATGGCCAACCTCCACGGAGCTTCACAGGGGAACAAAGTCCAAACTCTGGGCTTCTTCTGCTGTGGAAATCCCGGACTCGAGCCCCCACGTCTAGCGCACCCACCCCTCTTTTACCTGCCTTGTTCGGCTCCTCGCAGGGATAGAGGGGCACACCGCGCCACAAGCCCGTACCCTCCTGTGTGAAGAGGTTGAGCGGTGTTTTTGATGGGTTCTCCACAGTCAGACAGCCAGAGAATGTTTCTCACCTCTATATTAAATAAAGACAAGTCCTTGTATCCCCACAGTAACTTGAATGTCCACACCAGCTGAAACTCCAACGTAAAGTTTATTCTCTTGTAAAACACAGTCTTTGACAGAAAAGGTTGGAGGGAGGACAGGACAGCTTAAGGTGTGGTAGAGGTCCAGGCACAAACGTAACCCAATTCACTGCTCCAATTCTCAAGCAGGCTCAGCCCATTCGGATAGTCTCCCTAGCTTGGGACTAGCAGCCGATATGGTACCCAAACTTTACACTTGGTCTCTGCCACAGACCTGATGAACTTGGTCTCTGCCACAGACCTGATGAACTTGGTCTCTGCCACATACCGGGTGAACTTGGCCTCTGCCACAGACCTGGTGAACTTGGTCTCTGCCACAGACCAGATGAACTTGGTCTCTGCCACAGACCGGGTGAACTTGGCCTCTATTAAGGAGAAGACATCCCTCCAGAGAGTTACTGGGACCCTTCCTTCACTGTGACTTCTGCACCAGTCCCTCGGAATGGTTCCTCCCCCGGCCTCCTCATCTAGGATACGGATCCCCTCGCAAGGCGGCACCCTGAGACTCCTCGATCCTTGGTGGGCTCCAGCCGAAGGTGCTGGGCCCAGGCCTTTGTTGCAGCCCCAGGACTAAAGGTGCCTAGGACTGATCCACCGACCTCCGTCCCTAGGCCAAAGGTGCCCAGGATGGACAGGAACACACACCCTGGGGTAGGACCCCCGACAACGAACCCTGAACAGGCAGCGTCTGCCCTTCTATATCCTCTCCCAGCATGCACAGCAGGCCTGCCGCACCCACCGTATGGCTGCTGAGAGGGGACCACTGGATTAGTGGTTCGACCCTTGGCTACTAAGGCAGCGCCACCTGCAGGCCACAGGGAACTATACACCAATACTCTCCCTGCAGACAAAAACGGTTGCAAGAACTCTAACAATTAGGGTGTTTGGGTATAACTACCACCCAACACTTCCCCTAAATTTATCACCCCACTACATATATATATATATATATATATATATATATATATTGTGATGGGGAGACCCTGTGCATCCTTAAAGGGTGTTGGTTTATGCCAGATTTGTTAAAGAAAGACATGCTGATTGAACAGCTGTGTGTTGGGCTATTTAGTTCTGACATGACTATGGATCAGGGCTCCACCCAACAGACAGGAAGTCTGTGTATGGCAGTCAGGTGGACTCCCATCCCTTGGAGAGGAGTCAGGCGCTGCATGAAACAGCCAGAGTATGCATGTCTGCAGGAGGCAGATGTCATTGGTGAAGTAAGCAACCAGGTGTTGACCGGGAGTAAGCGAGGAGTGAGCTTATCTCTTGGAAACTGTTTGGGTCTGAGGAGCAGACCTAAGGCCTAGGCTAAAGGCCTGAAAAAGCCGGATAGCAAGAAGGTAAAGCTAGGAGGCTAAACTGTTGAGTATGCAAGATACAGGAATGATGGAACCCCCCTGTGAATGCTACGGATGTATTTGTGAACTTTTGTGCTTTTAAATAAACAGAGTTCCTGACTGGCCTGAATCACTGGAAAAACGCATCTACTACGAGAGCTGATAACCCCTAATCTTACATATGGTGGAGAATGCGGGCAGTTTTGGAAGAGTTCCAGATCCTCGCATACCAAAACAGTGAGTAAAAAGAAACTGTGTGTTTTGCAGCAATACTGTGATGAACAGCAAAATCTGAATGAAAAGTTAAAGTTTTCTGTGGTGAACTGCTGTTAGCTGTGTGGGACAGCCAGGCGAACAGGAGTTCAATTAATGGACTGTGTTGTATACAGGTGATGTGCCTGTGGAAGTGAGCTCAAGCAGAGAGTGAAGTCTGCATGTGAAAGTGTGCTGTTTGCAAGTCTTGGAGACAGTACTTCAAAATTTTCCTGTGTTAAAAGGAACTGTGTTAAAAAAAACGTTGTTGGCCTGACTGCAGAGATGCGGCGGTCAAAATGCAAAAAGGAAGCAATGTTTGCTGAGATGAGAGACAGAGCTAGTGTTGTCCCTAGCAACACTGGTGAAAGGAGTGCACAGGTGACTGCAAGTATGGAGAGTTCACCAAAGTCTGAGTCTGCAGTAGATTGGTGCAGGCGACAAGAGCTGATAACCCCTAATCTTACAATATATACACTGTATCCAGTTTAGCTAGATCTGACTGCAGGCCATTCCTGGTGTACTGTTTCTAATATACTTCAGGCAGGCAGGTGATTCAGTGAGCTGCAGTGCATTTAATATATATATATATATATATATATATATATATATATATATATATATATATATACACAGTCTTGTGTATATATATATATATATATATATATATATATATATATATATATATATCCACTGTATCCAGTGTAGCTAGATCTGACTGCAGGCTGTTCCTGGTGTACTTTTTCTAATATACTGTAAGGCAGGCAGGTGATTCAGTGATCTGCCGTGCATAAAATATATATACAGTCTCCTACATATATCTATCCACTGCATTCTAGTCTAGCCAAGCCTATATCTGACTGTAGGCCATTCCTGGTGTACGTGTTCAAATACACTTTCAGGCAGGCGATTCAGTGATCTGCAGTGCATTAAATATATATACAGTCTCCTACATATATACTGTATATCCACTACATTCAAGTCTAGCCAAGCCTATATCTGACTGTAGGCCATTCCTGGTGTACGTGTTAAAATACACTTTCAGGCAGGTGATTCAGTGAGCTGCAGTGCATTTAATATATATATACAGTCTCGTGTATATATATATATCCACTGTATCCAGTGTAGCTATATCTGACTGCAGGCTGTTCCCGGTGTACTTTTTCTAATATACTGTCAGGCAGGCAGGTGATTCAGTGAGCTGCAGTGCATTTAATATATATATATACAGTCTCGTATGTGTATATATATATATATATATATCCACTGTATCCAGTGTAGCTAGATCTGACTGAAGGCCGTTCCTGGTGTACTGTTTCTAATATACTTCAGGCAGGCAGGTGATTCAGTGAGCTGCAGTGCATAAAATATATATACAGTCTCCTACATATATATATATATATATATACACTGCATTCTAGTCTAGCCAAGCCTATGTAGCGCCCCTTTACTTTTCAGGGGTGCTATGTACTTAAATTTAGGGGTTGGTCTGAGCTAGTAGCTAGAGTCAGACCACTTTGATTGTTAGTACTCGCTTCTGCCTATGTGATGTAGCCTGATGTGCAGTTCCCTGTGGCCTGTAGGTGGCACTGCCATATCAGGTCAGGGTTGAACCGTGGGTGACATTACTATGCCTTAGGGTGTCCCCTCTCGGCAGTGGTGCGGTGGGCGTGGTTGGCCTGCAGTGCATGCTGGGAGAGGATATATAAGGGGCAGACGCCATCTTTTGGGGAGACTGGAGATCGGAGCACTGGAGAGTGAGCGGTTTGCGCCACCCGGCCCTCCAGGCCAGGGGTGCGCGCGTGTATCAGTCTCAGGCACCTTTAGCCTGGGGATGCAACTCCACTAGTAGGCCCAGCACCTTTAGCTGGGGCCTACCTCAAGAAGAGGAATCCCAGGGTGCCCAGGAGAGGGTGGACCCGCTCTAGGAGGCGGAGACCGGGGAAGGACCTTTCTGATGGACCGGTGAGAGTTCACGGTGAAAGAGAGGCCTGGTTACCTTCTAGAGGGATTCAAAGATCCGTCACGGGCCTTGCAGCATGCTGTCACTGGCACCTGTCCTTGTGTTGCAAGTGCTGAGAAGTTTGGGACTTAAAGATTCTGTGGCAGGGGATCTCCCGATCGTATCTCTAGGAAACCTAAAGTGAATGTTCGAGCATCACTCCGGGTGCTAGGATCCGCTCTTACAGGGGACTATCCGGGTGAGCTAAACCCACTCGGGATCGAGTGGCGACTATTGTATCAGTTTGTGCCTGGACCTATCTCCCAAACCTCACTGTCCTTTCTCTCATCCACCTTTCCTGTCTGTTGAACTTGAACTTTGCTCATAAAAATAAACTCAGCGTTGAAGTTAAAGTGGTGTGGACATTGGCCTTCCTGGGGAGAAATAGAGACTTGTCCCTACACTTTAGGAGACGAGAACCAATTGAAGGGGATAACTTGCTGCAGGACCAAAAAAAACGTAACACCGCTCAACCTCTTAAAACAGGAGGGTACGGGCATAAAGCACGGTGTGCCTTGACCTGCAAGTGAGTCAAAGGCATGAAAAAGGTTTGCGTGCTACACCTATATCTGACCGTAGGCCATTCCTGGTGTACGTGTTCAAATACACTTTCAGGCAGGCAGGCAGGTGATTCAGTGATCTGCAGTGCATAAAATATATATACAGTCTCCTACATATATATATCCACTGCATTTTAGTCTAGCCAAGCCTATATCTGACTGTAGACCATTCCTGGTGTACGTGTTGTAATGTTCGGGGAACCCGCTAGATCGCAGGACACAGGCTTTTCAAACAAAAGGACGTTTATTTCAACTTAAATGGCTTCACAGCAGCAAAACAAAAGAAATGACAGTCTCACCGACTTGTAGAGTTTATAACTGCTGTCGCAGTTAAACAGTCCTTCCTTGGTGTTGCAGGTAAGTTTCTCAGATAGCAGGCTTCCATGCAGGCCACTGCCATGTACATTCACAGCTTCCCAGAGCTTTTCACAGCCTCCACAGCTTTTGCAGTGTCCACCATTCACCATGCAGACTTCACTACACTCCTTCACTCTCTAACCTACAACTTCCTGTCTCTCTTAAACCACTTCCTTGGACAGGTGTGTTAACCATTGCTGTTCCCTTAAAGGAACCACAGCCCAAACAGAGGGGAAATATAGCGTCCTTCCAGGACCCAGCCACGGCGTCCTGTACAGTGTTCAAATACACTTTCAGGCAGGCAGGCAGGTGATTCAGTGATTTGCAGTGCATAAAATATATATACAGCCTCCTACATATATATATCCACTGCATTCTAGTCTAGCCAAGCCTATATCTGACTGTAGGCCATTCCTGGTGTACGTATTCAAATACACTTTCAGGCAGGCAGGCGATTCAGTGATCTGCAGTGCATAAAATATATATACAGTCTCCTACATATATATATCCACTGAATTTTAGTCTAGCCAAGCCTATATCTGACTGTAGACCATTCCTGGTGTACGTGTTCAAATACACTTTCAAGCAGGCAGGCAGGTGATTCAGTGATCTGCAGTGCATAAAACATATATACAGTCTCCTACATATATATATCCACTGCATTTTAGTCTAGCCAAGCCTATATCTGACTGTAGACCATTCCTGGTGTACGTGTTCAAATACACTTTCAGGCAGGCAGGCAGGTGATTCAGTGATTTGCAGTGCATAAAATATATATACAGCCTCCTACATATATATATCCACTGCATTCTAGTCTAGCCAAGCCTATATCTGACTGTAGGCCATTCCTGGTGTATGTGTTCAAATACACTTTCAGGCAGGCGATTCAGTGATCTGCAGTGCATTAAATATATATACAGTCTCCTACATATATATATCCACTGCATTCTAGTCTAGCCAAGCCTATATCTGACTGCAGGCCATTCCTGGTGTACTTTTTCTAGTAAACTTCAGGCGGTGTTTTGCTAATACAATTTTACAGCATGTCTGGAAGGCCACCAAGGAGAGGCAGACGCTCACAGGCCACTAAAAGAGGGCAAGCAGGCTCTGTGTCTACAACCAACCGTACTGGTCCTCAGCACGTGGCCGGGAGGCACACTTGTCCTTTTTTTCCGCAGCTGGCCGTGTTGAACCACAACATGCAGAAGAGTTGATAGAGTGGATAATTAAGCCATCCTCATCCTCCTCATCCTCTGTCACCCAGGCTCAGAGTAGTTTGCCTGCCAATGCAGCTGCCAAAGCGGCCTAGTCCATCGGCTCAATGTCATCAGTCACTCCTTCCCTAGCCCCACCATCATGCACGGAGGAGTCCCCCGAACTGTTCAACCACAGTGTCGGGTACATGCTGCAGGAGGATGTGCAGCGTTTTGAAGGCTCCGATGATGGTACCCAGGTTGAGGAAGGCAGTAACGTGAGCTCAGAGAGAGGGGGAGCCCAAGAAGGACAAAAAACTGGCAGTCATGTTCCCCCAGCTGCAGCATACTGCCAGGTTTGCTCCAGTGATGAGGAGGGAGGGGATGATGAGGTCACTGACTCTACATGGGTGCCTGATAGAACAGAGGAGGAGAAGGAGGAGGAGGCACATCTCCAATGAGGCAGGATGCCCTCCAGGGGCCAGCTTAAGGGCAGCCACCCGACTGCATCACACCGCAGAGCTCCGCATGTGCAGGGTGCTGCTGACTCCCTGCGTATTTTGAAAAGTTCTTTGGTGTGGGCCTTTTTTGATACGTGTGCAGCAGATCTCACTGTTGCTGTTTGCAACATATGTCTGAAGTGTATCAAGCGTGGCCAAAACAGCAGCCGCTTGGGCACCACATGCTTGACCAGACATATGTCGACCTCCCATTCAGTCCGTTGGAAACAGTACTTAAAAGCCCGACACCAAAGAACAAGGCGGACCTCTCCTTGCTCCTCATCAGCTGGGATCTCCAACCCTACTCTACCTTTAGTCCTCTCAGAAACCTGCACTGAGAGGAATGAAGGTGTAGAATTAAGTGTGCCAAGTACTTGCGGGAAATCTGCTATCGCTACACCAACATCCGATTGCAGCAGGCAAATTTCCCTACCCCAGTTGCTAAACCGTCAAAAGAAATTTTGTCCCAGCCCTCCACATGCTCAGCGGCTGAATGCTAGCTTGGCTAAATTGCTAGCACTCCAACTGCTGCCTTTTCAGCTGGTAGACTCTGCCCCCTTTCGTGAATTTGTGGAATATGCGGTACCTCAGTGGCAGGTTCCCAAACGCCATTTTTTTTTCACGGAAGGCCATTCCGGCTCTCTACCGGCAATGTCTTGGCCTCGTTGAACAGGGCGGTCAGCGGTAAAGTGCCTATTACCGCTGACTCATGGTCCAGCAGGCATGGACAGGGACGTTACCTTTCTTTCACGGCGCACTGGGTAACTCTGCTGGCAGCTGGGAAGGATGCATGACAGGGTGCAGTATTGTTGGAGCTTGTTCCGCCACCACGCCTCCAAAATAGTAGTGGTGATTCTGCCACACCTCTCTCCTCCTCCCCCTCCTCTTCTTCTTCCTCTATGGCCTCTTTCTCTGCCGATTTGTCCTCGGAACCAGTGGTGCCCCGTAGGCATTCAAAGGGGCTACGCAAACACTCAGGCAAAAAGATGCCATGCGGTGCTTGAGTTGGTCTGCTTAGGGGACAGGAGCCACACTGGGGAAGAGATTCTGTCAGCTCTGCAGGGGCAGGCTCAGATGTGGTTGATGCCACGCCAGCTTCAGCAAGGAATGGTTGTTTGCGACAATGGCACCAACCTCCTCCTAGCCCTCCGACAGGGACACTTGACCAATGTTCCCTGTTTGGCTCACGTCCTTAATTTGGTGGTGCAGCGGTTCTTGTGCAGGTATCCAGGCTTACAGGATCTCCTGAGGCAGGCCAGGAAAGTCTGTGGGCATTTCCGCCGGTCATATAATGCCAGTGCTCGGCTGGCTGACCTTCAAAAGGAATGCAACCTGCACAAGAACCGCCTCATCTGTGAAATGCCCACCAGGTTGAACTCAACGTTGGCAATGCTACAGCGGCTACACACGCAGCAGAGGGCCATCAATGAGTACCTGTGTGAGTATGGCACCAGGACAGGGCCAGGGGAGCTTGGCTTTTTTTCGCCATGCCAGTGGCTACTGATCAAGGATGCATGCACTGTCCTGTCACCATTTGAGGAGGCCATGAGGATGGTGAGCAGTGACAGTGCATGCATCAGTGATACTGTCCCTCTTGTCTTCCAGTTGGAGCACACGCTGCGTGGAATAATGGACAGGGCACTTGAGGCAGAAAAGAGGGAGAAAGAGGAGGACTTCCTTACCTCTCAAGGCCCCCTTTATCCAGACAGTATTCCTGCGGGCCCGCCGATCACACAGGAAGAGGAGGAGGAGGATGAGGATTATGTCAGCATGGAGGTGGAGCCTAGCACTCAGCCTCAGCAGCAGTCTTCAAGGGATCGTTGAAGAAACCCATGGACTTGTACGTGGCTGGGAGGAGGTGGCTGCGGATCATGTCATCCTAAGTGACCCAGAGGACTCCGGATCAAATGCCTCAGCAAACCTACGCTGCATGGGCTCCCTGATCCTGCAAAGCCTGCGAAACGACCCTGGCATCCCTTCTTGATCCACATTACAAGGGTAAGGTTGCGGAACTTATCCAGCCTTCGCAGAGGGAGCAGAGGATGAAACATCTTCAGGAGGCCTTGCAGAAAGGTTTGTGCAATGCGTTTCCAGAGCCTGGGAAGTTACAATTTCCTGGTCCTGAACAACGTGTTGCTGAGGCTTCGGTCAGTCACAGAAGGAGCGGTGGAGAAGGTGGCCGTCTGACCGATGCGTTCAGACAATTCTTTAACACCACCACCACTGCCTAAGACCCAATTTTTCTGCCCCTGTTTAACAGGGGTGTGTAATTTTTTGATCAAATATTTCACAGCAGGGCCCGTTCCAGCGCCCACCAAGAGTAACTGTGAGGGCTCACAGTGTTGTGGCACCACCACCACCACCAAAGTCCCAATTTTTCTGCTCCTGTTCAACAGGGGCATGTAATTACAATTCTTGATATAATATTTCACAGCAGGGCCCGTTCCAGCGCCCACCAAGAGTAACTGTAAGGTCTTACTGTGTTGTGGCACCACCACCAAAAGCCCAATTTTTCTGCCCCTGTTCAACAGGGGCATGTAATTAGATTTCTTGATATAATATTTCACAGCAGGGCCTGTTCCAGCACCCACCAAGAGTAACTGTGAGGGCTTACAGCGTTCTGGTACCACCAACACCTAAGGCCCAATTTTCTGCAGAGTATATTGATATAGGGCAGGCCGTATAGTATATACAGGCGGTCCCCTACTTTCAAACATCTGACTTACAGACGACTCCTACTTAAAAACGGAGGGAGACAACAGGAAGTAAAAGGAAATCTACCCCTAGGAAGGGAAATTATCTCCTGTAATGCGGCGTATACACAATCGTTTTTCATGCCATTTTTTAAACCAACGTTTTTCTCGTCGTTTTTTTCATGTTTCCTCTCAAGCCTGTCTTGCGTACACACGATCATTTTAAAAAACGTTCAAGCAAAGCGCAGTGGCGTACAACACGTACGACGGCACTATAAAGGGGAAGTTCCGTTCGGATGGTGCCACCCTTCATGTTAGTAAAGTTTGAGCGACGATTCGCGCTTTTCAGCCTCCTGCTTTTCAGTCCGTTACAGCGTGACAAATGTGCTATCTCCATTACAAATGCTAGTTTTACCAGAACGTGCGCTCCCGTCTCATACTTGATTCTGAGCATGCGCGTTTTTTTTTCACCTCGTCAAAGCATACACACCATCATTTTTCACGTCGTTAAAAAAAAACGACATGAAAAACGACGTGAAAAAATAGAGCATGTTCGAAATTTTTAATGCCCGTTTTTCACGTCGTTAAAAATGCTCTGGAGCATACACACGATCGGTTTTAGTGCCCATTTTTAAAAATGGCATTTTTAACGGCATGAAAAATGATCGTGTGTATGGGGCATTAGAGTTAATATGGGGAAAAAGGTGTCTCCACTGATGGTTTATCACCAATCCTTGTTTCCCTGATAACCCCAATTTTTCAAAATACAATTGTCATTGGGACAGAAAGTGAGCTGAAATCTTCTGAACAGGGGCACATACAGCAAAACAAATGTTACAGGGGTGATAACCCTTCAACCTATGTTATCCAAAAAGCTTAAAAATCGATTTTTTTGGCTGGAGCTACACTTAAAAAATTTACCTGTCCCAAATTACAAACAGATTCAACTTAAGAACAACTTAGGAACAAACCTACAGTCCCTATCTTGTTTGTAACCCGGGGACCGCCTGCTCAGAGTATATAGGGCCTGGGGGTTCTCCTTAATATCCATACAAGACCCAAAGGGCCTGGTAATGGGCTGGGGGGGGTACCCATGCCTTTTTTCTCAATAATTTTCATCCATATTGCCAGGACCCGACATTACATTACAGCCGCAAGCAGTTTTAAATTACTTTAGAAATGTCATTTTGTGCAGGGACTGTTCTAAACATGGGAAACCCGCGCCACTTTACAGGCATACTATAGACACCCCCAGGTATGATATTTAAAGGAATATTTCACTTTTACTTTTTCACTTTAAGCAATATTAAAATCACTGCTCCCGAAAAAACTGTATTTTTTAAAACTTTTTTTGCATTGATACATGTCCCCTGGGGCAGGACCCGGGTCCCCAAACACTTTTTAGGACAATAACTTGCATATTAGCCTTTAAAATTTGCACTTTTGTTTTTTCACATTTCGGTCCCATAGACTTTAACCGTGTTCGAATGTTCGCGCAAACTTTCTGTCCGATCGCATGTTTTGCTGTGAACCAAACCGGGGGGTGTTCAGCTCATCCCTACTGTACACACTGTATTATATACTGTGTACACCGGCTGCACTGTATTATATGCTGTGTACACCGCGTGCACTGTATTATATACTGTACACCGGCTGCACTGTATTATATGCTGTATACACCGCCTGAAGTGTATTAGAAACTGTACACATTGTATTATACACTGTGTACACCGCTGGCACTGTATTATGTACTGTACACCAGCTGCACTGTATTATATGCTGTGTACACCACCTGAAGTGTATTATGTAAAGTACACCGGATGCACTGTATTATATGCTGTGTACACCGCCTGAAGTGCATTAGAAACTGTACACACTCTATTATATACTGTGTACACCGCCTTTACTGTATTATATACTGTTGTGGAAATGTTATTATATAAGATTTATGTGGACATTTTATTCTAGGATGTGCGTTTTATAGATTGTCATCTGTCTCCCTGTGTCTGATGTTTAATCGAGGAGCGCTCTAGCAGAGCGCACTTGGGTTGAATCGAGACCAGCGGTAAAAACGGTCAGTATGAAAACCTTCTTATGGGATTAAAACGTGTTCTCTGCGTGTGTGGGCGTTTGTTGGTTTGTAGATATCAAACGCAATGCGCTGGACTGCTTGCTTTCCAATGGCTATACACTTTAGAGAAGCGAAGTCCGCATAATGAGAGAAACCTATTAATTCTCTCTTGCGGACTTCGTTATCCGCTTTATGGATACATATCTGTATTTATAAGAGGACATTGATATCTGCCTTGTCGGTGTACTTGTACCGTATATTGACAACAGCAGTAGCAATGTCCCCGCAGATTGTCCCAAAACTATAAGAACAAGTAGAATGATCTCACTAGATACTGTTTACTTTGAACAGTATTGTGTGGGCTCCATGCTGATTAAGATGGGGGGTGTGCACTTCCTCCCCTTTCCCTCCTGTGAGTGCCCTCCCCTTTACTGTTTGTCATTTCCTGTGATGTCATTTTGTATTAAGGGAAGTGATTGGCTGTTGGGGCCATCACTTCCTGTTTTGTTATCCTTTTGTTTCCAATGAATAAAAGAATCCGGGTGGCTGAGCTCTGCCCAGACGCTTGAGACTCCAGCTTGAAGCAGCATCGTTTCTGATTCTACCTGGTGCCATTGAAGTACTTCAAATTCCTTGTACCAAAGAGCTTGATACAAACGTGCTTTTAAGCACGAAGGAATTGTTTTGTGCTTTGTGTGCATTTAGACGCTGGAAGTCCACATTTAGGCGCGGTGTGGATTTGCGTACAAAGCCCAAGGGAATTCTTCCACGACATTTCGGCGAGCCAGCTTGGAGCCAACGTAGTTCCAGCACAGCGATCCGAGAGGAGAGATTGGGTCTGCGGTTCTGGGACAGGAAAAGGCCGGCAAAGTTTGGTAAGACAGACTCCATTTCAACTTTTGAAATTTTTGTTGTTCTAGAACCGGAATCTGGTCTCTCTGCTCGCTGTTGCAGGTAACTCCGCTTAGCAAAAGAACACATTTTTGCAGTTTCACTCTTTGTGTACAAGGACGGGGATTTATATTTGTACTGGGAGGGATAGCTGTATTGGCTTGGGATAGAAGTCTATATTACTGTCCTCTGTAGACCCCATAGTCAATACAGCCTAGAGGGTCCTTGTATGGGGTTTATGTTAAATGTAAAACCATTTCCTGTAGTACAACGTGACGGTATGCATGGAGTGTGCTAGTTGATGTTTTAAATGTGCGGCAGAGATTGAATGACATAGCATTGTGTGTCTGAGTTATTTCATAGTGCTGGTCACCGTGTGAAATAACTTTTGTAAAGTGTGTAGCTATTATAGTTTGTCTAACGTTTAGTATGAGTTAAGTAGCACAGTCTGTTTTGTGTTAAAACAGTGATTTTTGTTTGTAAGAGGCACGGTTTGGTCTTGTTTTGAAGACACCATTTTGTTTTCCTTTGTTTGTTCAGCCATGTGGCCTGAGGACACCATCTTGTTTTGAAGACACCATTTTGTTTTCCTTTGTGTTTGTTCAGCCATGTGGTCTGAGTCACCATTTTTGTTTTTCTTTGTATGAACCCAATCTTCAGGTTTGGTTATTTTTGCATATTTTTTTGTAAAACGATTGAGTTTTCTTTTGGTTTTAATTTCAGTTTAAAGTGAAGACTCTGCTTTACACTGAATTTCAATAGATAGTAAAACTAACTTTAACTGAGTTTTTGTACTCTTAACGGGGTTTGTGTTTTAATTTTTTTATTTTAATTTTTAATTGTTTGGGCATTTTCTTTGAGTTTCTCAGAAGGCAATTCATGCCCCTTCCCCATTGTTTTTGGTTTTAGAGCTGCATCTTTTATTGTATAGCTTGCGGTAGGAAAGAAAGGCTTTGGTTTTAAAACTCGCTTTATATTCACTTTTATTGTTAATTGAGTTACTTTTGCGCAGCAAGTAGTCAATTTTTTGTTCACGCTCAGACTGTTTATTAGTTTGATCGTGTAACTACTGAGACATCGTACAACTGCTGAAATAGACAACAGAAGGCTATCCCCATTTAATTTTTTTATTTTATTTTTGTGATTATTTAGAGAAGCCACATTGCTCTGTAGCGAAAATAAACGGAAGTGTGCTGTGCAGTTTAATCTGACGACGCAGTGTACAGTCGTACAGAGGTATGTATGCATACACTGTAAGGGGTAGAGACATAATTCGGGGGGTGGTCTGTGGTTGTTGACTAATCATTGGGCATAGTTATTACGAGTATTGCGGTGTAAAAGAGTAGTACTCTGTAGTTCTGTGCCAAAAGTGTTGGGGCAACAAGCCATAGAGTTAATAACACCTCGGTTAGGTTTTCTAGTTGGGGGACTGGACCAGATATAGTGGTTGCAGTTCGTCAATCCACCGTAGAAGAAGGCACCTGATGGTGCTCTCCTAAATAGGTGCAGGGGTTTTTCCTGGACGCAGGAATAAGACTATAAGCCGATTTGAATCGCCATGGGCAATTTGAAGTCCATGCAAGGGAAGGAATGTGAGGCTTCCCAGAGTCAGACGGCTGCACAGTACATGAAATCTAGCTTTGGGGCAAAGGTCATGAAACCTCTAAAGGAATGGCATAGTTGGTCCAAGGATACTACTTGGGCTATTCCTCTAGAGGGGACATTTGATGCCTGGATGTGGGAGAAATTCATAACTGAGTTTAAACCCAGGCTCTGGGCAGCAAAAACCTTAGATGTAGCTGAGCTGTGGCTTCAGAAGTCTATTATGGTAAGCAGGCAGAGTATACAGAAGGCAGTTTCAGTCCGGAAGAACCGCATTATGTACACCTGGCCTGAGGGGATAGCAGTGACTGGTGATCCAATGCTGGAAGCGGAAGAGGCTCTTTCTGGGCTAACTCTGCTGAGGCAGGCTGGATCCACCAACACTAGATCTGTTGTAGTTTCCTCTGATGCTTCTGCCATCACCAATCTAACCAACCCTACTCTGCACTCTCCAACTAACATCTCTCTCTCTCTCCCACGTCTCCATCTAACCATGTCACCTCTGACGCTAAACCTCAAGCTAACCCTCTCTATCAGTCGCCTTTCCCCATATCTGGGGCATTTTCTCCGCCGATTGCGGCTGATTATGAATCATTTTCAACTGGTGATCTACAGATGCTATGTTAGTCTAAGGGAATTGAGACCAGACTAAGGAACCGTGGGGATTGCATAACTGCGCTGAGAGCTTTTGACTCAGTCATACCTACCATCTACCCTTCATTGGTTGGCTTCCAGACAGGGAACGTTGTGGGCAAGGTAGCACACATTAGCCAACCAATGAAGCCACAACCTCCAAAGTACACACCTAGCCCCACTTATGTCACTGAACCTGGTACTTACCCAGTCCGGGTGCAACAATATGAGGGTGTTCCAAATACCAACGGTGAAAGGACTTTGGGGGAAAGGGTGGTATGGCATGTCCCTTTTGCTTCCTCAGAAATCAGGACCATACTGACCGAACTGCCTGACTATAGAACAAATCCACGAGGGTTCGCGAGAATGTTTTGTCAAAATCAATTTAGCTACGGCATGAGTGGAACAGATTGTGCCCAGGTTCTGAGGGCGAAAGTAGGAGAAGAACTGGCAGGGGTTATAATCTCCCGTTGCGGCATTGTCACCCACGAACAAGCCACTTCTGGAGGTAAGCAATTCTGTGTAGCCCTGCTAGCCAAACTTCCAGAGTTGTATGGTGCATCTTCTACCACAGATGTGATGAAACTCAGTCAAAACCCAGGTGAGGAATGTGCTTGTTTCTGGCGTCGCCTGAAACAAGCTGCATTGGATGCAGATCTGGAGGTTGGTCCGGATGTGCCAACCGACGGAGGTAAGTTATCCGCCATTCACCTTTTGCTAAGAGCCAAATTTTTAGAAGGCATCCATATGAAAATTCGAGAACGGCTATTATTAGCCAGACCCGAATTTAATGAAATGACAATACCTGCCATTCTATCCACTCTCTCCGCTATAGAGAGAGAGATGGATAGGAAGAAACAGGACAAAGCATCCAAAATCCTTGTGTCTCAAGCCCCTTCTGCAGGACAAACGGGCCAGGATGGTGGGAAAAAGACACAACGCTGGAAAGCCCGAACTTGTTACATCTGTGGAAAGGAAGGACATCTAAGGCGCGACTGCCCTAACAGACCCAAGGGTAAGTGGCAGTTCATCCCAGACGATCCGGTACCAGGCTCACGCGATCCAACAACTTCAGTTGTAGCGATGGCCAGCCACGACTATGATTCTTCATAGGACGTTGGCAAAGCGGTGTCAGGACATATCAACCTGTTTATCGAGGAATTAAAATATCCCCTCCCTTGCCTCATTGACACCGGTGCCGTTCGAACTGTTCTGAGATCCAAAGATCTCAGAGGCAAGGTTCCCCTTTCTGGGGAGACTATACCCACTGTGGGTCTAACAGGTCAGACAGTGTCTCTACATACCACCAAACCACTCCATTGTAGGTTGGTCCAACACACAGAAGCCATTAAGTCGGTACTGGTATCGGATGATGTTCCCATCAACCTATTGGGAGCTGATATTTTATCTGAGATACAAGCGGTCATTGAGTACACTCCAACAGGTGTTGTGGTTAGCAGTGCATTGACAGATGAGCGCCTATGTGCAATGGTGGCTCTACCGTATATGATAGAACCTGGTTGTTTTCTGGGGTTGGATGTGCTAGCAGAAGTGGATCCCAAACTTTGGGCGTTTGATAAGTATGATGTGGGTCTTCTGCCGGTCCCGCCAACCACAGTAAACATCAGACCAGGGAGTATTTTGCCCCAATTACCACAATACCCTTTGAGTGTGGCTCAGATGGATAGCCTTAAAATCCAAATAGACCGGTACCTGCTGATAAAAGTTCTTACGCCAACCAAATCCCCCTGTAACACCCCTTTGTTTCCAGTGGCTAAAAAGTCTGTCAAGGGTCAGGAAACAACTTTCCGTTTAGTACATGATTTAAGGGCTATCAATAAAATCATTATCAGCGATGCCCCTTTGGTACCCAACCCACACACCTTGTTGGCCTCTATACCACCTAACGCAATTTTCTTCAGTGTTATTGATCTGACTAATGCATTTTTTTCGGTACCACTGGACCCCCAGTGCCAGTACCTTTTTGCTTTTTCATTCCAGGGTCGACAACTGACTTGGACACGTCTCGTTCAGGGGTCTGTGACTAGTCCCTCGGAGTACAGTTGCAAACTTAAAATAGTGTTGGATCAATGGACCCCAACGAATCCAGAGGTGGTGCTGATCCAGTATGTTGATGACTTGCTGCTTTGTTGCCCTGCAAGGGATGTCTGTTATCAGCATACTGTCTCATTGCTTAACCATCTGGCGTCCACGGGGAATAAAGCTAGCAAGGAGAAATTGCAGTTTTGTAGGGAGAAGGTCACCTTTTTAGGACATTGTATATCTCAGGGTACTCGACACCTGACAACCCAGAGAATTCAGACACTGAAAGACTTCCCGAAACCCCGAAACGCACGACAAACGAGAGCCATTCTCGGTCTTATCAACTACTGTAGAGACTGGGTCCCTAACATCTCTTCGACTTTAGGACCCCTTTACGAAATCCTATCCCAAACTCCCTTTCAACTGACTGATGATAACTGGTCAACCCTACAGGACTTGATCCAAGAACTCTCCAAAGCACCTGCTTTAGGTTTGCCCAACTATGACCTCCCCTTCTACCTTTTCTGCTATGAAAGCAAAGGCCACGCCACTGGAGTACTGACCCAACTACATGGGTCCAGGTACCGACCCATCATGTATCTATCAACTGCCCTAGATCCAGTCATTCGAGGTTCACCAGGTTGTGTACGAGCCGTAGCCGCCTGCGCTGTATTGTTACAGAAGGTAGGTGACATAGTCTTGGACTCCCCACTGACCCTCTATACTCCCCATTCAGTGCAGGAAATCCTAAATCAAGTTCAGACAAAACACCTCTCTGCTGCCAGATTGACTAAGTACGAAGTGGCTCTCCTAACCCCTACTAACCTGACTTTAAGACGATGCACCATTTTAAACCCAGCCTCTCTTCTTCCTACTGAGGAGGAAGAGAAGGGGGGAGATAATGGTGTTAAAAATGATACTCAAACCTTCCAGAATAACAATACCAACCTCTCTACCTCTAACCAACTTGTTAATTTAGAAGGACAACATGCTGATGATCACCACGACTGTGTTTCTCTGATGGAACTCGAGTCAACAACCATCAGCCCGGTGAAGGAGACCCCCATCCCAAACGCTAAAAACCTTTTTGTCGATGGTTCCAGGTATTACACCCCAGATGGTAAGCCACACACAGGTTATGCAGTGACTACAGTCAGTGAAATTGTGGAAAAGGGTTCATTGAGTTCCAACATGTCTGCACAGGAAGCTGAGCTGTGGGCACTGGCAAGAGCCTGTGAGACCCAAGAGGGTCAAAGGATCAATATCTACACGGATTCTAGGTATGCTTTTGGGATAGCCCATGATTTTGGTCCTATCTGGAAAGCAAGAGGCTTTCTGACTAGTTCAGGGAAGCCTGTGAAACATGCGCAGTTAATCAACAGGTTATTCGTTGCTTTCAACCTGCCGCGTGAGATAGCCATTCTAAAAGTTAAGGCCCACACGACTGATAGGACTTTGGAGGCCGATGGCAATGCCTTGGCAGATAGAGCTGCCAAAGAAGGTGCTCTGCACCCTCCTGTGAAAACCCTGATGCTAGCCATCCCCTCTGATGTGTCTCTGGAAGAGTTTAAGAGACTACAGTCACAAGCGGAATTACATGAAAAGAGGAGATGGACAGCACTAGGGGCCATGAGAGGTCCAGATGACATCTGGGGTCTTGGTAAAAAATGGTGTCTGCCAAGATCGCTTTTTCCAATGATGGCCCATTCGGCTCATTATCCAGGGCATCAGTCAAAGATGGTTATGTGTGCGCAGGTGGATGAGCATTGGATCGCCCCTGGATTTACTACTGCAGCTGCTAATTTTGCAGCAGCCTGCCTGGTTTGCGCATTGCACAATCCAGGTAGGACGGTACCAGTACCCAAACGACATTCCCCCCGACCAGAATATCCATTTCAGCGCATCCAGATAGACTACATTACATTGCCAAGGAGTGGGCCGTACGAACACATCTTAGTCTGTGTAGATATGTTTTCAGGTTGGCCAGAGGCATGGCCGGTTCAGAAAGCAAACGCCACAACCACAGCCAAAAAGATCCTGTCCGAAATAGTGTGTCGCTGGGGCCTACCTGAAACGATCGAGTCGGATCGAGGCTCCCACTTCACTGGTCAAATATTTGCAGAAGTGTGTAAAGCCCTCCATATCAATCAGGGATTACACACTCCTTATCACCCCCAAAGTAGTGGTAAGATTGAAAGGTTAAACGGAACCCTTAAAAACAAAATCTCCAAAATAATAGCTGATACTGGGAAACCTTGGCCTGAATGTCTCCCCATAGCTCTCCACTCCATCAGAAATGCACCTAGACGACCTCACGGGTTATCTCCATATGAGGTTTTGTTCGGATGTCAACCAAAAACAGGGTTGTACTTTCCCCAGCAGCTGTCGTCTTTACATTCTCAGCTGACGGGGTATGTGCAGTCACTGCAACGTGAGCTAAAAAAAATCCACCACAGGGTTCATGAGTCCCTTCCAGACCCTGACTCAATAACCGGTTTACATTCTATCCAACCAGGTGACTGGGTCGTTGTAAAGAAATACCAGAGGACGGGACTAGAATCGAGATACGTCGGACCATTCCAGGTTCAGCTGACCACGCCGACCTCACTAAAGCTTGAAGAACGGGACAACTGGATCCACGCCAGCCACTGCAAGAAGCTGCTCAACTACATCAAAGAATGAGGAGTATCTTCTTTATTTATAGTTTTAGTTTAGTGTATTTTAGCAAGGGTAATGATGAAAAGCACCCCAATTTATTGTTTAAAATGCATCTCCAGCTGGCAAAAATGGCGAACAGGACCAACTGCTGGGTATGCTCCAAACCTCCACCAAGCCTTGATGCCCCGGCAATGGCAGCAGTACATGCGATATATGATGTCCGTATCGGTATGAGGAAACTAAAGACTCCAAACAGACACTTGTCAATAGAACTTAATGATACATTCCTAGAGGGTAAAATTAGTTATAGTTTTAACATTAGCTCTGGCTTTTGCCCCTCCCTTACAAAACCAGTATGGGTATCGGGACAACTAGGTAGCCCACAAGTGTGTTTCAACTTTAGTTTCGGTAGAGGGGATAACTTTGTTGGGTCCACCACCTGTAAAGAAGGTATAACAGTTAATCTAACCAATGAAACCCCCGTCTTCTTTAATAACACTAATAGACCAGATTACATCTGTTGGAAGGAAGGGTGTGACGTTCAGACCGAGGGAGCAATCCCCCAGTCTATCCTGTTACTACTCAATGCACGTAACCATCAGAGTGGTTCCCCCTGTGCGACTCTGACTGGCCCCTACTACTTCTTATGCGGTACCTCAGCTTATAAGGTAATCCCCCCTAATGCAAGAGGTTCATGTGTCCTGGTTAAACTAGTCCCAGCATCTTACATCGCGGATGATCGAGAGGATCTGATGGCACGAGAGAAGGTAAGAACGTCAGGAAAAGCTAGAAGGGAATTGTTCACCAACTCTGACCAGGCCTGGGCATGGTTTCCTGCTTGGACGGGTTGGGGGATTGAACTTATGAAACGATTGAATAATTTCTCATCCATTGTGGATGGGATATTCAATGAAACCGTAGAGGCTGTAAGGGAAATCTCACAGGAACAACGGCAGATCAGGACCCTTCTTTTACAGGAAAAGATGGCCCTTGATTATCTGTTAGCATCCAAGGGGGGTTTCTGTGAATTCATAGGTGAAGATTGTTGTACCTGGATTGAGGATACCAATGACAAAGTTCAGGCCCATATGGATAAGGCTAGATCCCTGCAAGGCAAAGCCAGAGCTATAGCTAGTGAGGGTTGGAATCCTTTTAAGGGTTTGGGAAACTTTGGGGATTTTTTATTTTCCATTGGATCGTGGTTGAAGGAAGTAGGGGTGTATATACTCATGTCATTTTTGTTTCTGTTCCTTCTATATGTCGTGATGAGGTGCTCCTGTTGCCTGATTGGACGCGTGACCAGAGCCCGAGCAGATGACCACATTTTCCTCAATGAGATAAGACGCCCCGAAGCCCAACCAACGTATCAGATGCAGAGGATTCCAGACCGATCGGCGATTACTACAGCTCACCATTTCGTACCCTCCTTATAAGTCATGTCTCCTGAAGAACAGAATCTACGTGTCAAGCCGCGTTTTCCTTTTTATGGATTGTAAGGACTGATTCATTTCCAGGTGTAAGAAGATCAAGTTTTGAGAGACACATGGGAGCATATGACAAAAAGGAGGGACTGTTGTGGAAATTTTATTATATAAGATTTATGTGGACATTTTATTCTAGGATGTGCGTTTTATAGATTGTCATCTGTCTCCCTGTATCTGATGTTTAATCGAGGAGCGCTCTAGCAGAGCGCACTTGGGTTGAATCGAGACCAGCGGTAAAAACGGTCAGTATGAAAACCTTCTTATGGGATTGAAACGTGTTCTCTGCGTGTGTGGGCGTTTGTTGGTTTGTAGATATCAAGCGCAATGCGCTGGACTGCTTGCTTTCCAATGGCTATACACTTTAGAGAAGCGAAGTCCGCATAATGAGAGAAACCTATTAATTCTCTCTTGCGGACTTCGTTATCCGCTTTATGGATACATATCTGTATTTATAAGAGGACATTGATATCTGCCTTGTCGGTGTACTTGTACCGTATATTGACAACAGCAGTAGCAATGTCCCCGCAGATTGTCCCAAAACTATAAGAACAAGTAGAATGATCTCACTAGATACTGTTTACTTTGAACAGTATTGTGTGGGCTCCATGCTGATTAAGATGGGGGGTGTGCACTTCCTCCCCTTTCCCTCCTGTGAGTGCCCTCCCCTTTACTGTTTGTCATTTCCTGTGATGTCATTTTGTATTAAGGGAAGTGATTGGCTGTTGGGGCCATCACTTCCTGTTTTGTTATCCTTTTGTTTCCAATGAATAAAAGAATCCGGGTGGCTGAGCTCTGCCCAGACGCTTGAGACTCCAGCTTGAAGCAGCATCGTTTCTGATTCTACCTGGTGCCATTGAAGTACTTCAAATTCCTTGTACCAAAGAGCTTGATACAAACGTGCTTTTAAGCACAAAGGAATTGTTTTGTGCTTTGTGTGCATTTAGACGCTGGAAGTCCACATTTAGGCGCGGTGTGGATTTGCGTACAAAGCCCAAGGGAATTCTTCCACGACATATACTGTACACCGGCTGCACTGTATTATATACTGTGTACACCACCTGAGGTGTATTAGAAACTGTACACATTGTATTATATACTGTGTACACCGCTGGCACTGTATTATGTACTGTACACCAGCTGCACTGTATTATATGCTGTGTACACCACCTGAAGTGTATTATGTACTTTACACCACCAAATGCACAGTCTACACTGAATGCAGAGTATATACTGTATACTGTAATACTTAAAATTTTCCACATTTTGCCATGTTGCAACCAAAAATGTAAATGTATTTTATTGGGATTTTATGTGATAGACCAACACAAAGTGGCACATAATTGTGAAGTAAAATGATAAATGGTTTTCAATTTTTTTTTACAAATAAATATATGAAAAGTGAGGCATGCATTTGAATTCAGCCCACTTGAGTAAATACTTTGTAGAACCATCTTCCACTGCAATTATACCTGCAAGTCTTTTTGGGTATGTCTCTACCAGCTTTGCACATCTAGAGAGTAAAGCCTCGTACACACGACCGAGTTTCTCGGCAAGAACCAGCAAGAATCTTGCTGGCAGAGCTTTCTTGCTGAGTAAATCGGTCGTGTGTACGTGGCTTTCAGTTTTCTCGTCAAGAAAACCTACAAGAATCTCGACGAGAAAAATAGAGAACCTGCTCTCTATTTTCTCGTTGGGTTTCTCGTCGGCCTGTTTCTCGACGAGAAACCCGAGTGTGTGTACACTTACCTGTCGCCGTGGAAACCCGCGCATGCTCAAAATGACTTTGACGCATGCGCGGTAGCTTCCTAGGCATAGGTAGGGTGTAGCAAGATGGCGGCGACGGCATCGAATGTGACGAGCGCACGCTCGACGTAGTCGATGACGTCACCGTGTTCGCTCCATTCAAAGAACCGCGGGTTCTTTGAATGGAGCGTCTGTACACTCGGCCGGTACAAGTTTCTTGTCCAAGAATCTCGTCAAGAAAAACAACGTGTTTTTTCTTGACGAGATTCTCGGCCGTGTGTACGAGGCCTGAGATTTTTGCCCATTCTTCTTTGCAAAATAGCTCAAGTTCTGTCAGATTGGATGGAGAGCGTCTGTGAACAGCAATTTTCTAGTCTTGCCGCAGATTCTCGATCGGATTTAGGTCTGGACTTTGACTGGGTCATCCTAACACATGAATATGCTTTGATCTAAACCATTCCATTGTAGCTCTGGCTGTATGTTTAGGGTCGTTGTCCTGTTGGAAGGTAAACCTCCGCCCCAGTCTCAGGTCTTTTGCAGGCTCTAACAGGTTTTCTTCTAAGATTGCCCTGTATTTGGCTCCAACCATCTTCCCATCAACTCTGACCAGCTTCCCTGTCTCTGCTGAAGAAAAGCATCCCTACAACATGATGCTGCCACCACCATGTTTCACGGTGGGGATGGTGTATTCAGGGTGATGTGCAGTGTTAGTTTTCCGCCACACATAGCGTTTTGCTTTTAGACCAAAAAGTTCAATTTTGGTCTCATCTGACCAAAGCACCTTCTTCCACATGTTTGCTGTGTCTCTCACATGGTTTCTCGCAAACTCCAAACAGGACTTTTTATGGCCTTCTTTCAACAAGGGCTTTCTTCTTGCCACTCTTCTATAAAGGCCAGATTTGTGGAGTGCACGACTAATGTCGCGTACACACGATCATTATTCACGGCAGTTAAAAAACCGCCGTGAATAATGACATTAAAAACGAGGGAACGGCTTGTTCCCCACACACGGTCGTTTTTCACATCATTTTTTCTCTTGACGTTTTTAATGCCGTTTTTCTCGTCGAAAAAAACAGCAAAAAGCCCACAGACGATCGTTTTTCTCGTCGAAAGGTAAAAAATTTAGTTTTCTCGACGAGAAAAATGTCCGTGTGTACGCGGCATTATAGTTGTCCTGTGGACTTATTCTCCCATCTGAGCTGTGGATCTCTGTAGCTCATCCAGAGTTACCATGGGCCTTTTGGCTGCTTCTCTGATTAATGCTCTTGTCACGCCTTCAGCCTATAAGGAAAAACAATATCTTCTGGACTTGCAATACCATTGTCCACTAGATGCCACTCTAACAAAAGACGGGCAGTGTTCTATGGTTATTACATATTTCCTGTTATATCACTGGGAACTACCTCCACTTCCTACTACAAGTTTCTTTCACCTTCTGCATTGGGACAGACCGCATGGGAGCCAGCTAAGCCTACACCACGTGTTTCCGAGGAAAATCCTGGTCCTTTTAAGGCAGCCTCACTGTTATGCTAAAAGATGATTTAACTGTATACCCAGTGGATATTTGTTTATGTTCATGTAATTATTATATGTTAAATTTATCTGTTTATTTCTAGTTTTAGCACGTGTACATCCTATTCTTATGTTCATTGTAATAAAGATCCAAAGTTACAGACAGTCTGGTTATTTTAGGATTCAAGGTTTAAGCTGTATGTTGAGCTACATACACTCCAGGGGCAAAAACGTTTAGTGAGAACAGAACAGTGAAACAGCAGCTACTCAGCAAGTGGGATTTAGGACAGTGACTTCACAGGGGCCTGCTACCCTGTCAGCGCAGTCACCTTCATATGGCAATACAGCAGTCTCTACACAGTCAAGCATTCCTGCAAGCAACATGTCACATAGCCAGGCATCCTCACTCAAGACAAGGTCCCAAGTTTTCGGCTCCTCTAGTCCCTCCTTCTTGGCTTCAGCTATCGCACGTGCAAAAGCTGAAGCTGCCAAGGCCGAGCAGCCTTTGCTGAGCAAGAAATGCAGATTAAAAAAGAGAAAGTGAGGCTAAATACAGAGAAAGCGCAGCAGGAGGCACAGTTAGAGGCTGAGGAAACTCTCCTAGAAGTAGCCCTAGAGAAACTCACTGTAGAGAAGGAAGCAGCAGCCGCCATAGGCGAAGCAGGGGCCTTAGAATTAGCTGTATACCCTAGAAGTAAATGCAGCAGATGCAGCAATATTCTCTCTACAAAAAACTTCAGATTACATCAATCAACATTTTAAGCCAAGCAGTGACAAAGATGACGTCAAATACACAAACCAAAGACACTACACAGTACCGCCGCAAGTCAGCGAAAAAGTCTCAAGCTTGCAAACAGGAGAAATCCATGCAAAGTGACGCCTCCTATGACAGACTCCCTACACGGGAGATAACAGAGCCTTCTAATCATCCTTCAGAACCAACGTCCAAGCCAGAATGGTACGACAGAGGCCGGCTTGACACCCTCAAAAGGTATGACTACACACAGCCATCTCACCATGGCAACACACAGCAGGCTAACCAAGCCACCATAGACTTTGCAAGGTTCTTTGCACAACGTGAGTTAGTCACCAAAGGACTTGAAAAGTTTAATGACTGCCCTGAAAGCTACAGAGCCTGGCGATCTTCCTTTCAAAATGCCATCAGAGACTTAGATTTGTATTGCAGTGAAGAGATAGACCTCCTGATCAAATGGCTTGGAAAGGAGTCTGCAGAGCACGCCAGGCGAATCAGGACAATAACTATAAACCACCCAGACACTGCTCTTAAAACGATCTGGGATAGACTTGATGAGTGTTATGGTTCAGCAGAAGCAGTAGAAAGTGCACTATTCAAAAGACTTAATAGTTTCCCCAAAATACCTAACAAAGCCTACCAGAAACTTAGGGAGCTAAGTGACTTGCTAATGGAACTTCAAGTAGCTAAATCCAAGGGGGACTTTCAAGGACTTTCATTCCTTGAGGTGTCAACCTCATTGTACAAAAGTTACCCTATAACTTGCAAGAGCAGTGGATTACACATGGATCCCGATTTAAAAGACAGCATGATGTTCCATTCCCTCCTTTTTCTGTTTTTGTGGACTTTCTGTGTCAGCAAGCTAAAACAAGAAACTATCCAAGTTTTGATTTTACATTGTCATGTCCTGCTCCTTCAGGACTTAAACCTTGCAAAACTCCAGTAGCAGTACACAAAACTAATGTGACTCCTCCAGATTCTTTTTACAGGTCTGCCAGCTTCTACAACTTGGAGACAAAGGTCAAAGATCCTGTTAAGCAGTGTCCCTTGCATCGGAAGCCAAATCCTCTCCTAAAATACAGATCCTTCAGAGAGAAAACCCTGCAGGATCGCAAGGCCTTCCTCAAGGAGAACCACATCTGCTACAGGTATCGTTTTCAACATCTAACCTCGCCAAGGACCGTAAGGTCAGTTTAAAATGCACAGAATGTGACAGCTCAGATCACAACACAGGTTTACATCCTGGGCCAGATCCATAGATTTTACAACACACTCAGCACTAGTGAGCATGGCGGGGAGGAAGAGCACACCATTACAACTACACCAGAGATCACTTCACAATGTACAGAGGTCTGCAAAGGAGTCATAGGTGGCAGGTCCTGCTCCAAAATCTGCCTAGTCAGAGTCTACCTAGCAGACCAAAAAGACAAAGTTATTAAGCTTTACGCAATTCTGGATGACCAAAGTAACAAGTCATTAGTCAGCTCAACCTTCTTTGACATCTTTGACATTAAAGGCCCCAGCATCCCCTACTCCTTAAAAACTTGTGCAGGAATAGTGGAGACGGCAGGGTGGAGAGCATCCGGCTACCAAGTCGAGTCCATTGACAGACAATCATGCTTGTCTTTGCCAACTCTTATCGAATGCAACCAGATCCCTGACCATAGATCTAAAATTCCTACACCAGATGTGGCTGTTCATCACCCACACTTGAAACACATTGCGCATCTGATACCAGAACTTGATCCTCAGGCTCAGATTATCCTACTCCTTGGGAGAGATATCTTACAAGTCCACAAATCAAGAGCTCAAATTAATAGTCCCAACAACGCTCCTTGTGCTCAGAGGTTAGACCTTGGATGGGTCATCTCATCATAGGAGATGTCTGTTTAGGAAGCGTGCACAAACCTAACTCCATTAGCAGCATGCTCACAAATACCCTAGAGAATGGGTGTCCCTCTATTTTCCAGCCATGCTACAACCATTTCCTTGTTAAGGAAACGGCCTACACCACGCACTTGTCTTGTCCCTTCACAAGCCCTACTAGTGACATCTTTTCCTGTGACAGTGACCGACAGTGACTGAGACCATTTAGGGTGCACAGTCTTTCAAAGAAGTAAAGATGACAATTGCGTGGCAATGTCTATTGACAACTCTTCTTAGAAATAATAGAACAAGGACTAGTCAAAGATAGCACAGCTGGGTCACACCTCTTTTCTTCAGACCACAGAGGCAACGCTTACCCAATAAAGTATGAGAGGATCCGTAGTATATTTTAAGAGAATAGGATTACAGAAGAGATAGTCTATGGACAGACTATGGTGGGGTGGGGAAAAAAAAGGTGTATTCTTTCCCGACGAGATTAGCAAGCCTCCATAGGTCTACTAATTGAAGGCCTTCAGTAAACTGCATTAGAGTGGTAATGGCTGGTTGGGAGGGGGCATCCGTGGGGGCCCTGCCCCAGGATTTGTCGTTCAGGAGGTGCATTACAGAGTTGAAATCACCCCCAGCTAACAGAGGAAGGTGGATATAGGGAGTTAAGTGAGAGGTTAGGCCCTGGAAGAAGCGTTTGGAGGGGGAATTCAGGGCATAAATATTGGAGCGTACCAATTCCCTAGAGAATAATTTGAGCATAATTATGACCACCCGCCCATCCTCCTCATTCTCCACTAATAGGGCCTCGTAGGGGAGGTTTATGTGGATAAGGATGAATTCACCTGCTTTCCCTTTTACCGACGCAGAATCATAAACCTGACCTACCCATGAGTTGCGCATACGGTTAAAGCCCTTTAGAGGTAAATGTGTTTCCTGTAGGGATGAGTCGAAGCCCGAGTAATGAGAGAGGGTGTGTAGTGTGAGAGCTCCTGCTCACCCCCAGGCGTATAGTTGATTGAGAGAGGCACTCGCTGGAGAAATACCCTGGAGAAAGATCCGCTGGATAGCCGCTGCTGCTGCCGCCGACATAGACATCGATCCCACGCAGGTGTTTGGAGACGCTAGTGAAATGAACAGCAGAGCAGCGGAGCGGCGGAAATGACAACCCGACGGCGGGCGGCCTTTCAGCCCGCCCGGGGGGAAAGCAGGAGTACGGCCCGCGGGCTAAGGGTATACCTGACACCGCAGAGAGGCGATCAGATAGCGGCAGCTACAGCAAGGAGATCGGAGGAGGAGAAGAGGATGGGTAGCCCGGAAGTATACAGGACAGATCTGAAGAGAGGACGAGGGTCGTCAACCCATAATCTGGGCGCATCTGCACCCGCACCAAATCGTGGCTCTGCAGCACACGGATGTGGCACCCTGGCAACAGGCGGTGGAACACCGAAAGCAGGGGGAGGCCCCCCGGAACCCCCGAGTATGGAGCGGAGGGATGGTCGGCAGATGGCCAGAGGCGCGGCCAGAGGTATGGACGATACGGGTTGGGTGGTGGCTCCATGGGGGGCAAGGACTGTCGGTCAGATGTGGGAGATACCCCTGCAGAGCGTAACCAGGAGTCTCTGACAACCATAACGGCCAGAGAAGAAGTGGCAGGATATAACAGCAACCCCCAGAACGATAAGAAAAAAAAAAGGAGAAGCTGGGAAATTACCAAATCCAAGGGAGAAATAGAGAGAGCTCCCCAGAGATGAAATCCATTTTAGAAGCAGACTGTATAAACTCTAATACCATACCAGCACTAACAACAACTGCATTAACTGTATTACCTGCCGCTTTGTCTAACATGTCGCCTTCCAAGGGACAAGGTGCAGCTACTGCACTTTGTACATTGGACATACCTGGAATACCTGGTACATTTGGTACTGGCCGGACAGAGATTGGGGTTATTCTTAAGGAGTGGGACATTAAAGAGCACATAAGAGCCCTCCCCACAAAAGCAGACATACAACAACTAATATCTACAGTAGAGCACTCGTGTAAGCAGGCAGTGGAAGAGCTTAGAGAAGAGCTGGGGGAGGTAGGAAATAGAGTGGAGGTCATTGAAAATGGTCAGGAGGAGATCACACAGGCCATATTGGATATCCAAGACATTACTAAATCCCATGAAGAAACCTTAAACACTTATAGGGATCAACTGGACAATTTTGAGAACAGGGACCGCCGTCAGAACATACGCATATGAGGCCTACCTGAGGAATATAACGCAGACCTTCTAGTAACAGTGCAAAGGATATTTCATCAAATCATTGGAGAATCCGTATTAGAGTCCATGGAAATGGATAGAGTCCATCGTGTGACATCTAGTGCCTATTAGATTAAGGAAAGGCAGAGAGATGTGATCTGTGAAATGCATAAATACTCGGTGAAAGAGGCTATCATGAGGTCCGCATGGGATACACCCACGATTGAATTTGAAGGAGCCCAAGTTTCTATATTTCTAGATATATCACGCAGAGATATCTTTAATGCAGAGACGAGCAGTGAGACCAGTGCTAGAGGCCTTACGTTCGGTAGATGCCAGATATCGCTGGGAGTTCCCCTTTCATTTAATGGCCTCCCAGGATGGGAAAACGGTGGTACTCCAAACCAAGGACGACTTAGGAACATTTTTGGAAATTTTAGACCTTCCTCTACCGGACTTCCCGGACTGGAGAGGGTTCAATGCAAAACTTCCCCTACAGCGCCCAGAACCTTGGCATAAGGTCCCAGAATAAAACCCATAGAGAGAGAGATGGGGAAGAATGGAGGGGGGGAGGAGAAAGGGAGAAAAAATTGGGGGGAGGGGGTAAGGAGACACGTGGTAAAACAAGATCATAGAGATATAAATCTAAAAAAAATTCTCACTTTTTTTTTTCTTTTCCTCTTTCTCCCTCCTGTCTCTAAGGTGGGTGTCTCCTTCTCCCCTTGCCCTCCAATAGGAGAATGTTGAAATAAATTGTATACGTAGATGAATAAGGGAAATTAAATGTGATATAAATGATGCCTGGGGAATAGAAGATAGGAAATTGTCCCCCTTTGGGGGTAACCTTTTTTTTTTCCTATTAGGTAGGTCCTGATAAAAGGGACTGGTCAATCTGCAGGGAAGCAGACAGGTGGGGGGGTTCAGGGTGGGCAAAGGAGCACCCACATGGATCTACCCCTCCATTAGTTGTTATATGTCGTACAGTAGAATGTTTTGTTGTATTGTAGTAGGTTATATTTCAGGCTCACGGAGAGAGGAGAAAAGGAGACATGCGGCAATAGGTTTAAGAGAGTTTTATATTCACCCAAGATATAAGTAATGGCTATATCAATAAAAATTGTCACCTATAATGTAAGGGGATTGTGTTCTCCCCGTCTATGGCAGGAACTGCGACATCAGGCAGTGGATGTCGCATTCCTGCAAGAGACACATTTTATGGCAGGATCAGTACCCAGGTTACCTTTATCGCAATATAACCAGTGGTTCCATACAGTATCCCCCATTGCAAGGGCAAAGGGGGTAACAATAGCCTTTGGGAGGACATGCCCACTGGTCCCTATGTCTGTGCAGACGGATCCAGAGGGACGGTTCCTCTTTATCAAAGGCATGCTGCAGGAACAGTGCTATATGTTTGGTTCTATATATGCACCTAACACTCGTACAGATTGCTTTTCAATTAAAACCTTAAGGTTACTGGAAAAATTTAGGAAAGGGGTTGTAATCTTGGGAGGAGATTTCAATATCACCTTGAACCCCCAACTAGATACTACTACAGGTAAAACCCCACTATCCTTTAGAGCCCTTAAACATACAGTGGAACCTTGGATTACGAGCATAATCCGTTCCAGAAGAATGCTCGTAATCCTAAAGTGCTCGCATATCAAAACGAGTTACCCCATTGAAGTCAATGGAAACAAAAATAATTTGTTCCGCATTGACTTCAATGGCATGCAATACCTCATGAGGCCAGAGGCAGGGGGGCGCCAGAGAGCCTCGGAAACGGCCCGGAGAGGACAGTTCGGCTGACCTCGGCAAACCTCGGAAAGACTCCATTCACAAGCCTTTCCGAGGTTAGCCAAATTGTCCTCGGACCTTTCCAGGCATTTCCGAACAGCGACGATAGGCTGCGATCAGCGCCGTTCGGCTCCAGCGCCGCCAACCTCAAGCCAAAAGTGGTACTGCAGACTGCTTTGGCCTGAATCCTGCTCGTTTTGCGAGACAACACTCACAAAGCGAGTTAGGATTTTTAGAAATACAGTGCTCGTATTGCGAAACGCTCGTTAATCGCGTTACTCGCAATCCGAGGTTCCACTGTATTAAAAAACTCTTGCGATCTCTCCATCTAGTAGACAGCTGGAGAGCATTAAATGAGGAAAATAAAGATTTTAGCTATTACTCAAAGACCCATAAGGTATATTCCTGGCTAGATTTAATTTTGGTAGATCAATATTGTTTGGATTGTGTAAAATCCATCACTATAGAACCCATTACGATCTCTGATCATGCTTCAGTGGTTATGGTATTTCACCCGGTGTCTGCGGGCCGTCAGGAGAGGACGTGGTGCTTAAATTAGTAATTGTTGGACGACGGGCAGATAGCGGAGGAAATACAGTACAAGTTAGAAGAATATTTCAGGATTAATATAGCCGGGGAAATATCTGACCAAACAGTATGGGAAGCACATAAGGCTGTCATTAGAGGAGAATTAATAGCACATGGCATTTGAGCTAAAAGGGAAAAGAGGAAGGAGATTGAAGATCTACTGGGAAAAATACATGATCTAGAAATTAAACATAAAATCAATCTTGATCCAGAGGAAGCCAGGCAGCTAGATATACTAAGAACAGAGCTCTCGGGATGCCTGGATAGAAGAGCTAAGGATAAATACAATTTTTTTGCCCATTGATTTTATGAACAAGGAAACAAATGTAGTAGATTACTAGCTAAACAAATAAAAAAGCATTAAGAAATTAGTCATGTTCATAGTATAGTAGCAAACAATAAAAAAGTAGAAGATACTAAAGCGATAGCAGCAGAGTTCCATCGTTTTTACACAGATTTATGTGATATACAACCACCCTCTTCTAGGTGTGAAGATGGGAGGCAGGTGGAAGTGATGGGGAAATATATTAGGGACTCAGAGTTACCAATCCTCCCCCCGATGATTATAAAAAAATTAAAGGGACCAATCACTGTAGAAGAAATAAGTATGGTAATAGAAAAGCTGCCAAATGGAAGAAGTCCAGGACCAGACGGCCTAACAAACGCATATTATAAGAAGTATAATAATATCTTGGTAACACCATTATGTAACTACTTTAATAGGATAACAGATAGCAATCCTATGCCCCCGGAAGCCTTGCTGGCACACGTGACAGTTATACCGAAACCAGGGAAAGACCCACAATTTTGCGCAAATTATAGACCTATATCTCTTCTAACTTCAGACACCAAGTTATTAGCAAAAATCCTAGCCATGAGACTACAGGACCACATAACTTAATTAGTCCATATGGACCAGACGGGCTTGATGAAGGGCTGTGAAACTAAAGACAACACTATCCAAGCCCTTCATGTGTTTCACTGGATGCAGAATGTACCGGACAAGAGACCAAGAGTAGTACTATCAATGGGTGCTGAAAAGGCATTTCATAGAGTAAACTGGAGGTTTATGGCAGAAGTATTGAAGGGGATAGGTCTCGGCCCTCTCGGGGAATGGATGATGGGATGGATATTAGCATTATACGCGAACCCAAGAGCTAGGGTTAAGGTTAATGGGACCTTATCAAACTATTTTAACATACGGAATGGCACCAGGCAAGGGTGCCCCCTTTCCCCAATATTATTCGCGATATCTCTAGAACCCTTTCTCCGTAGAGCAAGGGAAAATAAGGGAATAGTAGAGGTTGATCATGGCCCAGGAGTACATAAAGTCTCAGCATATGCGGATGACTTACTGTTTTATCTTTCTAAACCCCAGGAGTCTATACCAGCATTGATGCTGGAAGTACAGAGATATGGAGAAATGTCCAAATTTAAAATAAATTTTGAAAAATCTGTAGTGCTACCAAGTCATGTACCATCAGCAATGGCTACATCTCTGAAGAATAGCCTCCCGTTTATCTGGAGAAGGGAATCCCTTTATTACCTCAGAGTGCATATTATGGCGAATGCAAAACTTTTGTATAAGTGTATCTATGGCTCATTAATAATAGAGATAAAGAAACAAACCCAAATTTTTACTCCCAAATGGCAACTGGCACACTACAAAAGTAAGAGTCACTTGCCAGACACTGGAGGTTATTTATTTGGCACAGTGCCAAGGCCGTGGTTTCTACGTGGGGAAAACAAAATGCCCCTTTTTTAAAAGGATTAGAGATCATATTAGACCTATTCTAAAGAGGAAGATTGTAACTGCTGTTAGCAGACATGTTGGCTTTTGTCATGACTTTGATGCCAGCTGTATCAAATTTTTTGCCCTGGAACATATTCCCTTGGACTCAAGAGGGGGCAGTGTCGATAAAACACTGTTCCAGCTTGAGGCCCGTTGGATCTATGATCTCAGGGCAACCCAGTTCCCGGGATTTAATGAAAATTTGAGCTTCAGATCATTTCTATAAAATTATATGTATTTCTGTATAGCTAGCTTTACTACTACCTTTTATTTCCTTCCCTCTTTTTGTCTCTCCTCTGCGGGTGCTTTGTCTATCTACAGGTCTGTCTCTCCTCTTTTCTTTCTTTTCCTTTTCCGCCCTTCCCTCCCTTTCTCCCTCTTCCCATTTCCTTCCCTCATTATTTCTTATTTTAATTTTATTTTATTTCCTTTATTTTTATTTTTCTTTTCCCTTAGGTATTCATTTTATCACCTGTTTTTTTTTTTTTAGAGTTTGCTTGTTTCTCCATTTCAAATCAATTATTTGATATACGTATCTATATGTCTGCAATATTACGTAAATTCATATATATTTGAAATGTTTAATGATATGCATCGTATTGTAATATATTTCTCTTATGGTTTTTCTATATTTACTTCTAGTGTTTTATTAAGGACTGGTCGAACACCATTGCCGAGTATTTTTGTGGCACCGGTTTTAAATGGTCACTATCACCGGCTCCACTTCGACTATATCCTCCCGCTGTGTCTCTCTGCAGCCTCCCACCATTCATCCTTGCTCATTATTCCCCTGGCTGACTGGTCCCCCGTTGGTCTACATGGACACCCAAGGTGGAGGGTCATCTCTCCCTCCACCGATTCTGATGCACATTTGCAGCTCCACTACGGTTGATTCACGGCCACTTCTAGCATCTGTCCAATGAATCCATCCCTATCTCCTCCTGCTATCCCCGATTGTCTTGGCTGGGTTGCAAGGCGGGACCTGGTTGAGCCTGCCTTTACATCGGCATCGTCACACGGGTTCCCCCTCCCACCTCCCCGCCGCGAGGCAGTCTGGGGTCTGTAGTTTTTTCGCCACCAGAGGACAGTGGAGTCTGCGCCGTGACATCTAGCTGCCCGCTTCGTACCCTGTGACGTCAGACGCCGGGTCCGATGGAGGACACTATTTAACCTGCTCCACCAGCGATTGATCCGCATGGAGCAGGGGGGACGTGAGCTATTGCTTGTATGCTGAAGGTAATTGTCTTGTTTCTTGTTTTCTTTACTGGAATCATTTGATTTTGGTTTTGGACTTTGCCTCCATCTAACCTGGATCTATTTATACTTATACTTACAAATCTTTTGTTTTCCTGCTATTGTTGCCCACATCTTACACAGTTATTGCCAGTCCCCATTTATAATCTATTTTTAGTACTTATATTCTTTAATATTCATATAGAATTTCTTTCTTTAGACAAACGCTCGCTCTTACAGATTTGCAGTTCACTGCAATTCACCTGTATTTGTAAAGCAACATGGCATTTAAACTATGTGTTCCCTGTCAAGCTACAATTGTATCTAAATATGTCCTGATCTAGCTTTCCTCTACGACAACATTAGGAACCATCTGCTCTACAGTTTAATCCGCAGGGACTTTTTCCTTATATTTTCCCCTTTTTTTCCTTTTTTTTTTATCTTGTATTTTTCATTTCACATTATTTTAATTTTAGTTTTTTCTCCCTTATTTTCTCACTTATTCTTCTTACTTATTTTCATTTATATATTCATATATTTTTTGTAGCTTCAGACCTTTTGCCGGTCTGTATGATATGCTCAGCTCGTGTCAAAACTCAGATCCGTCCCTCTCTAAGCCATTTCTCTACTGGTTTTAAGTAAGTGGTACCTTCATGTATGTATCACATACGATTTATCATCCTACTTCTTAGCATATTTTCTGTATTTTTTATTTTTTTTTATTCATTTATTTATTTATTTATTTTATATATTTTTTTATTTTTTGTTTATTATTTTTTCATACAACTTTTTTATATTTTACTTATTTTCCATTTTATCACTCAGCCGTCCCTTATTTTGTCCTCTGTGACCAATAGGGACAGTCCCAAAGCCCCTTGGGGGACTTTTGTCTGATTTTGGGATCCTATCAGTGGTTCCATCGGCCGGATTTTCACAGCGGGGTAAGTTTCTAGTCCTTATATTTGAGCATGGAGTTTTTTGACCCTTCCTTTAAATAATTAAATACTTAGATATAATAACTTTCTTTCTTTTTCTTTTTTTGTTCATATACTGTTAACAATTTTGAAAATACTGATTAATATTTATATTTACTACAACTGTTTTCTTTGTCTACACAGTTGTTAATGTTAGTATCGAGCACAATCGCACTACCCCTGAAGAAGCTACATAAGCTAAACATGTCGGGTTAATGCGACGGCTCTCCGCTATCTACTTGAATAATGACCTGTATACTGTGACCACCTTCAACTGTATTACAACCACCTTGGTTCTATTCAATGGGGCTGATTTACAAAACGTTTGCGCCATGAGTATCGGCGCAACTGTGCACGCAATGGCTGTTTTGGTATTTACAAAACATTAGCGTCGGTAGCGCAGCACTATTTCCCATTTACTATAGTGTTGTCGGCGGACGGGAGGAGGCGCTCAGTGCGCCACTATGGACCTGGCGCACAGCATGTTAAAATCTAAATATAAAGAAGCTGGAAGTGGCAATATAATGGGGTGATGTGAGGAAGTGTAGTGACACCTGCCCAAATAACTAATATGCCCAAAATAGAGTGAGAAAGTAACTTTTTCAAAACCAGCCCGCTGCGCCGGCAAGTACGATTAGAGCTGCGGGAGGTTTTTTTGAGCTCAGTGCGGGAATTTTCCTTGTTTTCTTGCGCCAAGACACTGCGCCGGTAAAATCTTAGTAAATGTCAAGTCACGTAACTCAATTTGCATAAGTTGAACTGGCGCAGCTCTGAACTTGCCAGTGCGCCTGCAAAATGACATTTCTAAAGAAAAAAAAAGGCATTTAAAAGCACCCGCGGCTATAATGAATTGTCGGCTCCCGGCAATATAGAGAAAAGTCATTGAAAGTCTTTGATAACAAAAAAAAAAAAGCATGGGGGTCCCCCCAAATTCAATTACCAGGCCCTTCAGGTCTGGTACAGATATTAAGGGGAACTCCGCGGCAAATTAAAAAAAAAATGCGTGCGGTTCCCCCAAATATCCATACCAGGCCCTTCAGATCTGGTGTGGATTTTTAGGGGAACTCCACCCCAAATTTAAAAAAAAATGGCGTGGAGTCCCCCCAAAAATCCATACCAGACCCTTTATCCGAGCATGCAACCTGGCAGGCCGCAGGAAAATAGGGGGGGACGAGAGAGCGCCCCCCCTCCTGAACCGTACCAGGCCACATGCCCTCAACATGGGGAGGATGTCCCCATGTTGATGGGGACAAGGGCCTCATCCCCACAACCCTTGCCCGGTGGTTGTGGGGGTCTGCGGGCGGGGGGCTTATCGGAATCTGGAAGACCCCTTTAACAAAGGGAACCCCCAGAACCCGGCCCCCCCTATGTGAAATGGTAATGGGGTACATATGTACCCCTACCATTTCACAAAGAAAGTGTAAAAATGTAGAAAAAATGACAAGAGCCGGTTTTTGACAAATCCTTTATTAATGTCTTCTCCTTTCTTCCATTTTCTTCCATTTTCTTCTTCCATCTTCTTCTTTTCTCCATTCGGGTTTCTTCCTCCATCTTGTTCTTCATCTTCATCTTTATCTTCATCTTCATCTTCATCTTCCTTCTTCCTTCGGTGTTCTCGTCCGCATCTTGCTCCGGCTTCTTCTTTCTTCGGCCGCTCCATTTGAATTGGAGGTTCCCGCTGTGTGACGATTCAGTTCTCCTCTTGGTCCGCTGCCACCCGGTGGCTCCGCCCCCCTCTGACACCACAGGGAAAGTCCCCGTGAAATCCATGTGCGTCAGAGGGGGCGGGGTCACCGGGTGGCAGCGGACCCAGAGGAGAACTGAAGAACTATGTATATAAAATGTGAGCGCTAAATGCAATCCAAATTAATGAAAAACAGTGCCTATATGCATGTAATACAACAAGTGCTTCCACACTGTTTGTATATCAGTGAGGAAAAAAAAAAAAAAAAAACAAGGGGGTGGTGAATCACTGATAAGTGAAAAGATCCCCTGGTAAGTGTGTGTACACAAACTATAAACAAATGATTCAGATCAAATGCGTGATCCCTATGGGTGTGACCCAGAAAACAAACAAAAAATGTATATAAAAAAAACTGTATATAAACAAATATGAAGTGTGAACACAATCTATTGAACTACAGGGTGTATTACCCCCTATGTATGAGAAATAAACTATGAGCAATGTAAAGGCAACGTTGCTTATCATAAGGTGTTAATAGAAGGACGGTCTGTAAAGTACATATCCAACATACAAAGCATAAAATCTATATCAACTGTCCACACCATCAGGTAAATACCAATGTCCCCCAAATGAATGGTGATCACATGGGGGCGATTGGAACCCCTGAATATGGATATAATGTCCTCTAGGATATCAAATTCCTGGGCTGTGGTGTAAATTCCTACTATTCCTCCAAGTATGGGAACACCGATGATAGGAAGGGGGGAAAACACCTCAGAATTTCCAGCTGATACACAGTGATAACATCATCATCTCAAGTATTAAAGAGAATTAAATACTCTTACCGCAAGACTCGGACCCTGATCACCATACGGTGCTGGGTCATGCAGGCTTATGTCCACTCAGGGACTCAGGTCGTGGTGATGTGATGTTATCCTTTATTCCTCCGCAGCTGGAAGCTTACACCGGATCAAACCCTTCAGCTCAAACCAGGATCAGATATCCAGGGAAAAAGTTGGTTCCAAAAAAAGAAAGAGAAATCCTCTGCATAGTGTAAATCCAGATAGCTGGAATTTTATTTAAAACTAAACAGAGTTCAAATGGCAAAACCACTACAAAGATTTTTAAAATGAATAAAAATAATGATAAAATCCAAAAATTTCTGGAAAATCAAAACCAGCGATACAACAAACATGCGTGGGCTAGGTGGCTGTAACTAGCATGTGATCCCGACGCGTTTCGTCTACTACAGACATCAACTGGGGTACTGGAGAACTGAAGAACTGAAGCGTCGCACAGTGGGAACCTCCAATTCAAACGGAGCGGCTGAAGAAGAAAGAAGAAACCGGAGCAAGATGCGGACGAGAAGACCGAAGGAAGAAGGAAGATGAAGATGAAGATAAAGAGCAAGAGGAAGAGGAAGATGAAGATGAAGAACAAGATGGAGGAAGAAACCCGAATGGAGAAAAGAAGAAGCTGGAAGAAGAAGATGGAAGAAGATGGAAGAAAGGAGAAGACATTAATAAAGGAATTGTCAAAAACCGGCTCTTGTCATTTGTACAATTTTTGACACTTTCTTTGTGAAATGGTAGGGGGCGGGATCTGGGGGTCCCCTTTGTTAAAGGGGTCTTCCAGATTCCGATAAGCCCCCCGCCCGCAGACCCCCACAACCAACGGGCAAGGGTTGTGGGGATGAGGCCCTTGTCCCCATCAACATGGGGACATCCTCCCCATGTTGAGGGCATGTGGCCTGGTACGGTTCAGGAGGGAGGGGGGCCGCTCTCTCATCCCCCCCTCTTTTCCTGCAGCCTGCCAGGTTGCGTGCTCGGATAAAGGGTCTGGTGTGGATTTTTGGAGGGACTCCACACCATTTTTTTTTTAAATTTGGGGTGGAGTTCCCCTTAAAATCCACACCAGATCTGAAGGGCCTGGTATGGATATTTGGGGGAACCGCACGCATTTTTTTTTTAATTTGCAGGGGAGTTCCCCTTAATATCCATTCCAGACCTGAAGGGCCTGGTAATGGAATTTGGGGGGACCCCCACGCTTTTTTTTTTTTTTTGTTATCAAAGACTTTCAATGACTTTTATCTGTATTGACGGAAACCAGCAATTCATTACAGCCGCGAGTACTTTTAAATGACTATTATTTTACTTTAGAAATGTCATTTTGCTCTTGAACTGTTATAAACATGGAAAACATGCGCTACTTTACAGGCATACTATAGACACCCCCCGGGTATGATATTTAGGGCCAGTTCACACCGGATGCAGTGCAGTGCGTTATTTTGATGCATGAAAAACGCAAAGAAAGTTGATCGCATTAATGCCAATGGCATAGTTCACACCACTGCAGTCTGTTCCAGTGCGTTTCAGAAAGGCAAAAAAAAAATTGGTCATGCTGCATTTTTTAGGTACAGAACTGTACTGGACCGCAGTAAAACACATCAAAAACGCAACGGAACGTACCAAAAACGCACTGGAATGCACCAGAACGCACCTAAATGCACCAAAGACGCACTGCAACACACTTGTCCTAAGTGAAAAGAGGTGGAAAAAACACTGGACTGCATCAAAAATGCACTGGAAAGTGTTAAAAACGCGCATGCAGAAAAGCACCTGGAACGCATCCAGACTGCATTTCTATGGTGTGAACTAGTGCCAGTTCACACCATAGAAACGCAATCCAGATGCGTTCCAGGTGCTTTTCTGCATGCACGTTTTTGATGCGTTCCAGTGCATTTTTGGTACATTTTTGATGCAGTCCAATGTTTTTTTTCACCCCTCTTTTTTATTAACCATAGATAAGGACAAGTGTGTTCCAGTGCATTTTTGGTGCATTTAGGTGTGTTCCTGTGCATTTTAGTGTGTTTATGATGCATTTTGCTGCGTTCCAGTACAGTCCAGTGCAGGTAAAATGCAGCATGTTCTACTTTTTTTGTGGAACTGGAACGCACTGGAACAAACACTGCCATTTAGAACCATATAACCAACTTTCCATGCATTTTTGATGCATAAAAAACGCAATGGACTGCATGTGGTGTGAAATGGCCCTTAAGCAATTTGGCATATTTAAAGGCACTTCTCCTTGTTTTATTTTTGGTGTTGTCCAAATTGGTGACATTGATATATGTCCCTTAGGGTGGGACCTGGGCCCCCATTTTAAGGCCAATAACTAGAAGAAAAGCCAGCCAAGTGGGGACTAGCAAAATTAACAAGTCAGTTCCCATAGACAGGTGTACCCACTTTGAAGTTCAGTCTCTACACTGGCTGAACTTGCATTTTGGGTGTTTCATGGACTGTGCATGTGTTTTCAATTGCCTCATTAGCTCACAAACCTATGTTATATAAGTGTGTGTGCGTGAGTGTCCGGCAAAAAGTACATTTTGGTGTCCTTATCGCGTTTGTAACACATGTATTTTATTTGTTATGTCTTTGCAAAACAGATGTTTGTTTTACTTTTGTTGATTGTATTTTTTTGTGTGGGGGAAATGTTCCCCTGAAATAATTTTGATGTTGTTAATGTGTGTTGTTTGTTCACTTTGATGTAATTGTCTGTGCTGCATTAATTTGCTAAATCTTTCTCAAGATGTTGTGACTAATGTTTCAAATCGACCATGTTTTTTATTTTGGCTTCCCTTTGTTTTGTTGACCAATAAAATTTGATGCAAAGTTTTGATGTTTCTTTTTTGTTTTCTATGCCAGTGTTTCTCAACTCCAGTCCTCAAGGCGCCCCAACAGGTCATGTTTTCAGGATTTCCCTCAGATGAAACAGCTGTGGTAATTACTAAGGCAGTGAAACTGATCAAATCACCTGTGCAAAATAATGGAAAGCCTGAAATCATGACCTGTTGGGGCGCCTTGAGGACTGGAGTTGAGAAACACTGTTCTATGCAACAAATGTGACAGCTGATTGGCATGTCAAAACAAAACAGGTGTGATTTTCCTACCCTGGTGCCTTCATGCTAGCATATGCATGTATTGTGTGCTGCCATGGATAGTCACCAGGAAATGAAAAATACAGAGCGGTAAGTATTCAATTTTCCTTTTTACTGCAGTGGTTCTCAGCCTCAGTCCTCAAGTACCCCCAACAGGACATGTTTTGTGAATTTATCTTCTCGAGAATTGCTGTCCAAAATACAAAACCATTGACTGTGATTTAAAGCACATGTGCAAGATGAAGGAAAACCTGCAAACATGGCCTGTTGGGTGTACTTGAGAAGCACTGATTTAGAGCACTGCACTTAAAAATAGCTCAAGGCAATACAATTCTAATTGTGGGCATTTTGAGGGAAACCAAGTAAGTGTTAGAACCCCTGCTTGTTTGTTTTTGTTTTTTAGGTTGGGCTTTGTGTCCCTTTTAGTAAAATTGGCTTCACTTCCTGTCACACAGCTAAACAGGAAGTGAAGGTAAAACCCTACCAATGTCTTGTCTTGGGGACACACAGCTCAATCTAACTAGTGTCCCCATTAAGCAAATTGCACTCTAGCACTTTGTTGTGTACACCCCAAATCAGGCCAATAACTAGAAGATAAGCCAGCCAAGTGGGGACTAGCAAAATTAACATGTCAGTTCCCATAGACTGCAATGGTATTTGTTGGTGGGGGGGGGTGATTGTCCCATCTCTAATTTTGTAGCATGCTGGATGATGTGCTTAATTTTGGACAGGGGGGGGGGGTATTTTCTGCTAGCTGCATTTGTGTTGTTATGCCCGTGCCCAGCCTGTTAGATTTTTCGGTTGGTGCTTTTTGTATGTGAACAGCACCTGGACATTTCTGGGCATGCTCAGAGAGTGTTTTTATGGGTTAGTAATTGAAGGACATCCTTAACAGGTGTAGCCACTTTGAAGTTCAGTCTCTACATTGGGTGAACTTGCATTTTGGGTGTTCAATGGACTGTGCATGTGTTTTCAATTGCCTCATTAGCACACAAACCTATGTTATATAAAGCTCACAGATAGCATTTGCTCCCTTGCCCTGAAAAGAGGCAAGTGTGTGTGTGTGTGTGTGTGTGTGTGCGTCCGGCAAAATGTACATTTTGGTGTCCTTATCGAGTTTGTAACACATGTATTTTATTTGTTATGTCTTTGCAAAACAGGATGTTTGGTTTACTTTTGTGGATTGTATTTTTTTGTTTGGGGGAAATGTTCCCCTGAAATAATTTTTATGTTGTTAATGTTTGTCGTTTCTTCACTTTGATTTAATTGTCTGTGCTGCATTACTTTGCCAAATCTTTCTCAAGATGTTGCGAGTCTGTAACTGTTTCAAATTGACCCTGTTTTTTTATTTGTTTATTTATTTATTTTTATTATTCTTTGTTTTGTTGACCAATAAAATTTGATGCAAAGTTTTGAGGTTTGTTTTGTGTTTTCTTTGCAACAAATGTGACAGCTGATTGGCATGTCAAAACAACAGTTGTGATTTGTCTACCCTGGTGCCTTCATGCTAGCATATGCATGTTTTGTGTGCTGCCATGGAAAATCACCAGGAAATGAAAAATACAGAGCGGTAAGTATTCAATTTTCCTTTTTTACTGCAGTGGTTCTCAGCCTCAGTCCTCAAGTACCCCCAACAGGACATGTTTTGTGAATTTAGCTTATAGAGAATTGCTGTCCAAAATACCAAAACATTGACTGTGATTTAAAGCACATGTGCAAGATGAAGGAAAACCTGCAAACATGGCCTGTTGGGGGTACTTGAGAAGCACGGATTTAGAGCACTGCACTTAAAAATATCTCAAGGCAATACAATTCTAATTGTGGTCATTTTGAAGGAAACAAAGTAAGTGTTAGAACCCCTGCTTGTGTTTTTTTTGTGTAGGTTGGGCTTTGTGTCCCCTTTTAGTAAAATTGACTTCACTTCCTGTCACACAGCTAAACAGGAAGTGAAGGTAAAACCCTACCAATGTCTTTTCTTGGGGACACACACAGATCAATCTAACTAGTGTCCCCATTAAGCAAATTGCACTCTAGCACTTTGTTGTGTACACCCCAAATCATTGGGTAGTTTGGGGTTTAGTAAAGACAAATCCACTCTGCAGTAAAAGTGTAGCTGCTGAAAATCTGAGGGATCACTGGTGATTGTAACATCCAATCATGTAAAAGCAAAGATGGTGTTTTTTTTGTTTGCTTGCATGTCTCCCTCGGATATCCAGCAAGTGCACTTGTAGTGCAAAGTAGATTTGCCTTTAGTAAATAAACCCCAAAGTCCAAAATACCTAATAATTTGGGGTGTAACCTGCAAAATGCTGGAGTGCAATGTACATAATGGGGAAAGTATTTAGATTGACCTGTGTGTCCCCAAGGAAAGATATTGGTAGGGATTTCCCCTCACTTCCTGTGTGGCTATGTGACAGGAAGTGAATTATTTGGAAGGATAAAGTGGCCAAATTTGGGAGTTGTCTTCACCCTATCAGGGGTGCAGACATCCCCAAAAACTGTCCAGACTTGTGATCCTTCTGCACTCTATCCCCAAGCAAAAATAAGAAAGGATTTCATTTAGTTTAACTTTGCAAAGACACATTCCTAAGTTGAATTGTGATGCATGTCAATGGCCCATTTAGACCCTCTTTAATCACTTGAGATCAGCGCTATAACTGATCGATGGCCACAGCGTGGTCCTCAATTGCCGGGAGTCCGTCAATAGACGTCCTCCCCTTCGCGCGCTGTGCTCACCGAGTCACTGAGACTCGGGTGATGACAGATCCGAGTAAGGGGCCGATCCCTGCCCTTTACCATGTGATCAGCTGTCAGCCGTTGACAGCTGATCACGTGATGTAAACAAAAGCTGGGTAATGGTATTTGTTTTCTCCTTGTGCTGACAGCGTGAGCATAAAAAAAGGCAATCACCGGCTTATGTGCAAGGGACATCGGGCCCGAAGAGGAAGAGGCAATTCTGCGTCATCTGTGACAATCAGTAGCCAGTGCCACCTATCAATGCCCACCACTGGTGCCAATCAGTGTCACCTAGCAGTGCTGCCTATCAGTGCCCATCACTGCCAACTATCATTACCACCAAGCAGTGCCACTTCTCAACGCCCATCAGTGCCAACTAGCAATGCCACCTCTCAGTGCCCACCCTTGTCACCTAATCAGTGCCCATCAGTGCAGCCCATCAGTGCAGTCTCATCAATGTACATCAATGAAGGAGAAAAATTACCTTTTGTCTAAATTTTCGAAATATTAACCACTTTCCTACCGCCCACCGTCAAATGACGTCCTCGGCTTTGTGCGGTGACATCTGAATGATGCCTGCAGTTGCAGGCATCATTCAGATATCATTCTTTTCAGCCGGCGATTCTGTGCACGCTAAAAACGATCATAGCGGTTAGCAGTTCCACCGCTTGATTGTTCTTATAGGCGGCGGGAGGGGACATCCCCCCCCTCTCGCCGCCATCCGGTGCTTCTCCGGGCTCTCCCGTGCCATCTTGGGCTCAGAGAACGATTTGGCCGGCGCTGGATGGGAAGCATAGAGATGACTGGTGACCAGATGGTCACCAGTCATCTCTATGACCGTCGGAGGCCCGGGCGCGACACTATGACATCACGCCGGGTTCCCGTATGTAAACCGAGCCGTGATCTCGGCTGTCAGCATGAGATTGGTGAATTTTTTTGACCGATCTCATGCTTTCCACCCGGGAGGAGAGATGTGGGGTCTTATTGACCCTGCATCTCTCCATAAAGAGGACCTGTCACAATAGATTCCTATTACAAGGGATGTTTACATTCCTTGAAATAGGAATAAAAGTGATCCAAAAAACAAAAAAGTAAAAAAAAAAGTAAGAAATACAAAAAAGTAAAAAACCCCCAAAAAATAATCAAAATAAAGAAAAAACGCCCTTGTGCCCGGTAGCTTGCGCTCAAAAGCGAACACACACGTAAGTCCCGCCCACATATGTAAACGCCGTTCAAACCACACATATGAGGTATTGCTGCGTGCATTAGAACGAGTGCAACAATTCTAGCACTAGACCTCCTCTGTAATGAGAAAATGGTAACGTGTAAAAAAATTTAAAGCATCGCCTAGGGAGATTTTTAAGTACTGAAGTTTGGTGTCATTCCATGAGTGTGCGCAATTTTAAAGCGTGACATGTTAGGTATCTATTTACTCAGCATAACAACATCTTTCACATTATCCCAAAAAAATTGGGCTAACTTTACTGTTTTGTAATTTTTTTCCATTCATGAAACCATTTTTTTCCCAAAAAAAAGGCGTTTGAAATTTTTTTGCGCAAATACCGAGCGAAATAAAAATTTGCAATGACTGCCATCTTATTCCCTAGGGTGTCTGCTAAAAAACATGTATAATGTTTGGGGTTTTGAAGTAATTTTATAGCCATAAAACGGAAAATTTATTATCAAATACTTACCGTAATTTTCCTTTCCTGATAGGCTCCATGGCAGCATACGTGTGGGTTGGCCCCGCCTCCATAACTACCCAATAGGACCCCCTCCCTATAAATTTTGGCTCTGGGCTCTCAGCCGTGTTCCGTAACTAGCCTACTCCAAGCATTGGGAGGGACTCCTGCTGCCATGGAGCCTATCAGGAAAGGAAAATTACGGTAAGTATTTGATAATAAATTTTCAGTTTTCCTGACATGCTCCATGGCAGCATACGTGTGGGAAATAACTCGCCAAACACACCCGGGCGGGCAAAATGCTGAGGCAAGAAATAAATTTATTTAACACTGTCAACCGACAAAACTTGTAAACCAAAATTCAGTGATGATAAGGCAGCTGGTTCGACACAATAGTGGGAAACAAAAGTATTAATAGACGACCAAGAGGCCGCTCTGCATATAACGTCAGGTGCGACATGACGAGAGGCTGCCCAAGAAGTTGAGATGCTCCGGGTTGAGTGCGCAGTTACTGCCTCCGGAGGAGCCAAACCTTTTGCTTTGTAAGCTCTTTGGATGGTCTGAACTATCCATGCCGCAATAGATCTGATTGAGGCCCTTTTTCCTCTGTTCTTCCCATGAAGAAAAATGAAAAGAAAATCTGTTTGTCTGAAAGACTCTGTCATTTCCAGGTATTGACTTAATGTGTGGCCCACATCAAGGGGATGAACATCTTGACCTTCAGAAGTTCCAAAAGTGGGTAATACAATTTCTTGATTTTCATGAAAGATCGATGTAACTTTCGGGTTTGAACCCAGCATGGGAATTAATACTGCTCTATCTGGAAAAAAGGTCAGGAAAGGCTCTTTTGAACCCAAGTTTCTGATATCAGACACTCTTTTGGCTGAAGTGACCGCTACTAGGAAGACGGTTTTGAGAGTAAGATCTTTTACCGAAAGAGGTTTTTCAGGATCTGTGCTGAGTGTGGTAAGATAGTCCAGTACAAGAGGCAGGTCCCATTTGGGGAACCTCGGTTTTCTCTGTGGTCTAAGTCTGACTGCACCCTTAAAGAACTGGCGAATCAGGGAATGATTGGCCCAAGAGATTCCAGTGAATGCTGAAATGGCTGAGATTTGAACTCGAAGAGAGCTTACTGATAAAGGCAAATCCAAACCTGTTTGTAAGAAACTAAGTACATCCTGGACTTCTGGAGAATTACAGGAATTAGCCCTGGAAGACATATGGTCTGTAAATTTTGACCAGATACGCTCATAAACTCTGTTGGTGCTATTTCTTCTAGCGTTAAGGAGAGTCGACATGGCTTCTTCTGGACATCCTAAGGCTTCCAGCCTTCCCCTCTCAAGAACCATACCCTGAGGTGCAGATGAGCTGGGCATGGGTGCAACGTTGTGCCCTGAGTCAGGAGATCCGGTCTGAGGGGTAGAGGGATTGAGTCCCGATAACTGAGAGACGTCAAGAGGGAAAACCATGGCCTGTTGGGCCAAAACGGAATTACTGCTATGATTTCTACTCTCTCCACTCTGAGTCTGTGAAGGAATTGAAGTATCACAGGAACTGGAGGAAAGGCATAAGCCTGGCTGAATCTCCACCGATCTGTGAGAGCATCTATCCCATAGGCTTGGGGATCCCGAGACCTCGAGTAATACTTGGTCGACTTGTGGTTGCATGGGGACGCAAACAGATCCACTTCTGGAGACACTCCCAGAGTTAGAAGCCAATTGAATACCTCTATGTGTAGAGACCATTCGTTGTTGTTCATTTGAGTTTGTGACAGAAAGTCCACTTGAACGTTCTGGACCCCTGGAATGTACACTGCAGAGATGTTGCATAGGTACTTCTGGGCCCAGGTCATGATTGGTTCTACTTCCCGGAGTAAGGACCAGCTGCGGGTACCACCCTGCTTCCTTATGTAAGCAACTGCGGTTGTGTTGTCCATCCTGAGCATCACAGAAGTGTCTGTCAACAGATGATGGAAGGACATGAGCGCCTGGAAGGCAGCCCGCAACTCCAGTATGTTGGACACAATTCTTTGGGACGGTGTGTTCCACCTGCCCTGGGCTATTTCCGTCAGGCAATGAGCGCCCCACCCCTGATTGCTGGCATCCGAAGTTACAGTAATCCAAGTGATGGGACGGATTGTGTGACAGTTGCGGAGATTCTTCCCCTGAAGCCATTCTCTCATGGATGAAGTGAGTCTGATGCGTTGACTCTTGCTGGGGGAGTCCCATTGCTGGAGGAACCCCTTCTGGAATGGGCGAGTATGCCACTGAGCCCACCTTACCATAGGGATGGTGGCTGTCATGGTGCCAATTACCTTCAGGCATTGCAGAGCAGACAGGTGAGAGGAAGCAAGTGTTGCGCGGATCCTGTCCCGGATTGTTGCAATCTTTTCCTTGGGCAATGAAATGGTGCCGTCTATTGTGTTGAAGAGGGCACCTAGAAACACAAGGGACTGTGTTGGAATGAGATGACTCTTCTCCAAATTCAGGAGCCACCCGAATTCTTGGAGAGTGGCTATTACTAGATTCTTGTGTTCCAAGAGTTGACATCTGTCTTGAGCTAGAAGTAAGAGGTCGTCTAGGTAGTGATGAAGACGAACTCCTTTCACTCGGAGCTGAGCCACAATGGCTAACAGAACCTTGGAGAACACCCGAGGTGATGTCGTGAGACCAAAAGGCAGGCAGGTGAACTGTAAGTGTTGATCGCCTACAGCAAAGCGGAGGTACTTTTGATAGTCTGCAGCTACTGGGACGTGAAAATATGCGTCCTTCAGATCTATTGACACTAACCAATCTCCTGGATGGACTGACTGCTGGATTGTCAATAGTGACTCCATTTTGAATCTTTCCTTCCGAATAAATCGGTTGAGATGCGTTATGTCTATTACTGGTCTCCAGGTACCGTTCTTTTTCTGTACCATGAACAACGGGGAGTACATGCCTTCTCCTCGTTCGCCCTCTGGAACAGTAATGGCTGCGCCTTGAGTTAATAAAGAGCTTACGTAATTTAGTAAGACTTGTTTCTTTTCTTCTGCACTTGGAAGACTTGTGGGTATGTATCTGAGCCTGGAGGTGCTGTTGAAGACCCACGTGTGGCCTGAAGAGACCGTCTTGATGGTCCAAAAATCTTGAATTGAGGCCGCCCAAACATGCTGAAAGTGGAGGAGACATGCCCCCACCTGACATGTTTGAACGGGCCCAATTTCAAAAAGACTTTGTAGACTCCCTACTACCGGACGGAGTACTTTTAGTTGGTTTCCTGAAAGAGGACTGTCTGGATTTCCAGGGCCTCGAAAATTCACGACCGGGTCTGTAGCTGCGTGCTTCTCTTGCACGATCTGTATTCTGTGCCCTCGAAAAGGTGCGTTTCTGGTTTTGCAAACGCCTGTCTTGAGGGAGGAACCCCGACTTATTGCCAAAGAGCGAGGAGCCCTCAAAAGGAATGCGGCACCAAGCTTGCTTTGAAGCTGGATCCGCCGACTAGGGACGGAGCCATAAAGCACGGCGTGCGGTAACCGCTGACAACATTACTCGTGCCACTAGGCGAATAACATCAATAGAGGCCTCCCCCAAAAAGGCAGATGCTAGCCTGATTTCCTGAATAGGAGAGCTTTTCGCCATTTCTTCAGAGATGCTTCTGAGGGAATCATCCACATTGTCTGACCATGCTTCTAGAGCTTTTGAGATAGCTGCTAAAGCCAAAATTGGTTTACAGACTGAACCTGCTGTCAGATAGATTCGCTTCAGGTCTGAGTCAATCCGTCTCTCTAGAGGATCTTTGAATGAGACTGTATCTTCCAGAGGAAGGGTTACATATCTAACCAAACGCATTAAAGCTGCATCAACCATGGGAGCTGAATCAAGGTGTTTTACCTCTTCTTCCTTAAAAGGATATAATTTTGCAATTTTTGACTGCATAGAACTTTTCTTGTCCATTTTACCCCATTCTTCTGGGATAATGGCACCCACTTCCGTGACAAACGGGAAATAATGTCGCTCCTTACTGAGCTGTTTAAAAAAGTTTTCTTTGTTTGGGGGGAGATATAACTGGATCTTCCCAATTCAGAACTTCTCTAACTGCTTTCACTAAAGCAGGAACTAAGGCATAATCAAATCCCATCCCAGGATCATCCACTTCCGAACCACTTTCTGAGGGAGGAGTTGAGGGATGGCTGGGTTGAGAGATTTCCAGAGTCTCATGCACCTGTCCCTGTTCTAACGAGGGAATCAGTGGGTCTGGAGGAGAATCATGCTGCATTCTAGCATCTTTCTCTTGTAGCGACTCGTTTACGACCCGCTTAACCAATGCTTCCAGGTGTTTATCTGCACCTTCTCTCTCATTGGCTGCTTTTGTAAAACAATGGTCACAAAGGGACTTGCTGGCAGGAACCGGAGCCCTGCACCCCCAACATGGTCTCTCTGACCTCTTGCTGTGAGATGAGGGGGGGTGAGGAGTGTCTCTACTGGGATGTCCGGATCTGGAAGAATCATGGTGTCTAGAGCCAGAAGGGGAGTGCCGGTGGTGTGATTTAGAGGACCCGCTGCGTCTGCGGGAACTACTCTGTTGTTCAGACCTAGAAGGGCTGAAACAGGGAAAGACAAGCATAGAGAGAGAGAGAGAGAAAAGACACAAAGTCACAATAATGCCCTACACTCCACTCTCTTCCACCCCCCTCAGCAGGCAGAATAAAAGGAAAATTTTTCCAATCTTACCTGCTGCAAGAGGGTTGGCCACCGGGAGGCAGTGAAGAGTCCATGATACTTCAGGGAAACACTGCTGCCATGAAGGCGATACAGGCTTACCACCACCATCTACGATCGATTCGGCCAGGGACACCGCATCCATACACACACCGGGCTTGCAGCAGATAATGGCCACCTGCACACTGCTAGGTAATCAGGCCTGTGCGCGCTCATCTCTCCAATGGAAGATACTATCCAGCTCTTCAGCGCTACTCTGCCATTACACTCCATACCCTGCTTCACAGTCAAGGCTTATCGGAGGGATGAGACACCAGATCGTCGGCCGATCTTGATCGTAGGAACAATCGTCTTCAGGTAGGAGAACTAAACATATAGTCCTTCGGAGGAGGACAAAAAAGGAACACGGCTGAGAGCCCAGAGCCAAAATTTATAGGGAGGGGGTCCTATTGGGTAGTTATGGAGGCGGGGCCAACCCACACGTATGCTGCCATGGAGCATGTCAGGAAATGTATGATTTTTACATGAAGGAGAGAAGTGCCAGAATAGGCCTAGTGCTGAAGTGGTTAAAATATCCATTTTTTTTTTAACTCTGTCTTTTGTATTTATAGAAAACAAAAAACCGCAGAGGTGATCAAATAGCACCAAAAGAAAGCTCTATTTGTGTGCCAAAAAATAATACATTTTCATTGGGTTACAGTGTTATACGAGCGCGCAATTGTCATTCAAAGTGCATCAGCACTGAAATGTGAAAATTGGTCTGGGCAGGAAGGAGGTTTAAGTGGCCAGTAAGCAAGTGGTTAATATAAGGCTACATGCACACGGACGTTTTTCCATCTGCTTGTTTGAGCGTTTTTTGCAGCTTAAAAATGTCTCTCCATGTTAGCCTATGGCCTCATGGCCACCATGGCGTTTTTGAGATGTAAATGGCATAGGCGTTTTTAGGCCCCATGTACACGGGACGCTGGTGCAAAGTGTTCTGAACTAAGGTTGAAAGCAGCGTTTAGAAAGGCGCGCTTTGTGGCGTTTGCATGCCGCGTTTTACCACATTTGCATCTATATGCGTTTAGTTAGGAAACATGATAAGGAGCCGCCCTAAGCTCCAAAAACAGTATTATTAACGATTTCAGCTATTTTGTGAGACCAGCGTGAGTATCAGCAGCTGAGAGAGCAGCAGTGTAGTTGTATTTAGCGTGTCACTTGCCACATCACTTGTCCCAAGTTGTGGATTGTCCACTTGCCACGTCAGCTGCCCCAAGTTGTGGATTGTTCACTTGCCACGTCAGCTGCCCCAAGTGGTGGATTGTCCACAATGCAATGGAAGCAATTTCATTTATTTTTTGATAGATATATATATATTTAATGTTTTTTCCTAAATTGCCATAATTTTTTAGTTTATCAATGTAAAAAAAGAGGTCACCTTTAAAAACGCTTCTAAACTAAAATGCGGCTAAACGCCGGTACCGCGTCTGAAACATGGAAATCTTTGGCGTCTGAAGGCATTTTTAGGCTTTGTGAAAAACGAGTTTAAACGCAACTGCAGATTTTTTTTGCCAGGCCAAAAACAGTGTTTTGGATGTAAGAGAATTCAATGGACCCGCATCCAAAACGCAAGTAACGCAAATTTGTGTAAATTTTTTATTTTTTTTAACCTGTTTATAGCTGATTGTTAAAGGAAATGTAAAAAAAATAAACATTGCCGGCTCTAAAAAAAAAAACGAGAAAAAAAACAGCGTGGGGTCCCCCCCAGGTCCATACCAGGCCCTTGGGTCTAGTATGGATTCAAAGGGGACCCCCCCACCAAAATGAAAAAAATGGCGTGGGGGGTCCTCCCCAAAGTCCATACCAGGCCCTTCAGGTCTGGTATGGATTTTAAGGGGAACCCCGCACCAAACTTAAAAAAAATAGCGTGGGGGTCCCCCTAAAAATCCATACCAGGCCCTTAGGGTCTGGTATGGATTTTAAGGGGAACCCCGCGCCAAACGAAAAAAAAAAAGCGGGGGTCCCCTAAAAATACACACCAGACCCTTTATCCGAGCACGCAACCTGGCAGGCCGCAGGGGAAGAGGGGGGGACCAGAGAACGGCCCACTTCCCTCCTGAACCGTACCAGGCCACATGCCTTCAACATGGGGAGGATGTCCCCATTTTGATGGGGACAAGGGCCTCTTCCCGACAACCCTGGCCGTTGGTTGTCGGGGTCTGCGGGCGGGGGGCTTATTGGAATCCGGGAGCCCCCTTTAATAAGGGGGCCCCCAGATACCGGCCCCCACCCTATGTAAATGTTTTTAAAGTAATTTATTAGGCAGCTCCGGGGGTCTTCCTGCCGGGCGCCCCGATATCTTCTTCCAGCTCTTTTGCTAGCGGGGTCCCGGGCTTCCTTGTCGTCTTCTTCTGACTTCGGGGGTCTTCCTGCCGGGCGCCCCGCTATCTTCTTCCAGCTCTTTTGCTAGCCGGGTCCCGGGCTTCCTCGTCGTCTTCTTCCGACTTCGGGGGTCTCTTGTTCTGTTCTCCGGTGTCGTCTCTGCGCTCTCCGGTTCTTCTCCTGCTCTCCGGTAGGCTTGTGCAATTCGTTTCGTAACGAATCGAAATTCGTCCGAATTTAGCAACTTTCGGACATTTGGAAGCATTCGAATTTCCGAACAAAGCAATTACGAATAAAACCGAATCCGAAATAAATTATACCGCAAATAGCGAATGCCCGAATGTCTTCGGCATAATTCGTTATGAAAAAGTTACGAATGTACGAATCCATACGAAGCACAATAACACTCACTCTGCTCTGCTCTCTGCTTCTCCCACACCGTGCTGAACTCCCTCTCAAAATGGTGTACAGGGGCGGAGGCTATAGCCGCATGTAAAAAACAAAAGTAAAATACGAGATTTCAAATCCATTCGAAGCACAATAACACTCTGCTCTGCTCTCTGCTTCTCCCTCACCGTGCTGAACCCTCTCAAAATGGTGTACAGGGGCGGAGGCTATAGCCGCATGTAAAAAACAAAAGTAAAATACGAGATTTCGAATCATTACAAATAACCGCTATGTATTTAGAAAAGTACAAATCCATTCGAAGCACATTAGGCATAATAGGCAGCGTCGTCGTGAGAGAGACACAGAAAATTACGAATCAACGAACCCAAAAAAAGTTACGAAAGTAGGAGTTGTGTCCAGAATCAACGAAAAACAATATACTCTACCGAAAGTACGAATTATAAATCAACTAAAAATTCAACGAAAAATGTCGCTTGCGAAAATACGAATTAGTCCGAACACGAAAAATCCCGTCTAGCAAAATTACGAATGATTACGAATCAACAGGACCGAAAAGAAACGAACCGAAACTAAACAAATGTTTCCGTTGTGCACAAGTCTACTCTCCAGTGCCTTCTCCACGATCTCCGGTTCTTTCTGCCTTCTGCCGGGCGTCCCGCTATCTTCTTCCAGCTCTTTTGCTAGCGGGGTCCCGGGCTTCAGCGTCTTCTTCTTCCCTCTTCTCTCCGCCCGATGTTGCCTGTCCGCCGTTACAATGCTCTGGCCGCGGAGCGCACCCACTTATATTGGCATGGGGCGTGGTCACCGGGTGATGCCACCCGCTGACCCCGCCCCCGTAGCACGTCACAGTCCCATCATTCCCTGGGACTGTGACATCATACGGGGGTGGGGTCAGCTGTGGCATCATCCGGTGACCACGCCCCATGCCAATATAAGTGGGTGCGCTCCGCGGCCAGAGCATTGTAACTGCGGACAGCGACGAGGCAACATCGGGCGGAGAGAAGAGGGAAGAAGATGATGCTGAAGCCCGGGACCCCACTAGCAAAAGAGCTGGAAGAAGATAGCGGGGCGCCGGCAGAAGGCAGAAAGAACCGAAGAACATGGAGAAGGCACCGGAGAGCGAGAGAAGAACCGGAGAGCGCGGAGACGACACCGGAGAACAGAACAAGAGACCCCCGAAGTTGGAAGAAGCCGACGAGGAAGCCCGGGACACCGCTAGCAAAAGAGCTGGAAGAAGATAGCGGGGCGCCCGGAAGGAAGACCCCCGAAGTCGGAAGAAGACAACGAGGAAGCCCGGGACCCCGCTAGCAAAAGAGCTGGAAGAAGATAGCAGGGTGCCCAGCAGGAAGACCCCCGAGGCTGCCTAATAAATTACTTTAAAAACCTGTGTTGTGTTTTTAATTGCCTTTTTTTTGCCACCAGGTGAATGGGTAGGGGTACGATGTACCCCATACTCATTCACATAGGGTGAGGGGGCCGGGATCTGGGGGCCCCCTTATTAAAGGGGGCTCCCGGATTCCGAAAAGCCCGCCGCCCGCAGACCCCAACAACCAACGGCCAGGGTTGTCGGGAAGAGGCCCTTGTCCCCATCAACATGGGGGCAGGGTGCTTTGGGGTGGGGGGGCCGCAGGTCGCCCCAAAGCACCCACCCCCCCATGTTGAGGGCATGCGGCCTGGTACGGTTCAGGAGGGAGGGGGGGCGCTCTCGTCCCCCCCTCTTCCCCTGAGGCCTGCCAGGTTGCGTGCTCGGATAAGGGTCTGGTATGGATTTTGGGGGAACCCCCACGCTGTTTTTTTGGCTTAGGGGTTCCCCTTAAAATCCATACCAGACCTAAGGGCCTGGTATGCTCCTGGAGGGGAACCCATGACGGTTTTTTCATTAAAATTTGGCCTGGAGTTCCCCTTCATGATTCATGCCAAACACGGGACAGCGAGGCTGCCGAGAACCAGCGTGATGCCATCGCGCTGGAGACATTCTCGGACAGCTAGTCGCCTCTAGGACACGACTTGAGCGGCTGCTTCACGCTCAGGTTGTGTCCAAGTTGCCTCGCAAAGTCGCGCTGTCCCTGTGTCAGCCGGCACACGAGTCGCCCCGCGAGTCGGATCGACTTCATCCGACTTCCCGGGCGACCTCTATTCAAATCAATGGGCTCCCATAGGGAACCATTCATTTTCAATAGAGCGCCGCTGACATTTGTATTTACTATAACTGTGTGCCGCTGGTTCCTGCGCCCAATGAAGGAGTTATCCGGCGCACCAATTAAGGGATCAACCAGCGCAGCGCACTGTTATTAGTAAATCAGTCCCATTGTGTCTTTTATGACATTTCAGGATCAGTGTTTTATGAATCTGTTTAATAAATTGTAACATTTTTAGGAATAACAATCTCCTTCTCATCAATACGTTACTGTTTGCACCGTCAAAATCCCATCGTCCTCTCCCTCCCCATTTTAGAGCTAAAGAAGGATCTTCGGAAATTGAGAGGCCATTCCCTGACATGGTTTGGAAGGGTTAATGTACGGTAATTAAAATTAATATAATACCAAAAAATAATTTACCTTCTATATACTGTACACATATAACTCCCACAATTTTTTTTCAAACAAATACGCAAAGCCTTTATATCCTTTATATGGAATGATGGGAACTCAAGAATAGCCTATGATATGCTACGTAGAAGCAAACAGGAGGGGGGAATAGGATTACACGATATTTCCTTATATTACAGGGCAATGTCTTTGGTACGTATTTAAATTGGTGCCACGATTCCTCAAACAAAGTGTAGGTTCTGGTTGAAAAGAGCATAGCAGGGAGAGATTTAACGGGAGCACCATGGATACCGACCAAACTGAGGGGGCTATCTAAATGGACATCCTCGTTAACTCAGAACACCTTAGCAATATGGGACAGATTAAATAAAGACGGGAAATATGCCCTGGTACATCTCCAATGGCCCCATTGGAAGGGTATCCATGGTTCCCCCCTAAAGAGGAAAATGGGGCAATGGGCCCATGGGGATCTAATGGAAATACCATGTGCTCAAGATACGTACCCCAAGGAACCCTAATCCCCTTCCCAGAATTAGTATTATCTCAAGGAGATATCATAATGGCTAAATGGAGATATTATCAAAGATATTATTAACTTATTTCTTTTATAAGTTAAAACCTAGAGTGAGGATATTGAGTTCGCTTACAACATTTGAGAGTATGTGCGCAAAAATGTCAAACCCCAATCATTTACTATCACAAATGTATAAATTGGTTCTTAGTGAACAGAATAGTACAATTTCTTATTTCATCAAGGATTGGGAAAAAGAGCTAAACCACACACTTACATCAGCACAAGTCAAAAAATTAATAGAATCAACGTACTCAACATCTATAAGTTCTAATATTCAAGAAATGTCTTATAAGTCTATGGTCAGATGGTATCGAACTCCAGCTCGATTAGCACAAATATACCCTACAGCAGATGAAAGCTGCTGGAGGGGATGTAAGGAAAGAGGTACATTTCTCCACATATGGTGGTCTTGTATAAAAATCAGACCATTCTGGGAAGAAATAGCACCATGGGTTCGGAAGATGGCCAGTAAACCTATAGAATTATCACCTTTACATTTCCTATTCCATGGGATGCCTGGATCTATAAAAAAATTATTTAAAAAAGTGTGATACCACATTTACTAAACGCAGCCAAAATGCTAATACCCAGGTATCGGAAACAGGCCACATGTCCCTCTCTCTTGGAATGGAAAAAATAAGTAAATATAATCATGGAGGCCGAGAGATGGGTACATAAAACCAGAGATCAACAAGATAAATTTAATAACATATGGACAGCCTGGGAATATTATTCCCCAGAGATATGTGGGGAATAAAACGATCATGGGTGACAGAGGCTAGCCCCCTGACGAGTTTATATTTTAAAATGTGCCGCAAGTACTCACTCCTCTCCAAAGTGGACCTAATGTGTAATATAAAAATGAACGACAATTTTAGGTGGACATGAATATTGGATGAATTTTGTTCTTTTTTTTCTCCCCTGGGAAGGGAAGGGGAAGGGGGGGGATAGAGATATTAAAGGAGAAAGGGAATATATATACTCGAGTATAAGCCGACCCGAGTATAAGCCGAGGTACCTAATATTACCCCAATAAACTGGGAAAACTTATTGACTCGAGTATAAGCCTAGGGGGGGAAATGCAGCAGCTACTGTAAGCAGTAAAGAGGGTCAACAATGCCCATTTGCACGCCTCACTGTGCCCATTGCCAGCTTACTGTGCCCATTGCCACCTCACTGTGCCCAACCTCACTGTGCCCATTGCCAACTCACTGTGCCCAACCTTACTGTGCCCATTGCCAGCTCACTGTGCCCATTGCCACCTCACTGTGCCCAACCTTACTGTGCCCATTGCCAGCTTACTGTGCCCATTGCCACCTCACTGTGCCCATTGCCAGCTTAGTATGCCCATTGCCACCTCACTGTGCCCAACCTTACTGCGCCCATTGCCAGCTTACTGTGCCCAACCTTACTGTGCCCATTGCCAGCTTACTGTGCCCAACCTTACTGTGCCCATTGCCAGCTTACTGTGCCCAACCTCACTGTGTCCATTGCAGCCTCCCTGTGCCCGAGTCAGTGTACCTGAAAATCTTCTTAGACTGCGAGCGGCGTCCATTGTTTAAATATCGCGGCTTCCTCCTAGTCTTCTTCCGTGATAGGCGTTTCCAGCAAACACTGTGTTGAGTGTTCCGCCTATCACGGAGGTCCTCTCATTCTCGGACTCCGTTTCCCAGCAGGCACTGTGTTCAGTGTTCCGCCAATCACGGACGTCTTTTCATCCTCGGACAAGAGAACGTCCATGATAGACGGAACACTGAACACAGTGTCTGCTGGGAAACGGAGTCCGAGAATGAGAGGACCTCCGTGATAGGCGGAACACTCAACACAGTGTTTGTGGAAACGCCTATCACGGAAAGGGGCCAGGATATTTAAACAATGGACGCTGCCCGCAGTCTAAGAAGATTTTCAGGTACACTGACAAGAGTATAAGCCGAGGGGTGTATTTTCAGCCCTAAAAAAGGGGCTGAAAAACTTGAGTATATACGGTACTTATAATTCACCAATATAACACACAAGTAAAAATATAAGGGTGGGTTGGAGGTAGGAAAGTTAGAAAACTTCCTAAACACAAGGAAACACATATTTGTATATAGAAATACACTAAATACACATATATATATATATATATATATATATATATATATAGCTAGAGCAAATAACACGAATCCGGAAAGGTCATCAATTTTCATAACCCCTTTTTTTTTTTTTTTTCTCTTCACATTGGAACGTAGGAAGAAGAACACATATACACAAAATATATACACAATAACACATACAAAAATGGGTATCCCCTTGGGGTGAGAATTGTCCTTTTTTTTTTCTTCTCTCTCTCTCTCTCTCTCTCTATCCTCTCGTACTGCCATCTCCACCAAGAACCATTGGGGAACATCTACGTAGGTTATTTAATTTGTTTATTTATTGGGAAATTGTGATGGTGTTTTTTTTTTGTTTTTTTGTTTTTCTTGTCTATGTGTCTATGTCCAAAAATGTTACTCATTTTTTATCACGGTGGTTGTTTTGTATATATGTATGTAATGTTTGTTTTTATGTAATGTTAAGAAAAAAGGAAAAAGAAAAGATAAATGATTATTACAGAAAAATCGGTTTCCTGCAACAGGGCACATGATTTTTGAATGGTTATACTATGGTTCCCATGTTCTGGCCAGTGGTCTATTCTCATGACCCAGTAACCCAGTGGATCATCAACTGGAAAGCTCTCCATGTCTGTTTTCACCCTTGGGTAATCTCCCACCATATGATGCCGATGGGATGTGGAAGCTGACAGCCCTGGGTGCTGAGGACTAAAAACATTTTCAAATGCATCACTGAGGCGGCCAACTTCTCCACCACTCCTCTCTTGACCAACAGAACCCTCAAAACTAGCCTTTCCATGAGACTGTAACCTAGCAGACCTATATGACCATATAGTATGACCAAACCCCCGTATATATTTTTATGTATATGTTCAGGTGTTTTTAACTAGCCTTGCAGGATAAATGTCATTCTTGAATGTGTGCGCTATAATCTGTTTTGTACTGTCTTTTGGTCTTATAGCAGCACCATCTTGAATTTAAACGCATTGTATGGTGTGCCCCCCAAATATGTTTTTGTATTGTAGTAGACCCTGACCAGGTTTTTTGGGCTGGAGCACCCCTCCCCCTCTTCATTACCTCTTATTAGTGGCCACCAGTGTATAGGAAGAATCCCTTCAGTTCTCCCACAGAGAGGAGTTTAGCTCCCATGGTTGAGACGCAGGTTCTTTCATTCTATTACTAGGGTAGGACCCACGAAATTCGGGGTACTTTGTCGCAGTTTGTGGGCTTAGCACTATATGACCATATAGTGTGACCAAACCCCTGTATATATTTTTATGTATATGTTCAGGTGTTTTTAACTAGCCTTGCAGGATAAATGTCATTCTTGAATGTGTGCGCTATAATCTGTTTTGTACTGTCTTTTGCTCTTATAGCAGCACCATCTTGAATTTAAACGCATTGTATGGTGTGCCCCCCAATATGTTTTTGTATTGTAGTAGACCCTGACCAGGTTTTTTGGGCTGGAGCACCCCTCCCCCTCCTCATTACCTCTTATTAGTGGCCACCAGTGTATAGGAAGAATCCCTTCAGTTCTCCCACAGAGAGGAGTTTAGCTCCCATGGTTGAGACGCAGGTTCTTTCATTCTATTACTAGGGTAGGACCCACGAAATTCGGGGTACTTTGTCGCAGTTTGTGGGCTTAGCACTATATGACTATATAGTGTGACCAAACCCCCGTATATATTCAGGTGTTTTTAACTAGCCTTGCAGGATAAATGCCATTCTTGAATGTGGGCGCTATAATCAGTTTTTTACTGTCTTTTGGTCTTATAGCAGCACCATCTTGAATTTAAACGCATTGTATGGTGTGCCCCCCAATATGTTTTTGTATTGTAGTAGACCCTGACCAGGTTTTTTGGGCTGGAGCACCCCTCCCCCTCCTCATTACCTCTTATTAGGGGCCACCAGTGTATAGGAAGAATCCCTTCAGTTCTCCCACAGAGAGGAGTTTATCTCCCATGGTTGAGACGCAGGTTCTTTCATTCTATTACTAGGGTAGGATCCACGAAATTCGGGGTACTTTGTCGCAGTTTGTGGGCTTAGCACTATATGACCATATAGTGTGACCAAACCCCCGTATATATTTTTATGTATATGTTCAGGTGTTTTTAACTAGTCTTGCAGGATAAACGTCATTCTTGAATGTGTGCGCTATAATCTGTTTTGTACTGTCTTTTGGTCTTATAGCAGCACCATCTTGAATTTAAACGCATTGTATGGTGTGCCCCCCAATATGTTTTTGTATTGTAGTAGACCCTGACCAGGTTTTTTGGGCTGGAGCACCCCTCCCCCTCCTCATTAGCTCTTATTAGTGGACACCAGTGTATAGGAAGAATCCCTTCAGTTCTCCCACAGAGAGGAGTTTAGCTCCCATGGTTGAGACACAGGTTCTTTCATTCTATTACTAGGGTAGGACCCACGAAATTCGGGGTACTTTGTTGCAGTTTGTGGGCTTAGCACTATATGACCATATAGTGTGACCAAAGCCCCATATATATTTTTATGTATATGTTCAGGTGTTTTTAACTAGCCTTGCAGGATAAATGTCATTCTTGAATGTGTGCGCTATAATCTGTTTTGTACTGTCTTTTGGTCTTATAGCAGCACCATCTTGAATTTAAACGCATTGTATGGTATGCCCCCCAATATGTTTTTGTAACCTAGCAGAGTCTTGAAAGGCATTACATAAATTCCTCTTTAAGGTGTCCTCAAGATATTTTATCCTATGCTCCCTCTGTGAGGATGAGTTCTGAGTAGAGTTGAGCGGGTAGCTGGATATTCGGGTCCGGCGGGTTCGGCCGAACTTCGGAAAAAAGTTCGGATTCGGGACCGAACTTTAACCCGGACCCGGACCCCATTGAAGTCAATGGGGACCCGGACTTCTGACGACTAAAAAGGCTCTAAAAAAGTAATGGAAAGGGCTAGAGGGCTGCAAATGGCAGCAAAATGTTGTTAAGAACATGGCAAGTGCTATGCAAACAAATGTGGATAGGAAATAACTTAAAAGAACATAAAAAAAAATAAAAAATAAAAAAAAATGCTGGAGGCCCCCTTTTCAGCAGAAGAGGTACAGGAAGTCATTAAGAACCTCAGAAACTCAACGGCACGATGCCACACATATGGTGGGAATGCCCCAGAATACGCCCTTTCTGGAATAAATTATTTAATTTAATGGATAAGCTAGTGGGAAAATAAAATACTTTGAAATAAAAATGTAGCGGGGTGCTAAATTTAAGGAAAGTGTTTGAGTGGTAAATAGGCTCAAATACCCTAATTCTGTAGGATTCATGGACCATTTTGTCCTCGGGGGACAGTATTGGTGTGCAGTTCCCTGCGGCCTACAGGTGGCGCCTTTTGTGTCCCCTCTTGGCAGTAGTACAGCGGGGCGGGGAACCTGCTGTGCATGCCGGGAGAGCATATAAAAGGGGCAGACCTTTGGCCTGGGGGCTGATGTCCAGTGGGGTCCGCGCCCAGGTGCCTTCGGCCTGGGTGCATGTGTTCCTGTTCCATCTCGGGCACCTTTAGCCCGGGGTGAGGTACTATCCTGGAGTTCTTGCTGCCCTGGGTATGGAGGCCTAGGGGCGGGAGTAAAGCCTGGAGTCCAGAGCCGCCTCGTGTAGGGGACCCTGTTCCAGGGAAGGGAGGATCATTCTGATGGACCGATGCGGGAGTCACGGTGAAGGAATGGTCTGTTGACTCCCTGGAGAGATGTCTTCCCCTTGATATGGGCTAGGTTCGTAGAAGGAGAAGCTCAAGGTCACCTTGACTGTATCAGAGGCCTTATTCAACCGGCCCGTGGCAGGGGCCTTATACACCCTGGTCTGTGGCTGAGACCAAAGTTCTCCAGGCCCGTGGCAGGGGCCTTGTACACCCGGTCTGTGGCAGAGACCAACCTCAATGTCTGTGGCAGAGACCGTGCGCCAAAAACTGTTTGAGAAACCTAAGCAGTGAAGTGAATGTGCTACGTTTGTGCCTGGACCTCCTCCACACCTTAAGCTGTCCTGTTTCTTTGCTCTAACCTTTTCTATCTGAGTACAGTTTATTTTGCCATGAGAGAATAAGAGTTGGAGTTTCAGCTGGTGTGGACATTGACTTTACTGGCAATTAAAGGACTTGCCTCTACCTACAGTAGAGGTGAGAATCATCCTCTGGAGGAGTTTTGACTCCGGCTGTGGACACGGCCCGTCAAGTACACCGCTCAACCTCTTTATATAGGAGTATACGGGCTGGTAGTGCGGTGTGCCTTTTCTCCCTCCTGCGAAGAGCCAACAACATAAAGGCAGGTAAGGGGGAAAGGATCTGTGCGCTACAAAAAAATAAAATAAAAATTGTAATCTTGGCCTAGCAGGACGAGGTCCATATGGAGTAGGAGGTTGAGGTGGCGGTGGATGTGGCTGTGTAGGTGGAAGCGGCGGTGGAGGAGGACGAGGTAGCCAACACTGGTTCAAAAATACAACAATGGCTGGGTAAGGCCGGTGATGTGTCGAATTCTGTCCCCTGTCGAATAGTGTCCGCCCTGTACTGCGCTTGCTGAGTATGTAGGACAAGGGGATTTCAAAAATCTCCCAAGATTAACGGCGCCTGCGTGTTGAGTTCAGGTGAAGGCCACACCATCCGTGGTTCAAGCCGAGCCAAGCAAGGCCGCGATCGAAGCGAGCCCGTGAGGGGCCCTGTTACTATGTGCTACCGTATGTCCTCTTGGATGGTGGGGCTTGAACCTGCACTCACAGCGCAGGCGCCGTTCATCTTCGGAGATTTTGTGAATCTCCTTGTCCTCTGTACTGCGCAAGCGCTGCGCCTGCGCAGTACGGGCCGGGCACAATCCGATGGCCGGACAGTTTTTGTCACAACACCGGTATACATGTCTATTCTGCACAAGGTACGGACAAGTCCTGTGGGATCCATGCCTGGTTCATTTTAATGAACGTGAGCTTGTCCACATTGGCTCTGGACAGGCGGCTGCGCTTGTTTGTGATAACGCCCCCTGCCGTGCTAAATACACGTTCAGATAATACACTGGCTGCAGGGCAGGCCAGCACCTCCAAGGCATAAACGGCAAGCTCAGGCCATGTGCCCAATTTGGAGACCCAGAAGTTAAAGGGGGCAGACCCGTCATCCAGTACGTGTAGGCCTGTGGACACATACTGCTCAACCATGTTGGTGAAATGCTGCCTCCTGCTAAGACGTTCCATCTCAGCTGGTGGTGCTGGTTGTTGTGGCGTGCTGACAAAGCTTTTCCACATTTCGGCCATGCTAACCCTGCCTTCTGAGGTGCTGCCGGTGCCCCGGCTGCGTTGGCGACCTCTTCCTCCTCCTCTGCCTTCGCCTTGTGCTTCCACCGTACGCCCGCTGTCAGGTGGGAATGCCACCAGCAGCGCGTCTACCAGCGTGCGCTTGTACTCGCGCATCTTACGATCCCGCTCCAGTGAGGGAATTAAGGACGGTACGTTGTCCTTGTAACAGGGGTCCAGCAGGGTGGCCACCCAGTAATCAGCACCAGTTAAAATGTGGGCAACTCGGCTGTCGTTGCGGAAACACTGCAGCATGTAATCGCTCATGTGTGCCAGGCTGCCCAGAGGCAAAGAAAATCTGTCCTCTGTGGGAGGTGTATCGTCTGTGTCCTCTGTATCCCCCCAGCCACGCACCAGTAATGGCCACGAGCTGGTCTGAGTGCCACCCTGCTGTGAACATGGCTCCTCCTCCTCCTCCTCCTCCTCCTCCATCTCCTCCTCCACCTCGTCATCCTCCAGAACTGTGCCCTTTCTGCCGGACAATTGTGTACCTGGCGTTTGTTGGTGCAGGAACCCACCCTCGTAGCCACTTGTGAAAGACTGCCCTGAAAGCCTTTGAAATGATCCCGCTTCCTCCTCCTCCTCCTCATCCTCCTGTGCCACATCCTCTTCCATCATCGCACAAAGCGTTTTTTCAAGGAGGCATAGAACTGGGATAGTAACGCTGAGAACGGCGTCATTGGCACTGGCCATGTTGGTGGAGTACTCGAAACAGCGCAACAAGGCACACAGGTCTCGCATGGAGGCCCAGTTATTGGTGGTGAAGTGGTGCTGTTCCGCAGAGCGACTCACGCGTGATTGCTGCAGCTGAAACTCCACTATTGCCTGCTGCTGCTCGCACAGTCTGGCCAGCATGTGCAAGGTGGAGTTCCACCTTGTGGGCACGTCACATATGAGGCGGTGAGCTGGAAGGCCAAAGTTACGCTGCAGCGCTGACAGGCGAGCAGCAGCAGGGTGAGAACGCCGAAAGTGCGCACAGACAGCCCGCACTTTCTGCAGCAGCTCTGGCATATTGGGGTAATTTTTAAGGAACCTCTGGACCACCAAGTTCAGCACATGCGCCAGGCAAGGGATGTGCGTCAAACCGGCTAGACCCAGAGCTGCTACGAGATTTTGCCCATTATCGCACACCACCAGGCCGGGCTTGAGGCTCACTGACAGCAACCACTCATCGGTCTGTTGTTCCATGTCCCTCCACAACTCCTGCGCGGTGTGGGGATTTTCCCCCAAACAGGAAAGTTTTAAAACTGCCTGCTGTCGTTTACCCCTGGCTGTGCTGAAGTTGGTGGTGAAGGTGTTACGCTGAATGGATGAGGAGGCGGTAGAGGATGAGGAAGCGGAGAAGGAGGAGTTAGCAACAGGAGGCAAACTGAAGCGCCCTGCAATCCTCGGTGGTGGAAGGACATGCGCCAAACCGCTATCTGCCTCAGGCCCAGCAGCCACTGCATTTACCCAGTGTGCTGTTAGGGAGATATAACGTCCCTGACCGTGCTTACTGGTCCACGCATCCGTAGTTAGGTGGACCTTGCCACAGATGGCGTTGCGCAGTGCACACCTGATTTTGTCCCCCACCTGGTTGTGCAGGGAAGGGATGGCTCGCCTGGAAAAGTAGTGGCGGCTGGGCACGACGTAATGCGGGACAGCCAATGCCATCAGGCTTTTAAAACTCTGCGTCTCCACCAGACGGAATGACAGCATTTCAAAGGCCAGGAATTTTGAAATGCTGGCATTCAGGGCCAGGGATCGCGGGTGGCTAGGGGGGTACTTCCTCTTCCGCTCCAATGTTTGGGAGATAGAGAGCTGAACGCTTCCATGGGACATTGTGGAGATGGTTGGTGACCCAGGTGGTAGTGTTGCTGGCAGATCCTCTGTTTGCGGGGTGACAGGTGCCACTGTCACTACAGAGGTGGATGAAGAGGTCGAGACTGCAGCAGAAGAGGAAGCAGGAGGAGCCAGAGACCTTTCTTGGTTTCTGAGGTGTCTACTCCACTGCAGCTCGTGCTTTGCACTTAGATGCCTGGTCATGCAGCTTGTGCTCAGGTTGAGAACGTTTATGCCTCGCTTCAGGCTCTGATTGCACAGCGTGCAAACCACTCGTGTCTTGTCATCAACACACTGTGTGAAGAACTGCCACGCTAGGGAAGTCCTTGGACCTGGCTTTGGTGTGCTCGGTCCCTTGCTGCGTTGGGCAGTAGCAGATGTACTGTCTAGGGGACGAATGCTCCGTTTTTGCACCCTGCTCCCTCTTCTGCTGTGCTGGTGGCTCTGTGCGACCACCGCCTCTTCCTCCGAACTACACTGGTCACCTGCATAACGTTGATTCCATGTGGGGTCGAGGACCTCATCGTCCTCCACATCATCTTCCACCCAGTCTTCACCACTGCCCTCCATGTCTGTCTGCACAATTGCGAAAGCAGCAGCAGTTGGCACCTGTGTTTCGTCATCATCCGAGACGTGCTGCGATGGTCCTCCCATGTACCCATCATGAAACATAAGTGGTTGGGCATCGGTGCACTCAATCTCTTCCACTTCTGGGGCAGGGCTAGGTGGATGGCCCTGGGAAACCCTGCTAACAGAGTCATCGAAAAGCAGAAGAGACTGCTGCATGATTTGGGGCTCAGACTGCTTGGCTGATTTGCAAGGGGGTGAGGTGAAAGACTGATGGACATGGGCTTCAGGTGCCAACTCTGATCTTTCAGCAGAAGAGTGGGTGGGAGACAATGTGAAGGAACCCGAGGCACTGTCAGCAACCCAATCTACTATCGCCTGTACTTGTCCTGGCCTAAACATTGGTACAGCCTCATTAGGCGCGACAAAATACAGCCGCAGGCTCGGTCGCCTACTCGCACCTGAGGAAGGTGTTTCACTTGTGCGTGTATCTGGCACAGATCCACCACGTCCTCTCCCTGCAACAGGAGCTCCACCAGCAGCACCACGACCGGGGCCACCACGTCCCTTTGACCTTCCCCTCATATTTTCCAAATTTAGGATCTTGCCCTAAATGGCGTTTTTTGGAAGACCACAACACACCCACAGTACGTAATGGCTGAAACGCACAGCTACAGAACTGCAGAAAATGCTATTCAAAAAAAAAAAGGTTGTTTTTTTTAGTATAGCACAGTACAAGGAAAATATATAGAAATTGTTTTTTTACACACACCTCCAGATGTGTATTTCACACTGCAAAATATTTTCTGTGGCCCTAAATGGCGTTTTTTGCCAGACCACAACACACCCACAGCACGTAACTGCTGAATCGCACAGCTACAGAAAATGCTATTCAAAAAAAAAGGTTGTTTTTTTTAGTATAGCACAGTACAAGGAAAATATATAGAAATTGTTTATTTCACACACCTCCACATGTGTATTTCACACTGCAAAATATTTTCTGTGGCCCTAAATGGCGTTTTTTGCCAGACCACAACACACCCACAGCACGTAACCGCTGAATCGCACAGCTACAGAAAATGCTATTCAAAAAAAAAGGTTGTTTTTTTTAGTATAGCACTGTACAAGAAGAATATATAGAAATTGTTTATTTTACACACCTCCACATGTGTATTTCACACTGCAAAATATTTTCTGTGGCCCTAAATGGCGTTTTTTGGAAGAGCACAACACAACCACAGTATTTAACCACTGAATCGCACAGCTATAGAAGTGCAGAGAATGCTATTCAAAAAAAAGTTTTTTTTTTTAGTATAGCACTGTACAATATATAGAAATTGTTTATTTTACACACCTCCACATGTGTATTTCACACTGCAATTTATTTTCTGTGGCCCTAAATGGCGTTTTTTGGAAGAGCACAACACAACCACAGTATTTAACCACTGAATCGCACAGCTATAGAAGTGCAGAGAATGCTATTCAAAAAAAAGTTTTTTTTTTTAGTATAGCACTGTACAATATATAGAAATTGTTTATTTTACACACCTCCACATGTGTATTTCACACTGCAAAATATTTTCTGTGGCCCTAAATGGCGTTTTTTGGAAGAGCACAACAACCCCAACAGTATATAACCGCTGAATCGCACAGCTGCAGAGAATGCTATTCAAAAAAAAGTTGTTTTTTTTTTTTTTTTTTTTTTTTTTTTAGTATAGCATAGTACAAGAAAAATATATAGAAATTGGTTATTTCACACAACTAGAGATATACACTGCAAAATATTTTTTTTGCCCAAAAATAGGTCTTTTTTGCGCACAATAAAGTGCCTTTTTTTTGGGGGGGGGGGCCCAAAAATGGGTCTTTTTAGCAAAAGCACAATAAAGTGCCTTTTTTTTTTATTTTATTTTTCTGCCAGAAATGGGTCTTTTAGCAAGAGCACAATACAGCCACAGTATGGAATAGGTGTATCACTCAACGTAATGCAGTGCTGGTGCACTGAGCTTGCAACACAAACAGATAAACCTATGCAGATCGCTGAGCTATTATATCTCTCAATCTGGACTCCTATCTAAATCTCTCTCCCTGAAAGCACAAACAGGATCCTGCCCCTACACTACACTACACTACACTGTCTCTCTATCTTTTCTATCAGTAGATTGCAGAATCAGGACTAACTCCTATCATATAATTCTCTCCCTCACAGCAACAGCAGCCAGGATCCTTTCCCTACACTGTCTAAAAGCAGAGTGACGATCTGTGCTGTGTGCCTCTTGCTTATACAGAAGCTGGTCACATGCTGGGTCACATGTTGCACTGACCAATCACAGCCATGCCATTAGTAGGCATGGCTATGATGGCTTCTAAGGGCACACCAGCTAATCAAATGGTGATTGGCTGGCCCCTGAAGCATTTGTAACTGCGCCATTAAATTCCCGAATTCGGACCCGAACCCGGACTTTAACGCAAGGTCCGGGTCCGGGTCCGGGGTCGGGAAAACGCCAAAATTCGGTACGGACCCGAACTTTACAGTTCGGGTCCGCTCAACACTAGTTCTGAGTCTTTCCTTGTAACGATTTTCAAGGAGGGTTGCCAACCAATAGTGATCCTTTTCCTTGATGCCACAAATTCTCGGGGCATTTCAAAGGCTTTGAAGAATGTTTGTCCTCGGGGTCACTGAGGATTACAGTATTAGCAACTGCCTCCTCCCAGCCACGTACTACTCCCAAGGGTTCTGGGGATGACCATCTCTTAAGGTTTGATGTATGTCTTCCTCTGCTTCAATGCCTCCAAAACTGCCATAATCCTCCACCTCCTCCTCTTGTGTGTTATGTGGCATCGCAAGAATGATGTCTGCATTAAGTGGGCCTTGAAAGGATAGCAAAGCCCTCCTTTTCCTCCCACTGCTCTGTGACGAGTGCCCTGTCCATAATGCCACGCAGAGTCTGTTCCAACAGGAACACATCAGGAATTGTGTCTCTGTTGCATGCATTGTCATGGCTCTCCATCCTTGTCACCTCCTCAAATAGTGACAGTACAGTGAAAATGAATTCTTCCTGGATTAGCAGCAACTATCAAGCCCCTGATGCCAAAGTCCTTTATCAGCAACCATTAGTGTGGGGAAAAAAAGCCGAGCCAGGCTAAGCCTGTCGTTGTGACAAACTGACACAGGTACTCGTTGATGGCTCTCTGCTGCATGTGCAGCTGCTGCAGCATCGCCAAAGTTGAGTTCCACCTGGAAGGCATGTCACAAATCAGGCGGTTTTTCGGCAGGTGGAATTCCCGCTGAATTTCAGCCAACCAAGCACTGGCTCCGTATGACTGCCTAAAAATGGCTACAGGCTCTTCTGGCTTGTTTTAGCAGATCTTCTAACCCTGGGTACCTGCTTAAGAAATTCTGCACTACCAAATTTAGGACATGTGGCAGGCATGGCACATGTGTCAACTTTCCCTGGAACTGCCCCTGCAGAGCAAAAATAACCTTTGCTCCAGTGTGGCTCCTGTCCTCTAGACAGACAGACTCGCTGAAGTCCTGCATGGCATCTTTTATCCTGACTCATTGAATAGCCCCTTGAACGCTTAAGGGGTACTTGTGGTTCATAGGACAATTCAGCATAGGAGGGCATGGAGGAGGAGGAGGTGGTGAAGCTAACAAATCTCGCATAATCACCATCAGCTGTACGGCAAAACAAGCTGCAGTCCTGTCCTGCATCCTTCCGAGTTGCAAGCAGAGTTACCCAGTGTGCTTGGTAAACATCCCTGACCATGCTTGCTGTACCACGTGTCAGCAGTAACGTGGAACTTGCGGCTGACTGTCTTGCACAACTATGCCATAACATTGCCTTGCATGTGATGGTACAGAGCTGGAATGGCCTTACGTGCAAAGTAGCGACCGGGAACCTGCCATTGTGGTACAGCTGTAGAAAAAGTACAGGCACCAATCTAAGTGCAGTATGTAAATGGATTTATTGCACAAATTGATATAAATACTCACAAAGGTGAAGTATTGGCAAGCATTGGGTACGCAGGCAGAGTGTTCATGGAGAGGGTACATCCATTGGTCTCCTCGCTGATGCCTCAGATCGGGCTGCGCTGGTGGTTGCCGATGACGTCACTTCCGGGACACGGTAGACCAATAGGCGATGCGTTTATGGAGCATGCGCTCCTTCTTCAGGCCTAACAGGGGCCATGTTAAGTGTGGGCTTTTATGCACTATCGCTGCTATTGCTGGGTCTTACAGTCCCGCAGCTACAAGACATGTATATTGCTGGCCGTGGTAGTGCATATAGAGAAACAGATCTACCTGACTAATAATTTAAATAAGACATTATACAAAACTGTGTAAAAAATATGTTGAAACCATTATGGGGAACATTTAAAAAGCATTTATAAACAGTGCAATTGTTTTAAAACCATGAGAATGACCAAAACCAAAATAATTTCGTTAGGTATATAATAGATCATGAATAAGTAATGGAATTGATATAAAAAGTTGATGATGCAATAAATTATAACAGTGATATCGTAAATTGATAAAATTTATTATATATATTAATAATGAGAAATGCGTAATAATGAAAAAGAGAAATTATTGGAGATTATAAATGAATGGAGCAATGTGCTAATTGATATGTGAAGAAATGATGCAATAATAATATGGAAAACACAAGGAAGATGGAGAAATTGGATGTTGACGCGTGTGTAGACGCGCACCGGCAACCCTACGTGTATACCCATATATGTACATGTACTGGGGGGGGGGGGGGAGAGAGAGAGGAAGAAAGGGCCCAAAAAGAGATGTGGAGAAGGCCCAAGATGCGCAATGTTATATCGAATCAAATCAAACTATTGACCTATATTTCCTCATTTAGACCTCCGGGCACGAGGCAATGCAAGATGTATATCCAATAAGTTTCCCTCTGGCAGAAACGTTTGAAATACTCTGCCAGTGGGAACGTACTGGGGATGGATTCTATGATCCACACCCTGAGGCCCGCAGAGGATTTTCTGTGATGTTTTCAAAAAATGTCGGGACACACTGTGTTGATCTTCTCCTCCTTCCACAAAGCGGCGATGTTCTCTAAATCTCTTCCTGTATAGTTCTCCCAACATAATGTAGACCACAAGGATAAACAAGACAATAATCCACAAATTCTGTGGAACAATTGAAGAAACTGGAAATCTGATAGGTTTTGCCTTTCGCCTTGAATTCCCTTTGGCCATGGTTAACATGTTTCCATGTTAAACACAGTGCCTTATGGCACTGGTACATGCCTACTAAGGGAATGAGGCATAGAGTTTGTGACGGTGAAGTGGAGTGGGATTTATACTCACTAGGGGCTATCAAGTTCTTTTACATTTCTGGCTCTTCTATATGAAAATCTAGGTTTGGCAGAGATAGTGGGTTGCAAATGAGGGTCTTCAAGCAAAATGGACCAGTGTTTAGCCACTATACGTTCCATTTGCTGATGTTTGGTATGGAATTGGGTGACAAACCTAACTGGCTTGTATGTATCGGCTGCGCAGAATGGTTTGATAAGTAAAAATCGAAGGCTTCGTCTATGAGTGTTACTGGGAAATCCTTCTCAATCAATTTTTGTTTTAAGTGGGACCCTTGTTTAATATAGTCTGATTCCCTGGTACAGTTCCTGCGGAGGCACTGGCTCTTTGGGATATTTTTAATCCACCTAGGGTGATGGCAACTGTGATGATGCAAAAATGAGTTGCCAGCTGTGGGCTTAGTGTAGTTTTTGGAAATATTTGGTGAAAGAGAAACTCTATGTGTTGTTGTTATTGCAAGGATGTAGGAATTTGATGAACAGGGACTCTGGGCCATCCCAAATGACAATGATATCATCTATATATCGCCCATAAAAAATGATATGGGAGATATATGGATTCTTGTGCAAGATGTAATTGGCTTCCCAGAGTCCCATGGTGAGGTTGGCATTGCTGGGGGCAAAATTTGCCCACATAGCTGTGCCCATGACCTGTAGATAGAATTTACCGTCAAATTCGAAATAATTATGTGTCAAGCATAATTCTGTAGCATCCAATATTAATTTGGCCTGCTCAGGGTTAAGTAAAGGATCATTGGAAAGAAAACTAGCTGTTGCTCTGAGACCTATAGAATGCGGAATTGAGGTGGATAATGAATTTACATCAAGGGGTGACCACATGTAAATGGGTTCCCAAGTGTTCAACTGTTCAAGAAGATGTGTCCCATCTCTGATATAGGAAGGGAGATTTTGTCTCTGCAGAGGAACCACTCTGGTATTTCAGGTGAGAGAAAAGGACAGGATTTTAGGACCCTCAAACCTCTAGGAGAAATGGTGTGGGATATGTATTGTTCTAAAAAGAACTTATCCCACCATTGATGGTTAGCAGACATGATAAGTTGTTCTTCCTAAAAAGTGTACAATTCTTAAAAATATGTTGGGGATGGGGAATAGTATACCTCGTTTTGAATAAATTAGGAGGAAAAAGTATGTATAGTTCATCTAGAATATAATGCCTAACCATTTCTAGGTGGTATAGCCACTCCATGGTGAGAAAGATGTGCGTGTATGTGTCCACACACACGTGTGAGAAACGTATGTGTGTGCCTACTAACACACATACACACTCACACACAGATGTGAGGTATCTCGCCTTTAACCCTTTCGCTGCCAGGCCCTGTGCTCCATTTTGTACATTCAGGTGGCCAGACCATTTTTTCTATTTTACCTTTAGTTTTTTATTTTTCACTTATAGCTTTCAGAACTAGTGAAAGATTTTTTAGACCCCCGGTATTTGCGCAAATGTTTATCAAACCAATATATTTGCAAAAAAATACACTAAAACTATTATTAGCAGATAAAAACACAGCAAATTTTACAAAATTCCTACTAAATATAAAAGCTTAACCTGTATTGAGTGAACAAAATAACAAATATTTGCAACTTTTAAATTGCGCCTTTTTGCGAAATGGTGAAAATTGAACAGACGCAAAAGTGTGAATATTTCAAATTTCTCCAAAAATCTGAAGGTTTTAATTTTTCCCTTACAGCTTTCAGAATTTGTGAAAGACCCCCAAAACCATATATTTTCGAAAAACATACAACCTTTAGAATAAAAAGAAGGTACTACTGATTTTTTAGACCCTGCGGTATTCGCACAAATGTTTGTCGAATCAGTATATTGGCAAAAAATACACTTAAACCATTATTAGCAGATAAAAACACAGCTAATTTTAGAAATTCCTTTTAAATCCCTACTAAATATAAAAGTTTAACCTGTATGGAGTTAATAAATAACAACAAGTTTTAATTTTTACATTGTGCCTTTTTGCAAAATGGTAAAAATCAAACATACGCAAAAAATTTAAATATCCAAATTTCTCAAAAAAACTGAAGGTTTTAATTTTTCCCCTACAGCTTTCAGAATTTGTGAAAGACTCCCAAAACCATATATTTTCTGAAAGCATATGACCTCTAGAATAAAAAAAAGTGCTACTGATATTTTAGACCCCGCGGTATTTGCACAAATGTTTATCGAACCAATATATTCGAAAAACAAACTGTCAGGTCACCTGTGTCCAGATGACAGATGCACACCATTGGGGGTCAGGAGTGCACCACAAGGTAGTGAACCCTATGGCTGACTGCTGCGGTATGGGACACTGGGTGGATGCGGAAAGCAGGACCAGTGGAGCACAACAGGGATCCACAGGGAGCTAGAGCCTAAGATTCCCCAGGGCGCGGAGTCTAAGATCCAGCATGTTTTCACCAGAGCCTCTAGTGGTGAGGATGCCTATGCTGCAGCTGGGTCCAGGTCGCGGCCCCCAGAGTCCCCTAGCTCACGCTCCATAAGGTAAAGAGGATAGAGGGGAAGCAGCAGCACAGGATACAAGAATAGTGAGGGGAAAAGCCAAGGTCAGGGCAACAAGCAGACACGGATAAACGAAGGACAAGCTGAAGGTCAAGGTCACTAGCAGACAGGGATAGTCGGGAACAAGCCAATATCGTAACACAGAGACAGACGTAGCACATGGCAGGCAGGAACCCAAACACACAATGCTTAACAAACACGTTGATCAGCAAGGCAGACTTGCAGTGCACAGGTTAATATAGAGTTCTGTGATAGGGCCTGGGGTGGAGCCAGGCTGGGAGGAGAGATTATAAAAGCAGCCAAGTGAGAGAGCCTGGCCTCTAAGGTGAACACAAGAGGAGGAAGGTAAGCTGACAGACAAACATTACTGCATATCCATGACAGTACCCTCCCTCTTACAAGGCCTCCCCCTTCCCCGCCTGGGCCCGGGTTTAGAGGTAAACTTCAGATGAAACTTCTTTAACAGACGAGGTGCAAAGACCTCAGATGCAGTGATCCAAGACCTCTCCTCAGGACCAAACCCTTTCCAATGAACGAGGTACTGAAGAACGCCTCTACAGAGTCGGGAGTCCAGAATTTGACTGACCTCATACTCCTGATTATCCTCAGAGACCGGCGCCACGGTAGGGAGAGGACGAGAGAACTTATTGAGGACTAAAGGCTTCAGAAGGGCAACATGGAAGGAGTTAGCGATTTTAAGGCTTTTAGGAATCTGGAGTTTGAAACAAACCGGATTCAGTTTAGTAGTTATAGTGTACGGACCAATGAATCATGGAGCAAACTTCAGAGAAGGAACTCGGAGCTTGATGTTCTTGGTGGAGAGCCAGACTTTGTCCCCTGGCTGAAGAGAAGGCGGTTTACGCCTGCGGCGGTCAGCAAAGCCTTTGAATTTTTCAGCAGCTGCCCGGAGGGAATCATGAACGTCACCCCAAACAGAATTGAGAGACTCCTGAACCGAAGCCAAAGCTGGAATATCTGGAGAACAGGTCATGGGAAGAGGAAGTTGAGGGTGTTTTCCATAAACTGTGAAAAAGTGTGTTTTCTGAGAGAATTCTGCCCACGGGAGTAGAGAGTAGGGATGAGCTTTGAGTTCGAGTCAAACTCATGTTCGACTCGAACATTGCCTGTTTGCCCGTTCGCCGAACAGCGAACAATTTGGGGTGTTCGCGGCAAATTCGAAAAGTCTATGGGAGAAATCTAAAGTGCTAATTTTAAAGGCTTATATGCAAGTTATTGTCATAAAAAGTGTTTGGGGACCCGGGTCCTGCCCCAGGGGACATGTATCAATGCAAAAAAAAGTTTTAAAAACTGCCGTTTTTTCGGGAGCAGTGATTTTAATAATGCTTAAAGTGAAACAATAAAAGTGAAATATTCCTTTAAATTTCGTACCTAGGGTGTGTGTATATAGTATGCATGTAAAGTCGCGCTTGTTTCCTGTGCTTAGAACTGTCCCTGCACAAAGTGTAACTTCTGAAGGAAAAAAAGTAATTTAAAACTCACTCGCAGCTATAATGAATTGTCGGCTCACGGCAATACATAGAAAAGTCATTGAAAAAAATAAAGCGTGGGGGTCCCCCCAAATTCAATTAACAATACAATTTTAAAGGGAACTCCACCCCAATTTTCTTTTTTAAATGGTGTGGAGTTCCCCTAAAAATCCATACCAGACCCTTTATCCGAGCATGCAACCTGGCAGGCCGCAGGAAAAGAGGGGGGGACGAGAGAGCGCCCCCCCTCCTGAACCGTACCAGGCCACATGCCCTCAACATGGGGAGGATGTCCCCATGTTGATGGGGACAAGGGCCTCATCCCCACAACCCTTGCCCGGTGGTTATGGGGGTCTGCGGGCAGGGGGCTTATCGGAATCTGGAAGACCCCTTTAACAAAGGGGACCCCCAGATCCCGCCCCCCCCATGTGAATTGGTAAGGGGTACATTGTACCCCTACCAGTTCACGAAGAAAGTGTAAAAAATAAATAAAAAAAACACAGACACCTTGGAAAAGTCCTTTATTAAAAAAAAAAAACAAACATTCCAGCGATGAAATCCGATGTCCAGTGCTGTCCACACGAAACGTCATTGGCTGAGCCTGAGCGGACCTGATGGGGAACTTCCTCCACAGTGTATTTAATGAATAGACCCGCCCCTTCTAAATTTCTCCATCAGGTCCGCTCAGCCAATGACATAGGTGTAAGGCTAAGCGGACCAGATGCGGAACGTGAGAAGGGGCGGGTCTATTCATTTATTACACTGCGGAGGCAGTTCCCCATCAGGTCCGCTCAGCCAATGACGTAGGCGGGGTCTGACATACGAGGGGGCGGACCTGACGGGGAACTTCCCCCACAGTGTAATAAATTAATAGACCCGCCCCTTCTCACGTTCAAACGGCCATTTTTAAAACTTTTTTTTGCATTGATACATGTCCCCTGGGGCAGGACCCGGGTCCCCAAACACTTTTTAGGACAATAACTTGCATATTAGCCTTTATAATTAGCACTTTTGATTTTGAACGTTCGAGTCCATTGTATTTAATAGGGTTCTAAAGTTCACACGAACATTCTGGCTGTTCGCAGCTTCTGGTGCGAACTGAACAGGGGGGTGTTCGGCTCATCCCTAGTAGAGAGGACCAATCGTCATGATGAGCAGACACTAAGGTGCGAAGAAAGACCTCTAACTCCTGATTAACCCTCTCCGTCTGTCCATTGGATTGAGGATGGTAAGAAGAGGAAAAATCCAAGACAATATTGAGGGATTTACAAAAGACTCTCCAAAAACGAGACGTAAATTGAACCCTGTCGGAAACAATATGAGAAGGAACCCCATAGAGGCGGAAAATTTCTTGAATAAATGGGAACCAAGGCAGGAGCTGAAGGAAGGCCAGGAAGAGGAACAGAATGAGCCATCTTGGAGAACCGATCGATTACCACCCAAATGACCGTACTATTTTCAGACAGTGGGAGATCGGTGATAAAATCCATGGCAATGTGAGCCCAGGGCTCCTTAACGTAGTCTTTGACATCTGAGCAGAGATTAGGCAACCAGTAGTGACGACTGATGAGTAAGAAGGACCGGAGGAATCCAGAATGACCTGCCACCTTGGAATCATGTCCCCAACGAAGGATCTTAGCTCTTAGCTCAGTGGGGACAAAGGTCTTACCAGGAGGATTTTTTGACTTCAGGGTGATAGAATGGGCAACAATGCACGAGATTGGAATGATCGGCTCAGGTTCAGGGGTGGACTCCTCGTCCAAAGTGTCAAATGACCTAGAGAGCGCATCAGCCCGACCGTTGCAGGAACCAGGTTTGTACGTAATCGTGAAATTAAAACGGGAAAAGAAGAGACTCCACCTGGCCTGTCTGGGATTCAGACGTTTAGCATTCTGTAGATACTGTAAATTCTTGTGATCAGTAAAGACCGTTATGGAGTGAGGGAAGCCTCCAAGAGATGACGCCATTCCTCTAATGCCAATTTAATTGCGAGAAGTTCCCGATCACTGATGGCATAATTCCTCTCTGCTTGAGAATTTTTTTTTTGAAGAACGCACATGGTTGACGTCTCTTCTCAAAGAATTGAAGAAGCACAGTTCCCATCCCCATTGAGGAAGCGTCCACTTCAATAAAAAATGCATCCCCAGGATTTGGTCTCCTTAGGAGAGGTCCGGAAACAAAGGCCTGTTTCAGGTCATGAAACGCAGAGACAGCTTCGGGAAGCCAATCTTTGGCAATCACACCCTTCTTGGTCAAAGGATAATAGGCGCGGCAATGGAAGAGTAATTCCTTATGAACTGCCTATAATAATATGTGAAGCCAAGAAAGCGCTGTGTAGCCTTGAGGCTAGCAGGAAGAGGCCAGTTGGTAATTGCCAAGACCTTCCCAGGATCCATACGAAGACCCAAACTTGAGACAAAGCACCCTAGAAACAGGACCTCAGAACATTCAAAGGAACATTTCTCCAGCTTGGCATAGAGATTATTCTCTCTAAGACCCTGAAGTACAGTGCGGACATGGTTTCTGTGGACGAGCAGATTTTCTAAAAAGATCAGAATGTCATGCAGATAGATGACAACAAACTGGTACAGCAGATCCCTGAAGATTTCAATGACAAAGTTTTGAAACACGGCTGGGGCATTAAACAAACCAAAAGGCATAACCAGGTATTCGTAATGCCCGTCTCTAGTGTTAAATGCAGTCTTCCATTCGCCACCCTCCCGTATTTGAATGAGATTGTACACGCCTCTGAGATCCAACTTGGTGAAAATGGAGGCACCCTTCAACCTATCGAATAGCTAAGATATTAAGGGTAAGGGGTATCGATTTTTGATAGTAACCGCGTTTAAACCTCGATAGTCGATGCAGGATCTTAAGGTACCATCCTTTTTGGCAACGAAAAAGAACCCTGCCCCTGCAGGCGATGAGGATTTCCAGATGAAACCTCTCTCTAGATTCTCTGTGACATGCTCAGACATGGCCTGGGTCTCTGGGATGGACAGAGGGTAGGTACGACCCCTGGGCAGAGTTGCTCCGGGGACAAGGTCAATAGCACAGTCAAAAGACCTGTGGGGAGGAAGCACCTCAGCTGATTGCAGCGGGAAGATCAGAAGATACAGAAGTGGTAGCAACCAGAAGTCTCTCCTTGGGGGCCACCTTGAGAAAACATGACGAGAAATATGAGGGACCCCAAGCCAGGATCTGCCCAGAGACCCAGTCCACATGTGGAGGGTGGAGCTGTAGCCAAGGAAGGAACAATACAATGGGAGTAGAGGCCTTGGGTAGAATGAGAAAGGATATCCACTCCTGGTGGAGAATTCCTATCGACATCCTAATAGGTAGCGTCTGGAAGCGAATAGGGCCCCCTGGGAGAACAGTGCCATCAATTGCCGAGACTACCAATGGCGTAGTGAGAGGTGAAAGGGTAAGCTTCATAGAAGAAGCAGTTCTCCAATCCATAAAATTGCCGGCAGCCCCGGAATCCAGATATGCAAGGGTTGATTGAGGAGAAGTGCCTACGTGAAGTAACACCGGCAGGAGAAGACGAGAAGGTGATGTTTCTGGGTCCAATACTCCACCTTCCAAATGTATTAGACTCGAGCGTTTCCCGGACGAAGCGAGCAGGAGTCACGAAAATGACCCTTGCCCCCACAATAGAGACACAAGCCCAGAGTTCTGCGCCTAGCACGTTCTTCGGGGGTTAGTCTGGTCTGGCCCAGCTGCATAGGTTCCTCAACAGGCAGAAGATGCTCCGCGGGACGAAGGAAGGAGAGCTCAGACTGGCTAGGGCCCAGGGAGTGCTGGCGTCCCTTTTCTAGGGACCTCTCCTGAAAACGAATGTCGATCTGATTGCACAAAGAAATTACATCGTCCAGACCGACAGGGATGGCTCTTCCCACTAATTCGTCTTTCACTCGGTCAGAGAGGCCATGTAAAAAGGTAGCGACCAGGGCCTCATTGTTCCAGCTCAATTCAGCTGTGTGGATACGGAACTGAAGAGCATATTGTCCCACTGAACAAGATTCTTGGCGAAGACGTAAGAGAGCACTAGCCGCTGAAGAAGCCCGAGCCGGCTCCTCGAAGATGTTACGAAAGAGCTTCAAGAAGTCGGACAGGCTGAAAACCATCGAATCATTCTTCTCCCACAGGGGGGCAGCCCAGGCTAAAGCTTCACCAGAGAGGAGGGAAATGATATAGGCTACCTTAGCCCGATCAGACAGGAAGTTTTGAGGCTGAAGCTCAAAATGAATCGTGCATTGGCTGAGAAACCCCCTGCAGGCCTTGGAGTCCCCAGAGAAACGGAACGGAGCTGGCAGTTGTAGTGAGTGTGTGGCTACGACTGGTGCGATAGGTGCAGCCGCTGGTTATACTTGATGTTGTGGATTCAGGGTTCCCAAGGAGGCCTGGAGCTGCTCGAAGTGGGAAGCCAGATCCTGGAGGAATCGCTTCACTTGAGTCTGATTCGATCCCTGGGTCTCAAGTCTGCGGACTATGCCCTGCAAAGAAACATCTACGGGGAGCGGCACGTCAGCCGGGTCCATGGCTGATCAAACTGTCAAGTCACCTGTGGCCAGATGACAGATGCACACCATTGGGGGTCAGGAGTGCACCACAAGGTAGTGAATCCTATGGCTGACTGCTGCGGATGGGACACTGGGTGGTTGTGGAAAGCGGGACCAGTGGAGCACAACAGGGATCCACAGGGATCTAGAGCCCAAGATTCCCCAGGGCGCGGAGTCTAAGATCCAGCAGGTTTTCACTAGAGCCTCTAGTGGTGAGGATGGCCTACGCTGCAGCTGGGTCCAGGTCGCAGCCCCCAGAGTGCCCTAGCTCACGCTCCGTAGGGTAAAGAGGATAGAGGGGAAGCATCAGCACAGGATACAAGAATAGTGAGGGGAAAAGCCAAGGTCTGGGCAACAAGCAGACACGGATAAACGAAGGACAAGGGATAGTCGGGAACAAGCCAATATCGTAACACAGAGACAGACGTAGCACACGGCAGGCAGGAACCCAAACACACAATGCTTAACAAACACGTTGATCAGCAAGGCAGACTTGCAATGCACAGGTTAATATAGAGTTCTGTGATAGGGCCTGGGGTGGAGCCAGGCTGGGAGGAGAGATTATAAAAGCAGCCAGGTGAGAGAGCCTGGCCTCTAAGGTGAACACAAGAGGAGGAAGGTAAGCTGACAGACAAACATTACTGCATATCCATGACAGTACCCTCCCTCTTACAAGGCCTCCCCCTTCGCCGCCTGGGCCCGGGTTTAGAGGTAAACTTCAGATAAAACTTCTTTAACAGACGAGGTGCAAAGACCTCAGATGCAGTGATCCAAGACCTCTCCTCAGGACCAAACCCTTTCCAATGAACGAGGTACTGAAGAACGCCTCTACAGAGTCGGGAGTCCAGAATTTGACTGACCTCATACTCCTGAGGTGAGCTGACAGACAAACATTACTGCATATCCATGACACAAACCCACTAAAACAATTATTAGCAGATAAAAACACAGCAAATTTTACTAAATTCCTGCTAAATCCCTACTAAATATAAAAGCTTAACCTGTATGGAGTTAATAAATAACAAATATTTGTACATTTTAAATCGCGCCTGTTTGCAAAATGGTGAAAATCGATCGTACCCAAAAGATTCTCTAAAAATCTGGAGGTTTTCATTTTTCACTTAAGGCTTTCAGAATTTTAAAAGACCCCTCAAACTAGACATTTTCTAAAAGTACATGGCCAGTAGAATAAACAAAATGCTACAGATTTTTTGGGCCCCCCCAATAATTGCGCAAATGTTCATCATATCGCTATTTTTACAAAGAATACACTACAATCATTAATATTGCACATTTGTTGATTTACTAACCGTTTTGCGCCTTGAGTTGCAGCGCACGCCGAGGCGCAAGGGCAGTTTTGGTATTTACGAAACTTTTGCGCCGGTAACGCAGCGCTATTCCCCATTTACTAAAGTGTTCTCGGCACACAGGAGGAGGCGCTCAGTGCGCCACTATGGATCTGGCGCACGGCATCTTCAAATCAAAATTAAAAGAAGCTGAAAGTGCCAATATTATGGGGTGATGTGGGGTTATGTGAGGAAGTATAGTAACAACTGCCCAAGTAACAAATATGTCCAAAATAGAATGAGAAAGTCTTTTTTTCAGAACAAGCCTGCTGCGCCTGCAAGTACGTTTAGAACTGTGAGGTCTTTTTGTGCACTGCGCATGCGCAAGCGGCATTTGCGCACGACCAAGTGCGTTGGTTCAGCGCGCTGGCAAAATCTTAGTAAATGTCAAGTCACGTAAATGCATTTGCGTAGCTTAAACAGGCGCGCCTCTAAACTTGACATTTTTTTCTTAACGCTTGTTCACTTTTATGTGTTTTTTTTAAGGATATTTGCACACAGGTCATGTTGGCGTGTTACGTTGTTAACATGTTACATGTACCTTGTTAAAATTATGTAAAAAGACTCTCGCTACTCTTACTAAAAGGGCATTTAACCTTCCCCCTCTAATGCATATGTTTTATTTGGGGCTAGTTTTTGCTTTTAAAGGGGAACTCTACACTCCACTCCATTCTCCAAAGGCTGTGAGCTGCCTTTACCAATCCAAATCACTTTTGGGGTGCCTGAGCCCCTCCTGCCCCCAAGCATCCACCCCCTTTCATTAGCTGGCTTGCTGTGTTTGGCTGGGGGTTTGTTAGTGCGTGGGAGGGGGTGTTTTTTTATGTGGGGGTTCTCATTTTACGCCTTTCCAGACCCAAATGGCCTTGTATGTATTGGGGGGTCAGGCTTCTTTTTTTTTTTGGAGTTAAAATCTTGCAGCTGCAATGTCGATTTGTAAGTTTGCCCTAAAGCCGTACATCTTTAAAGCAGCATTTTGGATACATGCTACAGATGCACCACTTTACAGGCAGAGTACCCCCCCCCCCCCAAGTTAATAGCTTTAGGGCAAGTTCACTCTATAGAAACGCAGTCCAGATGCTTTTCTGCATGTGCGTTATTTTGCATACCCATTTTAAGGCCAATAACTATAAGATAAGCCAGCCAAGTGGGGACTAGCAAAATTAACAAGTCAGTTCCCATAGACTGCAATAGTATTTGTTGTCTAACTTTTGCCCATGTTAGGCTCTTTGTGTTTGTCCCATCTCTAATTTAGTAGTATGCTGGATGGTGTGCTTAATTTTGGACAGGGGGTGGCTTATTTTGTGCTACCTGCATTTGGGTTGGTCTGGGCATGCTCAGGGACTTTGCTTTTTTCCTGTGCCTTTTGGTGTGTGAAATGCATCTGGGTTGGTCTGAGCATGCTCAGGGACTTTGCTTTTTTTGGTGCTTTTTGTGTGTGAACAGCACTAGGATGTTTCTGGGAATGCTCATAGAGCGTGTTTTTTGGGTTAGTAATTTAAGGCCATCCTTAACAGGTGTACCCACTTTGAAGTTCAGTCTCTACTTTGGGTGAACTTGCGTTTTGTGTGTTTCATGAACTGTGAATGTGTTTTCAATTGCCTCATTAGCACACAAACCTAGGTTATATAAAGCTTGCAGATAGCATTCTCTACCTTGCCCTGAAAAGAGGCAAGATTGTGTGTGTGTGTGTGTGTCTGGCAAAAAGTACATTTTGGTCTCCTTATCGAGTTTGTAACACATGTATTTTTGCTTTGTATTTAGTTTGCTATGTCTTTGCAAAACAGATGTTTTTTTTTACTTTTGTTTATTGTATTTTTTTGGGTGGGGCATATTTTCCCCTGAAATATTTTTGATGTTGTTAATGTGTGTCGTTTGTTCACTTTGATTTAATTGTTATTTTTGCTAAATGTTTCTCAAGATGTTTTGATTAATGTTTCAAATTAACATACATGTTTTTTTTTTGCTTTCCTTGCTTTTTTCCAAGTCCTGTTTTGTTGATCAATAAAATTTGATGCAAATTTTGATGTTTGTTTTTTGTGTAGCGGGGTATCGTTTTAACCGCAGGACTACATTTCCCGGCATGCTTTGCGGCACCCAAGGTGCCATTCCCCACGTAAGGACTGCTGGGGTGGACTTTAAAAGGGAAAGGCGGGGCTCGCTTCTCTCTCTTGGAATGCCGCCCTCCTTGCAAGAGGATCTCCTGCACTCACCTGCTGCGCGCGCTAGGCCTGAAGCCTGGGTCTCGCGTTGTTTGTTAGAGAGAGCCTTCCGTTTCCGCTGGGGAGTCTGCAAAGCATCCGATCCATCTGAGGTGCCATCATCTTCTGAAGGGCCAAGGACTCTGTGTATCGCGGGCCACTGTGACGCCACTCATAGTAGCGGAGGAACCGGACAGCAGTCGGTCCGGTTTGGGTGAGAGAGCGCCAGCTCGGAGCCTTTAATCAATAACTTTGCCTAGGCCTTCTGTTGAACATAGTTATACTTTGGAGAGACTGTTGTCCTGAACTGAGTTTGTCAGTCTCTCCAGTTTGCCAGGTTAGCGATTATCTACAACCCCTTATTGGATTACAATTTGTTTCTCCATGTGCACCACCGACAGTTGCTAGCGAAGATTCCTCACCAAACTATACCCACAGTTATAGTCAGGCCTGACTGGGTAGTTAGGACATTGCTGGGCGCCATTTCTTTGCTCACGAGGGAGGATAGCTGCAGCGGGGTTTATACCATTGTTACTGCCTAACTGAATGTCATATGCATATAACGTGTACACCTTTATTGCAGGGATCTGCATAAATTATTGTACCCAAACTACTCTTTTATATTGTTGCCTACAGTAAACCGTTATAGTTATGTAACTTGGTTTGTGAGTGTCCATTATTGTGCTGGTATACAAAGGGGGTTGTACTGTGTTATTTATATATATATATATATATATATATATATATATATATATAGAGATAGTACAATTATACCACTACTTCCCCCCCCCCCTTTCTCTAACTGTGTCAGGAGAGAAGTCAGAGCCGATTGCCAGGGGTTGGTAGTGGTGCATTACAGGGGCCCAAACAAACAAGCAGCCCTCTTAAGCTGAGGGTATCGCTACATTTGTTTTCCATGCAACAAATTTCACAGCCGCAGCTTAACTAGGCTGATTGGCATGTCAAAACAAAACAGGTTTTGATTTGTCTAAAAGTTACTTTCCTGGTGCCTTGATGATAGCATATGCATGGATTGTGTGCTGCCATGGCTAGTCACCAGGAAAGGAAAAATACAGAGCGGTAAGTATTAAATTTTCCTTTTTACTGCAGTGGTTCTCAGTCTCAGTCCTCAAGTACCCCCCACAGGACATGTTTTGTGAATTTATCTTATCGAGAATTGCTGTCCAAAATACCAAGCCATTGACTGTGATTTAAAGCACGTGTGCAAGATGAAGGAAAACCTGCAAACATGGCCTGTTGGGTGTACTTGAGAAGCACTGATTTAGAGCATTGCGCTAAAATCTAGATCAAGGCAATACTATTCTAACTGTGGGCATTTGAGGGAAACCAATTGAGTGTTGGAACCCCTGCTTGTTTTTTTTAGGTTGGGCTTTGTGTCCCTTTTTAGTAAAATTGGCTTCACTTCCTGTCACACAGCCAAACAGGAAGTGAAGGTAAAACCCTACCAATGTATTTTCTTGGGGACACACAGATCAATCTAACTAGTGTCCCCATTAAGCAAATTGCACTCTAGCACTTTGTTGTGTACACCCCAAATCATTAGGTAGTTTGGGGTTTAGTAAAGGAAAATCCACTCTGCAGTACAAGTGTAGTTGCTTAAAATCTGAGGGGAAGCACTGGTGATTTTAACATCCAATCATGTAGAAGCAAAGATGGTGTTTTTTAATTTCCTTTCATGTCCCCCTCGGATATCCAGCAAGTGCACTTGTAGTGCAAAGTGGATTTGCCTTTAGTAAGTAAACCCCAAAGTCCAAGATACCGAATAATTTGGGGTGTACCCAGCAAAATGCTGGAGTGCAATTTACATAATGGAGAAACTATTTAGATTGACCTGTGTGTTCCCAAGGAAAGACATTGGTAGGGATTTACCCTCACTTCCTGTTTGGCTATGTGACAGGAAGTGAATACATTTTAAGGAGAAAGTGGCATAATTTGGGAGTTGTCTTGACCCTATCAGGGGTGCAGACATCCCCAAAAACTGAGCAGACTTCTAATCCCTCTGCAATCTATCCCCAAGCAAAAAGAAGAAAGGATTTCATTTTGTTTAACTTTGCAAAGACACATTCTTAAGTACAACTGTGATGCATGCCAATGGCCCATTTAGACCTTGTTTAATAGAAAACACCAGTTGCCTTTCACTAGAAACATTTGTTAGTCCAGTCCAGGAAATCTGCATCTGCTTTACTATTAATTTCCATAAAAAGTCAGTTTCTGCAGCTAGATGCGCCAAATGTATGTAGATACACGACCGCTGTGTATATGAGATGCGCAACTGCTGTGTGCGCACAGGTATGCGCATATGTGTCTCTCGGAAAGCGGTGGCCAGCACACAGGAATAACATCACGCCCCTACAGGAAGTTGCTCGTACTGCTGCTAAGTTCTCTGAGGAAGAGATGATCCTTATTTGAAAATTAAGAATTTATTTATTTATTTTTAACATGGGGTGGTGTTTGTTTGGGTCCCTAACACACATTCATACATATTAGGGCCAATTTAGACAGGATACGATTTACAACATGTTTTTATATTGTGGGAGGAAACCCACGCAGGCACAGGGAGAACATTTTTTTGGTTGGAGGATTAAATACATTGGCTAGGTATATAGATGACATCCTCCTCCTATGGGGTGGTAGTGGTCCTGAATTGTATACATTTATGGTCTCCCTTAATAATAATAATGGGGATTTATCTTAACTACGAGGCGAGTCTAGAGTTAACTTCCTGGACTTGAAAATTTCTGGTGGGGAGATCGTCTTGTTACATCAACTTTCTTTAAGGCCAGCGATAGAAACTCATACATATATAAAAATAAAAGCAAACATGAATCTAGTTAACTTAGTGATGAGACAACTCAACCACTATAGGGGGGGGGGGGGGGTACTGATTCGTCCAATTGGATGGGATACCTCCAAAGCTTGATAATTGCTGTAGAAAATTTGGTAGGTGGAGCAAAGGGATGCCCCAGGAGAGCAATCAGGAGGATCAGCTACGATATACTGTATGTGGAAATATAGTTTAGCTTTATTAATGTATCAATAGTAAGTAAAAAATCCACTAAATGTAAAACAGTGAATATTATAATATATATCATACACTAGAGATATGTTAATTACTGCTGTTTTTGTCCCTCACACACTTCATATAAAGTCCCGCCCTTTCTGCTCCTTTTTCTATACAAATACAGGGATGGAGGTTAATGATTGTGCCATTACCTCATTTAAAGTCCCACCAAATTTTTCTCTCTTATATAAAACAGTGACATTGATGTGGAATTGTTCCCCAACATACCCAGTAATAAAAAACACACATACAAGGTTGACAACGTTGTAACAATATGGCGCCAGAACTAAGGGCCCCACGCATACATATACATGCATACCCAGTCAGGATGGAAATAAATGGTGCTGCTGTTAGTATTGAACTAGACCCAGGGGTTTCATACTCTTATGGTAGATAGATTGGCTAGATTCAGCCTAGATACTATGAGGTTGAGATGCAACTGTACAAATATAGGTGAGTTAAAACCTAGGCTAATATTTTGAGTAAGAGATTCATGGAAAAGGGATATAATCTGGAGTCTCTTCAGTCTATTGTATGTCAGGTTAGTGAAATGGATAGGGCTACCCTATTGAGAGAGAAACCCCTAATTGAGAAGAATGACACTTTATCTTCTGCACCACATTCTCGATAAAACATCAGAACATCAAGTACCTTATTTGTAAACATTGGCATATATTGGCTAACTTTTTTGCTAAACTTTTTTGCCCGATAACCCACAAGTGATTTTTAGGGGTGCCCCCTTCCTTAGGGATAAAATTGTTCCCAATGAATTTAATCCTCCAATCAAGAAACTGTGTTTTTTTTTTTCAAAATCTTAAGAGCTATTACCAATGTTGCTGTCAGGAAAGGCGTTCCCGTAATCTGCCTAGCAACAGCAGTGTCAGGAGAATTCCTGTGTTTGGAAGAACCGTTCGGCGCGTGCGCGTTAGCGGTGACAGCGCTTGGCGCCAGAATTTGCCATTTAAACCCCTCAGACACTCTGCTCCTTGCTGTCCGGTCTACAACGTTCCTGAGACCCCTGCTATCTAACTCCTGATCTTGTGTACCCGCTATCTGACTCGGCTCGTCTCTGACTACCCCTGATTGCTGCCTGTCTTGATCCCGGCCTGTCCTGACTATTCTTCTGATTACCCCTCAACCTGGTTGCTGCCCGCCTGATGAACTGACCCGGCCTGAACTTGACCATTCGCACCTCCCTGCTGTTGCAAACCAGTTCTGGACTATAGAGCACCTCCCTGCTGTTGCAAACCAGTTCTGGATTACAGTGTACCTCCCTGCTGTTGCAAACCAGTTCTGGACTATAGTGCACCTCCCTGCTGTTGTAAACCAGTTCTGGACTATAGTGCACCTCCCTGCTGCTGCTAACCAGCTCCGGACTACCGTGCACCTCCCTGCTGCTGCTAACCAGCCCTGCACTACAGTGCACCTCCCTGCTGCTGCAAGCCTGCTCCAGACTACAGTGCACCACCCGTTGCTGCATCAGCCCTCTACACAGCTTACCTGCCAGGCACTTGTGCCCCTTTGTCCTCTTGAGCTCCTGTCTGCTCTATCAGGGGTTCTTGAGCCAGAGGCTTACGAGAGGCCACTCCCTGCACGTTGGGCTCCACTACCAGGTACGTGACAGTTCCGGACAGCCATGCCTGAGCCCCCGCAGGGAGCCTCTCCCATTGTCAGGAAAGGTTCCATCCGCTGGTGGCATGTATTATTTATCTTGCAGTACTGTGGTCCACCAGCAGGTGTCTCCTGGCAGTTTGTAACTGTCAGGAGAATCTTTCCCTGCTGGTGTTGTATTATCTTTTGGACGCAGTACTGGTTTCCACCAGCGGATGGATCCTGGCAGTGTGGAGCAGACTGCCCTTCCTCCGATCAGGTGTGACCTGAAGCTAATCAGGCATTCCTATAAATACCCGGCAGGTGTATACACACACTGCCCTGGTATCGTCCTCGTGCCCTGACCTGTAGCCTGTCTGCTTGAACCTTGATCCATGTATCCTGTAACCTGAACCTGTAACCTGATCCTGAACCTGTTGTGTCCGTCCTAATCCCTGATCCCTGCTCTGCAGCCTGGTTGCCCCCTGCTTGATCCTGTCTCCCTGTCCTGATCCATCCTTACCCCATCTGCTGATCCCCCTGTGTATGACCTCGGCCTGGCCCTGTTTATGATTCTGGTTTCCCCATTACTTGTACATATTTGTCTGTTACTGTTATTAATTGTGGGTTCTGTTTGTTATTGGTTGTTGTGCACTGTGTGGTATTGGAGGTGGTTATATATATATATTATTTCACTTATCTTTAATAAATCTTTATATTTCACTTATACGTGTTTGGTGTTCCTCTGTTGCTAGCTGCACAGTTCTGGTCACACTTGGTACGTGACACCCATGGAGGATTTATGCCGTCACATGGATGGACTTACCACGGCAGTCAGAAACCTGCAGGAAAGTTACACCCATTTGGAAGAATGGGTCCAGATCCTGTCTACCACAGCCTCTGGCTCATCTGGAGCCTCCCCTGCACCTTCAGTGGTCATGATGCCACCTGAACCCAGGGTCCCCACTCCGGAGAGGTTTTCTGGGGACCGCAGCAAGTATAGGGCTTTCCGCAATGCTTGCGAACTTTTCTTTGCTCTTCATCCCAGGACCTTCTCCCTTGAATCCACCAAGGTGGGCTTTGTTATTGCTCTGCTGTCAGGCGAACCTCAGACATGGTCCAACCATCTCCTGGAACATAAGGACGTCTGTCTCAACCTCTTGAGTACCTTCTTCCAGACAATGGACCTCCTCTATGAGGACCCGCAGCTAGCAGCCACCGCAGAAGCAGCACCATGTTCTCTACAGCAGGGTCGTAGGGCAGCGGAGGACTATGTGTCAGAATTCAGGCGCTGGAGTTCCGATACCAACTGGAACGACGCTGCCCTGCGACACCAGTTCCGCATGGGTCTCTCTGAACCCCTTAAAGACTAGTTAGCCCGGATCGGCATACCAGGCACGCTTGACGCCTTAATCCTCCAGTCCATTCAGATAGATAGACGGTTGAGAGAACGAAGAGACGAGCGGACATCGGGGCCCTGTCGCCCGGTGTGGATGCTACCACGTGTGCCCAACTCTCCTCACTCCGCTCCTCCGACTCCTATACGCTCCGCAGTCGATACTTCCGAGCCGATGCAACTAGGGTTGCTCCGACCCTCACTCACCCCCGAGGAGCGACAACGGCGTCGGGCCAATAATCTTTGCCTCTACTGCGGGGAACCAGGGCATTATGTGAGGACTTGCCCCGCCAAGCTTCGTAAGTGCTCCTATCTCTCCTCTTCTGTCTCACCTTCTCAGCTTAACAATACCACTCACATGACAATCTCCATCTCTCTACAGTTTCCAGGAGGGAATATTCGGGCCCCCGCCATTATTGACTCCGATGCTTGCAGCGGCTTCATGGACTTATCCTGTGCCTTAAAACATCAAGTCCCTCTACGACCCAGATCCAAGGAGCTTGCTGTCCATTTAGCCGATGGATCAGCCATCAAATCTGGCCCTGTAACACAGGAAACAGTTCCCTTGAACACTACCATCGCTAACAACCACCAGGAACTACTCTGCCTGGACATTATCGAATCCCCTCTTTTTTGGATCATTTTGGGAATGCCATGGCTGAGGGCATATAACCCACAGATTGATTGGAACTCTGGAAGAATCCATTTTCTGTCTTCTTACTGCCGCCAACACTGCTTTCAGGAATCGACCGACACCCCGTCTCCATTACTGTGCCTGGAAAGTGATGTTGAGAACCGTCAACTTGTCCCAGAGGTCTACCACAGTTTTCTGGATGTCTTCAGTAAAAAGGGCGCAGAGACTCTACCCCCACATAGGCCCTATGAATGCCCTATTGAACTCCTTCCTGGGGCAGAGGTTCCTTTTTGGAAGGATCTTTCCCTGGTCCGAATTGGAGCTAGGGACCTTAAAGACTTACCTGGACGATAACCTGGAGAAGGGATTCATACGTCCCTCCACCTCTCCTGCAGGAGCTGGAATATTCTTTGTAGAGAAGAAAGACCACTCTCTACGCCCCTGCGTAGATTACAGAGACTTAAATAAGATTACTATTAAAAACATGTAGCGATACCCTCAGCTAAGAGGGCCGCAGTATTAGTTTTGGGCCCTGAAGACAGCTCCGTCAACCCCCGGCAATTCACTCGACCCACTCTGGCAAAGTTAGTCTAGGGTAATTTATCTTATGCTCTATGGAAAAATCAGACGACAATGCAAGTAGTAAAAGAATAATGAGTTTACTCTCACTTAGTAAAATAAATCAACAGTAAAACAGATAACATATGCTTCTGGCAGAGTCCTGCAGCAATTGGTACACTACACATTAATGAAACACAGTAATGGCGTGCCACGTGGGGCGACCATTAACTAAGCGCCCTGTGGCGCAGCTACTAAACTCTAATACCCGGTCAGGCCTGACCCTATAACTCAGTCTCTAGGGGATGAAATATTCGCATGCAAGTCTTTAAACGGTGGTGCACATTTCAGGAACACATTTGTAATCCAAAAAGGGTAAAAGTACCAACACGGAACACTTCACTAGAGATCCGTTTGACTCAGTTCTGCTATGGATCTCCAGTGGGGACTCAAATATGAATTGGTGGGCCACGGCAGTCTGTAGGCCTAACAATAATGTAAAGTATATGGAGTGAACAGGTGCTCGCTCACCCCTCCGGACGCGATCCCAGTCCGGGGACTTCCACCTGCTGTGTCTCCACACACAGCGTCTGCAGCGGTCGGGTCTCCGGCTCAGCAACGGTTGAGGATGACCAAGTCAGATGCCACCCAGGCTCGCAATGTGGTGGAAGGCTCTTTGGGTAGCGGCGCAAGGCCCCAGGCTTCAGGCCTTGCACCACAGCGGATCCGCACAGGAAGATCTGTCCACTGAAGTCTCGTGTCCCAAAGAGGCCGAGCTTAGCCTCGCCTCCTCCTTATATAGCTCCACCCATGAGTCTCTGTGGTGACAACACTACACCCTGGGTGCCAAGGGGGGTTCTGGGAAAGGTAGTCCAATAAGTCTTAAAGGAGACCCCGCTACACACTCCCACCACTTAAACTCTTTGGTCCCCAAAGATAATTCTAACATACACTGCGTACAACCCTAGACAACATTGCAAATGATGTCGGCATAGGGAATTCCCACCAAAACTGAGGGGTTGAATTCCCTTGCCCACAGGTCACACTACTCTGAGTGGCCTGCCTAACTGTGCCATAGAGTGAGTTGGGGCTGCCCTCCACCAAATGAACAGTGGAGGGATCCGGATTCTCTGCACTCCTCCTGGCAGTGACCACAGAATCTTCTGAGCTATTCCCCATATGTGGGTAGGTCAACCTTCTCGGAAGCCTTATGACTCTTCGAGCCCTTTGCTCTCTTGGGGTTTCTGGCTCTGGCGCCACAGGCTCTTCTTCTGTAGCAGGCTCGGGCAACACGGCGGGCTCTGGAACATCTGCTTCAGGAGCCGAAGGATACATAGAGTCTCTAGGGTCCTCTTCTGAGTACGTGTCAAGGGCATCCTCCCAATGGTCTGACAAAGGACTAGATGGGATGAATTCTGCATTCAGTGTTCCATCTATAGTGTTTTCAGTGGTTGGAAGATCTATAGCAGAAGTTCCTGGAGTTGGGGAAGACCACAGCCAATCAAGTTCTGTTCCTTCATCTCCACTGAGTTCGGAGGCCTCTACATCTTCAGCTCGAGAGGCCTGGGACCTAGTGTTTGGTCTGGGAGTATCTAGTATGGAGGCTGGTTCAAGAGAGTCCCTCGCTGGAGGTATCCTGACTGCTTCGGCAAGTGGGAGCAGATGGTTCCTGTGCCAGGTCTTCAGTGGCCCTACCTTCCCCTCTGGCTTCAAATTGTAAACAGGTAGGCCTGGCAGCTTCTTACAGATGACATAGGGTTCGGGCCTCCATCTGTCCGCAAGTTTGTGTTTACCGGGGACCCCCAGATTGCGCAGTAGTACTCGGTCCCCAGGCTGTAGATCCTGGACCCGGACCTTCAGGTCAAAGTTTCTTTTATTTCGAGCTCCCCTTTGATCTGAGGCCACTTGGGCCTGTTCATAGGCTACCTTCAGGCTGTGTCTGAGCCTGTCCACATATCCCTTGTGGGATGTGGCTGAGGAATGGTCCAAAGACGTGCCAAAGGCCAGGTCCACGGGCAACCTTGCTTCTCTCCCAAACATGAGTCGATAGGGGGAGTAGCCTGTAGCATCACTTGTGGTACAGTTGTAAGCGTGGACTATAGCTGCTATGTGTCTGCTCCAATGCTGTTTCTTTTCACTATCCAGGGTTCCCAACATGTTGAGTAGGGTTCAGTTAAACCTCTCCGGCTGGGCATCTCCTTGTGGATGGTAAGGTGTGGTTTGAGTTTTCTTGATCCCTAACGAATCCAGGAGTTTCCGGATCAGCCGACTCCCAAAGTCCCTTCCTTGGTCTGAATGGAGTCACTGCGGTAATCCATAGTGGACGAAATACTTCTCCATAAGTACCTTGGCCACCGTGGAAGCCTTCTGGTCTTTGGTTGGAAAAGCTTGAGCATACCGGGTGAAATGATCGGTTATCACCAGAACATTTCCTAGTCCACTCAGGTGGGGTTCGAGGCAGAGAAAATCAATGCATAGCAGATCCATTGGGCCTTGACTTTGTAGATGGCCCATTGGGGCAGCTTGATGGGGTAAAGTGTTCCTCTGGATGCAGCGTGCACATGAGTGGCAGTACTCTTCTACTTCTGCCCTCATGCAAGGCCAATAGAACCGACTTCTGACGAGTTGAAAGGTCCTTTCCGCCCCTAGGTGGCCGTGATTGTCATGCAGGGCAATCAGAACAGTCTCTTGATGTTTTTCCGGAAGGAACAATTGCCATTTATCTTCCAGGCCATCAGAGTGGCCCCTGCGGTAGACCACTCCCTGATGCACCTGCAACCTGTCCCACTCTTTCCTCAACAGGCGAGCTTCCTTTGAGGAGTGGCGCAGGAGTCTATTTGGATCCTGATTCTCCAGGGCCTCCAGGACCAATTTCCCCATGGGGTCTTCTAATTGGTCGCATCTCCGCTCCTTCTTGGACAGTTTTGGCAGATTGTCTTCTTCCAGTTGGGTTACTCCACAGTATTGTTTGGGGACTCCTACCATGGTAACTCCTATCTCCTCTGCCCTCGAGCCTCCTCTGGCTTGTAATTCAGCCCCTTGACAAAGGGCCTGCACCCCGTCAGGTGCCACTTGAGTCCAGTCTTCTGTGTCACTGGTGGGGGCATGAGATCTCCTGGACAGAGCGTCTGCGTCTCGATTTCCAGCCTCTGGCCTGTACTTTAGGCTGAAATTGAATCCAGACAGTGCGGCCAGCCATCTGTGTCCAGTGGCGTCCAGCTTTGCCGTGGTGAAAAGGTAGGTGAGGGGTTGTTGTCGGTCTTCACAGTGAACTCCGCCCCATACAGGTAGTCTTTAAGCTTGTCTACTACCGCTCACTTAAGGGCCAGGAACTCCAGCTTGTGAGTGGGGTAGTTCTTCTCAGAGGGGGTCAGGCTCCTGCTCACTTAGGCAACGGGTCGCAGTTGTCCTTCGTGTTCTTGGTAAAGTACTCCTCCCAGACCGTCATGACTAGCATCTACATGTAGTTCATAGGGTCTTGTTGGGTCTGCGTAGGCCAAGACTGGGGCAGTGGTTAGGCTCTTCTTCAACGCCTTGAAGGCCTCTTCACACTTCTGGTTCCACTGATCTCTGACTGACTCTCCTGGCTTCCTGGGTCCTGAGTCGTCCTCTTCCTTTTCGGTCTTGAGTAGTTCATTCAATGGTCTGGAAATTTGGGCAAATCCCTCCACAAACCTCCTGTAATAGGAGCAGAACCTCAAGAAGGATCTGAGTTCTGTTACTGTGGTGGGTCGTGGCCAGGAGGTAACTGCCTCCAATTTCTCAGGGTCTGTGGCCACCCCTTCTTCAGACACTATGTGCCCCAGATAGTTCACAGAAGACTGGTAGAACCGACACTTCTCAGGCGAAAGCTTGAGTCCCTCCTCACTGAGTCTTCTCAATACTTTTTCCAGCCTCTCTTCCTGTACTTCCAAGGTTCTCCCAAAGACAATGACGTCGTCCAGGTACACAAGGACTTCAATAAGATTCATGTCTCCTACAGTCTTTTCCATTAGACGTTGGAAGGTAGCAGGAGCTCCAGACAGTCCCTGAGGCATTCGATCAAACTCGAAGAACCCCACCGGGGTTATGAAGGCTGTCTTCTCCTTGTCTTCCGGATGCATAGGGATCTGGTAGTATCCACTCTTGAGATCCATAACGCTGAACTACTTGGCTCCTGATAAACTCTGTAAAGCGTCCTCTATCCTCGGAGTGGTGTACTGGTCGGGGATGGTTCTCCTGTTGAGAGTCCTGTAGTCTATACATAGCCTCAATGACCCATTCTTCTTCCTGACCACCACTATCGGGGAGGCATAGGGGCTTCTAGACTCCCGGACCACACCAGTCCTCTTGAGTTCTGCGAGTTGTTCCCTCGGATCCTCCAGATCTGCTAGTGGGACCCGCCTGACCCTCTCTCTGAAGGGCTTGTCTTCTTGGAAGCGGATTCGATGGGTGGCACTCCTTGCACACCCCACATCGAACTCATCTTTGGAGAAGATCTTCTCCCATCTGGTCAATTGGGACTTGGCTCTCTCTTTCCAAGCCCTGGATAGATTCGGGTTCTCCATGGGCAGCTTCTCCCAAACATCTCCTCCTTTACCCGTCCCCTTGACTTCTGACAGGGTAACCGGGGCAGCAGGGCTCACCTGGCCCAACAGCATTCTGGCTGGGATTTCCATGGGACCACCTGTAGTGTTCCTAACACTCACCGGAACTCTACAATGGGCCTTCTTCAGGGCCTTCAGCGGAATCACTTCTGGTATCACTTCCAGACAGGAGGGCTCTTCCCTTGGGTCGGACTCCAACATGACGAATGGTCCGGGTTGTTCCCAAGTAAGCTTCACAGTGGCCCTGAGACAGGTTACTTCGCCGGGTTGCAACACTACCCCTTCTCTTCCAAGTCTCCATACCTTCCCTATCCCCTCTCCAGGGGTCTTCTGCTCTAAGACCAGTCGTTGGTAGGCCGTCTTCAGCATGGGATGGATTCTGGTGGCTGCATGGCCCTTCTCTTTCACTAGAGGGGTCAGGAGTCTCCGGACCAGGTCCGTGTTTGTCCCTATTATAAGGGAACTCTTGTTAGCTCCAGGCGGCCGAGGGCACACAACTGCCAGGGTGTCAAACACTTCGGCCTTCCCAGCCACAGATGGGTCGAACGTCACCTTTATGGGCAAATAGCCATCGTATGGGAAGCTCTGGGTTCCTATTCCCCATATTTACAGTTCCTCTATCTTCTGGATGGGTAGATGACTCAAGTGCTTATCGTAGAAATCCCGGTATAGTAGGGTCACTTGTGCCCCAGTATCCAAGATGGCTCTGGTGTAGACTCCCTCCACTTGAATGGGCACTACAAGAGATGGGCCTACCAGCTTCTCCGGATATGGCCTGACAGTGGTTGCCTTCTTCTGGTCTTTTCCCTTCGGACTCTCTCTTGTCCAACTCCCTTTGGACTTTAGTCTTTCTTGAGCCTGGTATGCATTGATTTCCCTCCTTTCAATGGGTGTACAGACCCGCTGAGGAATATTATTGTTTTTCTTAGGTGTGCATCCCCTTTGGGGAATGCTGTGCCTCTTCTGAGGGGTCTTGCCCCCTTTCTCTGGGGTGTATCTCTGTTGAGGGATGCTGTGTTTCCTCTGAGGGGTTTTGTCTCCTCTCTTCTTTAGCTTCTCATTCAGTTTGGAGCTCACTGAAGAAGATGGGCACCCGGTTGACTCCTTCACCGGGGCCCTCTGGAGTTTCACGCCGGCTTGCGGTTACCTGTTTTCTTTTTCTTGGGACTGGAACATGTAGCTGCAATGTGGCCAACTCCCCCACAGTTAAAACAGATTATATCCCCCCAGTCTTGTAGGGATGCTGGTGCCGAAACAACTGGGAACAGTTCCTTCCTCGCTACCTCATTCTCTGGACCCTGTGTGTCTTTCGCCATGAGAGAGGTTAGCATCTCTAACACCTGAGACATTTGTGATTTCAAAGTGTCCACTTCTGAGTCCCTTTCTGGAGTCATCAGCGAGTTGACTATCACTGGTGTAGGAGCATGACTTGTCTTTATCATTTGCTCATCCTTCTGCAGTGCCTCTTCATCTCTGATGATTTTTATCAAATCAGAGTAAGTCAGTGACGTTCCTCCTCCCGAGGTTTTCAGGTGCAACCAGACTGGATCCGAGTGCAACGCTCCCTTTAAGACTTGCTTCATTCTTGCCGCATCTGTATCTTGGGGCATCATTCCCTTCTTCAAGACAATCTTACACAGCAACTTGTTCAGTCTTCTGACATACTCTGAAAGCTTCTCATTCAGTTTGTTGGAAAGTATGTTCAAATTGGTAGACCATCTCTGTCACCTTTTCTAACTGACCGAACTCTTCCTGTAGCATGGCTAGACAGTCTTGAGCCGTGCAGTCTGTATTCCCAAACTTTTCACTGCTTCTGCTGCTGCGCCTTTAAGGCTTTCTATCACTTGTTGCCTATTCTGCGCTTCAGGCACCTCCCATGCCTCCACTGCTTGTAATGCCTGTTCCACCCAAGTATCGGAGCCTTCCTCCCCTGCAGGGACAGGGAGCTTCCCTGAGAATGTCTTTAGTCTCCGGTAGCTAGTCTCTACATGCACCGTGCTTGTCTTCTGACACTTGGTTAGCAGATCCCCTATTGCCTTTATCAGTTCTGGTGATATAGCAGTGACAGGTGCAGGCGCCACCGGAGGCGTCGCCCTGTCTCCTCTTTCAGGTGGGGTACGAGCCGCAGCCTGCGGTGATCCCGTTGGTGATGGTTCCTTCTTTACAATTACTGTGTGCGCCAACCTATAGGTTCTGTTGTCTGGCGTCCGCACACACTTGCGCTTGCAAGCCTCTGGCATCCCGTCCCAGTACTCCACTAGTGCATACTGATATGAGATGTCTGGGTCTGACTTTATCTCCGTCACCCATGGTGTGTGATCTGGGGACACTGACTTCATTAACTCCTCTACCGTCTCAGTCGACCATTCCTCCCCTGGGAGGCTGATGACTATCGACTGGTTTGGCTCTGCCCTAGAGGCTTTGCACCACACTTCTACTGCTTGCGGGTCCATGGGGTCCATGCCGGCACTTCTGGCGTTCACCTGCTGTATCAGGATCCCGGACGAGAACCCCACGTGTAGCGATACCCTCAGCTAAGAGGGCCGCAGTATTAGTTTTGGGCCCTGAAGACAGCTCCGCCAACCCCCGGCAATTCACTCGACCCACTCTGGCACAGTTAGTCTAGGGTAATTTATCTTATGCGCTATGGAAAATTCAGACGCCAATGCAAGTAGTAAAAGAATAATGAGTTTACTCTCACTTGGTAAAATAAATCAACAGTAAAACAGATAACATATGCTTCTGGCAGAGTCCTGCAGCAATTGGTACACTACACATTAATGAAACACAGTAATGGCGTGCCACGTGGGGCGACCGTTAACTAAGCGCCCTGTGGTGCAGCTACTAAACTCTAATACCCGGTCAGGCCTGACCCTATAACTCAGTCTCTAGGGGATGAATTCTTCACATGCAAGTCTTTAAACGGTGGTGTACATTTCAGGAACACACTTGTAATCCAAAAAGGGTAAAAGTACCAACACGGAACACTTCACTAGAGATCCGTTTGACTCAGTTCTGCTATGGATCTCCAGTGGGGACTCAAATATGAACTGGTGGGCCACGGCAGTCTGTAGGCCTAACAATAATGTAAAGTATATGGAGTGAACAGGTGCTCGCTCACCCCTCCGGACGCGATCCCAGTCCGGGGACTTCCACCTGCTGTGTCTCCACACACAGCGTCTGCAGCGGTCGGGTCTCCAGCTCAGCAACGGTTGAGGATGACCAAGTCAGATGCCACCCAGGTTCGCAATGGGGTGGAAGGCTCTTTGGGTAGCGGCGCAAGGTCCCAGGCTTCAGGCCTTGCACCACAGCGGATCCGCACAGGAAGATCTGTCCACTGAAGTCTCGTGTCCCAAAGAGGCAGAGCTTAGCCTCGCCTCCTCCTTATATAGCTCCACCCATGAGTCTCTGTTGTGACAACACTGCACCCTGGGTGCCAAGGGGGTTCTGGGAAAGGTAGTCCAATGAGTCTTAAATGAGACCCCGCTACAAACAGGTACCCCCTTCCTTTGGTACCTGAACTGTTCCAAAGGCTCGAAGCAGCAGTAATCTTTACCAAATTGGACCTCCGTGGGGCCTATAACTTGGTCCGCAATCGGAGTGGCGACGAGTGGAAGACAGAGTTCCGTACCAGATTTGGGCACTTCGAGTATCTGGTCAAGCCCGTCGGCCTTTGTAACGCTCCCGCCACCTTCCAACACTTTGTAAATGACATCTTCCGAGACTACTTAGATCTATTCGTCATAATTTATCTAGACGACATTCTGATCTTCTCCTCTTCCCTGCTTAATCACAGAGAGCATGTCAGGAAGGTATTGACCCGGCTTCGCCAACATGGCTTGTACGCCAAACCTGAAAAATGTGAATTTGAACGACAGAGTATCCAATTCCTAGGACTAATCATCTCAGTGGAGGGAGTTAAGATGGACCCCCAGAAGGTCACGGCCATCTTGGACTGGCCAGCCCCCACCGATAAGAAGGGGATCCAGCGCTTTGTGGGATTCGCGAACTTCTACCGGAAGTTTATTAAGGGATTCTCCACCATCATTTCCCCCATCACCAGTCTAACCAGACAAGGCACCCGGTCCCATTGGTCCCCTGAAGCTCAGGCCGCCTTCATTACTCTTAAGAACCTGTTCATCTCAGCCTCTGTCCTGAAGCACCCTGATCCGGCCTTACCCTACATCTTGGAAGTGGATGCCTCTGAGGTGGCAGTTGGAGCGGTGCTTTCTCAGAGACAGGGACCCAAGGCTCTGCTGCATCCAGTTGCATTCTTTTCCTCTAAGTTAACGGAAGCTGAGAGGAATTACAATGTCAGGGACAGGGAACTTCTTGCAATAAAATCTGCACTCGAGGAGTGGCGTTATCTTCTGGAGGGAGCGGCACACCCTATCCTGATTTAAACCGACCATAAGAATCTTGAGTACCTGAAAATTGCCAAGAGACTTAGACCACGCCAGGCCAGGTGGGCACTCTTTTTTACTCGATTCTTGTTCCATATTACCTACAGACCAGGGTCAAAGAACACCAAACCGGACGCTCTTTCCCGGATGTTTGGCGAACCTGAAGTCCTCTCACCTCCAGATACCATCCTAGCCCCCGGAAACTTCCTCTTACTGCAGGAAGATCTCTATTCCCAAGCTTATTCAGGAACCCCTCAGCCATCAGACCTTGCTCTTCAGTTAAAGGATGGTCTATTGTGGAACAAGGACAAGATTTTTGTGCCCCAGCAACTACGGGTAGCGGTCTTGAAGTCCTGTCATGATCACCAACTGGCCGGCCACTTTGGTGTTCACAAGACTTCTGAGCTCCTCCAGCGTACATTTTGGTGGCCGCAGTTACTTCAAGATTGCAGAAGCTACGTGGAGTCTTGCACCATCTGCATCCAAAACAAGGGCAGCAAAACCAGAGCCTGGGGGCTGTTAAAGCCACTACCTGTTCCTGAGAGACCATGGAGGATGATCTCTATGGACTTTATAGTGGAGCTACCTCCTTCAGAAGATTATACCACCATCTTCGTGGAAGTTGATAGGCTCTCTAAGATGGCACACTTCCTGCCTATGAGGGGTACACCCTCTGCCTCCGAGACCGCTAAAGTTTTCATCAGGGAGATAGTAAGGCTCCACGGCATACCTGCTAACATCACATCTGATCGTGGGGTGCAGTTTGCATCAAGGTTCTGGAGAGCAATATGCAGATCACTGAAGATTGACCTTTTCTTTTCTTCTGCATATCACCCCCAGACCAACGGTCAGACAGAGCGTACAAATCAAACGCTCGAGCAGTATCTGCACTGTTTTTCAAGCTTCTCCCAGGATGATTAGGCTTCCCTATTACCCCTTGCCAAGTTTGCTTATAATAACTCTGTTCACTCTGCCATCAAATAGTCTCCGTTCTTTGCAAACTATGGGTTCCACCCCTTGTTTTTGTCCAACAATGTTCCAGAATGTACAGTACCAGCTGCTCAAGAAACCTTGAACTTTTTTGCAACCAATAACAAATTACTCCAGGAGACAATGACTGAAGCCTCGTACACACGGCCGAGAATCTCGTCAGGAAAAAACTTGTCATTTTTCTTGACGAGATTCTTGGACAAGAAACTTGTCCCGGCCAAGTGTACACACGCTCGATTCAAAGAACCCGCGGTTCTTTAAATGGAGCGAACGCGGTGACGTAATCGTCTACGACGGGCGTGCACTCGTCACATTCGATGCCGTCGCCGCCATCTTGCTACAGCCTACCTGTGCCTAGGAAGCTACCGCGCATGCGTCAAAGTCATTTCGAGCATGCGCGGGTTTCCACGGCGACAGGTAAGTGCACACACACACACACTTTTCTCGTCGAGAAACATGCTGACGAGAATCTCGACGAGAAAATGGAGAATCCTGACGAGAAAATAGAAAGCAGGTTCTCTATTTTTCTCGTTGAGATTCTTGTCGGTTTTCTTGACGAGAAACCTGATAGCCGCGTACACACGACCGATTTACTCGGCAAGAAAGCTCTGCCAGCAAGTTTCTTGTCGTTTTTCAACGAGAAACTCGGTCGTGTGTACGAGGCTTGAGGCTCAGAAATACAACAAGGAAGTGTTTGACAGGAGGAGGAGAGGGGAGCTCAACCTAGCACCTGGGGACCAAGTCTGGCTGTCTACCCTGAACCTGAAACTGGCATGCCCATCTAAGAAGTTGGGTCCTAAGTTTGTGGGTCCCTTCCAAGTAACGAGGAAGATCAACGAGGTGGCCTACGAATTAAAACTACCAGAGTCCTTTCAGATTCATCCTGTTTTTCATGTGGCCCTACTCAAACCTGCAGTCCCAGACCCCTTCACCAACCTGAACACCGGTCCCCCTGAACCAGTGCTCATCAATGGGGAGGAGGAGTTTTAAATGGAGTCCATCCTGGATTGCAGGAAGAGACGCAACCAGATTCAGTACCTGGTGAAGTGGAAGGGCTACGGCCCAGAGGAAAACTCATGGGAACCAGAAACGAATGTCCATGCTGGAAGGCTGATTAGGGACTTTAAAAGGTCTCACCCAGACAGGTTGGCCCGACTGGGCATCCGGAGGCTGCCCCTTGGGGGGGGCAATGTCAGGAAAGGCATTCCCGTAATCTGCCTAGCAACAGCAGTGTCAGGAGAATGCCTGTGTTTGGAAGAACCGTTCTGCGTGCGCGAATTTGCCATTTAAACCTCTCAGACACTCTGCTCCTTGCTGTCCGGTCTACAACGTTCCTGAGACCCCTGCTATCTAACTCCTGATCTTGTGTACCCGCTATCTGACCCGGCTCGTCTCTGACTACCCCTGATTGCTATCTGTCTTGATCCTGGCCTGTCCTGACTATTCTTCTGATTACCCCTCAACCTGGTTGCTGCCCGCCTGATGAACTGACCCGGCCTGGAATTGACCATTCACACCTCCCTGCTGTTGCAAACCAGTTCTGGACTATAGTGCACCTCCCTGCTGTTGCAAACCAGTTCTGAACTACAGTGCACCTCCCTGCTGTTGCAAACCTGTTCTGGACTATAGTGCACCTCCCTGCTGCTGCTAACCAGCTCCGGACTACCGTGCACCTCCCTGCTGCTGCTAACCAGCCCTGCACTACAGTGCACCTCCCTGCTGCTGCAAGCTTGCTCCGGACTACAGTGCACCACCCGTTGGTGCATCAGCCCTCTACACAGCTTACCTGCCAGGCACTTGTGCCCCTTTGTCCTCTTGAGCTCCTGTCTGCTCTATCAGGGGTTCTTGAGCCAGAGGCTTACGAGAGGCCGCTCCCTGCACGTTGGGCACCACTACCAGGTACGTGACAGTTGCAAATGTCAGATGTGCTCCCTAAATGGGTGTAGCAGCAGGAGAATTAACGATTTTTCACATTAGCAAAATTAGAAACGGTTTTAGACACCATTTAGTGTCCAAACATTATGCTACCTGTCATTATAGGGACCCCTCTAATACCATTTTTATGGGTATAGATAGGTACAGCCCACATTGGAGAGGTAGTTCCCTAGTAAGAGAGATCCCAAAATTGGAGCTGTCATGGATATACAGGGTTAAATCTTACGTTCCTTACGGCCTCAATCTGGATGTATCTATTGATAATTCTTGATTTGTATGTCTATTATTTGTGGGTTGTTTACATCATGTAAACTTTATCTGAGTCTTGCTCATCAGTATACTGTATTTCTCTCATAGGGTGTTACGATTTATATGCTCATGTAGTCCTCCCTTTTTTATTTATTTAGTCCATATATTTCCCTTAGTCATTTAATGTTTTTTTGGGACAATGTTTGAGAGGTTGGATAGCGATAGGTTACTACCTGTATTGGTATACTATGTTTTATTCTATTAAATCCTCCTCCTATGGGATGGTGATTTGGAATCCCTCAATAATTGTATTATTAGCCTGAACAACAATGATAGGGGCATTGTCCTCTCTCATGAAGCAAGTAGCACGGATTCATTTTTTGGACCTTACGATCAGAGTAATTGATTGTCAGATTATAACGTCTACTTTTTTCAAGGAGACTGACCGCAATGGCTTTATCGATACTAAGAGCTGTCATCATAAGGCCTGGCTTGAATCGATCCCTAAGAGTCAATTTCTCAGGTTGAGGAGGAACTGTATGAATCTAGAAGATTTTGAAACAGGAGCCTCACTCCTAGGAGGACGATTCCTTGAAAAAGGCTACAATTCTAGTGAGTTGGATGGAGCTTTTAAAAAGGCATATGAGAGGAACAGAGAGGACCTACTAGTCACTAGACCGAAAGTACAGGACGACTCCTTTAAATTTTCATTGATTACCAGTTTTTCTAATCAGCACTATGATATTAAAAAAATTATGCAAAAACACTGAAAAGTGTTAAAAGGCGATAGGATACTGGGGTCGAGTCTACCTGAGTTACCACGGGTCGTCTATAGAGGAGTTCCACCGTTAAAACTCCAAGTCGCTCCTAATGTAGTTGATCCACCCAAACAGATCTCTTTTTTCCAGAATATGAGAGGTTTCTTCCCCTGCAGGAAATGTCCTTGTCACGGGCCGGACTGACGGCTAGTGGGGATACAGGAGGTGGATCCTCTGTACCAGAGAGGGGATGGCACGGGTCGTACTGAGGGACCGGTTCTAAGCAGCTACCGGTTTTCACCAGAGCCCGCCGCAAAGCGGGATGGACTTGCTGCGGCGGTAGCAACCAGGTCGTGTCCTCCAGTAGCGACTCCACCTCTCTGGCGGCTGAGATAGGCGCGGTACAAAGGACTAGGCAGAGGCAGGGTCAGACGTAGCAGAGGGTCAGGGCAGGCGGCAATGGTTCGTAGTCTGAGACAATGGCAGCAGGTCAGATACACAGGCAAGGCAACTCACAAAACGCTTCCACAGGGTACTAAGACAACAAGATCCGGCAAGGACAGGAAGGGGAAGTGGGTTTATATCAGATTTGGGTGTGCACACAGTAATTGGGCCAGGCACCAATCAATGGTGCGCTGGCCCTTTAAATCTCAGAAGGCCGGCGCGCGCGCCCTAGAGCGCAGCGGGGCCGCGCGCGCCGGGAAGGAGCAGGAGGAGGATAGTGAGTAGGATGGGATGCGATCCGCGGACGGAGATGTGCCGCCGCGTGGATCGCATCCCCGCCGGTAACAGAGCAGCGCCCACGGCCAGGGGGGCTGACCGGAGCGCTGCAGGGGGACCGACGCCGCGAGCGCTCCGGGAAGGATGGGACACCCGGAGCGCTCGGCGTTACAGTACCCCCCCTTAGGTCTCCCCCTTTTCTTGGAACCCAAGAATCTACGGATGAGCTCCTTGTCTAAAATGTTGGTCTCAGGCTCCCAGGATCTCTCTTCAGGACCACAGTTCTCCCAATCAATTAAAAAAAATATTTTACCTCGGATGACCTTGGAGGCGAGGATTTCTTTCACCGAGAAGACATCGGACGAACCAGAGACAGGAGCAGGAGCAGTGACCTTGGGGGAAAATCGGTTAAGAATGAGGGGTTTGAGAAGAGACACATGAAAAGAATTGGGGATACGAAGAGAAGGAGGAAGATGGAGTTTGTAAGAGACAGAATTGATTTGGTTTTTGATTTTAAAAGGTCCGAGGTAACGAGGGCCCAGCTTGTAGCTAGGTACCCGAAACCGAACATATTTGGAGGAGAGCCACACTTTGTCACCAGGGACATAGACAGGAGGAATTCTTCTTTTTTTATCTGCATGTCTCTTCATGCGGGCAGAGGCCAGTGATAGCGACTTTTGAGTCTCTTTCCAGATAGAGGTGAAGTCTTGAGTTAATTCATCCAAGGCAGGAACTCCAGAAGAGGTGGGGATGGGGAGGGGGGGGCAATGGGTGACGGCCGTAGACCACAAAGAAAGGTGATTTGGAGGACGATTCAGAGTTCTTGAAATTGTATGAGAATTCTGCCCAGGGCAATAGGTCGACCCAATCGTCTTGACGGGCGGAGACAAAATGTCGTAAGTAGTCACCCAGGACCTGGTTAACTCTCTCCACCTGTCCATTGGATTGCGGGTGATAAGCGGAAGAAAAATTCAACTTAATCTTTCGTTGAGTACAGAGAGCTCTTCAAAATTTTGAGATGAATTGAACGCCTCTATCAGAGACGATATGTGAGGGTAGCCCATGGAGACGGAAAATTTGAAGAAAAAAATGCTTCGCCAACTGAGGTGCAGTAGGCAGACCAGGAAGCGGGACAAAATGAGCCATTTTCGAAAAGCGGTCAACGACCACCCAGATGACAGTGTTACTATGAGACAAAGGAAGGTCCGTGATGAAATCCATGGCAATATGGGACCATGGTTGTTCAGGCACAGGTAGAGGAAGGAGAAGACCTGCAGGCTTCTGGCGTGGAGTCTTGTCACGTGCACAGATAGTGCAGGCCCGTACAAAGTCAGTCATATCTTTTTCCTGGGTAGGCCACCAATAGTGTCTGGCCATCAATTGTATGGATTTTTTGATCCCAGTGTGACCGGCTAGATGGGAGGAATGGCCCCACCTGAGTATCTGGAGACGAAGGCATGGAGGAACAAAAGTTTTTCCTGGAGGAACTGGCACCAGAGAAGCAGGAGCAGAGGAAATCAGACACTCAGGGGGTACGATGTGTTGAGGGGGAGTCCCGGTTTCAGAGGCATCGGAGGAACGGGACAAGGCATCAGCCCTGACATTCTTGTCTGCGGGACGAAAATGGATCTGGAAATTGAACTGGGCAAAGAACAATGACCACCTGGCCTGGCGAGGATTTAAGCGCTGAGCGGACTGAAGATAGGACAAATTTTTATGGTCAGTGTAGATGGAGATAGGGTGAAGGGATCCTTCCAGGAGATGTCTCCACTCTTCTAATGCCAGCTTGATGGCCAACAGTTCACGGTCACCTATGGAATAGTTTTTTTCAGGAGAGGAGAAGGTTTTAGAGAAAAAAACACACGTGACGTTTCCTCCTTTAGCGTTTTTTTGAAGAAGAACAGCTCCGGCTCCTACCGAGGAGGCGTCAACTTCAAGGAAGAACGGCTTTATGGTGTCTGGTCGAGACAGGACAGGTGCAGAGGAGAAGGCGATCTTAAGGCGAGTAAAGGCTTCTTCCGCTTGAGGCGGCCAGGACCTTGGATTCGCGTTTTTCTTAGTCAGTGCCCCTATAGGAGCAACGATGGTGGAGAAGTGGGGTATGAACTGACGATAGTAGTTGGCGAATCCAAGGAAGCGTTGGATAGCACGGAGTCCAGAGGGGCGTGGCCAATCCAAGACTGCGGAGAGCTTGTCAGGGTCCATTTGAAGGCCTTGTCCTGAGACCAGATAACCTAGGAAAGGAAGGCTGCTGCGCTCAAAAAGGCATTTTTCAAATTTAGCGTAAAGATGATTTACGCGGAGGCGCTGGAGCACTTGACGGACATGGAGCCGATGTTCCTCAAGGTTGGTAGAGAAGATTAGGATGTCGTCAAGATAGACAACCACACAGGTATACAGTACGTCCCGAAAGATTTCATTGACAAAATCCTGAAAGACTGCAGGAGCGTTGCAAAGTCCAAATGGCATGACGAGAAATTCAAAGTGTCCATCTCTGGTGTTAAATGCGGTTTTCCATTCATCTCCTTCACGGATTCTGATGAGGTTATAAGCGCCCCTGAGGTCCAATTTCGATAAAACTTTTGCTCCGTGCAGACGGTCAAAGAGCTCCGAGATGAGAGGCAGAGGGTAGCGGTTTTTAATAGTGATTTTATTGAGACCACGATAGTCTATGCAAGGGCGTAGTGATCCGTCCTTCTTGGCAACGAAGAAGAACCCTGCTCCGGCTGGAGAAGATGATTTCCTAATAAAACCTCTCTTGAGGTTCTCCTGTATGTACTCAGTCATGGCCTTGGTTTCAGGAGAGGAGAGAGGGTAAATTCTGCCACGGGGTGGTGTAGTACCTGGGAGCAAGTCAATGGGGCAGTCGTAGGGTCTATGTGGTGGTAAGACCTCCGCCTGTTTTTTGCAAAAGACATCAGAAAAGTCCTGATAGGCCTTGGGAAGGCCGGGCAAAGGAGTAGCGATGGGAACTTGACTGGTGGGTACAGACTTAAGACAATGCTTGTGGCAGGAGTAGCCCCAGGATTTGATGTCCCCAGTGGTCCAGTCGAGGGTAGGAGAATGACGCTGGAGCCAGGGTAGGCCAAGAAGGATGTCAGAAGTACAGTTCGGCAAAACAAAGAATTCAATTTTTTCTTGGTGAAGAACACCAACGGACATGAGCAGGGGTTCGGTGCGGTAACGCATGGTACAATCCAGATTCTCTCCATTTACAGAGGAAATGAAGAAGGGTTTGATGAGACGAATAACAGGAACGTTGAACCTGTTGATGAAAGAGGCTTCAATAAAGTTTCCTGCAGAACCAGAGTCCAGGAAGGCCACTGCAGAGAAGGGGGAGCCAGCAGAAGGGGAAATCCGCACAGGAATAGTCAGACGTGGAGAGGAAGAATTCACACCTAGTAACGCCTCTCCCACGTTCACTAGGTGCGGGCGTTTCCCTGACGTAGAGGACGAATAGGGCAGTCCTTTAGGAAATGTTCAGAGCTCGCACAATAAAGGCATAAGTTCTCATTCCTACGGCGAGTCCTCTCTTGTAGGGTCAGGCGAGATCGGTCCACCTGCATGGCCTCCTCGATGGAAGGCATAGTATCAGGATGCGTTGGATTCAGAAAGAGAGGAGCCAGGTGCGAACAAGATCTTTCTCCTGGTGAAGCTCTTGGCGTCTTTCAACGTAACGTATGTCAATGCGGGTAGCTAAGTGGATGAGCTCCTTTAGGAAGGAGGGTATCTCTCGTGCGGCCAGACAATCCTTGATGTGGCTGGATAAACCTTTCTTGAAGGTCACGCAGAGAGCCTCATTATTCCAGGCTAGCTCTGAGGCCAGTGTGCGGAACTGTATAGCATATTCGCCCACAGAGGAGTTTCCTTGGACAAGGTTAAGCAGGGCGGTTTCAGCGGATGAGGCTCGGGCTGGTTCCTCAAAAACGCTACGAACCTCAGCAAGGAAGGACTGAATGGTGGCTGTAGCAGGGTCATTGCGGTCCCAGAGTGGCGTGGCCCAGGCCAAGGCCTTTCCAGACAACAGACAGACCACGAATGCCACCTTAGACCGTTCTGTGGAAAACTGGTCTGACATCATCTCAAGATGCAGGGAACATTGGGACAAGAATCCCTGGCACATCCTAGGATCCCCGTCAAATTTCTCCGGAAGAGACAAGCGGATCTTCGAGGTAGTAGCGGCAGCTCGGAGAGGGAAGGATGCTGGAGCTTGTGGCGGCAGACGCTGCTGGATCATGGCGGTAAACTGCGACAGCTGCTGTCCTTGTTGGGCAATCAATTGCGACTGCTGGGCAACCACGGTAGTGAGATCAGCGAGACTAGGCAGCGGCACGTCAGCGGGATCCATGGCCGGATCTACTGTCACGGGCCGGACTGACGGCTAGTGGGGATACAGGAGGTGGATCCTCTGTACCAGAGAGGGGATGGCACGGGTCGTACTGAAGGACCGGTTCTAAGCAGCTACCGGTTTTCACCAGAGCCCGCCGCAAAGCGGGATGGACTTGCTGCGGCGGTAGCAACCAGGTCGTGTCCTCCAGTAGCGACTCCACCTCTCTGGCGGCTGAGATAGGCGTGGTACAAAGGACTAGGCAGAGGCAAGGTCAGACGTAGCAGAGGGTCAGGGCAGGCGGCAATGGTTCGTAGTCTGAGACAATGGCAGCAGGTCAGATACACAGGCAAGGCAACTCACAAAACGCTTCCACAGGGTACTAAGACAACAAGATCCGGCAAGGACAGGAAGGGGAAGTGGGTTTATATCAGATTTGGGTGTGCACACAGTAATTGGGCCAGGCACCAATCAATGGTGCGCTGGCCCTTTAAAACTCAGAAGGCCGGCGCGCGCGCGCCCTAGAGCGCAGCGGGGCCGCGCGCGCCGGGAAGGAGCAGGAGGAGGATGGTGAGTAGGATGGGATGCGATCCGCGGACGGAGATGTGCCGCCGCGTGGATCGCATCCCCGCCGGTAACAGAGCAGCGCCCACGGCCAGGGGGGCTGACAAAGCGCTGCAGGGGGACCGACGCCGCGAGCGCTCCGGGAAGGATGGTGTAACGGCACCCCAATCTCAAGGGGTATAACGCCGTTTACGAGGTTCCCTCTCCTAGACACACATCCACTCGCTACCAATATCCACAGCTAAACGACCCTTTCCCATAGGAGCCGACCCCTCTGGAAGAAGACGAGACGCACTCTGTCTCTTCTGTAGTAGGAATGAATTTATTATTGACAAACATTGTAACTTTATACACAATTCAGGGCACATGATTTAACATGAACAAGGGCCCAGCTCCACCCACACATCCCAAAACTCAACACCTCATCCTGACGTCTGCTAGGTTTCAAAAGATCCCAACACAATAGAATATACGATCTCCAATACACATCTTCCCACAAAGGGTTGGCAGCCAGTCTGTCTGGCGACAAGAGGTTCTAAATCCTTTACATCTTAAATCCCTTTGTTTTGTAAATCCCAGTCTGCCTTTACAATACACACAAGTATAGGGTTAATTACTTCTATTCACACCAGACCTTCCCAAGTCATACTGAACAATAGAATGCAAATTACCTTAATTCCTCACAGCCATGATTACACAAAGTCAGGGCTGTCGGTGATGATATTAGCATCTAAGAGTATGTGTCTAAACATCATGAAGGCGTCACTTTCCAATTAACCTGTTGAGGTCATAATCAAACAGTAGAGAGTTCTTTGCAGGTATCCTGGGGAATATGGTGGATGAATATTACAGACCCAATCTAGATAAAATGTATGTACAGCATTGAATATGGCCATCATAGACCATATTGGGGTTTTCATTCACCCTGTGCCCCTAATAGAGACACAGGGTGATTGACACATAAGAGCCATTGGGGAAGCTGGCGCAAGGGTATTTCATACTTCCTAAGCGATTCTGAGTTCCCCGGGCCTTCCCGTTACATCTCTCCCCTTTCGGCAGGAGACTAACAGAGGGGGGAACCCCAGACGGGTTGACTCCGAAGTTAGTCCATAGATCCCTTCTTCTAATGCCGGTATCCACACAGTACCCCAAATAAATTTCTCCAAACAGAGAATCGCTTACCCAGCCAACCTCTGCCTCTCTCAGAGAACACACCCGCCACTGGGGAGAGGCCTGGACTGGCCCTTCTCCCTGGAGTACTTTCTGCCGCTGGAGAGAAGACAGGGTGACTGGGCTCAGTCCGTCATGCTGTTGGGGATCTGGGTCGACTGCCCGGCATCCCTGTGGTATACAAGTGGAGACTGAAGTCCCATCCACTTGTGGTAGGTGAAAATCTCCCAGTGCTTGCAAAGCAAGGCTGACCTCCTCCTGTCTCAGTGTCACACCATTTTCTGGGGTTGTGTCAGTGAGGACTGAAGTCCCATCCAATACCACAGGAACTCCCTCTTCTGTTAGTTGGGAGCCGAGGCCCGTGGCGCTCGGCTCTGTTGCCAGCTCTTCTGCTGGGTTGCTGTGAGTGGAGACTGCAGTCCCATCCACCGATATCCGCTCAAGTGGCAGTTGTGTGCAGCGGCCAGTAGCATTCTGCCCTGCTGCCAGTGATTCAGCTGGGAGTAAAAGCTTTACTGCCTCAGCTTGTTGCTGGGGAGAGGGGCCAACTGCCCTGGCTCCCTGAAACTCCACAGTGGTTTCCGGTGCTGGGCAGAGGTGGGTATCACTCTGCCCTGTTGCCAGCACTTCTGTTGGGGACTCCACACCATCTGCTCTGGTTAACTGTTGGGGGGGGGAGATGGCCTGCTTCTTCTCCCTGCATCTCTCGCAACCTCCTTCCGAATTCCTCTTCCATGGCGGCTGGTTCTTTAGGCGTTGTCCCCGATTGCCGTATTTGCGCCATTCTCTGCTCATGTTTCCACTCATCCTGCCGCTCGATGTCTCTAATGGCTTCCCGTATGGCGGTCTCTGATGGGTTAGCACCATACAATGCCAACCGCTGTCGCACTCGTTGCTGAAACAAATCTTCAACTGACCGGGGTCCTGCATCACCCTCCTTCGGCTGCATCGCTGGCCAGTCACTGTGGTGGTTTGGAGTGTCCCAGGAACTGGAGGGAAAATCCCGCTGCTGCCAACCAATGTAACGGCACCCCAATCTCAAGGGGTATAACGCCGTTTACGAGGTTCCCTCTCCTAGACACACATCCACTCGCTACCAATATCCACAGCTAAACGACCCTTTCCCATAGGAGCCGACCCCTCTGGAAGAAGACGAGACGCACTCTGTCTCTTCTGTAGTAGGAATGAATTTATTATTGACAAACATTGTAACTTTATACACAATTCAGGGCACATGATTTAACATGAACAAGGGCCCAGCTCCACCCACACATCCCAAAACTCAACACCTCATCCTGACGTCTGCTAGGTTTCAAAAGATCCCAACACAATAGAATATACGATCTCCAATACACATCTTCCCACAAAGGGTTGGCAGCCAGTCTGTCTGGCGACAACAGGTTTAGAACCTGTTGTCTGGCGACAACAGGTTCTAAACCCTTTACATCTTAAATCCCTTTGTATTGTAAATCCCAGTCTGCCTTTACAATACACACAAGTATAGGGTTAATTACTTCTATTCACACCAGACCTTCCCAAGTCATACTGAACAATAGAATGCAAATTACCTTAATTCCTCACAGCCATGATTACACAAAGTCAGGGCTGTCGGTGATGATATTAGCATCTAAGAGTATGTGTCTAAACATCATGAAGGCGTCACTTTCCAATTAACCTGTTGAGGTCATAATCAAACAGTAGAGAGTTCTTTGCAGGTATCCTGGGGAATATGGTGGATGAATATTACAGACCCAATCTAGATAAAATGTATGTACAGCATTGAATATGGCCATCATAGACCATATTGGGGTTTTCATTCACCCTGTGCCCCTAATAGAGACACAGGGTGATTGACACATAAGAGCCATTGGGGAAGCTGGCGCAAGGGTATTTCATACTTCCTAAGCGATTCTGAGTTCCCCGGGCCTTCCCGTTACAGATGGGACACCCAGAGCGCTCGGCGTTACAGTCCTATTTGCAAACTTAATGCATGTAGGCATGTAGGAGCAGGAGAACGGATTCCTTCCAGTCGACTTCTACTCAGGAAGTTTTTCCAATTATGCCTTTCATCACGTGTTCCATGAAATACGTGGTCTACGTGATTAAGTGCCCTTGTGGAAAGCAATATATAGGGCAAACCATCCGGATTTTACACGTGAGGCTCAGTGAACATGTGACCAATATCAAACGTGGTTTTCCGAAACATAGCCTCTCGAAACATTACACCCTAAAACATGACTGTAACCCTGAGGATACGATCTTTCTGGGTATAGATACATTTTCTGGCCATTGGCGGGGCAGTAACTTTATTAGAGAGGTTTCTTGTCTGGAAACTAAATGGATCTACCGAGCTCAGACGTACACCCCGTTCGGTATGAATATTGAATGGGACGTTAACGCATTTATCAATAACGGGTAGGGCATCTTGCTGTATTGTTCTGTTCTGTTTGTTTCTTTTTGGTTCTTTTTATTGAATTTGAGAGTTATGGAGTTTTCCTCCTTTTCTTATACATGTATTTTTGTGTAATATGTTATTTTAGAGTTTAATATGTTTCAAATGTATATTGATACACTACCACAAGAGGTCAATGTTCACTAAGCCCATGCGTACACACTATCCCTTCTTTTTATATCCCTATTCTATTCTTAATCATTAAATTGATTAGATAATTTCATTGAAACCCGTTGGCTTTTTTTAGTTATAATAGCATTTTAATAATTAGAATGCTTTCTTTTTGTTTAAGCCGTTCATTTGCCTGCTCCCCTTGACCCATGACGTGTTTGCTTCCTGTCTGTGGAGCGCAAGTAGGCTTATATTATTAATCGTAGTCATTGTTTGCTCTCCAGGTGCCAATTGTATGACCACTTCCGGTGTTTGGAGCGCAATTTGAGTTGGTCCCTGTCTGTGGGTGTCTTTTGGTGCCTTAAGAAGATGACCACTTCCGGTAGTTGGAACGCAGTACGAGCGAGCTCTGGCTTATGTTTATCTTACGATGCCGAGCGAGTGTTTGCTTCTGGCACCCGGAAGTGCACTGCCTTTTCCTTTTATAGTTACCAAATTTCCAGGTCTTCTTTCCTCCCCTTTTTTAATAAGTATTCCTGGGATACGAATGCCGCTAGTCTTTGTACCCGAGGGATATTTTGCCAATTGTATTTTTAAGTTTTTCCTTCCGGTTGTTGCGGACCTATGATATGGAGGGAAGGACTTCCGCTCTATGGTTTGCTGCCCATGTCTGTCCTATATAAACAAGAGCATCACACGTCAACACCACGCCCCTAAAGATGCACATTTGTGACGAAACGTCGCGAGGAGTAAGGGACGTGTGACATACTGGCGTGGACGGAGATACAGCCACCATCTTGTTGGTAGGAGGCGCTGGACACTTTCCTTTTGCATATAATTTTTTTTTATCAAATGTGAGTTTTGAATTTGCTTGCATTCAATAAATGTTCTAGTGTTTTCGATGTCTGCGCAATGAGCGTTTTTCTTTCATCCTTCTATGCATGTGACTACTGGGCTTCATTTCCTGGAGTGTATGTGTAGCCAATCCCTGCTGTGATTAAATTCAAGCATACCCGGTGGGCCATTGATTGCAAGATCTCTCCCTTTATATCAGTCTGCTCAATGAATAGGAGGAACCATGAACACTGCCTTGATTCATATGTTTATTGTGTATTACACTGACGGTAAGGGTCAGTTTTATCGGGTGTTGGTGATGGCTTTTTACCTTCTTCATCTCACTGAATTTCGTCAATTGTGGATTTTGTTATGAATATTCTGGCATCTTCACATAATTGAACTACATTAACTTTTTGTTTGTTACTACCAATTTTTAGCGCTACCCCATATTTTCTTTATTGTACCCAAACAATATTGTGTTAGCAGCTCTTTCTTTGTTGATTTCTTATTAGCGCAACAAATCTGCTTTTTCATGTGGGTGACAATAGACTAGTGTGTTCTCGTTTAGTATATGGCTTATCTATAGGAATTCAGTTTGGGTTTTCTCCAGTGGGGGTCGCCTGGGACTAAGGCCCTACGTGGCCCCCTTATGGGGAAATGGGCTGCTTCCTGTTTGTTTGCCTCTGTGATGGCTAGTATAGCCTTTTTCTATTGTGAGGCCTCGTACACACGACCGAGTTTCTCGGCAAGAACCAGCAAGAAACTTGCTGGCAGAGATGTCTTGCCGAGAAATTCGTTCGTGTGTATGGTTTCTCGTCAAGAAAACCGACAAGTAATCTCGACGAGAAAATAGAGAACCTGCTCTCTATTTTCTCGTCGAGATTCTCGTCAGCCTGTTTCTCGACGAGAAAAGTGAGTGTGTGTACACTTACCTGTCCTCCGGGAAGCCTGCGCATGTTCGAAATGAATTTGACGCATGCGCGGTAGCTTCCTAGGCATAGGTAGGGTATACCAAGATGGCGGCGACGGCATCGAATGTGACGAGCGCATGCTCGTCGTAGTCGATGACGTCACCGCGTACGCTCCATTCAAAGAACCGCGGGTTCTTTGAATCAAGCGTGTGTACACTCGGCCGGGACAAGTTTCTTGTCCAAGGATCTCGTCGAAAAAAACGACGTGTTTTTTTCGACGAGAAACTCGGCCGTGTGTACGAGGCTTCAGAGTTCCAATACCTTGAGGGATGGCTATCATAGTCTTTCCTAAAGTGGAACTTCAGTCATTTTTCATCTTTCCATCTATTAAATCCTCTGTCCTTGTTATTTTAACTTTGGATAGTAAAAAAAAAAAATTCTGCCAGTTAATACCTTATACGGGCCACTTCCTATTTCTTGCCTGGAAAAAAGCCTAGGCTTATGACATCATGCACAGTTCTCTCTCTGACTCTCGTAAGAGTTTGCCAGGAAGGGAGGGGGATGAGTCATAAGAGGACCAATGAGAGCTGCAAAGCTGGAGGTGTGCCTCTATGTGTCTGTGTAAATCCAGGAAGTGAACAGGCAGCAGCTTTAGCTGCCCACAGTTAAAATCGTTGCAGCCAGACACAGTAGAGGGAGATTTCTGCAGCATATTTGGCAAGTATATATAAAATAATATGAAATAAATGGTAACAAATTAATCCGCCCTTCCTGTGTTCCCACCACTGCACTTGTGATTTTTTTTTTATATATATAACAGTTCAAACAGGTGAAGCAGCTACTTTAAATGAATCAATCTGTAATTAATATTCTTAAACCCTCTAAATAGTGTAGAAAAATATATAAGCAGCGCTACAAATAAGTTATAAGGAATGTCTGTTTTCACAGACAATCAAAGTGATAATGTCCTTAAAAAATCATCACCCTGTGACATATGTGAATATGTGCACAAACACAAAAAATATATATTTTTAAATATTCTTTGAATAAAAGTCCATAAATCAAATCAGGTTGATAATGTGCAAATTAACTTCAAACTTCCACCACACCCAGTGCCAGTGATTCCTTTCCCGTCAGATGCAAAACTCACCAACTGAAAATGCTTTACACTCTCGTGTTTGGCGTTCCAGGATATGGGAAGGTTCCCCCAGTGGGGTTTTTAGGCAAGCAAAAGGTTCAATAATTATGGATAATATATATTACTTTACTTAAAAGATTTTATTGGATGTGAACATGTGATATAGTCATGACAGTTACAATAAGAACTCTGGTACCAGAGGTTAAATAAATCTATACATAGAGGTGCAAACACAAAATTAATCATACAACTTGACATATTACATGTATCTGTGCATAAATAAAACCTAACGCGTTTCAACCCTGAATGGGGTCTTCTTCAGAGGTTTTTGGTTTTCTGTAAAAAATGACGTATTAAATTTCAAATCCTGCCCAGGTATATTCCAAAATGGCAAGAATTGTATATAAAATAAGTACATAGTTACCAATTAAATGTGTATAGAAGAGAATCCTTCTTAGACCAGAGCTTTCGCTAAAAGGTTTTAAAAGATCCCAATGGACACCCGGCCATCCGGCACTCCAGGATGCAGTGTGAAGAAGGCGCATGCGACTTGCAAGGAGTCACAATTAGGAGGAAGGCCCCTAGGAAACATACGTGGACAGGAGGGCGGACATCTGCGGCAAAACATCGAAAACAATATTGTAAATTGTATTGGATAATGCCTTTAATTTTAAATTATTGGTTATATATATTGCGTATGGGCAGGCAGGGGGTCTCCAAAGAAGCATCCTAAGGTTATGTATACATTTATATGATATTCTATGTGGTGGGATTTCCTATTATGTGAATATGTATGTAGTTATAAAAGAAGTGCATGCTGGTTAAGTGTGTGGAACAGTAGGGTAGTGATGTTGTGGTGTAAAAATAATAATGGTGATGATGCTAAAGTGAATTAAGAAGTATGACGGTGTATATTGAAAAAATGCAGCTGCATGGGAAAATATGGATGAGTGAATGATGAATGCATGATGGCGTGGGTGTTGGGAAGTGATGTGAGGGTGAAAAGGATGATTAAAGAAAGAGAACAATGTGGTGTGGAAGGGAAGTGAAATTTTTAGCGATAAACATACCATAAATCATGCCTCAGCAAAAAATGTGAGAGGTGTGAGGAGAATTACCAGTAGATAGTAGTGAATTGAAAAGGTGCAATGAGGGTGTGAGGTGATAAAAATGTGGGTAAACAGTTTATTTAATGTTTCATTGTATATAAAGTTTTTATTTTTATTTTACCTTTGTTTATGTATTAATTTATGTTTAAATAAATTTAAAAGGGTTACTAATGAATCTACACAATTGGGGCTTGTGTTGATTGCATGGAGTAGTAATAGACCTATGAAAAGGTAGTGTACTTACATATTGGAGATTGTCCTGCCGTCCATGGTGGGATGCTAGGGATCAAGACAAGATCCACCTAGCTTCCCACATTCATTTATACTGCCCTTGATGGGAGAAGTGTGTGCCAAGGCAGGCCGCATGCGCCCCACCCCCATCCACGCATCGTCAGACCGAGGGAAACCAAGCCACATTGGCGACTCTCCCATGGTGGCTCCCTTAGCGTTCCGGAAGAAGGGAAGTTCCTGGCTACTGCCGTCACTTCTGCCGCAAATGCATGACACCGTGACGGCACACGCTCACGCGGCAACAGATGTTCCAGGTTCCAACCAATCAACTGCCAGATTGCTCCACATGTAAATATAGAAAGTACTCCAATAGCGTGATACCATAAAATCAGTTTTAATATCACACAGTAAAAACTTCAAACATTACACTCACATGAATTCATGACTAAGTCTTTGTGACGAAACATGTCGGGCCTTGGCTGTGCGGCAACCGTCTAAGTGAACGTGTGACGTTAAGAGGCTGTTCGAGGAAGCGGATTTCCAGGGAGGAATAGCGGGGAGGTGGTGAGAGATCATTGGTTTTCCTCGGGTCCGCCGCGACCAATACACTCGGTTCTGGATTCTGTCTTTGAACGAGTTTGCTGTGCTGTGTATTGCTCAAATTTATTAGATTCATGTGAGTGTAATGTTTGAAGTTTTTACTGTGTGATATTAAAACTGATTTTATGGTATCACGCTATTGGAGTTCTTTCTATATTTACATTCGGAGCAATCTGGCAGTTGATAGGTTTAGATGTTCCAGATTCCAACCAATCTGTGAGGTTTTTGTATACGCTAATGCCGTGTACACGCGATCGTGATTCACGGCGGTTAAAAAATCATGACATGAAAAACGAGGGAACGGCTTGTTCCTCCACACACGGTCGTTTTTCCCGTCATTTTTTCTCTTGTCGAGAAAAACGACCGTGTGTAGGCTCCGTGGCAGTGTTTCCCTATGGGAAAACTGCCACGGAAAAAAATGACGGGAAAAACAACGAGAAAAATTAGAGCATGTTCTAATTTTTCTCGTCGTTTTTAATGCCGTTTTTCACGTCGGGAAAAATGACAAAAAGACCACACACGGTCGTTTTTCTTGCTGAAAAAAAATATGTCATTTTTCACGACGTGAAAAATGATCGTGTGTACGCGGCATTACATGCCGAACACGAGAGTGTAAGGCATTTTCAGTTGGGGAGTTTTGCATCTGACGGGAAAGGAATCACTGGCACCGGGTGTGGTGGAAGTTTGAAGTTAATTTGCACATTATCAACCTGATTTGATTTATGGACTTTTATTCAAAGAATATTTAAAAATATATATTTTTTGTGTTTGTGCACATATTCACATATGTCACAGGGTGATGATTTTTTAAGTACATTATCACTTTGATTGTCTGTGAAAACAGACATTCCTTATAACTTATTTGTAGCGCTGCTTATATATTTTTCTACACTATTTAGAGGGTTTAAGAATATTATTTACATATAAAATAATATGCAAAGTGGTTGGGGGGAAGCTTCAGAATGGTGTTTTATTACAAATTATGTGAGCAGACTGTAGTTCCTCTTTAAAGCGGAGGTCCACCCTAGAATTATTTTTTACATTAACAGTCTATTTAAAATATATTAAACATTTGAAAAAAAAAAATGTTACTTGCCAGAAATGACTGTTGCTAGGCAGTCATCCTATTCTGCCACTTCCTATATGGCGGAGCTGTTCCTTCTCCTCATCCCTCGCGTGGTGTTCTGGGAAATTGGGCGCGCTGTTGTAACGGCACCCCAAATATGAAGGGGGTTAACGCCGTTTCCTCTGTCCCCTCTCCTGGACACACATTCACTCGCTACCAATCTTCCACAGCCAAACGACCCCCTCCCATAGGAATTAATCCTTCTGGAAGAACGAGACAACACGCTCTGTATCTTCCTAGGATCGAATGCTTTTATTGAGAAACATTGTAACTTTTATATATATCCAATACTGCATTAGTTTAACATGAACAATGGCCCAGACTCATCACAAGACTCAACACATCATCCTGACGTCTGCTAGGCTTCAAAAGATCCCACACAATAGAATATAACGATCCCCAATACACATCTTATCACAAAGTGTTGGCAGCCAGTCTGTCTGCCGGCTACCATACACACAGGCATGGTGTTAATTATCTCTATTCACACCAGACCTTCCCAAGTCATAATGAACAATAGAATGCAAATCACCTTAACTTCTCCCAGCAATGATTACACAAAGACAAGGGGCTGGGGGTGATGACATTAGCATCTAACAGTATGTGTCCCAACATCATGAAGGCGTCACTTTTCAATTACCCTGTTGAGGTCATAATCAAACAGTAAATAGTTCTTTGCAGATATCCTGAGGGATATGGTGGATCAATATTACAGACCCAATCTAGATAAAATGTATGTACAGCATTGAATATGGCTATCATAGACCATATTGGGGTTTTTCCATTCACCCTGTGTCCAAAGTGACCCCCTTGTCACACATCTCCCTTTTCGGCAGGAGACTAACAGAGGAGGCGACCCCAGACGGGTTGACTCCGAAGTTAGTCCATAGGTCCATTCCTCTAATGCCGGTATCCACACAGTACCCCAAATTAATTGCTCCAAACAGAGCACTACTCACCCAGCCAACCTCTGCCTCTCTCAGAGAACATACCCGCCGCTGGGGAGAGGCCTGGACTGGCCCTTCTCCCTGGAGTCCTTTCAGCCGCTGGAGAGAAGACAGGGTGACTGGGTTCAATCCGTCATGCTGTTGGGGATCTGGGCCGACTGCCCAGCATCCCTGGGGTATACAAGTGGAGACTGAAGTCCCATCCACTTGTGGTAGGTGAAAATCCCCTAGTGCTTGCAAAGCAAGGTTGACATCAGTGGCGGTGCGTCCATAGAGGGCGCCGGAGCGCCGCCCCCTCTCGCTCCCGCACCGCCACTGAAAGACAATACACAGATTCATGCATTGCATGAATCTGTGTATTGTCACCGCTGCCGCGCTGCCCACTATACATATGGCCGGCCTCCTGGTGAGCGTCGGCCATATGAATTAGAGCGGCGTCCGGCGGTGGGTGTAACTTGGAAGTGCCTATCAGAGCAAGCGGCTCTGATAGGCTTTCCGAATACAGCTCTCACGCTGTATTCGGCTTCCAAAAACTCCTCCCAGGTACGCACGGGGGTGCGTTCCTGGAAGAAGACTGTGTGGAGGTTTCAGCCAATCAGGTTCACCGGATCTGGTTACCGGTAACCTGATTGGCTGAAGCGACATCGAGGGCGGGAGAACATATCGAGGACGGCGCAGACCGAGGAAGGTAAGTGCAGGGCTGGGGGGGGGACAGGCTGCATTTGGGGGACAAACTGGCTGAATATGGGGCACAAACTGGCTGAATATGGGGCACAAACTGGCTGAATATGGGGGGAACTGGCTGAATATGGGGGACAAACTGGCTGAATATGGGGGACAAACTGGCTGAATATGGGGGACAAACTGGCTGAATATGGGGGACAAACTGGCTGAATATGGGGGGAACTGGCTGTATATGCGGGACAAACTGGCTGAATATGGGGGGAACTGGCTGTATATGGGGGACACGCTGGCTGCATTTGGGGGGAACTGGCTGTATATGGGGGACAAACTGGCTGCATTTGGGGGGAACTGGCTGTATATGGGGGACACGCTGGCTGCATTTGGGGGGAACTGGCTGTATATGGGGGACAAACTGGCTGAATATGGGGGGAACTGGCTGAATATGGGGGAAAACTGGCTGAATATGGGGGGGAACTGGCTGAATATGGGGGACAAACTGGCTGAATATGGGGGGAACTGGCTGTATATGCGGGACAAACTGGCTGAATATGGGGGGAACTGGCTGTATATGGGGGACACGCTGGCTGCATTTGGGGGGAACTGGCTGTATATGGGGGACAAACTGGCTGCATTTGGGGGGAACTGGCTGTATATGGGGGACACGCTGGCTGCATTTGGGGGGAACTGGCTGTATATGGGGGACAAACTGGCTGCATTTGGGGGAACTGGCTGTATATGGGGGACAAACTGACTGCATTTGGGGGGAACTGGCTGTATATGGGGGACACGCTGGCTGCATTTGGGGGGAACTGGCTGTATATGGGGGAAAAACTGGCTGCATTTGGGGGAACTGGCTGTATATGGGGGACAAACTGGCTGCATTTGGGGGGAACTGGCTGTATATGGGGGGGGGGGGAACTGGCTGCATTTGGGGGGAACTGGCTGTATATGGGGACAAACTGGCTGTATATGGGGGCACACTGGCTATATATATATGGGGACACACTGGCTATATATATGGGGACAAACTGGCTGTATATGGGGGCACACTGGCTATATATATATATGGGGGCACACTGGCTGTATATGGGGGCACACTGGCTGTATATGGGGGCACACTGGCTGTATATATATGGGGGCACACTGGCTGTATATGGAAACAAACTGGCTGTATTTGAGGGGGCAAACTGGTGGCGTTTGGGCACAGTGGCTGCGTTTAATGGGCACAGTGGCGGCAATTGATTTTTTTTTTCAGTTTGTTTGCGCCCCCCCCCCAAAAAATTTTGAGCACCAGCCGCCACTGGTTGACATCCTCCTGTCTCAGTGTCACACCATTTTCTGGGGTTGTGTCAGTGAAGACCGAAGTCCCATCCACTACCACAGGAACTCCCTCTTCTGTTAGTTGGGAGCAGAGGCCCGCGGCGCTCTGCTCTGTTGCCAGCTCTTGTGCTGGGTTGCTGTGAGTGGAGACCGCAGTCCCATCCACCGATATCCGCTCAAGTGGCAGTTGTGTGCAGCGGCCAGTAGCATTCTGCCCTGCTGCCAGTGATTCAGCTGGGGGTAAAAGCTTTACCACCCCAGCTTGTTGCTGGAGAGAGGGGCCAACTGCCCCGGCTCCCTGAAACTCCACAGTTGTTTCCGGTGCTGGGCAGAGGTTGCCATCACTCTGCCCTGTTGCCAGCGCTTCTGCTGGGGACTCCACACCATCTGCTCTGGTTAACTGTTGGGGGGGAATGGCCTGCTTCTCCTCCCTGCATCTCTGAAATCCACTCGGAAAGAGGAACCATCACCTTCTCAACTCGGGCCTCCAAACCTGCCACGGGTGTAGAGCAAGGGTCTGCAGTACTTTGTCCTGCTGTCAGTACTTGAGCGGGCGATGCATAATCCATAACATCCTCTGAACAGTCCCTTAAGTCCATACCTTCTGTAATCTGTGGCTGGGGAGATGAGCCAACTGCCCTAGCTCCCTGGAACTCCATAACATCCACTTCGGCTTTAGGGAGGGCAATCTTCAGCTTTTCCACTGCCGATTCTTCAGCCAGGATTTCAGAGTTGTCAACTGGTATTTCCTGATAGTCCCAGGCAAAGGTAGCATCACCCTGCTGCTGAGCAGATTCTAGCAGCTGTCTGTAGGCGATCTCCAGCTCCCATTCCTGAATGGCCAGAAACTCCAAATCTTCCTCTGCCCAGTGCCCTTCCGAGACATTCAGTTTTCGCTCTCTGTGCTCCATTATTTCCTCCAAACGCCACTCCTGATCACTCCCAAAGTCAGGGTCACTGGACAGCCTCCAATACAACAATCCTAGGCCATCATAGTCAAAGCCTTCTGTGGGGCTGTCATCCGCTGACCATGGGCAATCTTGGGCTACATACCACCGGAGGGCTCTGTAGCTCTCGTCCAACCGCAATTCTGCCCGGATCAGCCTGCTTAACTCAGCTGTCCACTCCTGCTTCGGTTGTTCCCCCAATAACAGCATTCGTACTTCATACTGCGACCAGTACCTTACATGGATGGAGGGGAGAACTTTTCCCTGGTGTTGCTGCTCGAGAGCTAGCGCTTTCTTCCAGAGTTCGCAGCGGATTGAATCAGACCATCCCAGCAGGACCTCCTCTGATACTGGTCCTCTATGCTGTATCTGCATCTCTCGCAACCTCCTTCCGAATTCCTCTTCCATGGCGGCTGGTTCTTTAGGCGTTGTCTCCGATTGCCGTATTTCCACCATTCTCCGCTCATGTTGCCGCTCTAGTTCTCTCTTTTGTCGCTCTAGTTCTTTCTCTTGTCGCTCTCGTTCTCTCTCTTGACGCTCTCGTTCTCTCTTTTGTCGCGCTAGTTCTCTCTCTTGTCGCTCTCGTTCTCTCTCTTGTCGGGCATCCTGCAGCTGGATGCCTTTAATGGCTTCCTGTATGGCAGTCTCTGATGGGTTAGCACCATATAATGCCAACCGCTGTTGAACACGTTGCTGAAACAGGTCTTCAACTGACCGGGGTCCTGCATCACCAACCCTCTTCTGGTCCATCTCGGCTCTCAAGTAGGTCTTTCAGCGTGACTTTCCTGCAGGCTGCATAGCTGGTCATTCACTGTGGTGGTTTGGAGTGTCCCAGGAACTGGAGGGAAAATCCCGCTGCTGCCAACCAATGTAACGGCACCCCAAATACGAAGGGGGTTAACGCCGTTTCCTCTGTCCCCTCTCCTGGACACACATCCACTCGCTACCAATCTTCCACAGCCAAACGACCCCCTCCCCCCTCCCATAGGAATTAATCCTTCTGGAAGAACGAGACAACACGCTCTGTATCTTCCTAGGATCGAATGCTTTTATTGAGAAACATTGTAACTTTTATATATATCCAATACTGCATTAGTTTAACATGAACAATGGCCCAGCTCCACCCACACATCACAAGACTCAACACATCATCCTGACGTCTGCTAGGCTTCAAAAGATCCCACACAATAGAATTTAACGATACCCAATACACATCTTATCACAAAGTGTTGGCAGCCAGTCTGTCTGCCGGCTACCATACACACAGGCATGGTGTTAATTATCTCTATTCACACCAGACCTTCCCAAGTCATAATGAACAATAGAATGCAAATCACCTTAATTCCTCCCAGCAATGATTACACAAAGACAAGGGGCTGGGGGTGATGACATTAGCATCTAACAGTATGTGTCCCAACATCATGAAGGCATCACTTTTCAATTACCCTGTTGAGGTCATAATCAAACAGTAAATAGTTCTTTGCAGATATCCTGAGGGATATGGTGGATCAATATTACAGACCCAATCTAGATAAAATGTATGTACAGCATTGAATATGGCTATCATAGACCATATTGGGGTTTTTCCATTCACCCTGTGTCCAAAGTGACCCCCTTGTCACAGCTGTCTTCTGGGACCTGTGTGTGTCCTAGAAGACAGCCGGCCATTCACAAAGCAAAAATCAGCTTGGAACACTGCTTTAACGTTAATATTTTAACACACATGGTATAGTCAAAATGTATTTAAACATTTTTTATTTTTTTAGAGTGATTTTGTTTTTTGCAATTTGAGTTCTTCCAGTAGGGGCCACTTGTAACCCTGGCCTTATGTGGCCCCATATGAGGAAATTAGACATTTCCTGTTTTTGTGTATACAGACCTAACAGACGGCTGATTAGCTAGTTTACTGCCACAGTTTTACCCAGCCATTGCTAATATGTTATATGATCTATAGCAGAGTTTCTCAACTCCAGTCCTCAAGGCGCCCCAACAAGTCATGTTTTCAGGATTTCCCTCAGATGAAACAGCTGTGGCAATTACAAAGGCAGTGAAACTGATCAAATCACCTGTGCAAAATAATGGAAAGCCTGAAAACATGACCTGTTGGGGCGCCTTGAGGACTGGAGTTGAGAAACATTGATCTATAGCATATTGGAATTTTATTTTAAATTTTTATTAAAATTTTATATTTTGGTTAAGTTTTATCAAAAGTGAGTCACACAATTCGGTAGTAATTCTCTTTATAGAGAGTATTATATTTAATTGGCCCTTTGAATACTTTATTGCTGTAGAGAGTTTTACTAATACTTTGGTGTTTCTTTCTGATTCTCCATAAAGCATTGTGACACCTTAGAGACATTATTGCTATTTCCCTTATCGTCTTTCAGGACAGCCACAATTGAGAGCTAGGCTCCTCCCCTTCCTCAAGAAACACTGCGCCAGCCCATAAATTCTTACTTCCCCTGCCGGACCTCAGTTATTAGTGTTTCCTCCGGCGGGGAGACACTGTGCAAGGAACCAGGCTGATCAGTCAGGGGATTGAAGCCAAGCAAATACCCAAAAAGGAAGCAAGGGCTTCCAGGGTACAAAAAGTGCGGTACATACCCGCCATCTGAGCCACCCCATCCTCGCCGAGTGCGGTAGCAGGCTGTGGGGGACCCCTATCGCGTCCACAGGGCCGCTGCAGGGGGACATCTTAGCTTCCCTGTACAGATGTACAGACCGCAAAATTTTAAACCAAGACGGGCCGGACGGTGGGTGAAGTCATTTCCGGCGGTGGGCAGATGTTCCCTTTTGATCCGCGACTTCCGGTTCCGGGCCGGGCGCAGGCTGGAGGAGTCGGGAACGTGCACAGACAGCGTGGAGACTCTGTAGCAAACCACCTACAGTCATGTCAGAAGCAGATGCCCAGACGACAGACGCTACCTCCAGCCTTCCTAAGGTAAGAGCACCCTGGGGAGGGTCCTCTCTATCTGGGATTGCCCCTCCATGTATGGTTCTGTCCATTAAGTCGTCAAGGTCAATGCATAGCTCTAAAAAGAAGTGTGCCTCTTGTAGGGACACTTTAGCAGAATCATGGACTAAAGTTCTATGTAAAGACTGCATAGATACCCTGGTCAGGGAGAGGGAGTCTGAACAGGAATCTGGATTAGCAGCCTCAGTTAAAGAGCTCTCATCCACCTTCTCATCATTTAAATCCCTGTTTGAAAAATTTCAACTCCCCGCTTATCCTGCTCAGGTTACAACCCCGCCACAGGCTCAGGCCTCTGCACCTGCCAGACCTGCTGCTGCAGTTATGGCAGAGGAAATCACAGGCCCTTCTGAGGTGGAGCATGCATAAGCAGACAGTGCCACCTCTGATTCCCAGGATGGATCAGAGGGAGAGGACCAGGACGGGGAGTCAAGGAAGTCCTCCAGGTATAAATTGTCCCTGGATGAGGTAGAGGACCTCTTGGGCGCAATTTATACATCTCTTAATATCTAGGTGGATAAAAAGGCCCTAACACTCCATGACCAAATGTACAGGGGTTTAGGGGAACAAAAGAAAAAGGTGTTCCCAGTACATGAGGTACTGGTTGAAACCGTCAAGAAGGAATGGCAGGATCCTGAAAGGAAACCCTTTTTCTCTAGGTCCCTAAAGAGAAGATTCCCTTTCTCAGAGGATCCCGCGTCTGTTTGGAATAAGACTCCCAAACTAGATGCCGCCTTCTCCCAGGTCTCTGGACATACAGACCTGGCGTTTGAAGACATGGGAGCTCTGTCTGAAGTAATAGATAAAAGAGTAGACTCCCTCCTAAAAAAGACGTGGGATTCTACTATTGGCAATTTAAAGTCAGAAATGGCTGTCACTGTTGTAGCCCGCAACTTGGAACACTGGCTGACGAAGATCCAAGATCATATTGAGGCAGAGACGGCCAAGGAAACTATCCTATCCTCATTTCCTGCGATTTTGCGAGGTATCGCATACATAGCAGGCGCCTCGGCAGAGTCAGTGCGAATGTCAGCCAGATCAGCAGCCCTGGCCAATTCGGCCAGACGAGCCCTTTGGCTTAAAACCTGGCCAGGCGACAGCGCCTCTAAAGCCAAACTATGTGGTATACCCTTTACAGGAGACCTACTCTTTGGGCCTGGCTTAGAGACAGTACTGGACCGCACTGCGGACAGGAAAAAGTCTTTCCCTCTCAAGCGCAAAACCCCAGTACAGTCTAAAAAGGGGTTTCGCCCACAAGGACGCAGGGAAGCCCCCAAACCTGAAGGCCAAAACAAGGCCTGGGGCCAAAGAGGCAGGGGCAGAGGAGGGGCAATTTTTCGCCCTCCTGAACAGTCCAGTAAAAAAACATGACCCTCCAGACATGGTGGGAGGAAGACTGGGGGCCTTCCTCCCCCAATGGGAGGCAATTTCCCCCAATCAATTAATTCTGGGGATTATAAGATGGGGTTATCTCCTGGAGTTTACAAGACCTCCCCCACAAAGGTTTCTTGTCACACAGCTGCCCAAGTGCACGGCAAAGGCCAATGCTCTGTTGGAGGCTCTGAGGGACCTAGAATCTCAGAATGTAATTTGCAGAGTACCAGTAGGGGAAGAGGTGAGGGGATTCTATTCACACATTTTTGTGGTCAGAAAATCCTCAGGCAAATTCAGACAAATTCTGAATTTAAAGCCCCTAAACAGGTCAGTCACATACAAGAAATTCCGTATGGAGTCAATTTTCACAGTCAGGGCCCTGCTACCTCACAACTGCTTCATGGTCTCGTTGGATCTTAGAGACGCGTATTTGCACGTCCTTATCGTGGAATCCTCCCAGAGGTTTCTACGGCTAGCAGTAAACTTGGATGGAAGGCTAGTACATCTATAGTTTCAGTCTCTGCCTTTCGGGCTATCCTCCTCGCCCCGCATATTCACCAAGGTCCTAGCAGAAGCCATGGCCTTTCTGCGACTGCAAGGAGTGTCAGTAATAGTGTACCTGGATGACCTACTCCTATTTGCGTTGTCTCCAGAACAACTAACCAAGGATCTCAAGCTAACAAAGAAGACCTTGGTAGGCCTGGGGTGGTTACTGAACTTGGAGAAGTCAAGTCTCATACCCTCACAGCGTATCACATACCTAGGCTTCCTACTAGACTCAACACTGTTGAAAGTCTTTCTCCCAGGGGAGAAAATACAAAAGCTGGACAGAGCTGTAGCCTCTCTCCAGTGCAGTCAGCTGATCTCCATAAGGTCCCTAATGTCCACGCTGGGTCTACTGACATCTACCCTACCAGCCATGCAGTGGGCAAGTCTACACTTCCATCCTCTAGAGGTACTCATCCTGAGGGTGTGGGACCACAGTTTAAAGGAACTAGACACCTTAATTCAGGTGCCACCCCAAGTAAAAAGATCTCTTCGGTGGTGGAGGAAGGTAGCAAACCTATCACAAGGACGTCTGTGGCTCATCCCAGTTTCTCTGGTGGTAACCACAGACACAAGCAGCACGGGCTGGGGGGCACATCTAGGTTCCCTTCTAGCACAGGGCACCTGGAAGGATGAGGAAATAAAGCACTTGTCCAACTGAAAGGAGCTGAAGGCAGTAGGACTAGCACTCAGATTCTTCAAAAAGGAACTCCAGGGCAACCACATTCAGGTGAGATCGGACAACTCGTCCGCCGTGGCTTATGTAAACAAGCAAGGTGGCACGAGAAGTGGAGTCCTGTTGGCCCTAGCGACAGACATCCTGAGCTGGGCCGAGACCAACACTCTCTCGCTCTCTATTATTTTCCTGAGAGGAGAAAAAAATGTGGTAGCAGATTTCCTCAGCCGGAGGCAGCTGAGAGAGGGCGATTGGGTCCTCAATCAGGAGGTCTTCAATCTAGTAACCGAAAGGTGGGGACTTCCGGAGGTCGACCTCTTTGCGGCAAGGGGCAACGCGAAAACCCCCTGTTTTTTCTCTCTAAACGGAAGGGAGGGTGCACTGGGGGTGGACGCGCTGAACCAGAACTGGCATTTCAAAATTTGCTATGCCTTTCACCCTCCAGGATTGCTACCGGCAGTTCTAAGGAAGTTCCAATCAGAGAACACTTCCCTGATTCTGGTAGCACCATATTGGCCCAAGAGGGCATGTTTCTCAATCCTCAAGCAACTGGCTGTAGAACCTTCCCTGTTGCTTCCTCCCCGAGAGGATCTTCTCTCTCAGGGCCCAGTCCTTTGTTCCCGGGTACACCAGTGGAAACTGGCGGCATGGCTACTGTAGAGGGAATATTAAAGTCTAAGGGTTTCTCAGACAAGTTATTCGTCACCCTCCTCAATAGCAGGAAGAAGGAGACGCGTCAGACCTATAGGAAAGTCTGGTTCCGCTTCAACAAGTGGTGTGTAGGAAGCTCCCTTTCGGTACAGAGCCCCACAACAGTGTTGGAATTCCTACAGTGCGGGGCAGATAAGGGCTTATCCATAAGTACGCTTAATAGCCAAGTCTCAGCACTCAGTGCTTATCTAGAAAAGCCTCTGGCCACCAACCCGTGGATAATCAGATTCTTCAGGGCCCTAACAAGACAAAGACCTGTTACGGGGTCTTCTTTTCCTAAGTGGGATCTTTCCCTAGTCTTACAGACTTTAACGGGCACTCCCTTTGAACCTTTAGTTGAATGTTCTCTAAAGAATTTTACTTTAAAAACAGTATTTTTGGTAGCAGTAACTACCGCCAGGAGGGTCAGCGAGATTGAATCCCTATCAGTTAGACCCGAATTTTGTGTTGATTTTTCAGATCAAGTCGTTTTAAAGACCGATCCAGCCTTTTTACCCAAGGTGGCTTCGAGATTTCACAGAAGCCAGGAGGTAGTTCTACCCTCCTTTTGCCCCAATCCTGTGGGAGAAGGGGAATTAAGATTGAATTCTTTGGACGTCAGGAGATGCATCCTGCACTACCTTGAGCTGACAAAGGCATTTAGGAAGTCAGACTCACTGTTTATTTTGTTTTCTGGGACCAGAAAAGGATACAAAGCGTCTAAACGCACTATTGCCAGATGGCTTAGAACAACCATAGAGGAGGCATATACTCTATCAGGGGAGGAGATCCCTACAGGGATAAAGGCACACTCTACCAGAGCTTTGGCAGCTTCCCAAGCAGAAAAGGCCGGAGCAACGCCAGACCAGATATGCAGGGCCGCAACATGGTCCAGCTACTCCACATTTGTAAAACACTACAGAGTGGACCTGGTGTCGGCAGGTGAGCAAGCCTTTGGGTGAAAGGTTCTGCAAGCTGTAGTCCCACCCTAGTTGGTAAGTGTCTATCCTCTCAATTGTGGCTGTCCTGAAAGACGATAAGGGAAAATTAGAGTTACGCTTACCGGTAACGTCTTTTCCAGTAGTCTTTCAGGACAGCCCTAGTTACCCACCCTAAGAATTGGGGGGTCTTACTAAAGACCGTAACGCAGCATGATAATGATATATAATAGTATGTTATTAATGTGTTTTTGTGTCTCCCCAGCTGGCCGGAGGTGATCTTGAAAAAAACTGAGGTCCGGCAGGGGAAGTAAGAATTTATGGGCTGGCGCAGTGTTTCCTGAGGAAGGGGAGGAGCCTAGCTCTCAATTGTGGCTGTCCTGAAAGACTACTGGAAAAGACGTTACCGGTAAGCGTAACTCTAATTTTTTTGTTGTTGCGCTACTTGATTTATTAATCAGTTCCCCATTGTTAAGTTCAGTAGGTGTTATGATAAAGCCGTGGGTAAACCTTTTATATAAACAAAATAGCAACAAGAGCTGATGGACGTGCATAGCCCTTTTCCAAAATGGCTGATTCATGTGAATGACTGCCCGATGCTCAGACTGAGGTGTGGTTGATTTTTGTATTGTATATATAGCGGTGAGTCAGTATGCTGCTCGTGCCCCAGCAGAAAGTGATGCAACACGTCGGTTAGAGCGACGTGCTGACGTCACCCAATGGGGTCCCTAGGGGGGGGCCAGAGTGGGCCCTGGCCCCCCAACATTATGCTGTGCCCCACCATGTGCCCCCCCAAAAATAAAAAATAAATTGTTTGTAGCGGGGTCCCCTTTAAGACTCTCGGGACTACTTTGCCCAGAATCCCTTTCGGCATGTTTCCACCCCAGAGACTCATGGGAGGGGTTATAAAAGGAGGAGGCGAGGCTGGGCTCGGTCTCTTTGGGACACGAGACTTCAGTGACTGATCCTCCTGTGTGGATGTGCCCGAGTGCAGGGCCTGAAGCCTGAGGCCTTGCGCAGCACCAGAGAGCCTTCCACTCCACTGCGAGCCTGGGTGGCATCTGACTTCGCTTGTCTACAACCTTGGTTGGATCGGGGACCCGATCGCTGGAGACACTGTGTGTGTGTGAGGACACAGTCGGTGGAAGTTCCCGGACTGGGATCGTGTCCGGAGGGGTGAGCGGGCGTATGCTCAGACCATATACTGTTGTTGCTAATGTGCCTATAGACTGCCGTGGCCCACAAGTTTATATCTGATACTCTCACTGGAGATCCATATCAGAGCGGAACTTAGAGTTCATGAAGTAAAGTGTTTATTTCATCACAACCTTCCCATTGGATTACAAATGGTATTCTGTTAATGTGCACCACCTTTAAAGAATTGCCGGTGAAGAAACCATCATCCCCTATAGACTGAGTTTTAGGTATCTGAGCCAGGCCTGGCCAGCTAGTTAGTTCATCTAGTTACTGCGTCACAGGGCGCCTAGTTAACGGTCGCCCACGCGGCGCACCTTTACTGTTCATTTTAATTCATAGTATGTTTATTGCTGCAGGGCTCTGCAATTTATTACCTGTGAACTGTTACCACTGTTAACCTTTCTTACCAAAAGCTTAAAGTACATTTTATACCCCTTTCATTATTGCCTTGGTGTCTGGGTTTACTCATACAGTATAAGATATATATATATATTTCTGCCATAACTAACTGTGCCAGTAGGGGGTCGAGTACATTGACGGGGGTTGGCGGAGCTGTTTTCAGGGCCCAAACTAAATCTGTGGCCTTCTTAGTTGAAGGTATCGCTACACGTTTTTTTTGTATTTTGCACAGGCCGCCGCTGGAGTAACACAGACTGCAGTACACTGTAATCACTGAACTGCATTATCTCCATCCCTTCTCTCCCCCATCTGTCTCTCTCCCCTCTCCTGTTCTTTCAAGACATTCACAATTTACTTTCACTTTCAGTTAGGCAGGTAATATACGGTGCAAATTTCTTTCCTGCATCCACAGATTGCAGGAAAGAAACTTGCATAATTCCCCCATCAACACAGACAGTGCTGACAGGGGAATATTCCTCCTGCCCAGCAATTGTATTCTCCCGACAAACAGTGATTATCACTAGTGGCTATAGCAACCACTAGTGATAATCTTAAGAGAATCTGCTCATTAATGGTTCAAATCTCAGCCAGTTCCTGCTGAACCAGCTGAGATTTAAATTGTCTATGGCTGGTCTTAGCTCTTAGGCAGCCCATACATTGATCACTTTTTTTTATTCAACTATTAGGTTGAATGAAAAAAAAAAAGAAATTATCCAATTCCCCCATCTACATGTAGCGCCCCCCCCCAATATTTGGGGGCACTATGTGTAAATTTAAGGGTAGACTGAGCCAGTAATTGGGCTCAGACCAATTGATCTGGATTTGCTTCTGCTCTGGGTGTGATACTGCCTGGCAGTAGTGTTCCCTGTCTGCCTGTAGGTGGCACTGTCATCACCGGCATTGGTTGAACCACAGGGGGTATCACAACACCTTGAGTGTCCTTTCTCGGCAGCCGTACAGTGGGCGTGGTCTACCCGCTGTGCATGCTGGGAGAGGGTACATAAGGGGCAGACGCCATTAATTGGGGTCCTGTTTTGGGGTTTCGTCCTGGGAGCCCACCCGTCGTTGTGCACCTCGTGGCCCTCATGGCACGGGGTGCATGTGTGTGTGTTCTGGCCCCAGGCACCTTTAGCCCGAGGCTACATTGCTGCATGATAGGCCCAGCTCTGCTGGCTGAGGCCTATACTTAAGAAAAAGGATCCTCAGCTTCCCATTTGAGGGAAGCCACGCTTCGGGAAGGAGACCAGGGGAGGATCTGCCCCGGAGGAGACTAGCGACGGTACTGCTGTCTCGGGAGGAGGCCTGGAGCTCACCTAAGGAGGGATCCATCATTACAAGCCCTGCAATACGCCAATCCGGCTTAAAGGTTCTTCACTATTGCTTGGCTGGGAGGTTCAGGACTTTTAACAATCCTGTGGCAGAGGATTCCTGATCGTATCCCTAGAAATATTGATTTGTGCTTCATCCCGGCTGCTAGGACCACTAAAACTGGACTATCCGGGAGAGCAATACCCACTCAGGCTTGAGTGGCGACGATTGGGACTTTAGTGTTGCGTGCCTGAACCTTCCCTGTGTTTCTCTCGTTTCCTACTTTCCTCTAAAGTTTTCTACTTCAGCAAAGTAAAATAAAGCCTGACTGTTTGGGTTTTACATTGTGTGGACATTGCCCTTTTAACCACTTGTCCACCGCGATTGCCGCCGGGCACCCGCGATTGCCCGGGAAACGAGCAGGAAAGTGGGTCTCTGTGTGTAAACACAGAGATCCACGTCCTGTGAGGGAGAGGGGACCGATGGTGTGTCCCTTGTACATAGGGACAACCATCGGTCACCTCCCCCAGTCAGTCCCCTCCCCCCACAGTAAGAACACATTGAGGGAACATATTTAACCCCTTCCCGCCCCCTAGTGGTTAACCCCTTCCCTGCCAATCACATTTATACAGTAATCAATGCATTTTTATAGCAGGGATCGCTGTATAAACGTGAATGGTCCCAAAAATGTGTCAAAAGTGTCCGATGTGTCCGCCGCAATATCGCAGTCACAATAAAAAATCGCAGATCGCCGCCATTACTAATAAAAAAATAAAAAAATAAAAATGCTATAAATCTATCCCCTATTTTGTACACGCTATAACTTTTGCGCAAACCAATCAATACGCGCTTATTGTGATTTTTTTTTTTTTTTACCAAAAATATGTAGAAGAATACGTATCGGCCTAAACTGAGGAACATTTTATTTAAAAAAAAAAAATGGGTATTTATTATAGAAAAAATAGTGTTTTTTTTCCAAACTGGACGCTCTTCTTTTGTTTATAGCGCAAAAAATAAAAACCGCAGAGGTGATCAAATACCACCAAAAGAAAGCTCTATTTGTGGGAAAAAAAGGACGCAAATTTCGTTTGGGAGCCACGTCGCACGACCGCGCAATTGTCATTCAAAGTGTGACAGCGCTGAAAGCTGAAAAATGGCTTGGGCAGGAAGGGGGTTTTCGTGCACGGTAGAGAAGTGGTTAAAGACTTTTCTCACACCCTGATAACGGAAGCCTTGGAGGTAGTTTGCAGACCCAACAAAACCAGCCGATCCCTTAAATGGGGGTAAGTGCTACAAACACATTATAGGTGGATGGGGGAATGTTCCCAGTGTGGACCAGTGCTGGAACAACCAGAGTTGCGCTGTTACTAGTGATAGAATTAAATAGTAAAATTAGATAACTGATATCACCAGAATGGGAGTGCAACAGATTGCTAAACGCATGAATGCTAAATGCATAAACATAAATCCAAAAAACAATAATAACAAAGTGCTGCGTGCATATGAAACTCAGAATCTGGAATATACATTAATATCAATAGGGGCTGTGCAAAATAGCTAAATAAATGTGCAAAGTCCAATATGTAATCCTGTGCAAAGTGCAAAACAAACACTAGGTGCAACTGTGCAAAGCAAAATATAAAAATGTCCATTCTGTAATAAATAGTGCAAAGTCCAAAAACTATGTGTAAAATCGCAATCAAATTGTGAGCATAGCAATCTGATATTCTTTCTTCAGTGTGCAAACAGATTCCATGTGCAAAAGTGCTGGAGAGGTGTAACAGTCTCCTCTTCGTGCAAAGGACACACCAGTGAGAGTGGCCTCTTACCTTGCGGTAAAAGGACAACCGCATATATGTGTATATATATCACAGGGGTGTGTGCTCCTCCCTTTTGATCCTGGACCAGATGTGGGTCTTGGGTTTTAGTCTTTGTCACTCAGTGGCAGCAAGGATTTAAAAAAGAAATGGGGTCCCAAATAGTGTAGTATGTTTAAAACCAACAGCGGTATTTATTAGACTTGTGCACAACGGAAAAATTCGTTCCGTTTCGGTTCGTTTCTTTCCGGTCCTGTTGATTCGTAATCATTCGTAATTTTGCTAGACGGGATTTTTCGTGTTCGGACTCATTCGTATTTTTGCAAGCGACATTTTTCGTTGAATTTTTTGTTGCTTTATAATTCGTACTTTCGGTAGAGTACGTTGTTTTTCGTTGATTCTGGACACAACTCCTACTTTCGTAACTTTTTTTGGGTTCGTTGATTCGTAATTTTCCGTGTCTCTCTCACAACGACGCTGCCTATTATGCCTAATGTGCTTCGAATGGATTTGTACTTTTCTAAATACATAGCGGTTATTTGTAACGATTCGAAATCTCGTATTTTACTTTCGTTTTTTACATGCGGCTATAGGCTCCGCCCCTGTACACCATTTTGAGAGGGTTCAGCACGGTGAGGGAGAAGCAGAGAGCAGAGCAGAGTGAGTGTTATTGTGCTTCGAATGGATTTGAAATCTCGTATTTTACTTTCGTTTTTTCATGCGGCTATAGCCTCCGCCCCTGTACACCATTTTGAGAGGGAGTTCAGCATGGTGAGGGAGAAGCAGAGAGCAGAGTGAGTGTTATTGTGCTTCGAATGGATTCGTACATTCGTAACTTTTTTCATAACGAATTATGCCGAAGACCTTCGGGCATTCGCTATTTTGCGGTATAATTTATTTCGGATTCGGTTTTATTCGTAATTGCTCTGTTCGGAAATTCGAATGCTTCCGAATGTCCGAAAGTTGCTAAATTCGGACGAATTTTGATTCGTTACGAAACGAATTGCACAAGCCTAGTATTTATTATATCAACAGTTAAGGGTACTCACATAATACATATAGACACAACACTTATCTCCTACGAGCAGCGAGCTCGTCTGCTTACGTCTAGCTGTGTGCCTATTCGTCCCACTGAGTGACAATCACCTGGATCACATCATGATCAGCTTGTCAACAGAGACGGTTATACAGCATTACTGCTGCTAGGTGACCAGCTGGGGTTTCGGCTCTCTATAACCAATAGTGCCAGCCTTCCCCTGCATGCAGTGGCGTAGCGTGGGGGGGGGCGGTCGCCCCGGGCTCAAAATTTAGAGGGGCACAAAATTTAGAGAGGCGCAGAGGCAGGCGGCAGGTTACCTGCAGCTCTTCTGCGCTGTGCAGTCTAGGAGACTGTGAGGTCTTCTGCTTCGCTATGAGGAAAAAGTTCCAGTGCAGTCCCTGCTTAGGCTCCAGCGGTGACACTGACACAGCAGTGAATAAATGAACACTGAAGACCATCCATGATGATCCCAAGGATTGTGATCGTGCGGAGACTGGGGGGAAGGAGGAGGGCAGGCGACTCACGAGGCATCCTCTCCATTACACGCCACTCCCCACACACGAGGTCCAGGATCCCAGCTCGTGCGACATGCTTTCCGTCCACTTAGCCCGCCCCACAGCCTAGACTTCCGACCACCGCTGCCTCTCCTGAGTCCTGCCTGTGCCTGTCAGTGTGCTGCTACGCGGCCCCGGTGTTTCTCAAAAGGACACCGGCACTCTGACCCTGCACCGACCACCACAGGACTGGAGGAAACCGGGGCCAGGAGGAAGGAGATGAGGCATCATCCACACAGACAGAAGCCCCTCCCCACCGGCAGCTGCACGGACATTGTGAGTACTCCTCTACAGAGGAAAGCTCTGTACAGGATGATGGCAGCCGGAGGGGGGCTGGGACTGAGCTCTGAACTGAAATCTGTGGGAAAGAGAGCTTTGTATTTGGGGGGGATGTACACAGCGCACCCCCCTCAACCCTGCACGCTGCACACAGCACACTCCCCTCAACCCTGCAAGCCACACACAGCGCACCCCCCCCCTCAACCCTGCACGCCACACACAGCGCACCCCCCTCAACCCTGCAAGCCCCACACAGCTCACCCCCCTCAACCCTGCAAGCCACACACAGCGCACCCCTCTCAACCCTGCAAGCAACACACAGCGCACCCCCTCTCAACCCTGCAAGCCACACACAGCGCACCCCCTTCATCCCTACAAGCCACACACAAGGCACCCCCCTCATCCCTGCAAGCCACACACAGCGCACCCCTCTCAACCCTGCAAGCCACACACAGCGCACCCACTCAACCCTGCAAGCCACACACTGCACACCCCCTCATCCCTGCAAGCCACACACAGCGCACCCCCCTCATTCCTGAAAACCACTCACAGCGCACCCCCCTCATCCCTGAAAACCACTCACAGCGCACCCCCCTCATCCCTGCAAGCCACACACAGCGCACCCCCCTCATCCCTGCAAGCCACACACAGCGCACCCCCTCAATCCTGCAAGCCACACACAGCGCACCCCCTCAATCCTGCAAGCCACACACAGTGCACCCCCCTCAACCCTGCAAGCCACACACAGCGCACCCCCTCAACCCTGCAAGCCACACACAGTGCACCCCCTCAATCCTGCAAGCCACACACAGTGCACCCCCCTCAACGCTGCAAGCCACACACAGCGCACCCCCTCAACCCTGCAAGCCACACACAGTGCACCCCCCCTCAACCCTGCAAGCCACACACAGCGCACCCCCCTCAACTCTGCAAGCCACACACAGTGCACCCCTCAACCCTGCATGCCACACACAGCGCACCCCCTCAACCCTGCACGCCACACACAGCACACCCCCTCAACCCTGCACGCCACACACAGCACACCCCCCTCAACCCTGCACGCTGCACACAGCGCACCCCTCAACCCTGCATGCCACACACAGCGCACCCCCTCAACCCTGCACGCCACACACAGCACACCCCCTCAACCCTGCACGCCACACACAGCGCACCCCCCTCAACCCTGCACACCACACTCAGCACATCCCCCTCAACCCTGCACGCTGCACACAGCGCACCCCCTCAACCCTGCACGCCACACACAGCGCACCCCCCTCAACCCTGCACGCCACACACAGCGCACCCCCCTCAACCCTGCATGCTGCACACAGCGCACCCCCTCAACCCTGCACGCCACACACAGCGCACCCCCCTCAACCCTGCAAGCCACACACAGCGCACCCCCCTCAACACTACAAGCCACACACAAGGCAGCCCCCTCATCCCTGCAAGCCACACACAGCGCACCCCTCTCAACACTGCAAGCCACACACAGCGCACCCACTCAACCCTGCAAGCCACACACCATGCACCCCCTCATCCCTGCAAGCCACACACAGCGCACCCCCCTCATTCCTGAAAACCACTTACAGCGCACCCACCTAATCCCTGAAAACCACCCACAGCGCACCCCCCTCATCCCTGCAAGCCACACACAGCGCACCCCCCTCATCCCTGCAAACCACACACAGCGCACCCCCCTCATCCCTGCAAGCCACACACAGCGCACCCCCCTCATCCCTGCAAGCCACACACAGCGCACCCCCTCAATCCTGCAAGCCACACACATTGCACCCCCCTCAACCTTGCAAGCCACACACAGCGCACCCCCTTAACCCTGCAAGCCACACACAGTGCACCCCCCCTCAACCCTGCAAGCCACACACAGCGCACCCCCCTCAACCCTGCAAGCCACACACAGCGCACCCCCTCAACCCTGCATGCCACACACAGTGCACCCCCTCAACCCTGCACGCCACACACAGCACACCCCCCTCAACCCTGCACGCCACACACAGTGCACCCCCCTCAACCCTGCACGCCACACTCAGCGCACCCCCCTCAACCCTGCACGCTGCACACAGCGCACCCCCTTAACCCTGCACGCCACACACAGCGCACCCCCTCAACCCTGCACGCCACACACAGCGCACCCCCCTCAACCCTGCATGCTGCACACAGCGCACCCCCTCAACCCTGTACGCCACACACAGCGCACCCCCCTTAACCCTGCAAGCCACACACAGCGCACCCCCCTCAACACTACAAGCCACACACAAGGCAGCCCCCTCATCCCTGCAAGCCACCCACAGCGCACCCCTCACAACCCTGCAAGCCACACACAGCGCACCCACTCAACCCTGCAAGCCACACACCGCGCACCCCCTTATCCCTGCAAGCCACACACAGCGCACCCCCCTCATTCCTGAAAACCACTTACAGAGCACCCCCTAATCCCTGAAAACCACTCACAGTGCACCCCCCTCATCCCTGCAAGCCACACACAGCGCACCCCCCTCATCCCTGCAAGCCACACACAGCACACCCCCCTCATCCCTGCAAGCCACACACAGCGCACCCCCCTCATCCCTGCAAGCCACACACAGCGCACCCCCCTCATCCCTGCAAGCCACACACAGCGCACCCCCTCAATCCTGCAAGCCACACACAGCGCACCCCCTCAATCCTGCAAGCCACACACAGTGCACCCCCCTTAACCCTGCAAGCCACACACAGCGCACCCCCCTCAACCCTGCAAGCCACACACAGTGCACCCCCCTCAACCCTGCAAGCCACACACAGCGCACCCCCCTCAACCCTGCAAGCCACACACAGAGCACCCCCTCAACCCTGCATGCCACACACAGCGCACCCCCTCAACCCTGCATGCCACACACAGCGCACCCCCCTCAACCCTGCACGCCACACACAGCGCACCCCCCTCAACCCTGCACGCCACACACAGCGCACCCCCTTCAACCCTGCACGCTGCACACAGTGCACCCCCTCAACCCTGCACTCCGTACACAGCGCACCTCTAAACCTTGCATTCAGTACACAGCACACCTCTCAACCCTGCACTCCATACACAGCGCACCTCTGAACCCTGCATTCAGTACACAGCACACCTCTCAACCCTGCACTCCATACACAGCACACCTCTGAACCCTGCATTGCGTACAAAGGGCATCCCTCAGCCTTGCACTCAATTGCTAATAATTAGTTCTAGTTCTTCTTTTCTGTCTATTGGTGGGTCCCGTCATTTCGGCAGTCTGTGGTGTGCAGGCAGTGAGATGATGTTCTTTAACCTTAAGCAACAAATCAGTGGGTTGTAATGATGTGCTGTAACCTCTAGCAACCAATCAGTGAGCCGTAATGATGTGCTGCAATGTCTAGCAACCAATTGGGGAGCATTAATAATGTGCAGTAACCTCTAGCAACCAGTGAGTGGTAATGATGTGCAGTAACCTTCAGCAACCAATCAGTAAACAGTAATGATCTGCTGTAATCTCTAGCGAGCAATCAGTGAGCAATAATATTTTGCAGTGACCTCTAGCAACCAATCAGTTTGTAGTAATGATGTGCAGTTACCTCTAGCAAACAATGGGTAAGCGGTATTTATGTGCAGTATCATCTAGCAACCAATCAGTGAGCAATAATAATGTGTAGACAGTGTAGGAATCAGGTGGGTCAGTGTAGTGGTCAGTATAGGAATCAGGGGGGTCAGTGTAGTAGTCAGTATAGGAATCAGGTAGGTCAGTGTAGTGGTCAGTATTGCAATCAGGTCATTTTAGTGGCCAGTGTAGGAATCAGGCAGGTCAGTATATGAATCAGGTAGGTTAGTATAGTGGTCAAGTAGGTCGGTGTAGGAATCAGGTTGGTCAGTACTACTGTACTAGCTATAGGGACTAAGAGTGCTAAAAATCCGCAGGTTAGGGGGCGCAAATCTCTTCCCCTTCCCCGGGCGCTGATAACCTACGCTACACCACTGCCTGCGTGCACCTATAATGTCACCAGCACTATGTCCTAATAGACTGCCACCGCTGCCAAGGGGACAGATGCAAAACCAGTGTTGTCAATAGCAGGGACAGGACATCTGGGGAACCCCACAGTGGCAGAACACCAGGGCCCGGTGGCAAGACAACCTTTGCAACCCTGATAGTTTTCCCACTGCTTTGGACCCTTATATTTTCTTGGTGTGCTGGTGACACACATTTCTTGTTTTCTGCCACCCTGGGGGGCCCCAGTATGGTAGGAAGGGAGCTCACTGCAGAACATGTGAAAGGGCCCGTTGTGGGATCGTAGTAAAGGACCCCAGGATATATATATATATATAATTGCATTTTATAGTTGGCCCCCCTACTTTTGTCCCTGTCCCCCCATGTGCCCACCCTAAATATGAAAGCTAGAGACACCACTGACGTCACCGCGTTGTGCAAGTCCTGGAAGGATGGGCTGTATCACTGAGCTGGCCAGCTTGTTTATGCGTAAAAAAGTGCAATCTATTTTATATGAATAAATGTATAAAAGATTTTATGCTATGGCAAGTTTTGTTTTTTCTGGGGTTTTGGTCTGACTGAGCTCTTTTAAGAGTGGTGGATATTGTCCCCTCCAACTGAAGACCCCTGAATAAACAGAGGCCTTGGCTAGGTTTTAGAGCCACAAGTGTGAGCGACCTTCTGTAACAGGGAGTGGCGGCCCTTAATGCAGGGTGCATGGCACCGCCCCCTTATCAATGTGTCCGGCCCCCTAATCTACATGCTGGGCACCGGACGCATGTTCTTTTTTTTAAGCACGTGATTAGAGCCAGAGGCTCTAATAGGCCTTAAGATAGGGAGGGCTCAGGGCGTAGAGCACTGTGCCCGGAGCCCACCCAGTTGTGTCACACTAATTCTCCTCCTGGCCAATCACAAAGCGGGTCCTGAGACCTGTTTCCCGATTGGCCAAAAGGAGAAGCAAGACCATTGGCCTAGGAGGAGGAGTGTGGGGACGGTATGGCGGTGGGCAGGGATGAGCCGAACACCCCCATGTTCGGTTCGCACCAGAACCTGCGAACAGACAGAATGTTCGCGTGAACTTTAGAACCCTATTAAATACAATGGACTCGAACGTTCGAAATCTAAAGTGCTAATTATAAAGGCTTATATGCAAGTTATTGTCCTAAAAAGTGTTTGGGGACCCGGGTCCAGCCCCAGGGGACATGTATCAATGCAAAAAGAAGTTTTAAAAACTGCAGTTTTTTCAGGAGCAGTGATTTTAATAATGCTTAAAATGAAAAAATAAAAGTGAAATATTCCTTTAAATTTCGTACATGGGGGGGGTGTATGATATGCATGTAAAGTGGCGCATGTTACCCGTACTTATAACTGTCCCTGCACAAAATGTCATTTTTGAAGGAAAAAAAGTAATTTAAAACTCACTCCCGGCTATTAATGAATTGTCGGCTCCCGGCAATACATACAAAAGTCATTGATAAAAATAAAAAAAAAAGCGTGGGGGTCCCCCAGAATTCAATTACCAGGCCCTTCAGGTCTGGTATAGATATTAAGGGGAACCCCGCCGCAAATTTAAAAAAAAAATGCGTGCGGTTCCCCCAAATATCCATACCAGGCCCTTCAGATCTGGCATGGATTTTAAGGGGAACTCCACCCCAAATTTAAAAAAAAATGGCGTGGAGTCCCCCCAAAAATTCATACCAAACCCTTATCCGAGCACGCAACCTGGCAGGCCGCAGGAAAAGAGGGGGGGATGAGAGAGCGCCCCCCCCTTCTGAACCGTACCAGGCCACATGCCCTCAACATGGGGACAAGGGCCTCATCCCCACAACCCTTGCCCGGTGGTTGTGGGGGTCTGCGGGCGGGGGGCTTATCGGAATCTGGAAGACCCCTTTAACAAAGGGGACCCCCAGATCCAGGTCCCCCCTATGTGAATTGGTAAGGGGTACACTGTACCCCTACCATTTCACGAAGAAAGTGTCAAAAAATGTAAAAAAAAAACACACAAACACCTTGGAAAAGTCCTTTATTAAAAAAAAACAAAAAACATTCCAGCGGTGAAATCCAGTGTCCCGCGGCGATCCGATGTCCAGCGTTGTCCGTCATTGGCTGAGCCTGAGCGGACCTGATGGGGAACTTCCTCCGCAGTCTATTACATGTATAGACCCGCCCTTCTAAAGTTCCCCATCAGGTCCGCTCAGCCAATGACTAGGTGTAAGGCTGAGGACCTGATGCGGAACATGAGAAGGGGCGGGTCTATACACGTATTACACAGTGAAGAAAGTTCCCCTTCAGGTCCGCCCCCTCGGTATGTCAGACCCCGCCTACATCATTGGCCTGAGCGGGGAACTTCCTTCACTGTGTAATTTAAATTTACACAGTGAAGGAAGTTTCCCTCTCAAGCCAATGACGTAGGCGGGGTCTGACATACCGAGGGGGCGGACATGATGGGGAACTTCCTTCACTGTGTAATACATGTATAGACCCGCCCCTTCTCATGTTCCGCATCAGGTCCTCAGCCTTACACCTAGTCATTGGCTGAGCGGACCTGATGGGGAACTTTAGAAGGGGCGGGTCTATACATGTAATAGACTGCGGAGGAAGTTCCCCATCAGGTCCGCTCAGGCCTAGCCAATGATGGACAGCGCTGGACATCGGATCGCCGCGGGACACTGGATTTCACTGCTGGAATGTTTTTTTTTTTAATAGACTTAAGGACTTAAGGACTTAAGGACTTTTTCAAGGTGTTTGTGTGTTTTTTTTAAAATTTTTTGACACTTTCTTCGTGAAATGGTAGGGGTACAATGTATCCTTTACCAATTCACATAGGGGGGGCGGGATCTGGGGGTCCCCTTTGTTAAAGGGGTCTTCCAGATTCCGATAAGCCCCCTGCCCGCAGACCCCCACAACCACCGGGCAAGGGTTGTGGGGATGAGGCCCTTGTCCCCATCAACATGGGGACATCCTCCCCATGTTGAGGGCATGTGGCCTGGTACGGTTCAGGAGGGGGGGCGCTCTCTCGTCCCCCCCTCTTTTCCTGCGGCCTGCCAGGTTGCGTGCTCGGATAAGGGTCTGGTATGGATTTTTGGGGGAACTCCACACCATTTTTTTTTAAATTTGGGGTGGAGTTCCCCTTAAAATCCATGCCAGATCTGAAGGGCCTGGTATGGATACTTGGGGGAACCGCACACATTTTTTTTTAATTTGCGGCGGGGTTCCCCTTAATATCCATTCCAGACCTGAAGGGCCTGGTAATTGAATTCTGGGGGACCCCCACGCTTTTTTTTTTTTTTATCAATGACTTTTGTATGTATTGCCGGGAGCCGACAATTCATTAATAGCCGCGAGTGAGTTTTAAATGACTTTTTTTCCTTCAAAAATGACATTTTGTGCAGGGACAGTTCTAAGCACGGGATACATGCGCCACTTTACATGCATATCATACACACCCCCTAGGTATGAAATTTAAAGGAATATTTCACTTTTATTTTTTCACTTTAAGCATTATTAAAATCACTGCTCCCAAAAAACGGCCGTTTAAAAAAAAAAAATTGCATTGATACATGTCCCCTGGGGCAGGACCCGGGTCCCCAAACACTTTTTATGACAATAACTTGCATATAAGCCTTTATAATTAGCACTTTAGATTTCTCCCATAGACTTTTCAAATTTGCCGCGAACACCCCAATTTGTTCGCTGTTCGGCGAACGGGCGAACAGGCAATGTTCGAGTCGAACATGAGTTCGACTCGAACTCGAAGCTCATCCCTAGCGGTGGGCTCCTGCTGCTCTGTCCTTGGAGGATGTGTACAGCATGGCCACGAGCTGCAGAGCCTCACTGAGCAGTACGGCCCGGAGTCCGTTTCCGGGGTGGTCCCGCAAGTGGTTCGGGTGCTGGAGAGTTTTGTGGCCATCAGGAGAGAGCGGAGCTCTACGGAGGAGGAGCTGCTGATCAGAGCCCTGCAGAGTCAGTCCCCGGTGTGTATACTGAGCCTGACCTGTATGATCTCAGGGGGACTACAAGTCCCAGAGACTGCATCGTGCATCCGCAGGCACTTCATGACCTCTCGAGATATGGCGCTGCAGTAGGCAGGCATGCAGTACAGCTGTGTGACCAAATGACCGGGGGGGTGGCTGTGGGTGTATCATTTGTGGCCCCCCTCAAAAAAAATATACCACCAGCCGCCACTGGTAATAGGAGGTCAACACTAGCTGGTAAGCAGACATCCTAAGGTGGAGGCTTTCACTCAGCATCACGTATTTTTCGGGTGATGGATAGTACACTCATCAATTGAATGGACTTTGGTTTATCACTGTTCAGACTTTTTCCTTTCAATCAGTGGCGGCCAGTAAATAGGGGGCGCCCCCCCCCCCAAAGCTACTTATTAAAAAAAATGTAATTTTTTTTTTAAAGTGTCCCTTTAAGTGGGTGTGTTCAAGGCGCCGCACACGGGGTGCTATTGGGGGCATGGCCCGTGTGTAAACACTTGATTGGGGCTAAAAAGCTCTATTGGCGTAGTTTAGAGTGTGTTCGAGGCGCAAATGCTGTAGTCACGAAAACTCCACATCTAGGCTCTAGCATTAGGTTTACAGGGATTGTAATTGATTGGGTCCATAGGGTGGGGCTTTAATCAGACCTGCAGCGTCATTGGCTCACAGGCTGCCTGTCTCCTTTAGTAAGTGAGGGGGAAATCACGAGCAGAAGAGAACTAATCAGGGCAGACAGGGAGCTGAGGCAGCTCCATTCATCCCTGTGACACAGACTCGGCATCCAGCAATGCACACAGGGGGATCACACAGAAATCTTCAGGTACATTTCTACATGCCAGAACTGTAGGGGGGCAGAAGGGGCTATTATCACTGTGTCCTGACTCCTGAGAGACTGTAAAGCAGCATTTTAATCTCCAACTTCACTTCACCTCTCTCCATGTAATGCAAGTCAGTACACCTTCCCTTTTCTCCCCTGCCTGTTCATCTGCTATAGAGAAACAAAAGGCATTGTTCTTAAATTAACATTATTCACATTATGCAAATTAGATCGTCCGCCGCGATTCAGATGGGGGGGCACAGTAGGTGTACAGACCCAGGAACTCAGTACAGGGATGGTGGGAACCCCTCATAATGGGCACAGCAGGTGTACAGACCTAGGAACTCAGTACAGGGATGGTGGGAACCCCTCATAATGGGCACAGCGAGTGTACAGACCCAGGAACTCAGCACAGGGATGATGGGAACCCCTCATAATGGGCACAGCAGGTGTACAGACCCAGGAACTCAGTACAGGGATGGTGGGAACCCCTCATAATGGGCACAGCGAGTGTACAGACCCAGGAACTCAGCACAGGGATGATGGGAACCCCTCATAATGGGCACAGCAGGTGTACAGACCCAGGAACTCAGTACAGGGATGGTGGGAACCCTCATAATGGGCACAGCAGGTGTACAGACACAGGAACTCAGTACAGGGATGGTGGGAACCCTTCATAATAGGCACAGTAGGTGTACAGGAATGGTGATAGGAACCCTCCATAATGGGCACAGCGGGTGTACAGACCCAGGAACTCAGCACAGGGATGGTGGGAACCCCTCATAATGGGCACAGCAGGTGTACAGACCTGGGAACTCAGCACAGGGATGGTGGGAACCCTCATAATGGGCACAGCAGGTGTACAGACCCAGGAACTCGTTAACATTTTTTTGGAATAGCATTTTCTGCAGTTCTGTAGCTGTGCGATACAGCGGTTACGTACTGTGGGTGGGTGGTGGTCTTGCAAAAAGCCCCATTTAGGGCCACAAAAAATATTTTGCAGTGTGTTATGCATATCTGGAGGTGTGTGAAATAAACATTTTCTATATATTTTTCTTCTAGTGTGCTATCCTAAAAAAACAACATTTTTTTTAATAGCATTTTCTGCAGTTCTGTAGCTGTGCGATACAGCGGTTACGTACTGTGGGTGGGTTGTGGTCTTGCAAAAAGCCCCATTTAGTGCCACAAAAAATATTTTGCAGTGTGTTATACGTATCTAGAGGTGTGTGAAATAAACAATTTCTATATATTTTTCTTCTACTGTGCTATCCTAAAAAAAAACATTTTTTTAATAGCATTTTCTGCAGTTCTGTAGCTGTGCGATACAGCGGTTATGTACTGTGGGTGGGTTGTGGTCTTGCCAAAAGACCCATTTAGGGCCACAAAAAATATTTTGCAGTGTGTTATGCATATCTGGAGGTGTGTGAAATAAACAATTTCTATATATTTTTCTTCTACTGTGCTATCCTAAAAAAAGAATTTTTTTTTTAATAGCATTTTCTGCAGTTCTGTAGCTGTGCGATACAGCGGTTACGTACTGTGGGTGGGTTGTGGTCTTGCAAAAAGCCCCATTTAGGGCCACAAAAAATATTTTGCAGTGTGTTATGCATATCTGGAGGTGTATCAAATAAACAATTTCTATATATTTTTCTTCTACTGTGCTATTTTAAAAAAGCAACATTTTTTTTGAATAGCATTTTCTGCAGTTCTGTAGCTGTGCGATCCAGTGGTTACGTACTGTGGGTGGGTTGTGGTCTTGCAAAAAGCCCCATTTAGGGCCACAAAAAATATTTTGCAGTGTGTTATACATATCTGGAGGTGTGTGAAATAAACAATTTCTATATATTTTTCTTCTACTGTGCTATCCTAAAAAAAAAAAAAACATTTTTTAATAGCAATTTTTGCAGTTCTGTAGCTGTGCGATACAGCGGTTACGTACTGTGGGTATGTTGTGGTCTTGCAAAAAGCCCCATTTAGGGCCACAAAGAATATTTTGCAGTGTGTTATACATATCTGGAGGTGTGTGAAATAAACAATTTCTATATATTTTTCTTCTACTGTGCTATCCTAAAAATACAAAAAAAATGTAATAGCATTTTCTGCAGTTCTGTAGCTGTGCGATACAGCGGTTACGTACTGTGGGTGAGTTGTGGTCTTGCAAAAAGCCCCATTTAGGGCCACAAAGAATATTTTGCAGTGTGTTATACATATCTGGAGGTGTGTGAAATAAACAATTTCTATATATTTTTCTTCTACTGTGCTATCCTAAAAAAACAACATTTTTTTTTTAATAGCATTTTCTGCAGTTCTGTAGCTGTGCGATACAGCGGTTATGTACTGTGGGTGGGTTGTGGTCTTGCAAAAAGCCCCATTTAGGGCCACAAAAAATATTTTGCAGTGTGTTATGCATATCTGGAGGTGTGTGAAATAAACCGTTTCTATATATCTTTCTTCTACTGAGCTATCCCCAAAAAAAACATTTTTTGAATAGCATTTTCTGCAGTTCTGTAGCTGTGCGATACAGCGGTTACGTACTGTGGGTGGGTTGTGGTCATGCAAAAAGCCCCCTTTAGGGCCACAAAAATTATTTTGCACTGTGTTATACATATCTGGAGGTGTGTGAAATAAACAATTTCTATATATTTTTCTTCTACTGTGCTATCCTAAAAAAAACAATTATTTTTTTAATAGCATTTTCTGCAGTTCTGTAGCTGTGTGATACAGCGGTTACGTACTGTGGGTGTGTTGTGGTCTTGCAAAAAGCCCCATTTAGGTCCACAAAAAATATTTTGCAGTGTGTTATACATATCTGGAGGTGTGTGAAATAAACAATTTCTAAATATTTTTCTTCTACTGTGCTATTTTAAAAAAGCAAAAAAAATTTGAATAGCATTTTCTGCAGTTCTGTAGCTGTGTGATACAGCGGTTACGTACTGTGGGTGGGTTGTGGTCTTGCAAAAAGCCCCATTTAGGGCCACAAAAATTATTTTGCAGTGTGTTATACATATCTGGAGGTGTGTGAAATAAACAATTTCTATATATTTTTCTTCTACTGTGCTATCCTAAAAAAAATACATTTTTTTAATAGCATTTTCTGCAGGTCTGTAGCTGTGCGATACAGCGGTTACGTACTGTGGGTGGGTTGTGGTCTTGCAAAAAGACCCATTTAGGGTCACAAAAAATATTTTGCAGTGTGTTATGCATATCTGGAGGTGTGTGAAATAAACCATTTCTATATATTTTTCTTCTACTGTGCTATCCTAAAAAAAAACATTTTTTTAATAGCATTTTCTGCAGTTCTGTAGCTGTGCAATCCAGCGGTTACGTACTGTGGGTGGGTTGTGGTCTTGCAAAAAGCCCCATTTAGGGCCACAATTATTTTGCAGTGTGTTATGCATATCTGGAGGTGTGTGAAATAAACAATTTCTATATATTTTTCTTCTACTGTGCTATCCTAAAAAAACAACATTTTTTTTTTAATAGCATTTTCTGCAGGTCTGTAGCTGTGCAATACAGCGGTTACGTACTGTGGGTGTGTTGTGGTCTTGCAAAAAGCCACATTTAGGGCCACAAAAAATATTTTGCAGTGTGTTATGCATATCTGGAGGTGTGTGAAATAAACAATTTCTATATATTTTTCTTCTACTGTGCTATTTTAAAAAAGCAAAAAAAATTTGAATAGCATTTTCTTCAGTTCTGTAGCTGTGCGATACAGCGGTTATGTACTGTGGGTGGGTTGTGGTCTTGAAAAAAGCCCCATTAAGGGCCACAAAAAATATTTTGCAGTGTGTTATGCATATCTGGAGGTGTGTGAAATAAACAATTTCTATATATTTTTCTTCTACTGTGCTATTTTAAAAAAGCAACATTTTTTTGAATAGCATTTTCTGCAGTTCTGTAGCTGTGTGATAAAGCGGTTACGTACTGTGGGTGGGTTGTGGTCTTGCAAAAAGCACCATTTAGGGCCACAAAAATATTTTGCAGTGTGTTATGCATATCTGGAGGAGTGTGAAATAAACAATTTCTATATATTTTTCTGCTACTGTGCTATTTTAAAAAAGCAAATTTTTTTAATAGCATTTTCTGCAGTTCTGTAGCTGTGCGATCCAGTGGTTACGTACTGTGGGTGGGTTGTGGTCTTGCAAAAAGCCCCATTTAGGGCCACAAAAAATATTTTGCAGTGTGCTATGCATATCTGGAGGTGTGTGAAATAAACCATTTCTATATATTTTTCTTCTACTGTGCTATCCTAAAAAAACAACATTTTTTTTTTAATTGCATATTCTGCAGTTCTGTAGCTGTGTGATCCAGCGGTTACGTACTGTGGGTGGGTTGTGGTCTTGAAAAAAGCCCCATTAAGGGCCACAAAAAATATTTTGCAGTGTGTTATACATATCTGGAGGTGTGTGAAATAAACAATTTCTATATATTTTTCTTCTACTGTGCTGTCCTAAAAAAACAAAAACATTTTTGAATAGCATTTTCTGCAGTTCAGTAGCTGTGCGATACAGCGGTTACGTACTGTGGGTGGGTTGTGGTTTTGCAAAAAGCCCCATTTAGGGCCACAAAAAATATTTTGCAGTGTGTTATGCATATCTGAAGGTGTGTGAAATAATCAATTTCTATATATTTTTCTTCTACTGTGCTCTTTTAAAAAAGCAAAATTTTTTTGAATAGCATTTTCTGCAGTTCTGTAGCTGTGCGATACAGCGGTTATGTACTGTGGGTGGGTTGTGGTCTCGCAAAAAGCCCCCTTTAGGGCCACAAAAATTATTTTGCACTGTGTTATACATATCTGGAAGTGTGTGAAATAAACAATTTCTATATATTTTTCTTCTACTGTGCTGTCCTAAAAAAACAATTCTTTTTTTAATAGCATTTTCTGCAGTTCTGTAGCTGTGTGATACAGCGGTTACGTACTGTGGGTGTGTTGTGGTCTTGCAAAAAGCCCCATTTAGGTCCACAAAAAATATTTTGCAGTGTGTTATACATATCTGGAGGTGTGTGAAATAAACAATTTCTAAATATTTTTCTTCTACTGTGCTATTTTAAAAAAGCAAAAAAAATTTGAATAGCATTTTCTGCAGTTCTGTAGCTGTGTGATACAGCGGTTACGTACTGTGGGTGGGTTGTGGTCTTGCAAAAAGCCCCATTTAGGGCCACAAAAATTATTTTGCAGTGTGTTATACATATCTGGAGGTGTGTGAAATAAACAATTTCTATATATTTTTCTTCTACTGTGCTATCCTAAAAAAAATACATTTTTTTAATAGCATTTTCTGCAGGTCTGTAGCTGTGCGATACAGCGGTTACGTACTGTGGGTGGGTTGTGGTCTTGCAAAAAGACCCATTTAGGGCCACAAAAAATATTTTGCAGTGTGTTATGCATATCTGGAGGTGTGTGAAATAAACCATTTCTATATATTTTTCTTCTACTGTGCTATCCTAAAAAAAACATTTTTTTAATAGCATTTTCTGCAGTTCTGTAGCTGTGCAATCCAGCGGTTACGTACTGTGGGTGGGTTGTGGTCTTGCAAAAAGCCCCATTTAGGGCCACAATTATTTTGCAGTGTGTTATGCATATCTGGAGGTGTGTGAAATAAACAATTTCTATATATTTTTCTTCTACTGTGCTATCCTAAAAAAACAACATTTTTTTTTTAATAGCATTTTCTGCAGGTCTGTAGCTGTGCAATACAGCGGTTACGTACTGTGGGTGTGTTGTGGTCTTGCAAAAAGCCACATTTAGGGCCACAAAAAATATTTTGCAGTGTGTTATGCATATCTGGAGGTGTGTGAAATAAACAATTTCTATATATTTTTCTTCTACTGTGCTATTTTAAAAAAGCAAAAAAAATTTGAATAGCATTTTCTTCAGTTCTGTAGCTGTGCGATACAGCGGTTATGTACTGTGGGTGGGTTGTGGTCTTGAAAAAAGCCCCATTAAGGGCCACAAAAAATATTTTGCAGTGTGTTATGCATATCTGGAGGTGTGTGAAATAAACAATTTCTATATATTTTTCTTCTACTGTGCTATTTTAAAAAAGCAACATTTTTTTGAATAGCATTTCCTGCAGTTCTGTAGCTGTGTGATACAGCGGTTACGTACTGTGGGTGGGTTGTGGTCTTGCAAAAAGCACCATTTAGGGCCACAAAAATATTTTGCAGTGTGTTATGCATATCTGGAGGAGTGTGAAATAAACAATTTCTATATATTTTTCTACTACTGTGCTATTTTAAAAAAGCAAATTTTTTTAATAGCATTTTCTGCAGTTCTGTAGCTGTGCGATCCAGTGGTTACGTACTGTGGGTGGGTTGTGGTCTTGCAAAAAGCCCCATTTAGGGCCACAAAAAATATTTTGCAGTGTGCTATGCATATCTGGAGGTGTGTGAAATAAACCATTTCTATATATTTTTCTTCTACTGTGCTATCCTAAAAAAACAACATTTTTTTTTTAATTGCATATTCTGCAGTTCTGTAGCTGTGTGATCCAGCGGTTACGTACTGTGGGTGGGTTGTGGTCTTGAAAAAAGCCCCATTAAGGGCCACAAAAAATATTTTGCAGTGTGTTATACATATCTGGAGGTGTGTGAAATAAACAATTTCTATATATTTTTCTTCTACTGTGCTGTCCTAAAAAAAACAAAAAAATTTTTGAATAGCATTTTCTGCAGTTCAGTAGCTGTGCGATACAGCGGTTACGTACTGTGGGTGGGTTGTGGTTTTGCAAAAAGCCCCATTTAGGGCCACAAAAAATATTTTGCAGTGTGTTATGCATATCTGAAGGTGTGTGAAATAATCAATTTCTATATATTTTTCTTCTACTGTGCTCTTTTAAAAAAGCAAAATTTTTTTGAATAGCATTTTCTGCAGTTCTGTAGCTGTGCGATACAGCGGTTATGTACTGTGGGTGGGTTGTGGTCTCGCAAAAAGCCCCCTTTAGGGCCACAAAAATTATTTTGCACTGTGTTATACATATCTGGAAGTGTGTGAAATAAACAATTTCTATATATTTTTCTTCTACTGTGCTATCCTAAAAAAACAATTCTTTTTTTAATAGCATTTTCTGCAGTTCTGTAGCTGTGTGATACAGCGGTTACGTACTGTGGGTGTGTTGTGGTCTTGCAAAAAGCCCCATTTAGGTCCACAAAAAATATTTTGCAGTGTGTTATGCATATCTGGAGGTGTGTGAAATAAACAATTTCTATATATTTTTCTTCTACTGTGCTATTTTAAAAAAGCAAAAAAAATTTGAATAGCATTTTCTGCAGTTCTGTAGCTGTGTGATACAGCGGTTACGTACTGTGGGTGGGTTGTGGTCTTGCAAAAAGCCCCATTTAGGGCCACAAAATTATTTTGCAGTGTGTTATACATATCTGGAGGTGTGTGAAATAAACAATTTCTATATATTTTTCTTCTACTGTGCTATCCTAAAAAACAAAAAAAAATTTTGAATAGCATTTTCTGCAGTTCTGTAGCTGTGCGATACAGCGGTTACGTACTGTGGGTGGGTTGTGGTCTTGCAAAAAGCCCCATTTAGGGCCACAACAATTATTTTGCAGTGTGTTATGCATATCTGGAGGTGTGTGAAATAAACAATTTCTATATATTTTTCTTCTACTGTGCTATCCTAAAAAAAAAAAAAAATTTTTAATAGCATTTTCTGCAGGTCTGTAGCTGTGCAATACAGCGGTTACGTACTGTGGGTGTGTTGTGGTCTTGCAAAAAGCCCCATTTAGGGCCACCAAAAAATATTTAGCAGTGTGTTATGCATATCTGGAGGTGTGTGAAATAAACAATTTCTATATATTTTTCTTCTCCTGTGCTATTTTAAAAAAGCAAAAAAAAATTTGAATAGCATTTTCTGCAGTTCTGTAGCTGTGCGATACAGCGGTTATGTACTGTGGGTGGGTTGTGGTCTTGAAAAAAGCCCCATTAAGGGCCACAAAAAATATTTTGCAGTGTGTTATGCATATCTGGAGGTGTGTGAAATAAACAATTTCTATATATTTTTCTTCTACTGTGCTATTTTAAAAAAGCAACATTTTTTTTAATATCATTTTCTGCAGTTCTGTAGCTGTGTGATACAGCGGTTACGTACTGTGGGTGGGTTGTGGTCTTGCAAAAAGCACCATTTAGGGCCACAAAAATATTTTGCAGTGTGTTATGCATATCTGGAGGCATGTGAAATAAACAATTTCTATATATTTTTCTACTACTGTGCTATTTTAAAAAAACAACTTATTTTTTAATAGCATTTTCTGCAGTTCTGTAGCTGTGCGATCCAGTGGTTACGTACTGTGGGTGGGTTGTGGTCTTGCAAAAAGGCCCATTTAGGGCCACAAAAATTATTTTGCAGTGTGTTATGCATATCTGGAAGTGTGTGAAATAAACAATTTCTATATATTTTTCTTCTACTGTGCTATCCTAAAAAAACAACATTTTTTTTTAATAGCATTTTCTGCAGGTCTGTAGCTGTGCGATACAGCGGTTACGTACTGTGGGTGTGTTGTGGTCTTGCAAAAAGCCCCATTTAGGGCCACAAAAAATATTTTGCAGTGTGTTATGCATATCTGGAGGTGTGTGAAATAAACAATTTCTATATATTTTTCTTCTCCTGTGCTATTTTAAAAAAGCAAAAAAAAATTTGAATAGCATTTTCTGCAGTTCTGTAGCTGTGCGATACAGCGGTTATGTACTGTGGGTGGGTTGTGGTCTTGAAAAAAGCCCCATTAAGGGCCACAAAAAATATTTTGCAGTGTGTTATGCATATCTGGAGGTGTGTGAAATAAACAATTTCTATATATTTTTCTTCTACTGTGCTATTTTAAAAAAGCAACATTTTTTTTAATATCATTTTCTGCAGTTCTGTAGCTGTGTGATACAGCGGTTACGTACTGTGGGTGGGTTGTGGTCTTGCAAAAAGCACCATTTAGGGCCACAAAAATATTTTGCAGTGTGTTATGCATATCTGGAGGCATGTGAAATAAACAATTTCTATATATTTTTCTACTACTGTGCTATTTTAAAAAAACAACTTATTTTTTAATAGCATTTTCTGCAGTTCTGTAGCTGTGCGATCCAGTGGTTACGTACTGTGGGTGTGTTGTGGTCTTGCAAAAAGCCCCATTTAGGGCCACAAAAAATATTTTGCAGTGTGTTATGCATATCTGGAGGTGTGTGAAATAAACAATTTCTATATATTTTTCTTCTACTGTGCTATTTTAAAAAAGCAAAAAAAAATTGAATAGCATTTTCTGCAGTTCTGTAGCTGTGTGATACAGCGGTTACGTACTGTGGGTGGGTTGTGGTCTTGCAAAAAGCCCCATTTAGGGCCACAAAATTATTTTGCAGTGTGTTATACATATCTGGAGGTGTGTGAAATAAACAATTTCTATATATTTTTCTTCTACTGTGCTATCCTAAAAAACAAAAAAAAATTTTGAATAGCATTTTCTGCAGTTCTGTAGCTGTGCGATACAGCGGTTACGTACTGTGGGTGGGTTGTGGTCTTGCAAAAAGCCCCATTTAGGGCCACAACAATTATTTTACAGTGTGTTATGCATATCTGGAGGTGTGTGAAATAAACAATTTCTATATATTTTTCTTCTACTGTGCTATCCTAAAAAAACAAAAAAAACATTTAATAGCATTTTCTGCAGGTCTGTAGCTGTGCAATACAGCGGTTACGTACTGTGGGTGTGTTGTGGTCTTGCAAAAAGCCCCATTTAGGGCCACAAAAAATATTTAGCAGTGTGTTATGCATATCTGGAGGTGTGTGAAATAAACAATTTCTATATATTTTTCTTCTCCTGTGCTATTTTAAAAAAGCAAAAAAAAATTTGAATAGCATTTTCTGCAGTTCTGTAGCTGTGCGATACAGCGGTTATGTACTGTGGGTGGGTTGTGGTCTTGAAAAAAGCCCCATTAAGGGCCACAAAAAATATTTTGCAGTGTGTTATGCATATCTGGAGGTGTGTGAAATAAACAATTTCTATATATTTTTCTTCTACTGTGCTATTTTAAAAAAGCAACATTTTTTTTAATATCATTTTCTGCAGTTCTGTAGCTGTGTGATACAGCGGTTACGTACTGTGGGTGGGTTGTGGTCTTGCAAAAAGCACCATTTAGGGCCACAAAAATATTTTGCAGTGTGTTATGCATATCTGGAGGCATGTGAAATAAACAATTTCTATATATTTTTCTACTACTGTGCTATTTTAAAAAAACAACTTATTTTTTAATAGCATTTTCTGCAGTTCTGTAGCTGTGCGATCCAGTGGTTACGTACTGTGGGTGTGTTGTGGTCTTGCAAAAAGCCCCATTTAGGGCCACAAAAAATATTTTGCAGTGTGTTATGCATATCTGGAGGTGTGTGAAATAAACAATTTCTATATATTTTTCTTCTACTGTGCTATTTTAAAAAAGCAAAAAAAATTTGAATAGCATTTTCTGCAGTTCTGTAGCTGTGTGATACAGCGGTTACGTACTGTGGGTGGGTTGTGGTCTTGCAAAAAGCCCCATTTAGGGCCACAAAATTATTTTGCAGTGTGTTATACATATCTGGAGGTGTGTGAAATAAACAATTTCTATATATTTTTCTTCTACTGTGCTATCCTAAAAAACAAAAAAAAATTTTGAATAGCATTTTCTGCAGTTCTGTAGCTGTGCGATACAGCGGTTACGTACTGTGGGTGGGTTGTGGTCTTGCAAAAAGCCCCATTTAGGGCCACAACAATTATTTTGCAGTGTGTTATGCATATCTGGAGGTGTGTGAAATAAACAATTTCTATATATTTTTCTTCTACTGTGCTATCCTAAAAAAACAAAAAAAACATTTAATAGCATTTTCTGCAGGTCTGTAGCTGTGCAATACAGCGGTTACGTACTGTGGGTGTGTTGTGGTCTTGCAAAAAGCCCCATTTAGGGCCACAAAAAATATTTAGCAGTGTGTTATGCATATCTGGAGGTGTGTGAAATAAACAATTTCTATATATTTTTCTTCTCCTGTGCTATTTTAAAAAAGCAAAAAAAAATTTGAATAGCATTTTCTGCAGTTCTGTAGCTGTGCGATACAGCGGTTATGTACTGTGGGTGGGTTGTGGTCTTGAAAAAAGCCCCATTAAGGGCCACAAAAAATATTTTGCAGTGTGTTATGCATATCTGGAGGTGTGTGAAATAAACAATTTCTATATATTTTTCTTCTACTGTGCTATTTTAAAAAAGCAAAATTTTTTTTAATAGCATTTTCTGCAGTTCTGTAGCTGTGTGATACAGCGGTTACGTACTGTGGGTGGGTTGTGGTCTTGCAAAAAGCACCATTTAGGGCCACAAAAATATTTTGCAGTGTGTTATGCATATCTGGAGGCATGTGAAATAAACAATTTCTATATATTTTTCTACTACTGTGCTATTTTAAAAAAACAACTTATTTTTTAATAGCATTTTCTGCAGTTCTGTAGCTGTGCGATCCAGTGGTTACGTACTGTGGGTGGGTTGTGGTCTTGCAAAAAGACCCATTTAGGGCCACAAAAATTATTTTGCAGTGTGTTATGCATATCTGGAGGTGTGTGAAATAAACAATTTCTATATATTTTTCTTCTACTGTGCTATCCTAAAAAAACAAAATTTTTTTTAATAGCATTTTCTACAGGTCTGTAGCTGTGCGATACAGCGGTTACGTACTGTGGGTGTGTTGTGGTCTTGCAAAAAGCCCCATTTAGGGCCACAAAAAATATTTTGCAGTGTGTTATGCATATCTGGAGGTGTGTGAAATAAACAATTTCTATATATTTTTCTTCTACTGTGCTATTTTAAAAAAGCAAAATTGTTTTTTGAATAGCATTTTCTGCAGTTCTGTAGCTGTGCGATACAGCGGTTACGTACTGTGGGTGGGTTGTGGTTTTGCAAAAAGCCCCATTTAGGGCCACAAAAAATATTTTGCAGTGTGTTATGCATATCTGAAGGTGTGTGAAATAATCAATTTCTATATATTTTTCTTCTACTGTGCTCTTTTAAAAAAGCAAAATTTTTTTGAATAGCATTTTCTGCAGTTCTGTAGCTGTGCGATACAGCGGTTACGTACTGTGGGTGGGTTGTGGTCTTGCAAAAAGCCCCCTTTAGGGCCACAAAAATTATTTTGCACTGTGTTATACATATCTGGAAGTGTGTGAAATAAACAATTTCTATATATTTTTCTTCTACTGTGCTATCCTAAAAAAACAATTCTTTTTTTAATAGCATTTTCTGCAGTTCTGTAGCTGTGTGATACAGCGGTTACGTACTGTGGGTGTGTTGTGGTCTTGCAAAAAGCCCCATTTAGGTCCACAAAAAATATTTTGCAGTGTGTTATGCATATCTGGAGGTGTGTGAAATAAACAATTTCTATATATTTTTCTTCTACTGTGCTATTTTAAAAAAGCAAAAAAAAATTGAATAGCATTTTCTGCAGTTCTGTAGCTGTGTGATACAGCGGTTACGTACTGTGGGTGGGTTGTGGTCTTGCAAAAAGCCCCATTTAGGCCCACAAAATTATTTTGCAGTGTGTTATACATATCTGGAGGTGTGTGAAATAAACAATTTCTATATATTTTTCTTCTACTGTGCTATCCTAAAAAACAAAAAAAAATTTTGAATAGCATTTTCTGCAGTTCTGTAGCTGTGCGATACAGCGGTTACGTACTGTGGGTGGGTTGTGGTCTTGCAAAAAGCCCCATTTAGGGCCACAACAATTATTTTGCAGTGTGTTATGCATATCTGGAGGTGTGTGAAATAAACAATTTCTATATATTTTTCTTCTACTGTGCTATCCTAAAAAAACAAAAAAAAATTTTAATAGCATTTTCTGCAGGTCTGTAGCTGTGCAATACAGCGGTTACGTACTGTGGGTGTGTTGTGGTCTTGCAAAAAGCCCCATTTAGGGCCACAAAAAATATTTAGCAGTGTGTTATGCATATCTGGAGGTGTGTGAAATAAACAATTTCTATATATTTTTCTTCTCCTGTGCTATTTTAAAAAAGCAAAAAAAAATTTGAATAGCATTTTCTGCAGTTCTGTAGCTGTGCGATACAGCGGTTATGTACTGTGGGTGGGTTGTGGTCTTGAAAAAAGCCCCATTAAGGGCCACAAAAAATATTTTGCAGTGTGTTATGCATATCTGGAGGTGTGTGAAATAAACAATTTCTATATATTTTTCTTCTACTGTGCTATTTTAAAAAAGCAACATTTTTTTTAATATCATTTTCTGCAGTTCTGTAGCTGTGTGATACAGCGGTTACGTACTGTGGGTGGGTTGTGGTCTTGCAAAAAGCACCATTTAGGGCCACAAAAATATTTTGCAGTGTGTTATGCATATCTGGAGGCATGTGAAATAAACAATTTCTATATATTTTTCTACTACTGTGCTATTTTAAAAAAACAACTTATTTTTTAATAGCATTTTCTGCAGTTCTGTAGCTGTGCGATCCAGTGGTTACGTACTGTGGGTGGGTTGTGGTCTTGCAAAAAGGCCCATTTAGGGCCACAAAAATTATTTTGCAGTGTGTTATGCATATCTGGAAGTGTGTGAAATAAACAATTTCTAAATATTTTTCTTCTACTGTGCTATCCTAAAAAAACAACATTTTTTTTAATAGCATTTTCTGCAGGTCTGTAGCTGTGCGATACAGCGGTTACGTACTGTGGGTGTGTTGTGGTCTTGCAAAAAGCCCCATTTAGGGCCACAAAAAATATTTTGCAGTGTGTTATGCATATCTGGAGGTGTGTGAAATAAACAATTTCTATATATTTTTCTTCTCCTGTGCTATTTTAAAAAAGCAAAAAAAAATTTGAATAGCATTTTCTGCAGTTCTGTAGCTGTGCGATACAGCGGTTATGTACTGTGGGTGGGTTGTGGTCTTGAAAAAAGCCCCATTAAGGGCCACAAAAAATATTTTGCAGTGTGTTATGCATATCTGGAGGTGTGTGAAATAAACAATTTCTATATATTTTTCTTCTACTGTGCTATTTTAAAAAAGCAACATTTTTTTTAATATCATTTTCTGCAGTTCTGTAGCTGTGTGATACAGCGGTTACGTACTGTGGGTGGGTTGTGGTCTTGCAAAAAGCACCATTTAGGGCCACAAAAATATTTTGCAGTGTGTTATGCATATCTGGAGGCATGTGAAATAAACAATTTCTATATATTTTTCTACTACTGTGCTATTTTAAAAAAACAACTTATTTTTTAATAGCATTTTCTGCAGTTCTGTAGCTGTGCGATCCAGTGGTTACGTACTGTGGGTGTGTTGTGGTCTTGCAAAAAGCCCCATTTAGGGCCACAAAAAATATTTTGCAGTGTGTTATGCATATCTGGAGGTGTGTGAAATAAACAATTTCTATATATTTTTCTTCTACTGTGCTATTTTAAAAAAGCAAAAAAAATTTGAATAGCATTTTCTGCAGTTCTGTAGCTGTGTGATACAGCGGTTACGTACTGTGGGTGGGTTGTGGTCTTGCAAAAAGCCCAATTTAGGGCCACAAAATTATTTTGCAGTGTGTTATACATATCTGGAGGTGTGTGAAATAAACAATTTCTATATATTTTTCTTCTACTGTGCTATCCTAAAAAACAAAAAAAAATTTTGAATAGCATTTTCTGCAGTTCTGTAGCTGTGCGATACAGCGGTTACGTACTGTGGGTGGGTTGTGGTCTTGCAAAAAGCCCCATTTAGGGCCACAACAATTATTTTGCAGTGTGTTATGCATATCTGGAGGTGTGTGAAATAAACAATTTCTATATATTTTTCTTCTACTGTGCTATCCTAAAAAAACAAAATTTTTTTTAATAGCATTTTCTACAGGTCTGTAGCTGTGCGATACAGCGGTTACGTACTGTGGGTGTGTTGTGGTCTTGCAAAAAGCCCCATTTAGGGCCACAAAAAATATTTTGCAGTGTGTTATGCATATCTGGAGGTGTGTGAAATAAACAATTTCTATATATTTTTCTTCTACTGTGCTATTTTAAAAAAGCAAAATTGTTTTTTGAATAGCATTTTCTGCAGTTCTGTAGCTGTGCGATACAGCGGTTACGTACTGTGGGTGGGTTGTGGTTTTGCAAAAAGCCCCATTTAGGGCCACAAAAAATATTTTGCAGTGTGTTATGCATATCTGAAGGTGTGTGAAATAATCAATTTCTATATATTTTTCTTCTACTGTGCTCTTTTAAAAAAGCAAAATTTTTTTGAATAGCATTTTCTGCAGTTCTGTAGCTGTGCGATACAGCGGTTACGTACTGTGGGTGGGTTGTGGTCTTGCAAAAAGCCCCCTTTAGGGCCACAAAAATTATTTTGCACTGTGTTATACATATCTGGAAGTGTGTGAAATAAACAATTTCTATATATTTTTCTTCTACTGTGCTATCCTAAAAAAACAATTCTTTTTTTAATAGCATTTTCTGCAGTTCTGTAGCTGTGTGATACAGCGGTTACGTACTGTGGGTGTGTTGTGGTCTTGCAAAAAGCCCCATTTAGGTCCACAAAAAATATTTTGCAGTGTGTTATGCATATCTGGAGGTGTGTGAAATAAACAATTTCTATATATTTTTCTTCTACTGTGCTATTTTAAAAAAGCAAAAAAAATTTGAATAGCATTTTCTGCAGTTCTGTAGCTGTGTGATACAGCGGTTACGTACTGTGGGTGGGTTGTGGTCTTGCAAAAAGCCCCATTTAGGGCCACAAAATTATTTTGCAGTGTGTTATACATATCTGGAGGTGTGTGAAATAAACAATTTCTATATATTTTTCTTCTACTGTGCTATCCTAAAAAACAAAAAAAAATTTTGAATAGCATTTTCTGCAGTTCTGTAGCTGTGCGATACAGCGGTTACGTACTGTGGGTGGGTTGTGGTCTTGCAAAAAGCCCCATTTAGGGCCACAACAATTATTTTGCAGTGTGTTATGCATATCTGGAGGTGTGTGAAATAAACAATTTCTATATATTTTTCTTCTACTGTGCTATCCTAAAAAAACAAAAAAAAAATTTAATAGCATTTTCTGCAGGTCTGTAGCTGTGCAATACAGCGGTTACGTACTGTGGGTGTGTTGTGGTCTTGCAAAAAGCCCCATTTAGGGCCACAAAAAATATTTAGCAGTGTGTTATGCATATCTGGAGGTGTGTGAAATAAACAATTTCTATATATTTTTCTTCTCCTGTGCTATTTTAAAAAAGCAAAAAAAATTTGAATAGCATTTTCTGCAGTTCTGTAGCTGTGCGATACAGCGGTTATGTACTGTGGGTGGGTTGTGGTCTTGAAAAAAGCCCCATTAAGGGCCACAAAAAATATTTTGCAGTGTGTTATGCATATCTGGAGGTGTGTGAAATAAACAATTTCTATATATTTTTCTTCTACTGTGCTATTTTAAAAAAGCAACATTTTTTTTAATAGCATTTTCTGCAGTTCTGTAGCTGTGTGATACAGCGGTTACGTACTGTGGGTGGGTTGTGGTCTTGCAAAAAGCACCATTTAGGGCCACAAAAATATTTTGCAGTGTGTTATGCATATCTGGAGGCATGTGAAATAAACAATTTCTATATATTTTTCTACTACTGTGCTATTTTAAAAAAACAACTTATTTTTTAATAGCATTTTCTGCAGTTCTGTAGCTGTGCGATCCAGTGGTTACGTACTGTGGGTGGGTTGTGGTCTTGCAAAAAGACCCATTTAGGGCCACAAAAATTATTTTGCAGTGTGTTATGCATATCTGGAGGTGTGTGAAATAAACAATTTCTATATATTTTTCTTCTACTGTGCTATCCTAAAAAAACTAAATTTTTTTTAATAGCATTTTCTACAGGTCTGTAGCTGTGCGATACAGCGGTTACGTACTGTGGGTGTGTTGTGGTCTTGCAAAAAGCCCCATTTAGGGCCACAAAAAATATTTTGCAGTGTGTTATGCATATCTGGAGGTGTGTGAAATAAACAATTTCTATATATTTTTCTTCTACTGTGCTATTTTAAAAAAGCAAAATTGTTTTTTGAATAGCATTTTCTGCAGTTCTGTAGCTGTGCGATACAGCGGTTACGTACTGTGGGTGGGTTGTGGTTTTGCAAAAAGCCCCATTTAGGGCCACAAAAAATATTTTGCAGTGTGTTATGCATATCTGAAGGTGTGTGAAATAATCAATTTCTATATATTTTTCTTCTACTGTGCTCTTTTAAAAAAGCAAAATTTTTTTGAATAGCATTTTCTGCAGTTCTGTAGCTGTGCGATACAGCGGTTACGTACTGTGGGTGGGTTGTGGTCTTGCAAAAAGCCCCCTTTAGGGCCACAAAAATTATTTTGCACTGTGTTATACATATCTGGAAGTGTGTGAAATAAACAATTTCTATATATTTTTCTTCTACTGTGCTATCCTAAAAAAACAATTCTTTTTTTAATAGCATTTTCTGCAGTTCTGTAGCTGTGTGATACAGCGGTTACGTACTGTGGGTGTGTTGTGGTCTTGCAAAAAGCCCCATTTAGGTCCACAAAAAATATTTTGCAGTGTGTTATGCATATCTGGAGGTGTGTGAAATAAACAATTTCTATATATTTTTCTTCTACTGTGCTATTTTAAAAAAGCAAAAAAAATTTGAATAGCATTTTCTGCAGTTCTGTAGCTGTGTGATACAGCGGTTACGTACTGTGGGTGGGTTGTGGTCTTGCAAAAAGCCCCATTTAGGCCCACAAAATTATTTTGCAGTGTGTTATACATATCTGGAGGTGTGTGAAATAAACAATTTCTATATATTTTTCTTCTACTGTGCTATCCTAAAAAACAAAAAAAAATTTTGAATAGCATTTTCTGCAGTTCTGTAGCTGTGCGATACAGCGGTTACGTACTGTGGGTGGGTTGTGGTCTTGCAAAAAGCCCCATTTAGGGCCACAACAATTATTTTGCAGTGTGTTATGCATATCTGGAGGTGTGTGAAATAAACAATTTCTATATATTTTTCTTCTACTGTGCTATTTTAAAAAAGCAAAAAAAAATTTGAATAGCATTTTCTGCAGTTCTGTAGCTGTGCGATACAGCGGTTATGTACTGTGGGTGGGTTGTGGTCTTGAAAAAAGCCCCATTAAGGGCCACAAAAAATATTTTGCAGTGTGTTATGCATATCTGGAGGTGTGTGAAATAAACAATTTCTATATATTTTTCTTCTACTGTGCTATTTTAAAAAAGCAACATTTTTTTTAATATCATTTTCTGCAGTTCTGTAGCTGTGTGATACAGCGGTTACGTACTGTGGGTGGGTTGTGGTCTTGCAAAAAGCACCATTTAGGGCCACAAAAATATTTTGCAGTGTGTTATGCATATCTGGAGGCATGTGAAATAAACAATTTCTATATATTTTTCTACTACTGTGCTATTTTAAAAAAACAACTTATTTTTTAATAGCATTTTCTGCAGTTCTGTAGCTGTGCGATCCAGTGGTTACGTACTGTGGGTGGGTTGTGGTCTTGCAAAAAGGCCCATTTAGGGCCACAAAAATTATTTTGCAGTGTGTTATGCATATCTGGAAGTGTGTGAAATAAACAATTTCTATATATTTTTCTTCTACTGTGCTATCCTAAAAAAACAACATTTTTTTTAATAGCATTTTCTGCAGGTCTGTAGCTGTGCGATACAGCGGTTACGTACTGTGGGTGTGTTGTGGTCTTGCAAAAAGCCCCATTTAGGGCCACAAAAAATATTTTGCAGTGTGTTATGCATATCTGGAGGTGTGTGAAATAAACAATTTCTATATATTTTTCTTCTCCTGTGCTATTTTAAAAAAGCAAAAAAAAATTTGAATAGCATTTTCTGCAGTTCTGTAGCTGTGCGATACAGCGGTTATGTACTGTGGGTGGGTTGTGGTCTTGAAAAAAGCCCCATTAAGGGCCACAAAAAATATTTTGCAGTGTGTTATGCATATCTGGAGGTGTGTGAAATAAACAATTTCTATATATTTTTCTTCTACTGTGCTATTTTAAAAAAGCAACATTTTTTTTAATATCATTTTCTGCAGTTCTGTAGCTGTGTGATACAGCGGTTACGTACTGTGGGTGGGTTGTGGTCTTGCAAAAAGCACCATTTAGGGCCACAAAAATATTTTGCAGTGTGTTATGCATATCTGGAGGCATGTGAAATAAACAATTTCTATATATTTTTCTACTACTGTGCTATTTTAAAAAAACAACTTATTTTTTAATAGCATTTTCTGCAGTTCTGTAGCTGTGCGATCCAGTGGTTACGTACTGTGGGTGTGTTGTGGTCTTGCAAAAAGCCCCATTTAGGGCCACAAAAAATATTTTGCAGTGTGTTATGCATATCTGGAGGTGTGTGAAATAAACAATTTCTATATATTTTTCTTCTACTGTGCTATTTTAAAAAAGCAAAAAAAATTTGAATGGCATTTTCTGCAGTTCTGTAGCTGTGTGATACAGCGGTTACGTACTGTGGGTGGGTTGTGGTCTTGCAAAAAGCCCCATTTAGGGCCACAAAATTATTTTGCAGTGTGTTATACATATCTGGAGGTGTGTGAAATAAACAATTTCTATATATTTTTCTTCTACTGTGCTATCCTAAAAAACAAAAAAAAATTTTGAATAGCATTTTCTGCAGTTCTGTAGCTGTGCGATACAGCGGTTACGTACTGTGGGTGGGTTGTGGTCTTGCAAAAAGCCCCATTTAGGGCCACAACAATTATTTTGCAGTGTGTTATGCATATCTGGAGGTGTGTGAAATAAACAATTTCTATATATTTTTCTTCTACTGTGCTATCCTAAAAAAACAAAAAAAACATTTAATAGCATTTTCTGCAGGTCTGTAGCTGTGCAATACAGCGGTTACGTACTGTGGGTGTGTTGTGGTCTTGCAAAAAGCCCCATTTAGGGCCACAAAAAATATTTAGCAGTGTGTTATGCATATCTGGAGGTGTGTGAAATAAACAATTTCTATATATTTTTCTTCTCCTGTGCTATTTTAAAAAAGCAAAAAAAAATTTGAATAGCATTTTCTGCAGTTCTGTAGCTGTGCGATACAGTGGTTATGTACTGTGGGTGGGTTGTGGTCTTGAAAAAAGCCCCATTAAGGGCCACAAAAAATATTTTGCAGTGTGTTATGCATATCTGGAGGTGTGTGAAATAAACAATTTCTATATATTTTTCTTCTACTGTGCTATTTTAAAAAAGCAACATTTTTTTTAATAGCATTTTCTGCAGTTCTGTAGCTGTGTGATACAGCGGTTACGTACTGTGGGTGGGTTGTGGTCTTGCAAAAAGCACCATTTAGGGCCACAAAAATATTTTGCAGTGTGTTATGCATATCTGGAGGCATGTGAAATAAACAATTTCTATATATTTTTCTACTACTGTGCTATTTTAAAAAAACAACTTATTTTTTAATAGCATTTTCTGCAGTTCTGTAGCTGTGCGATCCAGTGGTTACGTACTGTGGGTGGGTTGTGGTCTTGCAAAAAGACCCATTTAGGGCCACAAAAATTATTTTGCAGTGTGTTATGCATATCTGGAGGTGTGTGAAATAAACAATTTCTATATATTTTTCTTCTACTGTGCTATCCTAAAAAAACAAAATTTTTTTTAATAGCATTTTCTACAGGTCTGTAGCTGTGCGATACAGCGGTTACGTACTGTGGGTGTGTTGTGGTCTTGCAAAAAGCCCCATTTAGGGCCACAAAAAATATTTTGCAGTGTGTTATGCATATCTGGAGGTGTGTGAAATAAACAATTTCTATATATTTTTCTTCTACTGTGCTATTTTAAAAAAGCAAAATTGTTTTTTGAATAGCATTTTCTGCAGTTCTGTAGCTGTGCGATACAGCGGTTACGTACTGTGGGTGGGTTGTGGTTTTGCAAAAAGCCCCATTTAGGGCCACAAAAAATATTTTGCAGTGTGTTATGCATATCTGAAGGTGTGTGAAATAATCAATTTCTATATATTTTTCTTCTACTGTGCTCTTTTAAAAAAGCAAATTTTTTTTGAATAGCATTTTCTGCAGTTCTGTAGCTGTGCGATACAGCGGTTACGTACTGTGGGTGGGTTGTGGTCTTGCAAAAAGCCCCCTTTAGGGCCACAAAAATTATTTTGCACTGTGTTATACATATCTGGAAGTGTGTGAAATAAACAATTTCTATATATTTTTCTTCTACTGTGCTATCCTAAAAAAACAATTCTTTTTTTAATAGCATTTTCTGCAGTTCTGTAGCTGTGTGATACAGCGGTTACGTACTGTGGGTGTGTTGTGGTCTTGCAAAAAGCCCCATTTAGGTCCACAAAAAATATTTTGCAGTGTGTTATGCATATCTGGAGGTGTGTGAAATAAACAATTTCTATATATTTTTCTTCTACTGTGCTATTTTAAAAAAGCAAAAAAAATTTGAATAGCATTTTCTGCAGTTCTGTAGCTGTGTGATACAGCGGTTACGTACTGTGGGTGGGTTGTGGTCTTGCAAAAAGCCCCATTTAGGCCCACAAAATTATTTTGCAGTGTGTTATACATATCTGGAGGTGTGTGAAATAAACAATTTCTATATATTTTTCTTCTACTGTGCTATCCTAAAAAACAAAAAAAAATTTTGAATAGCATTTTCTGCAGTTCTGTAGCTGTGCGATACAGCGGTTACGTACTGTGGGTGGGTTGTGGTCTTGCAAAAAGCCCCATTTAGGGCCACAACAATTATTTTGCAGTGTGTTATGCATATCTGGAGGTGTGTGAAATAAACAATTTCTATATATTTTTCTTCTACTGTGCTATCCTAAAAAAACAAAAAAAAATTTTAATAGCATTTTCTGCAGGTCTGTAGCTGTGCAATACAGCGGTTACGTACTGTGGGTGTGTTGTGGTCTTGCAAAAAGCCCCATTTAGGGCCACAACAAATATTTAGCAGTGTGTTATGCATATCTGGAGGTGTGTGAAATAAACAATTTCTATATATTTTTCTTCTCCTGTGCTATTTTCAAAAAGCAAAAAATAATTTGAATAGCATTTTCTGCAGTTCTGTAGCTGTGCGATACAGCGGTTATGTACTGTGGGTGGGTTGTGGTCTTGAAAAAAGCCCCATTAAGGGCCACAAAAAATATTTTGCAGTGTGTTATGCATATCTGGAGGTGTGTGAAATAAACAATTTCTATATATTTTTCTTCTACTGTGCTATTTTAAAAAAGCAACATTTTTTTAATAGCATTTTCTGCAGTTCTGTAGCTGTGTGATACAGCGGTTACGTACTGTGGGTGGGTTGTGGTCTTGCAAAAAGCACCATTTAGGGCCACAAAAATATTTTGCAGTGTGTTATGCATATCTGGAGGCATGTGAAATAAACAATTTCTATATATTTTTCTACTGCTCTGCTATTTTAAAAAAGCAAAATTGTTTTTTGAATAGCATTTTCTGCAGTTCTGTAGCTGTGCGATACAGCAGTTACGTACTGTGGGTGGGTTGTGGTTTTGCAAAAAGCCCCATTTAGGGCCACAAAAAATATTTTGCAGTGTGTTATACATATCTGGAGGTGTGTGAAATAAACATTTTCTATATATTTTTCTTCTAGTGTGCTATCCTAAAAAAACAACATTTTTTTTGGAATAGCATTTTCTGCAGTTCTGTAGCTGTGTGATACAGCGGTTACGTACTGTGGGTGGGTGGTGGTCTTGCAAAAAGCCCCATTTAGGGCCACAAAAAATATTTTGCAGTGTGTTATGCATATCTGGAGGCATGTGAAATAAACAATTTCTATATATTTTTTTCTACTGTGCTATTTTAAAAAAGCAACATTTTTTTGAATAGCATTTTCTGCAGTTCTGTAGCTGTGCGATCCAGTGGTTACGTACTGTGGGTGGGTTCTGGTCTTGCAAAAAGCCCCATTTAGGGCCACAAAAATATTTTGCAGTGTGTTATACATATCTGGAGGTGTGTGAAATAAACATTTTCTATATATTTTTCTTCTAGTGTGCTATCCTAAAAAAACAACATTTTTTTAATAGCATTTTCTGCAGTTCTGTAGCTGTGCGATACAGCGGTTACGTACTGTGGGTGGGTTGTGGTCTTGCCAAAAGACCCATTTAGGGCCACAAAAAATATTTTGCAGTGTGTTATGCATATCTGGAGGTGTGTGAAATAAACAATTTCTATATATTTTTCTTCTACTGTGCTATCCTAAAAAAACAAAATTTTTTTTTAATAGCATTTTCTGCAGTTCTGTAGCTGTGCGATACAGCGGTTACGTACTGTGGGTGGGTTGTGGTCTTGCAAAAAGCCCCATTTAGGGCCACAAAAAATATTTTGCAGTGTGTTATGCATATCTGGAGGTGTATCAAATAAACAATTTCTATATATTTTTCTTCTACTGTGCTATTTTAAAAAAGCAACATTTTTTTTGAATAGCATTTTCTGCAGTTCTGTAGCTGTGCGATCCAGTGGTTACGTACTGTGGGTGGGTTGTGCTCTTGCAAAAAGCCCCATTTAGGGCCACAAAAAATATTTTGCAGTGTGTTATACATATCTGGAGGTGTGTGAAATAAACAATTTCTATATATTTTTCTTCTACTGTGCTATCCTAAAAAAACAAAAAAAATTTTAATAGCATTTTCTGCAGGTCTGTAGCTGTGCGATACAGCGGTTACGTACTGTGGGTGGGTTGTGGTCTTGAAAAAAGCCCCATTAAGGGCCACAAAAAATATTTTGCAGTGTGTTATACATATCTGGAGGTGTGTGAAATAAACAATTTCTATATATTTTTCTTCTACTGTGCTGTCCTAAAAAAACAAAACATTTTTTGAATAGCATTTTCTGCAGTTCTGTAGCTGTGCGATACAGCGGTTACGTACTGTGGGTGGGTTGTGGTCTTGCAAAAAGCCCCATTTAGGGCCACAAAAAATATTTTGCAGTGTGTTATGCATATCTGGAGGTGTATCAAATAAACAATTTCTATATATTTTTCTTCTACTGTGCTATTTTAAAAAAGCAACATTTTTTTTGAATAGCATTTTCTGCAGTTCTGTAGCTGTGCGATCCAGTGGTTACGTACTGTGGGTGGGTTGTGGTCTTGCAAAAAGCCCCATTTAGGGCCACAAAAAATATTTTGCAGTGTGTTATGCATATCTGGAGGTGTGTGAAATAAACAATTTCTATATATTTTTCTTCTACTGTGCTATCCTAAAAAAACAAAAAAAATTTTAATAGCATTTTCTGCAGGTCTGTAGCTGTGCGATACAGCGGTTACGTACTGTGGGTGGGTTGTGGTCTTGAAAAAAGCCCCATTAAGGGCCACAAAAAATATTTTGCAGTGTGTTATACATATCTGGAGGTGTGTGAAATAAACAATTTCTATATATTTTTCTTCTACTGTGCTGTCCTAAAAAAAAAAAACATTTTTTAATAGCAATTTCTGCAGTTCTGTAGCTGTGCGATACAGCGGTTACGTACTGTGGGTATGTTGTGGTCTTGCAAAAAGCCCCATTTAGGGCCACAAAGAATATTTTGCAGTGTGTTATACATATCTGGAGGTGTGTGAAATAAACAATTTCTATATATTTTTCTTCTACTGTGCTATCCTAAAAAAAACAATTCTTTTTTTAATAGCATTTTCTGCAGTTCTGTAGCTGTGTGATACAGCGGTTACGTACTGTGGGTGTGTTGTGGTCTTGCAAAAAGCCCCATTTAGGTTCACAAAAAATATTTTGCAGTGTGTTATGCATATCTGGAGGTGTGTGAAATAAACAATTTCTATATATTTTTCTTCTACTGTGCTATTTTAAAAAAGCAAAAAAAAATTGAATACCATTTTCTGCAGTTCTGTAGCTGTGTGATACAGCGGTTACGTACTGTGGGTGGGTTGTGGTCTTGCAAAAAGCCCCATTTAGGGCCACAAAAATTATTTTGCAGTGTGTTATACATATCTGGAGGTGTGTGAAATAAACAATTTCTATATATTTTTCTTCTACTGTGCTATCCTAAAAAAAAAAACATTTCTTAATAGCAATTTCTGCAGTTCTGTAGCTGTGCGATACATCGGTTACGTACTGTGGGTATGTTGTGGTCTTGCAAAAAGCCCCATTTAGGGCCACAAAGAATATTTTGCAGTGTGTTATACATATCTGGAGGTGTGTGAAATAAACTATTTCTATATATTTTTCTTCTACTGTGCTATCCTAAAAATACAAAAAAAATGTAATAGCATTTTCTGCAGTTCTGTAGCTGTGCGATACAGCGGTTACGTACTGTGGGTGAGTTGTGGTCTTGCAAAAAGCCCCATTTAGGGCCACAAAGAATATTTTGCAGTGTGTTATACATATCTGGAGGTGTGTGAAATAAACAATTTCTATATATTTGTCTTCTACTGTGCTATCCTAAAAAAACAACATTTTTTTTAATAGCATTTTCTGCAGTTCTGTAGCTGTGCGATACAGCGGTTATGTACTGTGGGTGGGTTGTGGTCTTGCAAAAAGACCCATTTAGGGCCACAAAAATTATTTTGCAGTGTGTTATGCATATCTGGAGGTGTGTGAAATAAACAATTTCTATATATTTTTCTTCTACTGTGCTATCCTAAAAAAACAAAACATTTTTTGAATAGCATTTTCTGCAGTTCAGTAGCTGTGCGATACAGCGGTTACGTACTGTGGGTGGGTTGTGGTTTTGCAAAAAGCCCCATTTAGGGCCACAAAAAATATTTTGCAGTGTGTTATGCATATCTGAAGGTGTGTGAAATAATCAATTTCTATATATTTTTCTTCTACTGTGCTCTTTTAAAAAAGCAACATTTTTTTGAATAGCATTTTCTGCAGTTCTGTAGCTGTGCGATACAGCGGTTACGTACTGTGGGTGGGTTGTGGTCTTGCAAAAAGCCCCCTTTAGGGCCACAAAAATTATTTTGCACTGTGTTATACATATCTGGAAGTGTGTGAAATAAACAATTTCTATATATTTTTCTTCTACTGTGCTATCCTAAAAAAAAACAATTCTTTTTTTAATAGCATTTTCTGCAGTTCTGTAGCTGTGTGATACAGCGGTTACGTACTGTGGGTGTGTAGTGGTCTTGCAAAAAGCCCCATTTAGGTCCACAAAAAATATTTTGCAGTGTGTTATGCATATCTGGAGGTGTGTGAAATAAACAATTTCTATATATTTTTCTTCTACTGTGCTATTTTAAAAAAGCAAAAAAAAATTGAATAGCATTTTCTGCAGTTCTGTAGCTGTGTGATACAGCGGTTACGTACTGTGGGTGGGTTGTGGTCTTGCAAAAAGCCCCATTTAGGGCCACAACAATTATTTTGCAGTGTGTTATGCATATCTGGAGGTGTGTGAAATAAACAATTTCTATATATTTTTCTTCTACTGTGCTATCCTAAAAAAACAAAAACATTTTTTAATAGCATTTTCTGCAGGTCTGTAGCTGTGCAATACAGCGGTTACGTACTGTGGGTGTGTTGTGGACTTGCAAAAAGCCCCATTTAGGGCCACAAAAAATATTTTGCAGTGTGTTATGCATATCTGGAGGTGTGTGAAATAAACAATTTCTATATATTTTTCTTCTACTGTGCTATTTTATAAAAGCAAAAAAAAATTTGAATAGCATTTTCTGCAGTTCTGTAGCTGTGGGATACAGCGGTTATGTACTGTGGGTGGGTTGTGGTCTTGAAAAAAGCCCCATTAAGGGCCACAAAAAATATTTTGCAGTGTGTTATGCATATCTCGAGGTGTGTGAAATAAACAATTTCTATATATTTTTCTTCTACTGTGCTATTTTAAAAAAGCAACATTTTTTTGAATAGCATTTTCTGCAGTTCTGTAGCTGTGTGATACAGCGGTTACGTACTGTGGGTGGGTTGTGGTCTTGCAAAAAGCACCATTTAGGGCCACAAAAATATTTTGCAGTGTGTTATGCATATCTGGAGGCATGTGAAATAAACAATTTCTATATATTTTTCTACTACTGTGCTATTTTAAAAAAAAAACTTATTTTTTAATAGCATTTTCTGCAGTTCTGTAGCTGTGCGATCCAGTGGTTACGTACTGTGGGTGGGTTGTGGTCTTCAAAAAGACCCATTTAGGGCCACAAAAATTATTTTGCAGTGTGTTATGCATATCTGGAGGTGTGTGAAATAAACAATTTCTATATATTTTTCTTCTACTGTGCTATCCTAAAAAAACAACATTTTTTTTAATAGCATTTTCTGCAGGTCTGTAGCTGTGCGATACAGCGGTTACGTACTGTGGGTGTGTTGTGGTCTTGCAAAAAGCCCCATTTAGGGCCACAAAAAATATTTTGCAGTGTGTTATGCATATCTGGAGGTGTGTGAAATAAACAATTTCTATATATTTTTCTTCTACTGTGCTATTTTAAAAAAGCTAAAAAAAATTTGAATAGCATTTTCTGCAGTTCTGTAGCTGTGCGATACAGCGGTTATGTACTGTGGGTGGGTTGTGGTCTTGAAAAAAGCCCCATTAAGGGCCACAAAAAATATTTTGCAGTGTGTTATGCATATCTGGAGGTGTGTGAAATAAACAATTTCTATATATTTTTCTTCTACTGTGCTCTTTTAAAAAAGCAACATTTTTTTGAATAGCATTTTCTTCAGTTCTGTAGCTGTGTGATACAGCGGTTACGTACTGTGGGTGGGTTGTGGTCTTGCAAAAAGCACCATTTAGGGCCACAAAAATATTTTGCAGTGTGTTATGCATATCTGGAGGCATGTGAAATAAACAATTTCTATATATTTTTCTACTACTGTGCTATTTTAAAAAAACAACTTATTTTTTAATAGCATTTTCTGCAGTTCTGTAGCTGTGCGATCCAGTGGTTACGTACTGTGGGTGGGTTGTGGTCTTGCAAAAAGACCCATTTAGGGCCACAAAAAATATTTTGCAGTGTGTTATGCATATCTGGAGGTGTATCAAATAAACAATTTCTATATATTTTTCTTCTACTGTGCTATTTTAAAAAAGCAACATTTTTTTTGAATAGCATTTTCTGCAGTTCTGTAGCTGTGCGATCCAGTGGTTATGTACTGTGGGTGGGTTGTGGTCTTGCAAAAAGCCCCATTTAGGGCCACAAAAAATATTTTGCAGTGTGTTATACATATCTGGAGGTGTGTGAAATAAACAATTTCTATATATTTTTCTTCTACTGTGCTATCCTAAAAAAAAAAAACATTTTTTAATAGCAATTTCTGCAGTTCTGTAGCTGTGCGATACAGCGGTTACGTACTGTGGGTATGTTGTGGTCTTGCAAAAAGCCCCATTTAGGGCCACAAAGAATATTTTGCAGTGTGTTATACATATCTGGAGGTGTGTGAAATAAACAATTTCTATATATTTTTCTTCTACTGTGCTATCCTAAAAATACAAAAAAAATGTAATAGAATTTTGTGCAGTTCTGTAGCTGTGCGATACAGCGGTTACGTACTGTTGGTGAGTTGTGGTCTTGCAAAAAGCCCCATTTAGGGCCACAAAGAATATTTTGCAGTGTGTTATACATATCTGGAGGTGTGTGAAATAAACAATTTCTATATATTTTTCTTCTACTGAGCTATCCCCAAAAAAAACATTTTTTTTAATAGCATTTTCTACAGTTCTGTAGCTGTGCGATACAGCGGTTATGTACTGTGGGTGGGTTGTGGTCTTGCAAAAAGCCCCATTTAGGGCCACAAAAAATATTTTGCAGTGTGTTATGCATATCTGGAGGTGTGTGAAATAAACTGTTTCTATATATTTTTATTCTACTGAGCTATCCCCAAAAAAATCATTTTTTTTAATAGCATTTTCTGCAGTTCTGTAGCTGTGCGATACAGCGGTTATGTACTGTGGGTGGGTTGTGGTCTTGCAAAAAGACCCATTTAGGGCCACAAAAATTATTTTGCAGTGTGTTATGCATATCTGGAGGTGTGTGAAATAAACAATTTCTATATATTTTTCTTCTACTGTGCTATCCTAAAAAAAAACATTTTTTTTAATAGCATTTTCTGCAGGTCTGTAGCTGTGCGATACAGCGGTTACGTACTGTGGGTGTGTTGTGGTCTTGCAAAAAGCCCCATTTAGGGCCACAAAAAATATTTTGCAGTGTGTTATGCATATCTGGAGGTGTGTGAAATAAACAATTTCTATATATTTTTATTCTACTGTGCTATTTTAAAAAAGCAAAATTGTTTTTTGAATAGCATTTTCTGCAGTTCTGTAGCTGTGCGATACAGCGGTTACGTACTGTGGGTGGGTTGTGGTTTTGCAAAAAGCCCCATTTAGGGCCAGAAAAAATATTTTGCAGTGTGTTATACATATCTGGAGGTGTGTGAAATAAACATTTTCTATATATTTTTCTTCTAGTGTGCTATCCTAAAAAAACAACATTTTTTTAATAGCATTTTCTGCAGTTCTGTAGCTGTGCGATACAGCGGTTACGTACTGTGGGTGGGTTGTGGTTTTGCAAAAAGCCCCATTTAGTGCCACAAAAAATATTTTGCAGTGTGTTATACGTATCTAGAGGTGTGTGAAATAAACAATTTCTATATATTTTTCTTCTACTGTGCTATCCTAAAAAAACAACATTTTTTTTGAATAGCATTTTCTGCAGTTCTGTAGCTGTGCAATCCAGCGGTTACGTACTGTGGGTGGGTTGTGGTTTTGCAAAAAGCCCCATTTAGGGCCACACAAAATATTTTGCAGTGTGTTATGCATATCTGGAGGTGTGTGAAATAAACCATTTCTATATATTTTTCTTCTACTGTGCTATCCTAAAAAAAAACACTTTTTTTAATAGCATTTTCTGCAGTTCTGTAGCTGTGCGATACAGCGGTTACGTACTGTGGGTGGGTTGTGGTCTTGCAAAAAGCTCCATTTAGGGCCACAAAAAATATTTTGCAGTGTGTTATGCATATCTGGAGGTGTATCAAATAAACAATTTCTATATATTTTTCTTCTACTGTGCTATTTTAAAAAAGCAACATTTTTTTTGAATAGTATTTTCTGCAGTTCTGTAGCTGTGTGATCAAGTGGTTACGTACTGTGGGTGGGTTGTGGTTTTGCAAAAAGCCCCATTTAGGGCCACAAAAAACATTTTGCAGTGTGTTATACATATCTGGAGGTGTGTGAAATAAACCATTTCTATATATTTTTCTTCTACTGTGCTATCCTAAAAAAAAAAAACATTTTTTAATAGCAATTTCTGCAGTTCTGTAGCTGTGCGATACAGCGGTTACGTACTGTGGGTATGTTGTGGTCTTGCAAAAAGCCCCATTTAGGGCCACAAAGAATATTTTGCAGTGTGTTATACATATCTGGAGGTGTGTGAAATAAACAATTTCTATATATTTTTCTTCTACTGTGCTATCCTAAAAATACAAAAAAAATGTAATAGCAATTTCTGCAGTTCTGTAGCTGTGCGATACAGCGGTTACGTACTGTGGGTGAGTTGTGGTCTTGCAAAAAGCCCCATTTAGGGCCACAAAGAATATTTTGCAGTGTGTTATACATATCTGGAGGTGTGTGAAATAAACAATTTCTATATATTTTTCTTCTACTGTGCTATCCTAAAAAAACAACATTTTTTTTTTAATAGCATTTTCTGCAGTTCTGTAGCTGTGCGATACAGCGGTTATGTACTGTGGGTGGGTTGTGGTCTTGCAAAAAGCCCCATTTAGGGCCACAAAAAACATTTTGCAGTGTGTTATGCATATCTGGAGGTGTGTGAAATAAACCGTTTCTATATATTTTTATTCTACTGAGCTATCCCCAAAAAAAACATTTTTTTTAATAGCATTTTCTGCAGTTCTGTAGCTGTGCGATACAGCGGTTATGTACTGTGGGTGGGTTGTGGTCTTGCAAAAAGACCCATTTAGGGCCACAAAAATTATTTTGCAGTGTGTTATGCATATCTGGAGGTGTGTGAAATAAACAATTTCTATATATTTTTCTTCTACTGTGCTATCCTAAAAAAACAAAATTTTTTTAATAGCATTTTCTGCAGGTCTGTAGCTGTGCGATACAGCGGTTACGTACTGTGGGTGTGTTGTGGTCTTGCAAAAAGCCCCATTTAGGGCCACAAAAAATATTTTGCAGTGTGTTATGCATATCTGGAGGTGTGTGAAATAAACAATTTCTATATATTTTTCTTCTACTGTGCTATTTTAAAAAAGCAAAATTGTTTTTTGAATAGCATTTTCTGCAGTTCTGTAGCTGTGCGATACAGCGGTTACGTACTGTGGGTGGGTTGTGGTTTTGCAAAAAGCCCCATTTAGGGCCACAAAAAATATTTTGCAGTGTGTTATGCATATCTGGAGGTGTATGAAATAAACAATTTCTATATATTTTTCTTCTACTGTGCTATTTTAAAAAAGCAACATTTTTTTGAATAGCATTTTCTGCAGTTCTGTAGCTGTGCGATCCAGTGGTTACGTACTGTGGGTGGGTTGTGGTCTTGCAAAAAGCCCCATTTAGGGCCACAAAAATTATTTTGCAGTGTGTTATACATATCTGGAGGTGTGTGAAATCAACCATTTCTATATATTTTTCTTCTACTATGCTATCCTAAAAAAACACATTTTTTTAATAGCGATTTCTGCAGTTCTGTAGCTGTGTGATACAGCGGTTACGTACTGTGGGTGGGTTGTGGTCTTACAAAAAGCCCCATTAAGGGCCACAAAAATTATTTTGCAGTGTGTTATACATATCTGGAGGTGTGTGAAATGAACAATTTCTATATATTTTTCTTCTACTGTGCTATTTTAAAAAAGCAACATTTTTTTTGAATAGCATTTTCTGCAGTTCTGTAGCTGTGCGATCCAGTGGTTACGTACTGTGGGTGGGTTGTGGTCTTGCAAAAAGCCCCATTTAGGGCCACAAAAAATATTTTGCAGTGTGTTATACATATCTGGAGGTGTGTGAAATAAACAATTTCTATATATTTTTCTTCTACTGTGCTATCCTAAAAAAAAAAAACATTTTTTAATAGCAATTTCTGCAGTTCTGTAGCTGTGCGATACAGCGGTTACGTACTGTGGGTATGTTGTGGTCTTGCAAAAAGCCCCATTTAGGGCCACAAAGAATATTTTGCAGTGTGTTATACATATCTGGAGGTGTGTGAAATAAACAATTTCTATATATTTTTCTTCTACTGTGCTATCCTAAAAATACAAAAAAAAATGTAATAGCATTTTCTGCAGTTCTGTAGCTGTGCGATACAGCAGTTACGTACTGTGGGTGAGTTGTGGTCTTGCAAAAAGCCCCATTTAGGGCCACAAAGAATATTTTGCAGTGTGTTATACATATCTGGAGGTGTGTGAAATAAACAATTTCTATATATTTTTCTTCTACTGTGCTATCCTAAAAATACAAAAATAAAGTAATAGCATTTTCTGCAGTTCTGTAGCTGTGCGATACAGCGGTTATGTACTGTGGGTGGGTTGTGGTCTTGCAAAAAGCCCCATTTAGGGCCACAAAAAACATTTTGCAGTGTGTTATGCATATCTGGAGGTGTGTGAAATAAACCGTTTCTATATATTTTTATTCTACTGAGCTATCCCCAAAAAAAACATTTTTTTTAATAGCATTTTCTGCAGTTCTGTAGCTGTGCGATACAGCGGGTATGTACTGTGGGTGGGTTGTGGTCTTGCAAAAAGACCCATTTAGGGCCACAAAAATTATTTTGCAGTGTGTTATGCATATCTGGAGGTGTGTGAAATAAACAATTTCTATATATTTTTCTTCTACTGTGCTATCCTAAAAAAACAACATTTTTTTAATAGCATTTTCTGCAGGTCTGTAGCTGTGCGATACAGCGGTTACGTACTGTGGGTGTGTTGTGGTCTTGCAAAAAGCCCCATTTAGGGCCACAAAAAATATTTTGCAGTGTGTTATGCATATCTGGAGGTGTATGAAATAAACAATTTCTATATATTTTTCTTCTACTGTGCTATTTTAAAAAAGCAAAATTGTTTTTTGAATAGCATTTTCTGCAGTTCTGTAGCTGTGCGATACAGCGGTTACGTACTGTGGGTGGGTTGTGGTTTTGCAAAAAGCCCCATTTAGGGCCACAAAAAATATTTTGCAGTGTGTTATGCATATCTGGAGGTGTATGAAATAAACAATTTCTATATATTTTTCTTCTACTGTGCTATTTTAAAAAAGCAACATTTTTTTGAATAGCATTTTCTGCAGTTCTGTAGCTGTGCGATCCAGTGGTTACGTACTGTGGGTGGGTTGTGGTTTTGCAAAAAGCCCCATTTAGGGCCACAAAAAATATTTTGCAGTGTGTTATACATATCTGGAGGTGTGTGAAATAAACAATTTCTATATATTTTTCTTCTACTGTGCTATCCTAAAAATACAAAAAAAATGTAATAGCATTTTCTGCAGTTCTGTAGCTGTGCGATACAGCGGTTATGTACTGTGGGTGGGTTGTGGTCTTGAAAAAAGCCCCATTTAGGGCCACAAAAAATATTTTGCAGTGTGTTATGCATATCTGGAGGTGTGTGAAATAAACCATTTCTATATATTTTTCTTCTACTGTGCTATCCCCAAAAAAAACATTTTTTTAATAGCATTTTCTGCAGTTCTGTAGCTGTGCGATACAGCGGTTATGTACTGTGGGTGGGTTGTGGTCTTGCAAAAAGCCCATATTTAGGGCCACAAAAAATATTTTGCAGTGTGTTATGCATATCTGGAGGTGTGTGAAATAAACAATTTCTATATATTTTTCTTCTACTGTGCTATTTTAAAAAAGAAAAATTGTTTTTTAAATAGCATTTTCTGCAGTTCTGTAGCAGTGCGATACAGTGGTTACGTACTGTGGGTGGGTTGTGGTCTTGCAAAAAGCCCCATTTAGGGCCACAAAAAATATTTTGCAGTGTGTTATACATATCTGGAGGTGTGTGAAATAAACAATTTCTATATATTTTTCTTCTACTGTGCTATCCAAAACAACAACGTTTTTTTTAAATAGCATATTCTGCAGTTCTGTAGCTGTGCGATACAGCGGTTACGTACTGTGGGTGGGTTGTGGTCTTGCAAAAAGCCCCATTTAGGGCCACAAAAAATATTTTGCAGTGTGTTATACATATCTGGAGGTGTGTGAAATAAACAATTTCTATATATTTTTTTTCTACTGTGCTGTCCTAAAAAAACAAAAACATTTTTGAATAGCATTTTCTGCAGTTCTGTAGCTGTGCGATACAGTGGTTATGTACTGTGGGTGGGTTGTGGTCTTGCAAAAAGCCCCATTTAGGGCCACAAAAAATATTTTGCAGTGTGCTATGCATATCTGGAGGTGTGTGAAATAAAAATTTCGATATATTTTTCTTCTACTGTGCTACCCTAAAAAAAATACATATTTTTTTAATAGCATTTTCTGCAGGTCTGTAGCTGTGCGATACAGCGGTTACGTACTGTGGGTGTGTTGTGGTCTTGCAAAAAGCCCCATTTAGGTCCACAAAAAATATTTTGCAGTGTGTTATGCATATCTGGAGGTGTGTGAAATAAAGAATTTCTATATATTTTTCTTCTACTGTGCTCTTTTAAAAAAGCAAAAAAAATTTGAAAAGCATTTTCTGCAGTTCTGTAGCTGTGTGATACAGCGGTTATGTACTGTGGGTGGGTTGTGGTCTTGCAAAAAGACCCATTTAGGGCCACAAAAAATATTTTGCAGTGTGTTATGCATATCTGGAGGTGTGTGAAATAAACCATTTCTATATATTTTTCTATCTACTGTGCTATTTTAAAAAAGCAACATTTTTTGGAATAGCATTTTCTGCAGTTCTGTAGCTGTGCAATACAGCGGTTATGTACTGTGGGTGGGTTGTGGTCTTGAAAAAAGCCCCATTAAGGGCCACAAAAAATATTTTGCAGTGTGTTATGCATATCTGGAGGTGTGTGAAATAAACCATTTCTATATATTTTTCTTCTACTGTGCTATTTTAAAAAAGCAACATTTTTTGGAATAGCATTTTCTGCAGTTCTGTAGCTGTGCAATACAGCGGTTATGTACTGTGGGTGGGTTGTGGTCTTGAAAAAAGCCCCATTAAGGGCCACAAAAAATATTTTGCAGTGTGTTATGCATATCTGGAGGAGTGTGAAATAAACAATTTCTATATATTTTTCTTCTACTGTGCTATTTTAAAAAAACAACTTTTTTTTAATAGCATTTTCTGCAGTTCTGTAGCTGTGCGATACAGTGGTTATGTACTGTGGGTGGGTTGTGGTCTTGCAAAAAGCCCCATTTAGGGCCACAAAAAATATTTTGCAGTGTGCTATGCATATCTGGAGGTGTGTGAAATAAACCATTTCTATATATTTTTCTTCTACTGTGCTATCCTAAAAAAACAATTTTTTTTTTAATTGCATATTCTGCAGTTCTGTAGCTGTGCGATCCAGCGGTTACGTACTGTGGGTGGGTTGTGGTCTTTAAAAAAAGCCCCATTAAGGGCCACAAAAAATATTTTGCAGTGTGTTATACATATCTGGAGGTGTGTGAAATAAACAATTTCTATATATTTTTCTTCTACTGTGCTGTCCTAAAAAAACAAATTTTTTTTTGAATAGCATTTTCTGCAGTTCAGTAGCTGTGCGATACAGTGGTTACGTACTGTGGGTGGGTTGTGGTCTTGCAAAAAGACCCATTTAGGGCCACAAAAAATATTTTGCAGTGTGTTATGCATATCTGGAGGTGTGGGAAATAAACCATTTCTATATATTTTTCTTCTACTGTGCTATCCTAAAAAAAACATTTTTTTAATAGCATTTTCTGCAGTTCTGTAGCTGTGCAATCCAGCGGTTATGTACTGTGGGTGGGTTGTGGTCTTGCAAAAAGCCCCATTTAGGGCCACACCAATTATTTTGCAGTGTGTTATGCATATCTGGAGGTGTGTGAAATAAACAATTTCTATATATTTTTCTTCTACTGTGCTATTTTAAAAAAGCAACATTTTTTTGAATAGCATTTTCTGCAGTTCTGTAGCTGTGTGATACAGCGGTTACATACTGTGGGTGGGTTGTGGTCTTGCAAAAAGCACCATTTAGGGCCACAAAAATATTTTGCAGTGTGTTATGCATATCTAGAGGCGTGTGAAATAAACAATTTCTATATATTTTTCTACTACTGTGCTATTTTAAAAAAACAACTTTTTTTTTAATAGCATTTTCTGCATTTCTGTAGCTGTGCGATACAGTGGTTACGTACTGTGGGTGGGTTGTGGTCTTGCAAAAAGCCCCATTTAGGGCCACAAAAAATATTTTGCAGTGTGCTATGCATATCTGGAGGTGTGTGAAATAAACCATTTCTATATATTTTTCTTCTACTGTGCTATCCTAAAAAAACAACATTTTTTTTAATTGCATATTCTGCAGTTCTGTAGCTGTGCGATCCAGCGGTTACGTACTGTGGGTGGGTTGTGGTCTTTAAAAAAAGCCCCATTAAGGGCCAAAAAAAATATTTTGCAGTGTGTTATACATATCTGGAGTTGTGTGAAATAAACAATTTCTATATATTTTTCTTCTACTGTGCTGTCCTAAAAAAACAATTTTTTTTTGAATAGCATTTTCTGCAGTTCAGTAGCTGTGCGATACAGTGGTTACGTACTGTGGGTGGGTTGTGGTCTTGCAAAAAGCACCATTTAGGGCCACAAAAATATTTTGCAGTGTGTTATGCATATCTGGAGGTGTGTGAAATTAAACATTTTTTTATATTTTACTTCTACTGTGCTATCCTAAAAAAAAACATTTTTTTTAATAGCATTTTCTGCAGTTCTGTAGCTGTGCGATACAGTGGTTACGTACTGTGGGTGGGTTGTGGTCTTGCAAAAAGCCCCATTTAGGGCCACAAAAATTATTTTGCAGTGTGTTATACATATCTGGAGGTGTGTGAAATAAACCATTTCTATATATTTTTCTAATACTGTGCTATCCTAAAAAAACAAAAAACATTTTTGAATAGCATTTTCTGCAGTTCAGTAGCTGTGCGATACAGCGGTTACGTACTGTGGGTGGGTTGTGGTTTTGCAAAAAGCCCCATTTAGGGCCACAAAAAATATTTTGCAGTGTGTTATGCATATCTGGAGGTGTGTGAAATAATCAATTTCTATATATTTTTCTTCTACTGTGCTCTTTTAAAAAAGCAAGATTTTTTGAATAGCATTTTCTGCAGTTCTGTAGCTGTGTGATACAGCGGTTATGTACTGTGGGTGTGTTGTGGTCTTGCAAAAAGCCCCATTTAGGTCCACAAAAAATATTTTGCAGTGTGTTATACATATCTGGAGGTGTGTGAAATAAACAATTTCTAAATATTTTTCTTCTACTGTGCTATTTTAAAAAAGCAAAAAAAATTTGAATAGCATTTTCTGCAGTTCTGTAGCTGTGTGATACAGCGGTTACGTACTGTGGGTGGGTTGTGGTCTTGCAAAAAGCCCCATTTAGGGCCACAAAAAATATTTTGCAGTGTGTTATGCATATCTGCAGGTGTGTGAAATAAACAATTTCTATATATTTTTCTTCTACTGTGCTATCCTAAAAAAAAAAAATTTTTTTAATAGCATTTTCTGCAGGTCTGTAGCTGTGCGATACAGCGGTTACGTACTGTGGGTGTGTTGTGGTCTTGCAAAAAGCCCCATTTAGGTCCACAAAAAATATTTTGCAGTGTGTTATACATATCTGGAGGTGTGTGAAATAAACAATTTCTATATATTTTTCTTCTACTGTGCTATTTTAAAAAAGCAAAAAAAATGTGAATAGCATTTTCTGCATTTCTGTAGCTGTGTGATACAGCGGTTATATACTGTGGGTGGGTTGTGGTCTTGCAAAAAGACCCATTTAGGGCCACAAAAAATATTTTGCAGTGTGTTATGCATATCTGGAGGTGTGTGAAATAAACCATTTCTATATATTTTTCTTCTACTGTGCTATCCTAAAAAAAAAACATTTTTTTAATAGCATTTTCTCCAGTTCTGTAGCTGTGCAATCCAGCGGTTACGTACTGTGGGTGGGTTGTGGTCTTGCAAAAAGCCCCATTTAGGGCCACAACAATTATTTTGCAGTGTGTTATGCATATCTGGAGGTGTGTGAAATAAACAATTTCTATATATTTTTCTTCTACTGTGCTATCCTAAAAAAAATACATTTTTTTTAATAGCATTTTCTGCAGGTCTGTAGCTGTGCAATACAGCGGTTACGTACTGTGGGTGTGTTGTGGTCTTGCAAAAAGCCACATTTAGGGCCACAAAAAATATTTTGCAGTGTGTTATGCATATCTGGAGGTGTGTGAAATAAACAATTTCTATATATTTTTCTTCTACTGTGCTATTTTAAAAAAGCAAAAAAAAATTTGAATAGCATTTTCTGCAGTTCTGTAGCTGTGCGATACAGCGGTTATGTACTGTGGGTGGGTTGTGGTCTTGAAAAAAGCCCCATTAAGGGCCACAAAAAATATTTTGCAGTGTGTTATGCATATCTGGAGGTGTGTGAAATAAACAATTTCTATATATTTTTCTTCTACTGTGCTATTTTAAAAAAGCAAAATTTTTTTGAATAGCATTTTCTGCAGTTCTGTAGCTGTGCGATCCAGTGGTTACGTACTGTGGGTGGGTTGTGGTCTTGCAAAAAGCCCCATTTAGGGCCACAAAAAATATTTTGCAGTGTGTTATGCATATCTGGAGGTGTGTGAAATAAACAATTTCTATATATTTTTCTTCTACTGTGCTATCCTAAAAAAAAAAAAATTTTTTTTAATAGCATTTTCTGCAGGTCTGTAGCTGTGCGATACAGCGGTTACGTACTGTGGGTGTGTTGTGGTCTTGCAAAAAGCCCCATTTAGGTCCACAAAAAATATTTTGCAGTGTGTTATGCATATCTGGAGGTGTGTGAAATAAACAATTTCTATATATTTTTCTTCTACTGTGCTATTTTAAAAAAAGCAAAAAAAAATGTGAATAGCATTTTCTGCATTTCTGTAGCTGTGTGATACAGCGGTTATGTACTGTGGGTGGGTTGTGGTCTTGCAAAAAGACCCATTTAGGGCCACAAAAAATATTTTGCAGTGTGTTATGCATATCTGGAGGTGTGTGAAATAAACCATTTCTATATATTTTTCTTCTACTGTGCTATCCTAAAAAAAACATTTTTTTAATAGCATTTTCTCCAGTTCTGTAGCTGTGCAATCCAGCGGTTACGTACTGTGGGTGGGTTGTGGTCTTGCAAAAAGCCCCATTTAGGGCCACAACAATTATTTTGCAGTGTGTTATGCATATCTGGAGGTGTGTGAAATAAACAATTTCTATATATTTTTCTTCTACTGTGCTATCCTAAAAAAACAACATTTTTTTAAATAGCATTTTCTGCAGGTCTGTAGCTGTGCAATACAGCGGTTACGTACTGTGGGTGTGTTGTGGTCTTGCAAAAAGCCACATTTAGGGCCACAAAAAATATTTTGCAGTGTGTTATGCATATCTGGAGGTGTGTGAAATAAACAATTTCTATATATTTTTCTTCTACTGTGCTATTTTAAAAAAGCAAAAAAAAATTTGAATAGCATTTTCTGCAGTTCTGTAGCTGTGCGATACAGCGGTTATGTACTGTGGGTGGGTTGTGGTCTTGAAAAAAGCCCCATTAAGGGCCACAAAAAATATTTTGCAGTGTGTTATGCATATCTGGAGGTGTGTGAAATAAACAATTTCTATATATTTTTCTTCTACTGTGCTATTTTAAAAAAGCAAAAAAAAATGTGAATAGCATTTTCTGCATTTCTGTAGCTGTGTGATACAGCGGTTATGTACTGTGGGTGGGTTGTGGTCTTGCAAAAAGCCCCATTTAGGGCCACAACAATTATTTTGCAGTGTGATATGCATATCTGGAGGTGTGTGAAATAAACAATTTCTATATATTTTTCTTCTACTGTGCTATCCTAAAAAAACAACATTTTTTTTAATAGCATTTTCTGCAGGTCTGTAGCTGTGCAATACTGCGGTTACGTACTGTGGGTGTGTTGTGGTCTTGCAAAAAGCCACATTTAGGGCCACAAAAAATATTTTGCAGTGTGTTATGCATATCTGGAGGTGTGTGAAATAAACAATTTCTATATATTTTTCTTCTACTGTGCTATTTTAAAAAAGCAAAAAAAAATTTGAATAGCATTTTCTGCAGTTCTGTAGCTGTGCGATACAGCGGTTATGTACTGTGGGTGGGTTGTGGTCTTGAAAAAAGCCCCATTAAGGGCCACAAAAAATATTTTGCAGTGTGTTATGCATATCTGGAGGTGTGTGAAATAAACAATTTCTATATATTTTTCTTCTACTGTGCTATTTTAAAAAAGCTAAATTTTTTTGAATAGCATTTTCTGCAGTTCTGTAGCTGTGCGATCCAGTGGTTACGTACTGTGGGTGGGTTGTGGTCTTGCAAAAAGCCCCATTTAGGGCCACAAAAAATATTTTGCAGTGTGTTATGCATATCTGGAGGTGTGTGAAATAAACAATTTCTATATATTTTTCTTCTACTGTGCTATCCTAAAAAAAAATACATTTTTTTTAATAGCATTTTCTGCAGGTCTGTAGCTGTGCGATACAGCGGTTACGTACTGTGGGTGTGTTGTGGTCTTGCAAAAAGCCCCATTTAGGTCCACAAAAAATATTTTGCAGTGTGTTATGCATATCTGGAGGTGTGTGAAATAAACAATTTCTATATATTTTTCTTCTACTGTGCTATTTTAAAAAAGCAAAAAAAAATTTGAATAGCATTTTCTGCAGTTCTGTAGCTGTGCGATACAGCGGTTATGTACTGTGGGTGGGTTGTGGTCTTGAAAAAAGCCCCATTAAGGGCCACAAAAAATATTTTGCAGTGTGTTATACATATCTGGAGGTGTGTGAAATAAACAATTTCTATATATTTTTCTTCTACTGTGCTGTCCTAAAAAACAAAACATTTTTTGAATAGCATTTTCTGCAGTTCAGTAGCTGTGCGATACAGCGGTTACGTACTGTGGGTGGGTTGTGGTTTTGCAAAAAGCCCCATTTAGGGCCACAAAAAATATTTTGCAGTGTGTTATGCATATCTGGAGGCATGTGAAATAAACAATATATATATATATTTTTCTACTACTGTGCTATTTTAAAAAAGCAACTTTTTTTTAATAGCATTTTCTGCAGTTCTGTAGCTGTGCGATCCAGTGGTTACGTACTGTGGGTGGGTTGTGGTCTTGCAAAAAGCCCCATTTAGGGCCACAAAAAATATTTTGCAGTGTGCTATGCATATCTGGAGGTGTGTGAAATAAACCATTTCTATATATTTTTCTTCTACTGTGCTATCCTAAAAAAACAACATTTTTTTAATAGCATTTTCTGCAGTTCTGTAGCTGTGCGATACAGTGGTTTCGTACTGTGGGTGGGTTGTGGTCTTGCAAAAAGCCCCATTTAGGGCCACAAAAATTATTTTGCAGTGTGTTATACATATCTGGAGGTGTGTGAAATAAACCATTTCTATATATTTTTCTTCTACTGTGCTATCCTAAAAAAACACATTTTTTTAATAGCGATTTCTGCAGTTCTGTAGCTGTGTGATACACCGTTTACTTACTGTGGCTGGGTTGTGGTCTTGCAAAAAGCCCCATTAAGGGCCACAAAAATTATTTTGCAGTGTGTTATACATATCTGGAGGTGTATGAAATAAACAATTTCTATATATTTTTCTTCTACTGTGCTATTTTAAAAAAGCAAAAATTTTTTTGGAATAGCATTTTCTGCAGTTCTGTAGCTGTGTGATACAGCGGTTACGTACTGTGGGTGGGTTGTGGTCTTGCAAAAAGCCCCATTTAGGGCCACAAAAAATATTTTGCAGTGTGTTATGCATATCTGGAGGTGTGTGAAAGAAACAATTTCTATATATTCTTCTTGTACTGTGCTGTCCTAAAAAAACAAAAAAAATTTTGATCAGCATTTTCTGCAGTTCTGTAGCTGTGCGATACAGCGGTTACGTACAGTGGGTGGGTTGTGGTCTCGCAAAAAGCCCCATTTAGGGCCACAAAAAATATTTTGCAGTGTGTTATACATATCTGGAGGTGTGTGAAATAAACAATTTCTATATATTTTTCTTCTACTGTGCTATCCTAAAAACAAAAAAATTTTGGAATAGCATTTTCTGCAGTTCTGTAGCTGTGTGATACAGCGGTTACGTACTGTGGGTGGGTTGTGGTCTTGCAAAAAGCCCCATTTAGGGCCACAAAAAATATTTTGCAGTGTGTTATGCATATCTGGAGGTGTGTGAAATAAACAATTTCTATATATTTTTCTTCTACTGTGCTATCCTAAAAAAAATACATTTTTTTTAATAGCATTTTCTGCAGGTCTGTAGCTGTGCGATACAGCGGTTACGTACTGTGGGTGTGTTGTGGTCTTGCAAAAAGCCCCATTTAGGTCCACAAAAAATATTTTGCAGTGTGTTATGCATATCTGGAGGTGTGTGAAATAAACAATTTCTATATATTTTTCTTCTACTGTGCTATTTTAAAAAAGCAAAAAAAATGTGAATAGCATTTTCTGCATTTCTGTAGCTGTGTGATACAGCGGTTATGTACTGTGGGTGGGTTGTGGTCTTGCAAAAAGACCCATTTAGGGCCACAAAAAATATTTTGCAGTGTGTTATGCATATCTGGAGGTGTGTGAAATAAACCATTTCTATATATTTTTCTTCTACTGTGCTATCCTAAAAAAAAACATTTTTTTAATAGCATTTTCTCCAGTTCTGTAGCTGTGCAATCCAGCGGTTACGTACTGTGGGTGGGTTGTGGTCTTGCAAAAAGCCCCATTTAGGGCCACAACAATTATTTTGCAGTGTGTTATGCATATCTGGAGGTGTGTGAAATAAACAATTTCTATATATTTTTCTGCTACTGTGCTATCCTAAAAAAACAACATTTTTTTTAATAGCATTTTCTGCAGGTCTGTAGCTGTGCAATACAGCGGTTACGTACTGTGGGTGTGTTGTGGTCTTGCAAAAAGCCACATTTAGGGCCACAAAAAATATTTTGCAGTGTGTTATGCATATCTGGAGGTGTGTGAAATAAACAATTTCTATATATTTTTCTTCTACTGTGCTATTTTAAAAAAGCAAAGAAAAATTTGAATAGCATTTTCTGCAGTTCTGTAGCTGTGTGATACAGCGGTTACGTACTGTGGGTGGGTTGTGGTCTTGAAAAAAGCCCCATTAAGGGCCACAAAAAATATTTTGCAGTGTGTTATGCATATCTGGAGGTGTGTGAAATAAACAATTTCTATATATTTTTCTTCTACTGTGCTATTTTAAAAAAGCTAAATTTTTTTGAATAGCATTTTCTGCAGTTCTGTAGCTGTGTGATACAGCGGTTACGTACTGTGGGTGGGTTGTGGTCTTGCAAAAAGCACCATTTAGGGCCACAAAAATATTTTGCAGTGTGTTATGCATATCTGGAGGCATGTGAAATAAACAATTTCTATATATTTTTCTACTACTGTGCTATTTTAAAAAAGCAACTTTTTTTTAATAGCATTTTCTGCAGTTCTGTAGCTGTGTGATACAGCGGTTACGTACTGTGGGTGGGTTGTGGTCTTGCAAAAAGCCCCATTTAGGGCCACAAAAAATATTTTGCAGTGTGCTATGCATATCTGGAGGTGTGTGAAATAAACCATTTCTATATATTTTTCTTCTACTTTGCTATCCTAAAAAAAAACATTTTTTTTTAATTGCATATTCTGCAGTTCTGTAGCTGTGCAATCCAGCGGTTACGTACTGTGGGTGGGTTGTGGTCTTGAAAAAAGCCCCATTAAGGGCCACAAAAAATATTTTGCAGTGTGTTATACATATCTGGAGGTGTGTGAAATAAACAATTTCTATATATTTTTCTTCTACTGTGCTGTCCTAAAAAAACAAAACATTTTTTGAATAGCATTTTCTGCAGTTCAGTAGCTGTGCGATACAGCGGTTACGTACTGTGGGTGGGTTGTGGTTTTGCAAAAAGCCCCATTTAGGGCCACAAAAAATATTTTGCAGTGTGTTATGCATATCTGGAGGCGTGTGAAATAAACAATATATATATATATATTTTTCTACTACTGTGCTATTTTAAAAAAGCAACTTTTTTTAATAGCATTTTCTGCAGTTCTGTAGCTGTGCGATCCAGTGGTTACGTACTGTGGGTGGGTTGTGGTCTTGCAAAAAGCCCCATTTAGGGCCACAAAAAATATTTTGCAGTGTGCTATGCATATCTGGAGGTGTGTGAAATAAACCATTTCTATATATTTTTCTTCTACTGTGCTATCCTAAAAAAACAACATTTTTTTAATAGCATTTTCTGCAGTTCTGTAGCTGTGCGATACAGTGGTTTCATACTGTGGGTGGGTTGTGGTCTTGCAAAAAGCCCCATTTAGGGCCACAAAAATTATTTTGCAGTGTGTTATACATATCTGGAGGTGTGTGAAATAAACCATTTCTATATATTTTTCTTCTACTGTGCTATCCTAAAAAAACACATTTTTTTAATAGCGATTTCTGCAGTTCTGTAGCTGTGTGATACAGCGGTTACGTACTGTGGCTGGGTTGTGGTCTTGCAAAAAGCCCCATTAAGGGCCACAAAAATTATTTTGCAGTGTGTTATACATATCTGGAGGTGTATGAAATAAACAATTTCTATATATTTTTCTTCTACTGTGCTATTTTAAAAAAGCAAAATTTTTTTTGGAATAGCATTTTCTGCAGTTCTGTAGCTGTGTGATACAGCGGTTACGTACTGTGGGTGGGTTGTGGTCTTGCAAAAAGCCCCATTTAGGGCCACAAAAAATATTTTGCAGTGTGTCATGCATATCTGGAGGTGTGTTAAAGAAACAATTTCTATATATTTTTCTTCTACTGTGCTATCCTAAAAAAACAAAAACATTTTTTAATAGCATTTTCTGCAGTTCTGTAGCTGTGCGATACAGCGGTGACGTACTGTGGGTGGGTAGTGGTCTTGCAAAAAGCACCATTTAGGGCCACATAAATATTTTGCAGTGTGTTATGCATATCTGGAGGTGTGTGAAAGAAACAATTTCTATATATTCTTCTTGTACTGTGCTGTCCTAAAAAAACAAAAAAAATTTGGATCAGCATTTTCTGCAGTTCTGTAGCTGTGCGATACAGCGGTTACGTACAGTGGGTGGGTTGTGGTCTTGCAAAAAGCCCCATTTAGGGCCACAAAAAATATTTTGCAGTGTGGTATACATATTTAGAGGTGTGTGAAAAAAACAATTTCTATATATTTTTCTTCTACTGTGCTATCCTAAAAAAACAACGTTTTTTTTTAATAGCATATTCTGCAGGTCTGTAGCTGTGCGATACAGTGGTTTCGTACTGTGGGTGGGTTGTGGTCTTGCAAAAAGCCCCATTTAGGGCCACAAAAATTATTTTGCAGTGTGTTATACATATCTGGAGGTGTGTGAAATAAACCATTTCTATATATTTTTCTTCTACTGTGCTATCCTAAAAAAACACATTTTTTTAATAGCGATTTCTGCAGTTCTGTAGCTGTGTGATACACCGTTTACTTACTGTGGCTGGGTTGTGGTCTTGCAAAAAGCCCCATTAAGGGCCACAAAAATTATTTTGCAGTGTGTTATACATATCTGGAGGTGTATGAAATAAACAATTTCTATATATTTTTCTTCTACTGTGCTATTTTAAAAAAGCAAAAATTTTTTTGGAATAGCATTTTCTGCAGTTCTGTAGCTGTGTGATACAGCGGTTACGTACTGTGGGTGGGTTGTGGTCTTGCAAAAAGCCCCATTTAGGGCCACAAAAAATATTTTGCAGTGTGTTATGCATATCTGGAGGTGTGTGAAAGAAACAATTTCTATATATTCTTCTTGTACTGTGCTGTCCTAAAAAAACAAAAAACATTTTGATCAGCATTTTCTGCAGTTCTGTAGCTGTGCGATACAGCGGTTACGTACAGTGGGTGGGTTGTGGTCTCGCAAAAAGCCCCATTTAGGGCCACAAAAAATATTTTGCAGTGTGTTATACATATCTGGAGGTGTGTGAAATAAACAATTTCTATATATTTTTCTTCTACTGTGCTATCCTAAAAACAAAAAAATTTTGGAATAGCATTTTCTGCAGTTCTGTAGCTGTGTGATACAGCGGTTACGTACTGTGGGTGGGTTGTGGTCTTGCAAAAAGCCCCATTTAGGGCCACAAAAAATATTTTGCAGTGTGTTATGCATATCTGGAGGTGTGTGAAATAAACAATTTCTATATATTTTTCTTCTACTGTGCTATCCTAAAAAAAATACATTTTTTTTAATAGCATTTTCTGCAGGTCTGTAGCTGTGCGATACAGCGGTTACGTACTGTGGGTGTGTTGTGGTCTTGCAAAAAGCCCCATTTAGGTCCACAAAAAATATTTTGCAGTGTGTTATGCATATCTGGAGGTGTGTGAAATAAACAATTTCTATATATTTTTCTTCTACTGTGCTATTTTAAAAAAGCAAAAAAAATGTGAATAGCATTTTCTGCATTTCTGTAGCTGTGTGATACAGCGGTTATGTACTGTGGGTGGGTTGTGGTCTTGCAAAAAGACCCATTTAGGGCCACAAAAAATATTTTGCAGTGTGTTATGCATATCTGGAGGTGTGTGAAATAAACCATTTCTATATATTTTTCTTCTACTGTGCTATCCTAAAAAAAAACATTTTTTTAATAGCATTTTCTCCAGTTCTGTAGCTGTGCAATCCAGCGGTTACGTACTGTGGGTGGGTTGTGGTCTTGCAAAAAGCCCCATTTAGGGCCACAACAATTATTTTGCAGTGTGTTATGCATATCTGGAGGTGTGTGAAATAAACCATTTCTATATATTTTTCTTCTACTGTGCTATCCTAAAAAAAAACATTTTTTTAATAGCATTTTCTCCAGTTCTGTAGCTGTGCAATCCAGCGGTTACGTACTGTGGGTGGGTTGTGGTCTTGCAAAAAGCCCCATTTAGGGCCACAACAATTATTTTGCAGTGTGTTATGCATATCTGGAGGTGTGTGAAATAAACAATTTCTATATATTTTTCTGCTACTGTGCTATCCTAAAAAAACAACATTTTTTTTAATAGCATTTTCTGCAGGTCTGTAGCTGTGCAATACAGCGGTTACGTACTGTGGGTGTGTTGTGGTCTTGCAAAAAGCCACATTTAGGGCCACAAAAAATATTTTGCAGTGTGTTATGCATATCTGGAGGTGTGTGAAATAAACAATTTCTATATATTTTTCTTCTACTGTGCTATTTTAAAAAAGCAAAGAAAAATTTGAATAGCATTCTCTGCAGTTCTGTAGCTGTGTGATACAGCGGTTACGTACTGTGGGTGGGTTGTGGTCTTGAAAAAAGCCCCATTAAGGGCCACAAAAAATATTTTGCAGTGTGTTATGCATATCTGGAGGTGTGTGAAATAAACAATTTCTATATATTTTTCTTCTACTGTGCTATTTTAAAAAAGCAAAATTTTTTTGAATAGCATTTTCTGCAGTTCTGTAGCTGTGTGATACAGCGGTTACGTACTGTGGGTGGGTTGTGGTCTTGCAAAAAGCACCATTTAGGGCCACAAAAATATTTTGCAGTGTGTTATGCATATCTGGAGGCATGTGAAATAAACAATTTCTATATATTTTTCTACTACTGTGCTATTTTAAAAAAGCAACTTTTTTTTAATAGCATTTTCTGCAGTTCTGTAGCTGTGTGATACAGCGGTTACGTACTGTGGGTGGGTTGTGGTCTTGCAAAAAGCCCCATTTAGGGCCACAAAAAATATTTTGCAGTGTGCTATGCATGTCTGGAGGTGTGTGAAATAAACCATTTCTATATATTTTTCTTCTACTTTGCTATCCTAAAAAAAAACATTTTTTTTTAATTGCATATTCTGCAGTTCTGTAGCTGTGCAATCCAGCGGTTACGTACTGTGGGTGGGTTGTGGTCTTGAAAAAAGCCCCATTAAGGGCCACAAAAAATATTTTGCAGTGTGTTATACATATCTGGAGGTGTGTGAAATAAACAATTTCTATATATTTTTCTTCTACTGTGCTGTCCTAAAAAAACAAAACATTTTTTGAATAGCATTTTCTGCAGTTCAGTAGCTGTGCGATACAGCGGTTACGTACTGTGGGTGGGTTGTGGTTTTGCAAAAAGCCCCATTTAGGGCCACAAAAAATATTTTGCAGTGTGTTATGCATATCTGGAGGCGTGTGAAATAAACAATATATATATATATATTTTTCTACTACTGTGCTATTTTAAAAAAGCAACTTTTTTTAATAGCATTTTCTGCAGTTCTGTAGCTGTGCGATCCAGTGGTTACGTACTGTGGGTGGGTTGTGGTCTTGCAAAAAGCCCCATTTAGGGCCACAAAAAATATTTTGCAGTGTGCTATGCATATCTGGAGGTGTGTGAAATAAACCATTTCTATATATTTTTCTTCTACTGTGCTATCCTAAAAAAACAACATTTTTTTAATAGCATTTTCTGCAGTTCTGTAGCTGTGCGATACAGTGGTTTCATACTGTGGGTGGGTTGTGGTCTTGCAAAAAGCCCCATTTAGGGCCACAAAAATTATTTTGCAGTGTGTTATACATATCTGGAGGTGTGTGAAATAAACCATTTCTATATATTTTTCTTCTACTGTGCTATCCTAAAAAAACACATTTTTTTAATAGCGATTTCTGCAGTTCTGTAGCTGTGTGATACAGCGGTTACGTACTGTGGCTGGGTTGTGGTCTTGCAAAAAGCCCCATTAAGGGCCACAAAAATTATTTTGCAGTGTGTTATACATATCTGGAGGTGTATGAAATAAACAATTTCTATATATTTTTCTTCTACTGTGCTATTTTAAAAAAGCAAAATTTTTTTTGGAATAGCATTTTCTGCAGTTCTGTAGCTGTGTGATACAGCGGTTACGTACTGTGGGTGGGTTGTGGTCTTGCAAAAAGCCCCATTTAGGGCCACAAAAAATATTTTGCAGTGTGTCATGCATATCTGGAGGTGTGTTAAAGAAACAATTTCTATATATTTTTCTTCTACTGTGCTATCCTAAAAAAACAAAAACATTTTTTAATAGCATTTTCTGCAGTTCTGTAGCTGTGCGATACAGCGGTGACGTACTGTGGGTGGGTAGTGGTCTTGCAAAAAGCACCATTTAGGGCCACATAAATATTTTGCAGTGTGTTATGCATATCTGGAGGTGTGTGAAAGAAACAATTTCTATATATTCTTCTTGTACTGTGCTGTCCTAAAAAAACAAAAAAAATTTGGATCAGCATTTTCTGCAGTTCTGTAGCTGTGCGATACAGCGGTTACGTACAGTGGGTGGGTTGTGGTCTTGCAAAAAGCCCCATTTAGGGCCACAAAAAATATTTTGCAGTGTGGTATACATATTTAGAGGTGTGTGAAAAAAACAATTTCTATATATTTTTCTTCTACTGTGCTATCCTAAAAAAACAACGTTTTTTTTTAATAGCATATTCTGCAGGTCTGTAGCTGTGCGATACAGCGGTTACATACTGTGGGTGTGTTGTGGTCTTGCAAAAAAGCCCCATTTAGGGCCACAAAAAATATTTTGCAGTGTGTTATGCATATCTGGAGGCGTGTGAAATAAACAATTTATATATATATTTTTCTACTACTGTGCTATTTTAAAAAAGCAACTTTTTTAATAGCATTTTCTGCAGTTCTGTAGCTGTGCGATCCAGTGGTTACGTACTGTGGGTGGGTTGTGGTCTTGCAAAAAGCCCCATTTAGGGCCACAAAAAATATTTTGCAGTGTGTTATACATATCTGGAGGTGTGTGAAATAATCAATTTCTATATATTTTTCTTCTACTGTGCTCTTTTAAAAAAGCAACATTTTTTGAATAGCATTTTCTGCAGTTCTGTAGCTGTGCGATACAGCGGTTACGTACTGTGGGTGGGTTGTGGTCATGCAAAAAGCCCCCTTTAGGGCCACAAAAATTATTTTGCACTGTGTTATACATATCTGGACGTGTGTGAAATAAACAATTTCTATATATTTTTCTGCTACTGTGCTATCCTAAAAAAAACAATTCTTTTTTTAATAGCATTTTCTGCAGTTCTGTAGCTGTGTGATACAGCGGTTACGTACTGTGGGTGTGTTGTGGTCTTGCAAAAAGCCCCATTTAGGTCCACAAAAAATATTTTGCAGTGTGTTATACACATCTGGAGGTGTGTGAAATAAACAATTTCTAAATATTTTTCTTCTACTGTGCTGTTTTAAAAAAGCAAAAAAAATTTGAATAGCATTTTCTGCAGTTCTGTAGCTGTGTGATACAGCGGTTACGTACTGTGGGTGGGTTGTGGTCTTGCAAAAAGCCCCATTTAGGGCCACAAAAATTATTTTGCAGTGTGTTATACATATCTGGAGGTGTGTGAAATAAACAATTTCTATATATTTTTCTTCTACTGTGCTATCCTAAAAAACTAAAAAAATTTGGAATAGCATTTTCTGCAGTTCTGTAGCTGTGCGATCCAGTGGTTACGTACTGTGGGTGGGTTGTGGTCTTGCAAAAAGCCCCATTTAGGGCCACAAAAAATATTTTGCAGTGTGCTATGCATATCTGTAGGTCTGTGAAATAAACCATTTCTATATATTTTTCTTCTACTGTGCTATTCTAAAAAAACAAAAACATTTTTTGAATAGCATTTTCTGCAGTTCAGTAGCTGTTTGATACAGCGGTTACGTACTGTGGATGGGTTGTGGTTTTGCAAAAAGCCCCATTTAGGGCCACAAAAAATATTTAGCAGTGTGTTATACATATCTGGAGGTGTGTGAAATAATCAATTTCTATATATTTTTCTTCTACTGTGCTCTTTTAAAAAAGCAACATTTTTTGAATAGCATTTTCTGCAGTTCTGTAGCTGTGCGATACAGCGGTTACGTACTGTGGGTGGGTTGTGGTCATGCAAAAAGCCCCCTTTAGGGCCACAAAAATTATTTTGCACTGTGTTATACATATCTGGACGTGTGTGAAATAAACAATTTCTATATATTTTTCTGCTACTGTGCTATCCTAAAAAAAACAATTCTTTTTTTAATAGCATTTTCTGCAGTTCTGTAGCTGTGTGATACAGCGGTTACGTACTGTGGGTGTGTTGTGGTCTTGCAAAAAGCCCCATTTAGGTCCACAAAAAATATTTTGCAGTGTGTTATACACATCTGGAGGTGTGTGAAATAAACAATTTCTAAATATTTTTCTTCTACTGTACTGTTTTAAAAAAGCAAAAAAAATTTGAATAGCATTTTCTGCAGTTCTGTAGCTGTGTGATACAGCGGTTACGTACTGTGGGTGGGTTGTGGTCTTGCAAAAAGCCCCATTTAGGGCCACAAAAATTATTTTGCAGTGTGTTATACATATCTGGAGGTGTGTGAAATAAACAATTTCTATATATTTTTCTTCTACTGTGCTATCCTAAAAAACTAAAAAAATTTGGAATAGCATTTTCTGCAGTTCTGTAGCTGTGCGATACAGCGGTTACGTACTGTGGGTGGGTTGTGGTCTTGCAAAAAGCCCCATTTAGGGCCACAAAAAATATTTTGCAGTGTGTTATGCATATCTGGAGGTGTGTGAAATAAACAATTTCTATATATTTTTCTTCTACTGTGCTATCCTAAAAAAAAATACATTTTTTTAATAGCATTTTCTGCAGGTCTGTAGCTGTGCGATACAGCGGTTACGTACTGTGGGTGTGTTGTGGTCTTGCAAAAAGCCCCATTTAGGTCCACAAAAAATATTTTGCAGTGTGTTATGCATATCTGGAGGTGTGTGAAATAAACCATTTCTATATATTTTTCTTCTACTGTGCTATCCTAAAAAAAAAACATTTTTTTAATAGCATTTTCTCCAGTTCTGTAGCTGTGCAATCCAGCGGTTACGTACTGTGGGTGGGTTGTGGTCTTGCAAAAAGCCCCATTTAGGGCCACAACAATTATTTTGCAGTGTGTTATGCATATCTGGAGGTGTGTGAAATAAACAATTTCTATATATTTTTCTTCTACTGTGCTATTTTAAAAAAGCAAAAAAAATTTGAATAGCATTTTCTTCAGTTCTGTAGCTGTGCGATACAGCAGTTATGTACTGTGGGTGGGTTGTGGTCTTGAAAAAAGCCCCATTAAGGGCCACAAAAAATATTTTGCAGTGTGTTATGCATATCTGGAGGTGTGTGAAATAAACAATTTCTATATATTTTTCTTCTACTGTGCTATTTTAAAAAAGCAACATTTTTTTGAATAGCATTTTCTGCAGTTCTGTAGCTGTGTGATACAGTGGTTACGTACTGTGGGTGGGTTGTGGTCTTGCAAAAAGCACCATTTAGGGCCACAAAAATATTTTGCAGTGTGTTATGCATATCTGGAGGCGTGTGAAATAAACAATTTCTATATATTTTTCTACTACTGTGCTATTTTAAAAAAGCAACTTTTTTTAATAGCATTTTCTGCAGTTCTGTAGCTGTGCGATCCAGTGGTTACGTACTGTGGGTGGGTTATGGTCTTGCAAAAAGCCCCATTTAGGGCCACAAAAAATATTTTGCAGTGTGCTATGCATATCTGGAGGTGTGTGAAATAAACCATTTCTATATATTTTTCTTCTACTGTGCTATCCTAAAAAAACAACATTTTTTTTTAATTGCATATTCTGCAGTTCTGTAGCTGTGCGATCCAGCGGTTACGTAATGTGGGTGGGTTGTGGTCTTGAAAAAAGCCCCATTAAGGGCCACAAAAAATATTTTGCAGTGTGTTATACATATCTGGAGGTGTGTGAAATAAACAATTTCTATATATTTTTCTTCTACTGTGCTGTCCTAAAAAAACAAAACATTTTTTGAATAGCATTTTCTGCAGTTCAGTAGCTGTGCGATACAGCGGTTACGTACTGTGGGTGGGTTGTGGTTTTGCAAAAAGCCCCATTTAGGGCCACAAAAAATATTTTGCAGTGTGTTATGCATATCTGGAGGCGTGTGAAATAAACAATTTATATATATATTTTTCTACTACTGTGCTATTTTAAAAAAGCAACTTTTTTTAATAGCATTTTCTGCAGTTCTGTAGCTGTGCGATCCAGTGGTTACGTACTGTGGGTGGGTTGTGGTCTTGCAAAAAGCCCCATTTAGGGCCACAAAAAATATTTTGCAGTGTGTTATGCATATCTGAAGGTGTGTGAAATAATCAATTTCTATATATTTTTCTTCTACTGTGCTCTTTTAAAAAAGCAACATTTTTTTGAATAGCATTTTCTGCAGTTCTGTAGCTGTGCGATACAGCGGTTACGTACTGTGGGTGGGTTGTGGTCTTGCAAAAAGCCCCCTTTAGGGCCACAAAAATTATTTTGCACTGTGTTATACATATCTGGAAGTGTGTGAAATAAACAATTTCTATATATTTTTCTTCTACTGTGCTATCCTAAAAAAAAACAATTCTTTTTTTAATAGCATTTTCTGCAGTTCTGTAGCTGTGTGATACAGCGGTTACGTACTGTGGGTGTGTTGTGGTCTTGCAAAAAGCCCCATTTAGGTCCACAAAAAATATTTTGCAGTGTGTTATGCATATCTGGAGGTGTGTGAAATAAACAATTTCTATATATTTTTCTTCTACTGTGCTATTTTAAAAAAGCAAAAAAAATTTGAATAGCATTTTCTGCAGTTCTGTAGCTGTGTGATACAGCGGTTACGTACTGTGGGTGGGTTGTGGTCTTGCAAAAAGCCCCATTTAGGGCCACAAAAATTATTTTGCAGTGTGTTATACATATCTGGAGGTGTGTGAAATAAACAATTTCTATATATTTTTCTTCTACTGTGCTATCCTAAAAAACAAAAAAAAATTTGAATAGCATTTTCTGCAGTTCTGTAGCTGTGCGATACAGCGGTTACGTACTGTGGGTGGGTTGTGGTCTTGCAAAAAGCCCCATTTAGGGCCACAACAATTATTTTGCAGTGTGTTATGCATATCTGGAGGTGTGTGAAATAAACAATTTCTATATATTTTTCTTCTACTGTGCTATCCTAAAAAAACAAAAACATTTTTTAATAGCATTTACTGCAGGTCTGTAGCTGTGCAATACAGCGGTTACGTACTGTGGGTGTGTTGTGGTCTTGCAAAAAGCCCCATTTAGGGCCACAAAAAATATTTTGCAGTGTGTTATGCATATCTGGAGGTGTGTGAAATAAACAATTTCTATATATTTTTCTTCTACTGTGCTATTTTAAAAAAGCAAAAAAAAATTTGAATAGCATTTTCTGCAGTTCTGTAGCTGTGCGATACAGCGGTTATGTACTGTGGGTGGGTTGTGGTCTTGAAAAAAGCCCCATTAAGGGACATAAAAAATATTTTGTAGTGTGTTATGCATATCTGGAGGTGTGTGAAATAAACAATTTCTATATATTTTTCTTCCACTGTGCTATTTTAAAAAAGCAACATTTTTTTGAATAGCATTTTCTGCAGTTCTGTAGCTGTGTGATACAGCGGTTACGTACTGTGGGTGGGTTGTGGTCTTGCAAAAAGCACCATTTAGGGCCACAAAAATATTTTGCAGTGTGCTATGCATATCTGGAGGTGTGTGAAATAAACCATTTCTATATATTTTTCTTCTACTGTGCTATCCTAAAAAAACAATTTTTTTTTTAATTGCATATTCTGCAGTTCTGTAGCTGTGCGATCCAGCGGTTACGTACTGTGGGTGGGTTGTGGTCTTTAAAAAAAGCCCCATTAAGGGCCACAAAAAATATTTTGCAGTGTGTTATACATATCTGGAGGTGTGTGAAATAAACAATTTCTATATATTTTTCTTCTACTGTGCTGTCCTAAAAAAACAAATTTTTTTTTGAATAGCATTTTCTGCAGTTCAGTAGCTGTGCGATACAGTGGTTACGTACTGTGGGTGGGTTGTGGTCTTGCAAAAAGACCCATTTAGGGCCACAAAAAATATTTTGCAGTGTGTTATGCATATCTGGAGGTGTGGGAAATAAACCATTTCTATATATTTTTCTTCTACTGTGCTATCCTAAAAAAAACATTTTTTTAATAGCATTTTCTGCAGTTCTGTAGCTGTGCAATCCAGCGGTTATGTACTGTGGGTGGGTTGTGGTCTTGCAAAAAGCCCCATTTAGGGCCACACCAATTATTTTGCAGTGTGTTATGCATATCTGGAGGTGTGTGAAATAAACAATTTCTATATATTTTTCTTCTACTGTGCTATTTTAAAAAAGCAACATTTTTTGGAATAGCATTTTCTGCAGTTCTGTAGCTGTGCAATACAGCGGTTATGTACTGTGGGTGGGTTGTGGTCTTGAAAAAAGCCCCATTAAGGGCCACAAAAAATATTTTGCAGTGTGTTATGCATATCTGGAGGTGTGTGAAATAAACAATTTCTATATATTTTTCTTCTACTGTGCTATTTTAAAAAAGCAACATTTTTTTGAATAGCATTTTCTGCAGTTCTGTAGCTGTGTGATACAGCGGTTACATACTGTGGGTGGGTTGTGGTCTTGCAAAAAGCACCATTTAGGGCCACAAAAATATTTTGCAGTGTGTTATGCATATCTAGAGGCGTGTGAAATAAACAATTTCTATATATTTTTCTACTACTGTGCTATTTTAAAAAAACAACTTTTTTTTAATAGCATTTTCTGCATTTCTGTAGCTGTGCGATACAGTGGTTACGTACTGTGGGTGGGTTGTGGTCTTGCAAAAAGCCCCATTTAGGGCCACAAAAAATATTTTGCAGTGTGCTATGCATATCTGGAGGTGTGTGAAATAAACCATTTCTATATATTTTTCTTCTACTGTGCTATCCTAAAAAAACAACATTTTTTTTAATTGCATATTCTGCAGTTCTGTAGCTGTGCGATCCAGCGGTTACGTACTGTGGGTGGGTTGTGGTCTTTAAAAAAAGCCCCATTAAGGGCCAAAAAAAATATTTTGCAGTGTGTTATACATATCTGGAGGTGTGTGAAATAAACAATTTCTATATATTTTTCTTCTACTGTGCTGTCCTAAAAAAACAAATTTTTTTTTAATAGCATTTTCTGCAGTTCAGTAGCTGTGCGATACAGTGGTTACGTACTGTGGGTGGGTTGTGGTCTTGCAAAAAGCACCATTTAGGGCCACAAAAATATTTTGCAGTGTGTTATGCATATCTGGAGGTTTGTGAAATTAAACATTTTTTTATATTTTACTTCTACTGTGCTATCCTAAAAAAAACATTTTTTTTAATAGCATTTTCTGCAGTTCTGTAGCTGTGCGATACAGTGGTTACGTACTGTGGGTGGGTTGTGGTCTTGCAAAAAGCCCCATTTAGGGCCACAAAAATTATTTTGCAGTGTGTTATACATATCTGGAGGTGTGTGAAATAAACCATTTCTATATATTTTTCTTCTACTATGCTATCCTAAAAAAACACATTTTTTTTAATAGCGATTTCTGCAGTTATGTAGCTGTGTGATACAGCGGTTACGTACTGTGGGTGGGTTGTGGTCTTGCAAAAAGCCCCATTAAGGGCCACAAAAATTATTTTGCAGTGTGTTATACATATCTGGAGGTGTATGAAATAAACAATTTCTATATATTTTTCTTCTACTGTGCTATTTTAAAAAAGCAAAATTTTTTTTTGAATAGCATTTTCTGCAGTTCTGTAGCTGTGTGATACAGCGGTTACGTACTGTGGGTGGGTTGTGGTCTTGCAAAAAGCCCCATTTAGGGCCACAAAAAATATTTTGCAGTGTGTTATGCATATCTGGAGGTGTGTGAAAGAAACAATTTCTATATATTTTTCTTCTACTGTGCTATCCTAAAAAAACAAAAACATTTTTTAATAGCATTTTCTGCAGTTCTGTAGCTGTGCGATACTTGGTTACGTACTGTGGGTGGGTTGTGGTCTTGCAAAAAGCACCATTTAGGGCCACAAAAATATTTTGCAGTGTGCTATGCATATCTGGAGGTGTGTGAAATAAACCATTTCTATATATTTTTCTTCTACTGTGCTATCCTAAAAAAACAATTTTTTTTTTAATTGCATATTCTGCAGTTCTGTAGCTGTGCGATCCAGCGGTTACGTACTGTGGTTGGGTTGTGGTCTTTAAAAAAAGCCCCATTAAGGGCCACAAAAAATATTTTGCAGTGTGTTATACATATCTGGAGGTGTGTGAAATAAACAATTTCTATATATTTTTCTTCTACTGTGCTGTCCTAAAAAAACAAATTTTTTTTTGAATAGCATTTTCTGCAGTTCAGTAGCTGTGCGATACAGTGGTTACGTACTGTGGGTGGGTTGTGGTCTTGCAAAAAGACCCATTTAGGGCCACAAAAAATATTTTGCAGTGTGTTATGCATATCTGGAGGTGTGGGAAATAAACCATTTCTATATATTTTTCTTCTACTGTGCTATCCTAAAAAAAACATTTTTTTAATAGCATTTTCTGCAGTTCTGTAGCTGTGCAATCCAGCGGTTATGTACTGTGGGTGGGTTGTGGTCTTGCAAAAAGCCCCATTTAGGGCCACACCAATTATTTTGCAGTGTGTTATGCATATCTGGAGGTGTGTGAAATAAACAATTTCTATATATTTTTCTTCTACTGTGCTATTTTAAAAAAGCAACATTTTTTGGAATAGCATTTTCTGCAGTTCTGTAGCTGTGCAATACAGCGGTTATGTACTGTGGGTGGGTTGTGGTCTTGAAAAAAGCCCCATTAAGGGCCACAAAAAATATTTTGCAGTGTGTTATGCATATCTGGAGGTGTGTGAAATAAACAATTTCTATATATTTTTCTTCTACTGTGCTATTTTAAAAAAGCAACATTTTTTTGAATAGCATTTTCTGCAGTTCTGTAGCTGTGTGATACAGCGGTTACATACTGTGGGTGGGTTGTGGTCTTGCAAAAAGCACCATTTAGGGCCACAAAAATATTTTGCAGTGTGTTATGCATATCTAGAGGCGTGTGAAATAAACAATTTCTATATATTTTTCTACTACTGTGCTATTTTAAAAAAACAACTTTTTTTTAATAGCATTTTCTGCATTTCTGTAGCTGTGCGATACAGTGGTTACGTACTGTGGGTGGGTTGTGGTCTTGCAAAAAGCCCCATTTAGGGCCACAAAAAATATTTTGCAGTGTGCTATGCATATCTGGAGGTGTGTGAAATAAACCATTTCTATATATTTTTCTTCTACTGTGCTATCCTAAAAAAACAACATTTTTTTTAATTGCATATTCTGCAGTTCTGTAGCTGTGCGATCCAGCGGTTACGTACTGTGGGTGGGTTGTGGTCTTTAAAAAAAGCCCCATTAAGGGCCAAAAAAAATATTTTGCAGTGTGTTATACATATCTGGAGGTGTGTGAAATAAACAATTTCTATATATTTTTCTTCTACTGTGCTGTCCTAAAAAAACAAATTTTTTTTTAATAGCATTTTCTGCAGTTCAGTAGCTGTGCGATACAGTGGTTACGTACTGTGGGTGGGTTGTGGTCTTGCAAAAAGCACCATTTAGGGCCACAAAAATATTTTGCAGTGTGTTATGCATATCTGGAGGTGTGTGAAATTAAACATTTTTTTATATTTTACTTCTACTGTGCTATCCTAAAAAAAACATTTTTTTTAATAGCATTTTCTGCAGTTCTGTAGCTGTGCGATACAGTGGTTACGTACTGTGGGTGGGTTGTGGTCTTGCAAAAAGCCCCATTTAGGGCCACAAAAATTATTTTGCAGTGTGTTATACATATCTGGAGGTGTGTGAAATAAACCATTTCTATATATTTTTCTTCTACTATGCTATCCTAAAAAAACACATTTTTTTAAATAGCGATTTCTGCAGTTATGTAGCTGTGTGATACAGCGGTTACGTACTGTGGGTGGGTTGTGGTCTTGCAAAAAGCCCCATTAAGGGCCACAAAAATTATTTTGCAGTGTGTTATACATATCTGGAGGTGTATGAAATAAACAATTTCTATATATTTTTCTTCTACTGTGCTATTTTAAAAAAGCAAAATTTTTTTTTGAATAGCATTTTCTGCAGTTCTGTAGCTGTGTGATACAGCGGTTACGTACTGTGGGTGGGTTGTGGTCTTGCAAAAAGCCCCATTTAGGGCCACAAAAAATATTTTGCAGTGTGTTATGCATATCTGGAGGTGTGTGAAAGAAACAATTTCTATATATTTTTCTTCTACTGTGCTATCCTAAAAAAACAAAAACATTTTTTAATAGCATTTTCTGCAGTTCTGTAGCTGTGCGATACTTGGTTACGTACTGTGGGTGGGTTGTGGTCTTGCAAAAAGCACCATTTAGGGCCACAAAAATATTTTGCAGTGTGTTATGCATATCTGGAGGTGTGTGAAAGAAACAATTTCTATATATTCTTCTTGTACTGTGCTGTCCTAAAAAAAACAAAAAAAATTTGATCAGCATTTTCTGCAGTTCTGTAGCTGTGCGATACAGCGGTTACGTACAGTGGGTGGGTTGTGGTCTTGCAAAAAGCCCCATTTAGGGCCACAAAAATATTTTGCAGTGTGTTATACATATTTGGAGGTGTGTGAAATAAACAATTTCTATATATTTTTCTTCTACTGTGCTATCCTAAAAAAACAACGTTTTTTTTTTAAATAGCATATTCTGCAGGTCTGTAGCTGTGCGATACCGTGGTTACGTACTGTGGGTGTGTTGTGGTTTTGCAAAAAGCCCCATTTAGGGCCACAAAAAATATTTTGCAGTGTGTTATGCATATCTGGAGGCGTGTGAAATAAACAATTTATATATATATTTTTCTACTACTGTGCTATTTTAAAAAAGCAACTTTTTTTAATAGCATTTTCTGCAGTTCTGTAGCTGTGCGATCCAGTGGTTACGTACTGTGGGTGGGTTGTGGTCTTGCAAAAAGCCCCATTTAGGGCCACAAAAAATATTTTGCAGTGTGCTATGCATATCTGGAGGTGTGTGAAATAAACCATTTCTATATATTTTTCTTCTACTGTGCTATCCTAAAAAAACAAAAACATTTTTTGAATAGCATTTTTTGCAGTTCAGTAGCTGCGCGATACAGCGGTTACGTGCTGTGGGTGGGTTGTGGTTTTGCAAAAAGCCCCATTTAGGGCCACAAAAAATATTTTGCAGTGTGTTATGCATATCTGGAGGTGTGTGAAATAATCAATTTCTATATATTTTTCTTCTACTGTGCTCTTTTAAAAAAGCAAGATTTTTTGAATAGCATTTTCTGCAGTTCTGTAGCTGTGCGATACAGCGGTTACGTACTGTGGGTGGGTTGTGGTCTTGCAAAAAGCCCCCTTTAGGGCCACAAAAATTATTTTGCACTGTGTTATACATATCTGGAGGTGTGTGAAATAAACAATTTCTATATATTTTTCTTCTACTGTGCTATCCTAAAAAAAACATTTTTTTTAATAGCATTTTCTGCAGTTCTGTAGCTGTGTGATACAGTGGTTACGTACTGTGGGTGTGTTGTGGTCTTGCAAAAAGCCCCATTTAGGTCCACAAAAAATATTTTGCAGTGTGTTATACATATCTGGAGGTGTGTGAAATAAACAATTTCTAAATATTTTTCTTCTACTGTGCTATTTTAAAAAAGCAAAAAAAAATTGAATAGCATTTTCTGCAGTTCTGTAGCTGTGTGATACAGCGGTTACGTACTGTGGGTGGCTTGTGGTCTTGCAAAAAGCCCCATTTAGGGCCGCAAAAATTATTTTGCAGTGTGTTATACATATCTGGAGGTGTGTGAAATAAACAATTTCTATATATTTTTCTTCTACTGTGCTATCCTAAAAAACAAAAAAAATTTGGAATAGCATTTTCTGCAGTTCTGTAGCTGTGCGATACAGCGGTTACGTACTGTGGGTGGGTTGTGGTCTTGCAAAAAGCCCCATTTAGGGCCACAAAAAATATTTTGCAGTGTGTTATGCATATCTGGAGTTGTGTGAAATAAACAATTTCTATATATTTTTCTTCTACTGTGCTATCCTAAAAAAACAAAAAAAAAATTTGAATAGCATTTTCTGCAGTTCAGTAGCTGTGCGATACAGCGGTTACGTACTGTGGGTGGGTTGTGGTTTTGCAAAAAGCCCCATTTAGGGCCACAAAAAATATTTTGCAGTGTGTTATGCATATCTGGAGGTGTGTGAAATAATCAATTTCTATATATTTTTCTTCTACTGTGCTCTTTTAAAAAAGCAAGATTTTTTGAATAGCATTTTCTGCAGTTCTGTAGCTGTGCGATACAGCGGTTACGTACTGTGGGTGGGTTGTGGTCCTGCAAAAAGCCCCCTTTAGGGCCACAAAAATTATTTTGCACTGTGTTATACATATCTGGAGGTGTGTTAAATAAACAATTTCTATATATTTTTCTTCTACTGTGCTATCCTAAAAAAAACATTTTTTTTAATAGCATTTTCTGCAGTTCTGTAGCTGTGTGATACAGTGGTTACGTACTGTGGGTGTGTTGTGGTCTTGCAAAAAGCCCCATTTAGGTCCACAAAAAATATTTTGCAGTGTGTTATACATATCTGGAGGTGTGTGAAATAAACAATTTCTAAATATTTTTCTTCTACTGTGCTATTTTAAAAAAGCAAAAAAAAATTGAATAGCATTTTCTGCAGTTCTGTAGCTGTGTGATACAGCGGTTACGTACTGTGGGTGGGTTGTGGTCTTGCAAAAAGCCCCATTTAGGGCCGCAAAAATTATTTTGCAGTGTGTTATACATATCTGGAGGTGTGTGAAATAAACAATTTCTATATATTTTTCTTCTACTGTGCTATCCTAAAAAACAAAAAAAAATTGGAATAGCATTTTCTGCAGTTCTGTAGCTGTGCGATACAGCGGTTACGTACTGTGGGTGGGTTGTGGTCTTGCAAAAAGCCCCATTTAGGGCCACAAAAAATATTTTGCAGTGTGTTATGCATATCTGGAGTTGTGTGAAATAAACAATTTCTATATATTTTTCTTCTACTGTGCTATCCTAAAAAAACAAAAAAAATTTTTGAATAGCATTTTCTGCAGTTCAGTAGCTGTGCGATACAGCGGTTACGTACTGTGGGTGGGTTGTGGTTTTGCAAAAAGCCCCATTTAGGGCCACAAAAAATATTTTGCAGTGTGTTATGCATATCTGGAGGTGTGTGAAATAATCAATTTCTATATATTTTTCTTCTACTGTGCTCTTTTAAAAAAGCAAGATTTTTTGAATAGCATTTTCTGCAGTTCTGTAGCTGTGCGATACAGCGGTTACGTACTGTGGGTGGGTTGTGGTCCTGCAAAAAGCCCCCTTTAGGGCCACAAAAATTATTTTGCACTGTGTTATACATATCTGGAGGTGTGTTAAATAAACAATTTCTATATATTTTTCTTCTACTGTGCTATCCTAAAAAAAACAATTCTTTTTTTAATAGCATTTTCTGCAGTTCTGTAGCTGTGTGATACAGCGGTTACGTACTGTGGGTGTGTTGTGGTCTTGCAAAAAGCCCCATTTAGGTCCACAAAAAATATTTTGCAGTGTGTTATACATATCTGGAGGTGTGTGAAATAAACAATTTCTAAATATTTTTCTTCTACTGTGCTATTTTAAAAAAGCAAAAAAAATTTGAATAGCATTTTCTGCAGTTCTGTAGCTGTGTGATACAGCGGTTACGTACTGTGGGTGGGTTGTGGTCTTGCAAAAAGCCCCATTTAGGGCCACAAAAATTATTTTGCAGTGTGTTATACATATCTGGAGGTGTGTGAAATAAACAATTTCTATATATTTTTCTTCTACTGTGCTATCCTAAAAAACAAAAATTTTTTGGAATAGCATTTTCTGCAGTTCTGTAGCTGTGTGATACAGCGGTTACGTACTGTGGGTGTGTTGTGGTCTTGCAAAAAGCCCCATTTAGGGCCACAAAAAATATTTTGCAGTGTGTTATGCATATCTGGAGGTGTGTGAAATAAACAATTTCTATATATTTTTCTTCTACTGTGCTATCCTAAAAAAAAACATTTTTTAATAGCATTTTCTGCTGTTCTGTAGATGTGCAATACAGTGGTTACGTACTGTGGGTGGGTTGTGGTCTTGCAAAAAGCCCCATTTAGGGCCACAAAAAATATTTTGCAGTGTGTTATGCATATCTGGAGGTGTGTGAAATAAACCATTTCTATATATTTTTCTTCTACTGTGCTATCCTAAAAAAAACATTTTTTTAATAGCATTTTCTCCAGTTCTGTAGCTGTGCAATCCAGCGGTTACGTACTGTGGGTGGGTTGTGGTCTTGCAAAAAGCCCCATTTAGGGCCACAACAATTATTTTGCAGTGTGTTATGCATATCTGGAGGTGTGTGAAATAAACAATTTCTATATATTTTTCTTCTACTGTGCTATCCTAAAAAAACAACATTTTTTTTAATAGCATTTTCTGCAGGTCTGTAGCTGTGCAATACAGCGGTTACGTACTGTGGGTGTGTTGTGGTCTTGCAAAAAGCCACATTTAGGGCCACAAAAAATATTTTGCAGTGTGTTATGCATATCTGGAGGTGTGTGAAATAAACAATTTCTATATATTTTTCTTCTACTGTGCTATTTTAAAAAAACAAAAAAAAATTTGAATAGCATTTTCTGCAGTTCTGTAGCTGTGCGATACAGCGGTTATGTACTGTGGGTGGGTTGTGGTCTTGAAAAAAGCCCCATTAAGGGCCACAAAAAATATTTTGCAGTGTGTTATGCATATCTGGAGGTGTGTGAAATAAACAATTTCTATATATTTTTCTTCTACTGTGCTATTTTAAAAAAGCAAAATTTTTTTGAATAGCATTTTCTGCAGTTCTGTAGCTGTGCGATCCAGTGGTTACGTACTGTGGGTGGGTTGTGGTCTTGCAAAAAGCCCCATTTAGGGCCACAAAAAATATTTTGCAGTGTGTTATGCATATCTGAAGGTGTGTGAAATAAACAATTTCTATATATTTTTCTTCTACTGTGCTATCCTAAAAAAAAATACATTTTTTTAATAGCATTTTCTGCAGGTCTGTAGCTGTGCGATACAGCGGTTACGTACTGTGGGTGTGTTGTGGTCTTGCAAAAAGCCCCATTTAGGTCCACAAAAAATATTTTGCAGTGTGTTATGCATATCTGGAGGTGTGTGAAATAAACCATTTCTATATATTTTTCTTCTACTTTGCTATCCTAAAAAAAAAACATTTTTTTTTAATTGCATATTCTGCACTTCTGTAGCTGTGCGATCCAGCGGTTACGTACTGTGGGTGGGTTGTGGTCTTGAAAAAAGCCCCATTAAGGGCCACAAAAAATATTTTGCAGTGTGTTATACATATCTGGAGGTGTGTGAAATAAACAATTTCTATATATTTTTCTTCTACTGTGCTGTCCTAAAAAAACAAAACATTTTTTGAATAGCATTTTCTGCAGTTCAGTAGCTGTGCGATACAGCGGTTACGTACTGTGGGTGGGTTGTGGTTTTGCAAAAAGCCCCATTTAGGGCCACAAAAAATATTTTGCAGTGTGTTATGCATATCTGGAGGCGTGTGAAATAAACAATATATATATATATATTTTTCTACTACTGTGCTATTTTAAAAAAGCAACTTTTTTTTAATAGCATTTTCTGCAGTTCTGTAGCTGTGCGATCCAGTGGTTACGTACTGTGGGTGGGTTGTGGTCTTGCAAAAAGCCCCATTTAGGGCCACAAAAAATATTTTGCAGTGTGCTATGCATATCTGGAGGTGTGTGAAATAAACCATTTCTATATATTTTTCTTCTACTGTGCTATCCTAAAAAAACAACATTTTTTTAATAGCATTTTCTGCAGTTCTGTAGCTGTGCGATACAGTGGTTTCGTACTGTGGGTGGGTTGTGGTCTTGCAAAAAGCCCCATTTAGGGCCACAAAAATTATTTTGCAGTGTGTTATACATATCTGGAGGTGTGTGAAATAAACCATTTCTATATATTTTTCTTCTACTGTGCTATCCTAAAAAAACACATTTTTTTAATAGCGATTTCTGCAGTTCTGTAGCTGTGTGATACACTGTTTACTTACTGTGGCTGGGTTGTGGTCTTGCAAAAAGCCCCATTAAGGGCCACAAAAATTATTTTGCAGTGTGTTATACATATCTGGAGGTGTATGAAATAAACAATTTCTATATATTTTTCTTCTACTGTGCTATTTTAAAAAAGCAAAATTTTTTTTGGAATAGCATTTTCTGCAGTTCTGTAGCTGTGTGATACAGCTGTTACGTACTGTGGGTGGGTTGTGGTCTTGCAAAAAGCCCCATTTAGGGCCACAAAAAATATTTTGCAGTGTGTTATGCATATCTGGAGGTGTGTGAAAGAAACAATTTCTATATATTCTTCTTGTACTGTGCTGTCCTAAAAAAACAAAAAAAATTTTGATCAGCATTTTCTGCAGTTCTGTAGCTGTGCGATACAGCGGTTACGTACAGTGGGTGGGTTGTGGTCTCGCAAAAAGCCCCATTTAGGGCCACAAAAAATATTTTGCAGTGTGTTATACATATCTGGAGGTGTGTGAAATAAACAATTTCTATATATTTTTCTTCTACTGTGCTATCCTAAAAACAAAAAAATTTTGGAATAGCATTTTCTGCAGTTCTGTAGCTGTGTGATACAGCGGTTACGTACTGTGGGTGGGTTGTGGTCTTGCAAAAAGCCCCATTTAGGGCCACAAAAAATATTTTGCAGTGTGTTATGCATATCTGGAGGTGTGTGAAATAAACAATTTCTATATATTTTTCTTCTACTGTGCTATCCTAAAAAAAATACATTTTTTTTAATAGCATTTTCTGCAGGTCTGTAGCTGTGCGATACAGCGGTTACGTACTGTGGGTGTGTTGTGGTCTTGCAAAAAGCCCCATTTAGGTCCACAAAAAATATTTTGCAGTGTGTTATGCATATCTGGAGGTGTGTGAAATAAACAATTTCTATATATTTTTCTTCTACTGTGCTATTTTAAAAAAGCAAAAAAAAATGTGAATAGCATTTTCTGCATTTCTGTAGCTGTGTGATACAGCGGTTATGTACTGTGGGTGGGTTGTGGTCTTGCAAAAAGACCCATTTAGGGCCACAAAAAATATTTTGCAGTGTGTTATGCATATCTGGAGGTGTGTGAAATAAACAATTTCTATATATTTTTCTTCTACTGTGCTATCCTAAAAAAAAAACATTTTTTTAATAGCATTTTCTCCAGTTCTGTAGCTGTGCAATCCAGCGGTTACGTACTGTGGGTGGGTTGTGGTCTTGCAAAAAGCCCCATTTAGGGCCACAACAATTATTTTGCAGTGTGTTATGCATATCTGGAGGTGTGTGAAATAAACAATTTCTATATATTTTTCTGCTACTGTGCTATCCTAAAAAAACAACATTTTTTTTTAATAGCATTTTCTGCAGGTCTGTAGCTGTGCAATACAGCGGTTACGTACTGTGGGTGTGTTGTGGTCTTGCAAAAAGCCACATTTAGGGCCACAAAAAATATTTTGCAGTGTGTTATGCATATCTGGAGGTGTGTGAAATAAACAATTTCTATATATTTTTCTTCTACTGTGCTATTTTAAAAAAGCAAAGAAAAATTTGAATAGCATTTTCTGCAGTTCTGTAGCTGTGTGATACAGCGGTTACGTACTGTGGGTGGGTTGTGGTCTTGAAAAAAGCCCCATTAAGGGCCACAAAAAATATTTTGCAGTGTGTTATGCATATCTGGAGGTGTGTGAAATAAACAATTTCTATATATTTTTCTTCTACTGTGCTATTTTAAAAAAGCAAAATTTTTTTGAATAGCATTTTCTGCAGTTCTGTAGCTGTGTGATACAGCGGTTACGTACTGTGGGTGGGTTGTGGTCTTGCAAAAAGCACCATTTAGGGCCACAAAAATATTTTGCAGTGTGTTATGCATATCTGGAGGCGTGTGAAATAAACAATTTCTATATATTTTTCTACTACTGTGCTATTTTAAAAAAGCAACTTTTTTTAATAGCATTTTCTGCAGTTCTGTAGCTGTGTGATACAGCGGTTACGTACTGTGGGTGGGTTGTGGTCTTGCAAAAAGCCCCATTTAGGGCCACAAAAAATATTTTGCAGTGTGCTATGCATATCTGGAGGTGTGTGAAATAAACCATTTCTATATATTTTTCTTCTACTTTGCTATCCTAAAAAAAACATTTTTTTTTGATTGCATATTCTGCAGTTCTGTAGCTGTGCAATCCAGCGGTTACGTACTGTGGGTGGGTTGTGGTCTTGAAAAAAGCCCCATTAAGGGCCACAAAAAATATTTTGCAGTGTGTTATACATATCTGGAGGTGTGTGAAATAAACAATTTCTATATATTTTTCTTCTAATGTGCTGTCCTAAAAAAACAAAACATTTTTTGAATAGCATTTTCTGCAGTTCAGTAGCTGTGCGATACAGCGGTTACGTACTGTGGGTGGGTTGTGGTTTTGCAAAAAGCCCCATTTAGGGCCACAAAAAATATTTTGCAGTGTGTTATGCATATCTGGAGGCGTGTGAAATAAACAATATATATATATATTTTTCTACTACTGTGCTATTTTAAAAAAGCAACTTTTTTTAATAGCATTTTCTGCAGTTCTGTAGCTGTGCGATCCAGTGGTTACGTACTGTGGGTGGGTTGTGGTCTTGCAAAAAGCCCCATTTAGGGCCACAAAAATTATTTTGCAGTGTGTTATACATATCTGGAGGTGTGTGAAATAAACCATTTCTATATATTTTTCTTCTACTGTGCTATCCTAAAAAAACACATTTTTTTAATAGCGATTTCTGCAGTTCTGTAGCTGTGTGATACAGCGGTTACGTACTGTGGCTGGGTTGTGGTCTTGCAACAAGCCCCATTAAGGGCCACAAAAATTATTTTGCAGTGTTTTATACATATCTGGAGGTGTATGAAATAAACAATTTCTATATATTTTTCTTCTACTGTGCTATTTTAAAAAAGCATAATTTTTTTTGGAATAGCATTTTCTGCAGTTCTGTAGCTGTGTGATACAGCGGTTACGTACTGTGGGTGGGTTGTGGTCTTGCAAAAAGCCCCATTTAGGGCCACAAAAAATATTTTGCAGTGTGTCATGCATATCTGGAGGTGTGTTAAAGAAACAATTTCTATATATTTTTCTTCTACTGTGCTATCCTAAAAAAACAAAAACATTTTTTAATAGCATTTTCTGCAGTTCTGTAGCTGTGCGATACAGCGGTGACGTACTGTGGGTGGGTAGTGGTCTTGCAAAAAGCACCATTTAGGGCCACATAAATATTTTGCAGTGTGTTATGCATATCTGGAGGTGTGTGAAAGAAACAATTTCTATATATTCTTCTTGTACTGTGCTGTCCTAAAAAAACAAAAAAAATTTGGATCAGCATTTTCTGCAGTTCTGTAGCTGTGCGATACAGCGGTTACGTACAGTGGGTGGGTTGTGGTCTTGCAAAAAGCCCCATTTAGGGCCACAAAAAATATTTTGCAGTGTGTTATGCATATCTGGAGGTGTGTGAAATAAACAATTTCTATATATTTTTCTTCTACTGTGCTATCCTAAAAAAAATACATTTTTTTTAATAGCATTTTCTGCAGGTCTGTAGCTGTGCGATACAGCGGTTACGTACTGTGGGTGTGTTGTGGTCTTGCAAAAAGCCCCATTTAGGTCCACAAAAAATATTTTGCAGTGTGTTATGCATATCTGGAGGTGTGTGAAATAAACAATTTCTATATATTTTTCTTCTACTGTGCTATTTTAAAAAAGCAAAAAAAAATGTGAATAGCATTTTCTGCATTTCTGTAGCTGTGTGATACAGCGGTTATGTACTGTGGGTGGGTTGTGGTCTTGCAAAAAGACCCATTTAGGGCCACAAAAAATATTTTGCAGTGTGTTATGCATATCTGGAGGTGTGTGAAATAAACAATTTCTATATATTTTTCTTCTACTGTGCTATCCTAAAAAAAAAACATTTTTTTAATAGCATTTTCTCCAGTTCTGTAGCTGTGCAATCCAGCGGTTACGTACTGTGGGTGGGTTGTGGTCTTGCAAAAAGCCCCATTTAGGGCCACAACAATTATTTTGCAGTGTGTTATGCATATCTGGAGGTGTGTGAAATAAACAATTTCTATATATTTTTCTGCTACTGTGCTATCCTAAAAAAACAACATTTTTTTTTAATAGCATTTTCTGCAGGTCTGTAGCTGTGCAATACAGCGGTTACGTACTGTGGGTGTGTTGTGGTCTTGCAAAAAGCCACATTTAGGGCCACAAAAAATATTTTGCAGTGTGTTATGCATATCTGGAGGTGTGTGAAATAAACAATTTCTATATATTTTTCTTCTACTGTGCTATTTTAAAAAAGCAAAGAAAAATTTGAATAGCATTTTCTGCAGTTCTGTAGCTGTGTGATACAGCGGTTACGTACTGTGGGTGGGTTGTGGTCTTGAAAAAAGCCCCATTAAGGGCCACAAAAAATATTTTGCAGTGTGTTATGCATATCTGGAGGTGTGTGAAATAAACAATTTCTATATATTTTTCTTCTACTGTGCTATTTTAAAAAAGCAAAATTTTTTTGAATAGCATTTTCTGCAGTTCTGTAGCTGTGTGATACAGCGGTTACGTACTGTGGGTGGGTTGTGGTCTTGCAAAAAGCACCATTTAGGGCCACAAAAATATTTTGCAGTGTGTTATGCATATCTGGAGGCGTGTGAAATAAACAATTTCTATATATTTTTCTACTACTGTGCTATTTTAAAAAAGCAACTTTTTTTTAATAGCATTTTCTGCAGTTCTGTAGCTGTGTGATACAGCGGTTACGTACTGTGGGTGGGTTGTGGTCTTGCAAAAAGCCCCATTTAGGGCCACAAAAAATATTTTGCAGTGTGCTATGCATATCTGGAGGTGTGTGAAATAAACCATTTCTATATATTTTTCTTCTACTTTGCTATCCTAAAAAAAACATTTTTTTTTGATTGCATATTCTGCAGTTCTGTAGCTGTGCAATCCAGCGGTTACGTACTGTGGGTGGGTTGTGGTCTTGAAAAAAGCCCCATTAAGGGCCACAAAAAATATTTTGCAGTGTGTTATACATATCTGGAGGTGTGTGAAATAAACAATTTCTATATATTTTTCTTCTAATGTGCTGTCCTAAAAAAACAAAACATTTTTTGAATAGCATTTTCTGCAGTTCAGTAGCTGTGCGATACAGCGGTTACGTACTGTGGGTGGGTTGTGGTTTTGCAAAAAGCCCCATTTAGGGCCACAAAAAATATTTTGCAGTGTGTTATGCATATCTGGAGGCGTGTGAAATAAACAATATATATATATATTTTTCTACTACTGTGCTATTTTAAAAAAGCAACTTTTTTTAATAGCATTTTCTGCAGTTCTGTAGCTGTGCGATCCAGTGGTTACGTACTGTGGGTGGGTTGTGGTCTTGCAAAAAGCCCCATTTAGGGCCACAAAAATTATTTTGCAGTGTGTTATACATATCTGGAGGTGTGTGAAATAAACCATTTCTATATATTTTTCTTCTACTGTGCTATCCTAAAAAAACACATTTTTTTAATAGCGATTTCTGCAGTTCTGTAGCTGTGTGATACAGCGGTTACGTACTGTGGCTGGGTTGTGGTCTTGCAACAAGCCCCATTAAGGGCCACAAAAATTATTTTGCAGTGTTTTATACATATCTGGAGGTGTATGAAATAAACAATTTCTATATATTTTTCTTCTACTGTGCTATTTTAAAAAAGCATAATTTTTTTTGGAATAGCATTTTCTGCAGTTCTGTAGCTGTGTGATACAGCGGTTACGTACTGTGGGTGGGTTGTGGTCTTGCAAAAAGCCCCATTTAGGGCCACAAAAAATATTTTGCAGTGTGTCATGCATATCTGGAGGTGTGTTAAAGAAACAATTTCTATATATTTTTCTTCTACTGTGCTATCCTAAAAAAACAAAAACATTTTTTAATAGCATTTTCTGCAGTTCTGTAGCTGTGCGATACAGCGGTGACGTACTGTGGGTGGGTAGTGGTCTTGCAAAAAGCACCATTTAGGGCCACATAAATATTTTGCAGTGTGTTATGCATATCTGGAGGTGTGTGAAAGAAACAATTTCTATATATTCTTCTTGTACTGTGCTGTCCTAAAAAAACAAAAAAAATTTGGATCAGCATTTTCTGCAGTTCTGTAGCTGTGCGATACAGCGGTTACGTACAGTGGGTGGGTTGTGGTCTTGCAAAAAGCCCCATTTAGGGCCACAAAAAATATTTTGCAGTGTGGTATACATATTTAGAGGTGTGTGAATTAAACAATTTCTATATATTTTTCTTCTACTGTGCTATCCTAAAAAAACAACGTTTTTTTTTTAATAGCATATTCTGCAGGTCTGTAGCTGTGCGATACAGCGGTTACATACTGTGGGTGTGTTGTGGTCTTGCAAAAAAGCCCCATTTAGGGCCACAAAAAATATTTTGCAGTGTGTTATGCATATCTGGAGGCGTGTGAAATAAACAATTTATATATATATTTTTCTACTACTGTGCTATTTTAAAAAAGCAACTTTTTTTAATAGCATTTTCTGCAGTTCTGTAGCTGTGCGATCCAGTGGTTACGTACTGTGGGTGGGTTGTGGTCTTGCAAAAAGCCCCATTTAGGGCCACAAAAAATATTTTGCAGTGTGCTATGCATATCTGTAGGTCTGTGAAATAAACCATTTCTATATATTTTTCTTCTACTGTGCTATCCTAAAAAAACAAAAACATTTTTTGAATAGCATTTTCTGCAGTTCAGTAGCTGTTTGATACAGCGGTTACGTACTGTGGGTGGGTTGTGGTTTTGCAAAAAGCCCCATTTAGGGCCACAAAAAATATTTTGCAGTGTGTTATACATATCTGGAGGTGTGTGAAATAATCAATTTCTATATATTTTTCTTCTACTGTGCTCTTTTAAAAAAACAACATTTTTTGAATAGCATTTTCTGCAGTTCTGTAGCTGTGCAATACAGCGGTTACGTACTGTGGGTGGGTTGTGGTCATGCAAAAAGCCCCCTTTAGGGCCACAAAAATTATTTTGCACTGTGTTATACATATCTGGACGTGTGTGAAATAAACAATTTCTATATATTTTTCTGCTACTGTGCTATCCTAAAAAAAACAATTCTTTTTTTAATAGCATTTTCTGCAGTTCTGTAGCTGTGTGATACAGCGGTTACGTACTGTGGGTGTGTTGTGGTCTTGCAAAAAGCCCCATTTAGGTCCACAAAAAATATTTTGCAGTGTGTTATACATATCTGGAGGTGTGTGAAATAAACAATTTCTAAATATTTTTCTTCTACTGTGCTGTTTTAAAAAAGCAAAAAAAATTTGAATAGCATTTTCTGCAGTTCTGTAGCTGTGTGATACAGCGGTTACGTACTGTGGGTGGGTTGTGGTCTTGCAAAAAGCCCCATTTAGGGCCACAAAAATTATTTTGCAGTGTGTTATACATATCTGGAGGTGTGTGAAATAAACAATTTCTATATATTTTTCTTCTACTGTGCTATCCTAAAAAACTAAAAAAATTTGGAATAGCATTTTCTGCAGTTCTGTAGCTGTGCGATACAGCGGTTACGTACTGTGGGTGGGTTGTGGTCTTGCAAAAAGCCCCATTTAGGGCCACAAAAAATATTTTGCAGTGTGTTATGCATATCTGGAGGTGTGTGAAATAAACAATTTCTATATATTTTTCTTCTACTGTGCTATCCTAAAAAAAATACATTTTTTTAATAGCATTTTCTGCAGGTCTGTAGCTGTGCGATACAGCGGTTACGTACTGTGGGTGTGTTGTGGTCTTGCAAAAAGCCCCATTTAGGTTAACAAAAAATATTTTGCAGTGTGTTATGCATATCTGGAGGTGTGTGAAATAAACCATTTCTATATATTTTTCTTCTACTGTGCTATCCTAAAAAAAAACATTTTTTTAATAGCATTTTCTCCAGTTCTGTAGCTGTGCAATCCAGCGGTTACGTACTGTGGGTGGGTTGTGGTCTTGCAAAAAGCCCCATTTAGGGCCACAACAATTATTTTGCAGTGTGTTATGCATATCTGGAGGTGTGTGAAATAAACAATTTCTATATATTTTTCTTCTACTGTGCTATTTTAAAAAAGCAAAAAAAATTTGAATAGCATTTTCTTCAGTTCTGTAGCTGTGCGATACAGCAGTTATGTACTGTGGGTGGGTTGTGGTCTTGAAAAAAGCCCCATTAAGGGCCACAAAAAATATTTTGCAGTGTGTTATGCATATCTGGAGGTGTGTGAAATAAACAATTTCTATATATTTTTCTTCTACTGTGCTATTTTAAAAAAGCAACATTTTTTTGAATAGCATTTTCTGCAGTTCTGTAGCTGTGTGATACAGTGGTTACGTACTGTGGGTGGGTTGTGGTCTTGCAAAAAGCACCATTTAGGGCCACAAAAATATTTTGCAGTGTGTTATGCATATCTGGAGGCGTGTGAAATAAACAATTTCTATATATTTTTCTACTACTGTGCTATTTTAAAAAAGCAACTTTTTTTAATAGCATTTTCTGCAGTTCTGTAGCTGTGCGATCCAGTGGTTACGTACTGTGGGTGGGTTATGGTTTGCAAAAAGCCCCATTTAGGGCCACAAAAAATATTTTGCAGTGTGCTATGCATATCTGGAGGTGTGTGAAATAAACCATTTCTATATATTTTTCTTCTACTGTGCTATCCTAAAAAAACAACATTTTTTTTTAATTGCATATTCTGCAGTTCTGTAGCTGTGCGATCCAGCGGTTACGTAATGTGGGTGGGTTGTGGTCTTGAAAAAAGCCCCATTAAGGGCCACAAAAAATATTTTGCAGTGTGTTATACATATCTGGAGGTGTGTGAAATAAACAATTTCTATATATTTTTCTTCTACTGTGCTGTCCTAAAAAAACAAAACATTTTTTGAATAGCATTTTCTGCAGTTCAGTAGCTGTGCGATACAGCGGTTACGTACTGTGGGTGGGTTGTGGTTTTGCAAAAAGCCCCATTTAGGGCCACAAAAAATATTTTGCAGTGTGTTATGCATATCTGGAGGCGTGTGAAATAAACAATTTATATATATATTTTTCTACTACTGTGCTATTTTAAAAAAGCAACTTTTTTTAATAGCATTTTCTGCAGTTCTGTAGCTGTGCGATCCAGTGGTTACGTACTGTGGGTGGGTTGTGGTCTTGCAAAAAGCCCCATTTAGGGCCACAAAAAATATTTTGCAGTGTGCTATGCATATCTGGAGGTGTGTGAAATAAACCATTTCTATATATTTTTCTTCTACTGTGCTATCCTAAAAAAAAACAATTCTTTTTTTAATAGCATTTTCTGCAGTTCTGTAGCTGTGTGATACAGCGGTTACGTACTGTGGGTGTGTTGTGGTCTTGCAAAAAGCCCCATTTAGGTCCACAAAAAATATTTTGCAGTGTGTTATGCATATCTGGAGGTGTGTGAAATAAACAATTTCTATATATTTTTCTTCTACTGTGCTATTTTAAAAAAGCAAAAAAAATTTGAATAGCATTTTCTGCAGTTCTGTAGCTGTGTGATACAGCGGTTACGTACTGTGGGTGGGTTGTGGTCTAGCAAAAAGCCCCATTTAGGGCCACAAAAATTATTTTGCAGTGTGTTATACATATCTGGAGGTGTGTGAAATAAACAATTTCTATATATTTTTCTTCTACTGTGCTATCCTAAAAAAAAAAAAAAAATTTGAATAGCATTTTCTGCAGTTCTGTAGCTGTGCGATACAGCGGTTACGTACTGTGGGTGGGTTGTGGTCTTGCAAAAAGCCCCATTTAGGGCCACAACAATTATTTTGCAGTGTGTTATGCATATCTGGAGGTGTGTGAAATAAACAATTTCTATATATTTTTCTTCTACTGTGCTATCCTAAAAAAACAAAAACATTTTTTAATAGCATTTACTGCAGGTCTGTAGCTGTGCAATACAGCGGTTACGTACTGTGGGTGTGTTGTGGTCTTGCAAAAAGCCCCATTTAGGGCCACAAAAAATATTTTGCAGTGTGTTATGCATATCTGGAGGTGTGTGAAATAAACAATTTCTATATATTTTTCTTCTACTGTGCTATTTTAAAAAAGCAAAAAAAAATTTGAATAGCATTTTCTGCAGTTCTGTAGCTGTGCGATACAGCGGTTATGTACTGTGGGTGGGTTGTGGTCTTGAAAAAAGCCCCATTAAGGGACACAAAAAATATTTTGTAGTGTGTTATGCATATCTGGAGGTGTGTGAAATAAACAATTTCTATATATTTTTCTTCCACTGTGCTATTTTAAAAAAGCAACATTTTTTTGAATAGCATTTTCTGCAGTTCTGTAGCTGTGTGATACAGCGGTTACGTACTGTGGGTGGGTTGTGGTCTTGCAAAAAGCACCATTTAGGGCCACAAAAATATTTTGCAGTGTGTTATGCATATCTGGAGGCATGTGAAATAAACAATTTCTATATATTTTTCTACTACTGTGCTATTTTAAAAAAACAACTTATTTTTTAATAGCATTTTCTGCAGTTCTGTAGCTGTGCGATCCAGTGGTTACGTACTGTGGGTGGGTTGTGGTCTTGCAAAAAGCCCCATTTAGGGCCAAAAAAAATATGTTGCAGTGTGCTATGCATATCTGGAGGTGTGTGAAATAAACCATTTCTATATATTTTTCTTCTACTGTGCTATCCTAAAAAAACAACATTTTTTTTAATTGCATATTCTGCAGTTCTGTAGCTGTGCGATCCAGCGGTTACGTACTGTGGGTGGGTTGTGGTCTTGCAAAAAGCCCCATTTAGGGCCAAAAAAAATATTTTGCAGTGTGCTATGCATATCTGGAGGTGTGTGAAATAAACCATTTCTATATATTTTTCTTCTACTGTGCTATCCTAAAAAAACAACATTTTTTTTAATTGCATATTCTGCAGTTCTGTAGCTGTGCGATCCAGCGGTTACGTACTGTGGGTGGGTTGTGGTCTTGCAAAAAGCACAATTTAGGGCCATAAAAATATTTTGCAGTGTGTTATGCATATCTGGAGGTGTGTAAAATTTAAAAATTTTTTATATTTTACTTCTACTGTGCTATCCTTAAAAAAAACATTTTTTTAATAGCATTTTCTGCAGTTCTGTAGCTGTGCGATACAGCGGTTGCGTACTGTGGGTGTGTTGTGGTCTTGCAAAAAGCCCCATTTAGGGCCACAAAAATTATTTTGCAGTGTGTTATACATATCTGGAGGTGTGTGAAATAAACAATTTCTATATATTTTTTTCTACTGTGCTATTTTAAAAAAGCAACATTTTTTTTAATAGCATTTTCTGCAGTTCTATAGCTGTGCGACACAGCGGTTACGTACTGTGGGTGGGTTGTGGTCTTGAAAAAAGCCCCATTAAGGGCCACAAAAAATATTTTGCAGTGTGTTATACATATCTGGAGGTGTGTGAAATAAACAATTTCTATATATTTTTCTTCTACTGTGCTGTCCTAAAAAAACAAAAAAATTTTTGAATAGCATTTTCTGCAGTTCAGTAGCTGTGCGATACAGCGGTTACGTACTGTGGGTGGGTTGTGGTTTTGCAAAAAGCCCCATTTAGGGCCACAAAAAATATTTTGCAGTGTGTTATGCATATCTGAAGGTGTGTGAAATAATCAATTTCTATATATTTTTCTTCTACTGTGCTCTTTTAAAAAAGCAACATTTTTTTGAATAGCATTTTCTGCAGTTCTGTAGCTGTGCGATACAGCGGTTACGTACTGTGGGTGGGTTGTGGTCTTGCAAAAAGCCCCCTTTAGGGCCACAAAAATTATTTTGCACTGTGTTATACATATCTGGAAGTGTGTGAAATAAACAATTTCTATATATTTTTCTTCTACTGTGCTATCCTAAAAAAAAACAATTCTTTTTTTAATAGCATTTTCTGCAGGTCTGTAGCTGTGCGATACAGCGGTTACATACTGTGGGTGTGTTGTGGTCTTGCAAAAAGCCCCATTTAGGGCCACAAAAATTATTTTGCAGTGTGTTATACATATCTGGAGGTGTGTGAAATAAACAATTTCTATATATTTTTCTTCTACTGTGCTATTTTAAAAAAGCAAAACAAATTTTGAATAGCATTTTCTGCAGTTCTGTAGCTGGGCGATACAGCGGTTATGTACTGTGGGTGGGTTGTGGTCTTGCAAAAAGACCCATTTAGGGCCACAAAAAATATTTTGCAGTGTGTTATACATATTTGGAGGTGTGTGAAATAAACAATTTCTATATATTTTTCTTCTACTGTGCTATCCTAAAAAAACAATGTTTTTTTTAATAGCATATTCTGCAGTTCTGTAGCTGTGCGATACAGCGGTTATGTACTGTGGGTGGGTTGTGGTCTTGCAAAAAGCCCCATTAAGGGCCACAAAAAATATTTTGCAGTGTGTTATACATATCTGGAGGTGTGTGAAATAAACAATTTCTATATATTTTTCTTCTACTGTGCTGTCCTAAAAAAACAAAAAAAATTTTGAATAGCATTTTCTGCAGGTCTGTAGCTTTGCGATACAGCGGTTACGTACTGTGGGTGTGTTGTGGTCTTGCAAAAAGCCCCATTTAGGTCCACAAAAAATATTTTGCAGTGTGTTATGCATATCTGGAGGTGTGTGAAATAAACAATTTCTATATATTTTTCTTCTATTGTGCTATTTTAAAAAAGAAAAACAAATTTTGAATAGCATTTTCTGCAGTTCTGTAGCTGTGCGATACAGCGGTTATGTACAGTGGGTGGGTTGTGGTCTTGCAAAAAGCCCCATTTAGGGCCACAAAAAATATTTTGCAGTGTGGTATACATATTTAGAGGTGTGTGAAATAAACAATTTCTATATATTTTTCTTCTACTGTGCTATCCTAAAAAAACAACGTTTTTTTTTTAATAGCATATTCTGCAGGTCTGTAGCTGTGCGATACAGCGGTTACATACTGTGGGTGTGTTGTGGTCTTGCAAAAAAGCCCCATTTAGGGCCACAAAAAATATTTTGCAGTGTGTTATGCATATCTGGAGGCGTGTGAAATAAACAATTTATATATATATTTTTCTACTACTGTGCTATTTTAAAAAAGCAACTTTTTTTAATAGCATTTTCTGCAGTTCTGTAGCTGTGCGATCCAGTGGTTACGTACTGTGGGTGGGTTGTGGTCTTGCAAAAAGCCCCATTTAGGTCCACAAAAAATATTTTGCAGTGTGCTATGCATATCTGTAGGTCTGTGAAATAAACCATTTCTATATATTTTTCTTCTACTGTGCTATCCTAAAAAAACAAAAACATTTTTTGAATAGCATTTTCTGCAGTTCAGTAGCTGTTTGATACAGCGGTTACGTACTGTGGGTGGGTTGTGGTTTTGCAAAAAGCCCCATTTAGGGCCACAAAAAATATTTTGCAGTGTGTTATACATATCTGGAGGTGTGTGAAATAATCAATTTCTATATATTTTTCTTCTACTGTGCTCTTTTAAAAAAGCAACATTTTTTGAATAGCATTTTCTGCAGTTCTGTAGCTGTGCGATACAGCGGTTACGTACTGTGGGTGGGTTGTGGTCATGCAAAAAGCCCCCTTTAGGGCCACAAAAATTATTTTGCACTGTGTTATACATATCTGGACGTGTGTGAAATAAACAATTTCTATATATTTTTCTGCTACTGTGCTATCCTAAAAAAAACAATTCTTTTTTTAATAGCATTTTCTGCAGTTCTGTAGCTGTGTGATACAGCGGTTACGTACTGCGGGTGTGTTGTGGTCTTGCAAAAAGCCCCATTTAGGTCCACAAAAAATATTTTGCAGTGTGTTATACATATCTGGAGGTGTGAAATAAACAATTTCTAAATATTTTTCTTCTACTGTGCTGTTTTAAAAAAGCAAAAAAATTTGAATAGCATTTTCTGCAGTTCTGTAGCTGTGTGATACAGCGGTTACGTACTGTGGGTGGGTTGTGGTCTTGCAAAAAGCCCCATTTAGGGCCACAAAAATTATTTTGCAGTGTGTTATACATATCTGGAGGTGTGTGAAATAAACAATTTCTATATATTTTTCTTCTACTGTGCTATCCTAAAAAACTAAAAAAATTTGGAATAGCATTTTCTGCAGTTCTGTAGCTGTGCGATACAGCAGTTACGTACTGTGGGTGGGTTGTGGTCTTGCAAAAAGCCCCATTTAGGGCCACAAAAAATATTTTGCAGTGTGTTATGCATATCTGGAGGTGTGTGAAATAAACAATTTCTATATATTTTTCTTCTACTGTGCTATCCTAAAAAAAAATACATTTTTTTAATAGCATTTTCTGCAGGTCTGTAGCTGTGCGATACAGCGGTTACGTACTGTGGGTGTGTTGTGGTCTTGCAAAAAGCCCCATTTAGGTCCACAAAAAATATTTTGCAGTGTGTTATGCATATCTGGAGGTGTGTGAAATAAACCATTTCTATATATTTTTCTTCTACTGTGCTATCCTAAAAAAAACATTTTTTTAATAGCATTTTCTCCAGTTCTGTAGCTGTGCAATCCAGCGGTTACGTACTGTGGGTGGGTTGTGGTCTTGCAAAAAGCCCCATTTAGGGCCACAAAAATTATTTTGCACTGTGTTATACATATCTGGACGTGTGTGAAATAAACAATTTCTATATATTTTTCTGCTACTGTGCTATCCTAAAAAAAACAATTCTTTTTTTAATAGCATTTTCTGCAGTTCTGTAGCTGTGTGATACAGCGGTTACGTACTGTGGGTGTGTTGTGGTCTTGCAAAAAGCCCCATTTAGGTCCACAAAAAATATTTTGCAGTGTGTTATACATATCTGGAGGTGTGAAATAAACAATTTCTAAATATTTTTCTTCTACTGTGCTGTTTTAAAAAAGCAAAAAAATTTGAATAGCATTTTCTGCAGTTCTGTAGCTGTGTGATACAGCGGTTACGTACTGTGGGTGTGTTGTGGTCTTGCAAAAAGCCCCATTTAGGTCCACAAAAAATATTTTGCAGTGTGTTATACATATCTGGAGGTGTGAAATAAACAATTTCTAAATATTTTTCTTCTACTGTGCTGTTTTAAAAAAGCAAAAAAATTTGAATAGCATTTTCTGCAGTTCTGTAGCTGTGTGATACAGCGGTTACGTACTGTGGGTGGGTTGTGGTCTTGCAAAAAGCCCCATTTAGGGCCACAAAAATTATTTTGCAGTGTGTTATACATATCTGGAGGTGTGTGAAATAAACAATTTCTATATATTTTTCTTCTACTGTGCTATCCTAAAAAACTAAAAAAATTTGGAATAGCATTTTCTGCAGTTCTGTAGCTGTGCGATACAGCGGTTACGTACTGTGGGTGGGTTGTGGTCTTGCAAAAAGCCCCATTTAGGGCCACAAAAAATATTTTGCAGTGTGTTATGCATATCTGGAGGTGTGTTAAATAAACAATTTCTATATATTTTTCTTCTACTGTGCTATCCTAAAAAAAAATACATTTTTTTAATAGCATTTTCTGCAGGTCTGTAGCTGTGCGATACAGCGGTTACGTACTGTGGGTGTGTTGTGGTCTTGCAAAAAGCCCCATTTAGGTCCACAAAAAATATTTTGCAGTGTGTTATGCATATCTGGAGGTGTGTGAAATAAACCATTTCTATATATTTTTCTTCTACTGTGCTATCCTAAAAAAAAACATTTTTTTAATAGCATTTTCTCCAGTTCTGTAGCTGTGCAATCCAGCGGTTACGTACTGTGGGTGGGTTGTGGTCTTGCAAAAAGCCCCATTTAGGGCCACAACAATTATTTTGCAGTGTGTTATGCATATCTGGAGGTGTGTGAAATAAACAATTTCTATATATTTTTCTTCTACTGTGCTATTTTAAAAAAGCAAAAAAAATTTGAATAGCATTTTCTTCAGTTCTGTAGCTGTGCGATACAGCAGTTATGTACTGTGGGTGGGTTGTGGTCTTGAAAAAAGCCCCATTAAGGGCCACAAAAAATATTTTGCAGTGTGTTATGCATATCTGGAGGTGTGTGAAATAAACAATTTCTATATATTTTTCTTCTACTGTGCTATTTTAAAAAAGCAACATTTTTTTGAATAGCATTTTCTGCAGTTCTGTAGCTGTGTGATACAGTGGTTACGTACTGTGGGTGGGTTGTGGTCTTGCAAAAAGCACCATTTAGGGCCACAAAAAATATTTTGCAGTGTGCTATGCATATCTGGAGGTGTGTGAAATAAACCATTTCTATATATTTTTCTTCTACTGTGCTATCCTAAAAAAACAACATTTTTTTTAATTGCATATTCTGCAGTTCTGTAGCTGTGCGATCCAGTGGTTACGTACTGTGGGTGGGTTGTGGTCTTGAAAAAAGCCCCATTAAGGGCCACAAAAAATATTTTGCAGTGTGTTATACATATCTGGAGGTGTGTGAAATAAACAATTTCTATATATTTTTCTTCTACTGTGCTGTCCTAAAAAAACAAAAAAATTTTTGAATAGCATTTTCTGCAGTTCAGTAGCTGTGCGATACAGCGGTTACGTACTGTGGGTGGGTTGTGGTTTTGCAAAAAGCCCCATTTAGGGCCACAAAAAATATTTTGCAGTGTGTTATGCATATCTGAAGGTGTGTGAAATAATCAATTTCTATATATTTTTCTTCTACTGTGCTCTTTTAAAAAAGCAACATTTTTTTGAATAGCATTTTCTGCAGTTCTGTAGCTGTGCGATACAGCGGTTACGTACTGTGGGTGGGTTGTGGTCTTGCAAAAAGCCCCCTTTAGGGCCACAAAAATTATTTTGCACTGTGTTATACATATCTGGAAGTGTGTGAAATAAACAATTTCTATATATTTTTCTTCTACTGTGCTATCCTAAAAAAAAACAATTCTTTTTTTAATAGCATTTTCTGCAGTTCTGTAGCTGTGTGATACAGCGGTTACGTACTGTGGGTGTGTTGTGGTCTTGCAAAAAGCCCCATTTAGGTCCACAAAAAATATTTTGCAGTGTGTTATGCATATCTGGAGGTGTGTGAAATAAACAATTTCTATATATTTTTCTTCTACTGTGCTATTTTAAAAAAGCAAAAAAAATTTGAATAGCATTTTCTGCAGTTCTGTAGCTGTGTGATACAGCGGTTACGTACTGTGGGTGGGTTGTGGTCTTGCAAAAAGCCCCATTTAGGGCCACAAAAATTATTTTGCAGTGTGTTATACATATCTGGAGGTGTGTGAAATAAACAATTTCTATATATTTTTCTTCTACTGTGCTATCCTAAAAAACAAAAAAAAATTTGAATAGCATTTTCTGCAGTTCTGTAGCTGTGCGATACAGCGGTTACGTACTGTGGGTGGGTTGTGGTCTTGCAAAAAGCCCCATTTAGGGCCACAACAATTATTTTGCAGTGTGTTATGCATATCTGGAGGTGTGTGAAATAAACAATTTCTATATATTTTTCTTCTACTGTGCTATCCTAAAAAAACAAAAACATTTTTTAATAGCATTTACTGCAGGTCTGTAGCTGTGCAATACAGCGGTTACGTACTGTGGGTGTGTTGTGGTCTTGCAAAAAGCCCCATTTAGGGCCACAAAAAATATTTTGCAGTGTGTTATGCATATCTGGAGGTGTGTGAAATAAACAATTTCTATATATTTTTCTTCTACTGTGCTATTTTAAAAAAGCAAAAAAAAATTTGAATAGCATTTTCTGCAGTTCTGTAGCTGTGCGATACAGCGGTTATGTACTGTGGGTGGGTTGTGGTCTTGAAAAAAGCCCCATTAAGGGACACAAAAAATATTTTGTAGTGTGTTATGCATATCTGGAGGTGTGTGAAATAAACAATTTCTATATATTTTTCTTCCACTGTGCTATTTTAAAAAAGCAACATTTTTTTGAATAGCATTTTCTGCAGTTCTGTAGCTGTGTGATACAGCGGTTACGTACTGTGGGTGGGTTGTGGTCTTGCAAAAAGCACCATTTAGGGCCACAAAAATATTTTGCAGTGTGTTATGCATATCTGGAGGCATGTGAAATAAACAATTTCTATATATTTTTCTACTACTGTGCTATTTTAAAAAAACAACTTATTTTTTAATAGCATTTTCTGCAGTTCTGTAGCTGTGCGATCCAGTGGTTACGTACTGTGGGTGGGTTGTGGTCTTGCAAAAAGCCCCATTTAGGCCAAAAAAAATATTTTGCAGTGTGCTATGCATATCTGGAGGTGTGTGAAATAAACCATTTCTATATATTTTTCTTCTACTGTGCTATCCTAAAAAAACAACATTTTTTTTAATTGCATATTCTGCAGTTCTGTAGCTGTGCGATCCAGCGGTTACGTACTGTGGGTGGGTTGTGGTCTTGCAAAAAGCCCCATTTAGGGCCAAAAAAAATATTTTGCAGTGTGCTATGCATATCTGGAGGTGTGTGAAATAAACCATTTCTATATATTTTTCTTCTTCTGTGCTATCCTAAAAAAACAACATTTTTTTTAATTGCATATTCTGCAGTTCTGTAGCTGTGCGATCCAGCGGTTACGTACTGTGGGTGGGTTGTGGTCTTGCAAAAAGCACAATTTAGGGCCATAAAAATATTTTGCAGTGTGTTATGCATATCTGGAGGTGTGTAAAATTTAACATTTTTTTATATTTTACTTCTACTGTGCTATCCTTAAAAAAAACTTTTTTTAATAGCATTTTCTGCAGTTCTGTAGCTGTGCGATACAGCGGTTGCGTACTGTGGGTGTGTTGTGGTCTTGCAAAAAGCCCCATTTAGGGCCACAAAAATTATTTTGCAGTGTGTTATACATATCTGGAGGTGTATGAAATAAACAATTTCTATATATTTTTCTTCTACTGTGCTATTTTAAAAAAGCAACATTTTTTTTTAATAGCATTTTCTGCAGTTCTATAGCTGTGCGACACAGCGGTTACGTACTGTGGGTGGGTTGTGGTCTTGCAAAAAGCCAAATTTAGGGTCACAAAAAATATTTTGCAGTGGGTTATACATATCTGGAGGTGTGTTAAATAAACAATTTCTATATATTTTTCTTCTACTGTGCTATCCTAAAAAAACAAAAAAATTTTTGAATAGCATTTTCTGCAGTTCTGTAGCTGTGCGATACAGCGGTTACGTACTGTGGGTGGGTTGTGGTTTTGCAAAAAGCCCCATTTAGGGCCACAAAAAATATTTTGCAGTATGTTATGCATATCTGGAGGTGTGTGAAATAAACAATTTCTATATATTTTTCTTCTACTGTGCTCTTTTAAAAAAGCAACATTTTTTTGAATAGCACTTTCTGCAGTTCTGTAGCTGTGTGATACAGCGGTTACGTACTGTGGGTGGGTTGTGGTCTTGCAAAAAGCACCATTTAGGGCCACAAAAATATTTTGCAGTGTGTTATGCATATCTGGAGGTGTGTGAAATAAACAATTTCTATATATTTTTCTTCTACTGTGCTATCCTAAAAAAACAACATTCTTTTTCTTAATAGCATTTTCTGCAGGTCTGTAGCTGTGCGATACAGCGGTTACATACTGTGGGTGTGTTGTGGTCTTGCAAAAAGCCCCATTTAGGGCCACAAAAATTATTTTGCAGTGTGTTATACATATCTGGAGGTGTGTGAAATAAACAATTTCTATATATTTTTCTTCTACTGTGCTATTTTAAAAAAGCAAAACAAATTTTGAATAGGATTTTCTGCAGTTCTGTAGCTGGGCGATACAGCGGTTATGTACTGTGGGTGGGTTGTGGTCTTGCAAAAAGACCCATTTAGGGCCACAAAAAATATTTTGCAGTGTGTTATACATATTTGGAGGTGTGTGAAATAAACAATTTCTATATATTTTTCTTCTACTGTGCTATCCTAAAAAAACAATGTTTTTTTTAATAGCATATTCTGCAGTTCTGTAGCTGTGCGATACAGCGGTTATGTACTGTGGGTGGGTTGTGGTCTTGCAAAAAGCCCCATTAAGGGCCACAAAAAATATTTTGCAGTGTGTTATACATATCTGGAGGTGTATGAAATAAACAATTTCTATATATTTTTCTTCTACTGTGCTGTCCTAAAAAAACAAAAAAAAATTTGAATAGCATTTTCTGCAGGTCTGTAGCTTTGCGATACAGCGGTTACCTACTGTGGGTGTGTTGTGGTCTTGCAAAAAGCCCCATTTAGGGCCACAAAAAATATTTTGCAGTGTGTTATGCATATCTGGAGGCGTGTGAAATAAACAATTTATATATATATTTTTCTACTACTGTGCTTTTTTTTAAAAAAGCAACATTTTTTTTTAATAGCATTTTCTGCAGTTCTGTAGCTGTGCGATCCAGTGGTTACGTACTGTGGGTGGGTTGTGGTCTTGCAAAAAGGCCCATTTAGGGCCACAAAAAATATTTTAAAGTGTGCTATGCATATCTGGAGGTGTGTGAAATAAACCATTTCTATATATTTTTCTTCTACTGTGCTATCCTAAAAAATCAACATTTTTTTTTAAATTGCATATTCTGCAGTTCTGTAGCTGTGCGATCCAGCGGTTACGTACTGTGGGTGGGTTGTGGTCTTAAAAAAAGCCCCATTAAGGGCCACAAAAAATATTTTGCAGTGTGTTATACATATCTGGAGGTGTGTGAAATAAACAATTTCTATATATTTTTCTTCTACTGTGCTGTCCTAAAAAAAAAAAACATTTTTTGAATAACATTTTCTGCAGTTCAGTAGCTGTGCGATACAGTGGTTACGTACTGTGGGTGGGTTGTGGTTTTGCAAAAAGCCCCATTTAGGGCCACAAAAAATATTTTGCAGTGTGTTATGCATATCTGGAGGTGTGTGAAATAATAAATTTCTATATATTTTTCTTCTACTGTGCTCTTCTAAAAAAGCAACATTTTTTTGAATAGCATTTTCTGCAGTTCTGTAGCTGTGCGATACAGCGGTTATGTACTGTGGGTGGGTTGTGGTCTTACAAAAAGCCCCATTTAGGGCCACAAAAATTATTTTGCACTGTGTTATACATATCTGGAGGTGTGTGAAATAAACAATTTCTATATATTTTTCTTCTACTGTGCTATCCTAAAAAACAACATTTTTTTTTAATAGCATATTCTGCAGTTCTGTAGCTGTGCGATACAGCGGTTATGTACTGTGGGTGGGTTGTGGTCTTGCAAAAAGCCCCATTAAGGGCCACAAAAAATATTTTGCAGTGTGTTATACATATCTGGAGGTGTGTGAAATAAACAATTTCTATATATTTTTCTTCTACTGTGCTGTCCTAAAAAAACAAAAAAAAATTTGAATAGCATTTTCTGCAGGTCTGTAGCTGTGCGATACAGCGGTTACGTACTGTGGGTGTGTTGTGGTCTTGCAAAAAGCCCCATTTAGGGCCACAAAAAATATTTTGCAGTGTCTTATGCATATCTGGAGGTGTGTGAAATAAACAATTTGTATATATATTTTTCTACTACTGTGCTATTTTAAAAAAGCGACTTTTTTAATAGCATTTTCTGCAGTTCAGTAGCTGTGCGATCCAGTGGTTACATACTGTGGGTGGGTTGTGGTCTTGCAAAAAGCCCCATTTAGGGCCACAAAAAATATTTTGCAGTGTGCTATGCATATCTGGAGGTGTGTGAAATAAACCATTTCTATATATTTTTCTTCTACTGTGCTATCCTAAAAAAACATTTTTGAAAAGCATTTTCTGCAGTTCTGTATCTGTGCGATACAGCGGTTACGTACTGTGGGTGTGTTGTGGTCTTGCAAAAAGCCCCATTTAGGTCCACAAAAAATATTTTGCAGTGTGTTATGCATATCTGGAGGTGTGTGAAATAAACAATTTCTATATATTTTTCTTCTACTGTGCTATTTTAAAAAAGCAAAAAAAAATTTGAATAGCATTTTCTGCAGTTCTGTAGCTGTGTGATACAGCGGTTACGTACTGTGGGTGGGTTGTGGTCTTGCAAAAAGCCCCATTTAGGGCCACAAAAATTATTTTTCAGTGTGTTATACATATCTGGAGGTGTGTGAAATAAACAATTTCTATATATTTTTCTTCTACTCTGCTATCCTAAAAAACAATTTTTTTTTTAATAGCATTTTCTGCAGTTCTGTAGCTGTGCGATACAGCGATTACGTACTGTGGGTGTGTTGTGGTCTTGCAAAAAGCCCCATTTAGGTCCACAAAAAATATTTTGCAGTGTGTTATGCATATCTGGAGGTGTGTGAAATAAACAATTTCTATATATTTTTCTTCTACTGTGCTATTTTAAAAAAGCAAAAAAAATTTGAATAGCATTTTCTGCAGTTCTGTAGCTGTGTGATACAGCGGTTATGTACTGTGGGTGGGTTGTGGTCTTACAAAAAGACCCATTTAGGGCCACAAAAAATATTTTGCAGTGTGTTATACATATCTGGAGGTGTGTGAAATAAACAATTTCTATATATTTTTCTTCTACTCTGCTATCCTAAAAAACAATTTTTTTTTTTAATAGCATTTTCTGCAGTTCTGTAGCTGTGCGATACAGCGATTACGTACTGTGGGTGTGTTGTGGTCTTGCAAAAAGCCCCATTTAGGTCCAGAAAAAATATTTTGCAGTGTGTTATGCATATCTGGAGGTGTGTGAAATAAACAATTTCTATATATTTTTCTTCTACTGTGCTAATTTAAAAAAGCAAAAAAAATTTAAATAGCATTTTCTGCAGTTCTGTAGCTGTGTGATACAGCGGTTATGTACTGTGGGTGGGTTGTGGTCTTGCAAAAAGACCCATTTAGGGCCACAAAAAATATTTTGCAGTGTGTTATACATATTTGGAGGTGTGTGAAATAAACAATTTCTATATTTTTTTCTTCTACTGTGCTATCCTAAAAAAACAACGTTTTTTTAATAGCATATTCTGCAGTTCTGTAGCTGTGCGATACAGCGGTTATGTACTGTGGGTGGGTTGTGGTCTTGCAAAAAGCCCCATTAAGGGCCACAAAAAATATTTTGCAGTGTGTTATACATATCTGGAGGTGTGTGAAATAAACAATTTCTATATATTTTTCTACTACTGTGCTGTCCTAAAAAAACAAAAAAAAATTTGAATAGCATTTTCTGCAGGTCTGTAGCTGTGCGATACAGCGGTTACGTACTGTGGGTGTGTTGTGGTCTTGCAAAAAGCCCCATTTAGGGCCACAAAAAATATTTTGCAGTGTGTTATGCATATCTGGAGGCATGTGAAATAAACAATTTATATATATACTTTTCTACTACTGTGCTATTTAAAAAAAGCGACTTTTTTTAATAGCATTTTCTGCAGTTCTGTAGCTGTGCGATCCAGTGGTTACGTACTGTGGGTGGGTTGTGGTCTTGCAAAAAGCCCCATTTAGGGCCACAAAAAATATTTTGCAGTGTGCTATGCATATCTGGAGTTGTGTGAAATAAACCATTTCTATATATTTTTCTTCTCTGTGCTATCCTAAAAAAAACAACATTTTTTTAATTGCATATTCTGCAGTTCTGTAGCTGTGCGATCCAGCGGTTACGTACTGTGGGTGGGTTGTGGTCTTGAAAAAAGCCCCATTAAGGGCCACAAAAAATATTTTGCAGTGTGTTATACATATCTGGAGGTGTGTGAAATAAACAATTTCTATATATTTTTCTTCTACTGTGCTGTCCTAAAAAAACAACATTATTTTTGAATAGCATTTTCTGCAGTTTTGTAGCTGTGCGATACAGCGGTTACGTACTGTGGGTGGGTTGTGGTCTTTCAAAAAGCCCCATTTAGGGCCACAAAAAATATTTTGCAGTGTGTTATGCATATCTGGAGGTGTGTGAAATAAACCATTTCTATATATTTTTCTTCTACTGTGCTATTTTAAAAAAGCAACATTTTTTTTAATAGCATTTTCTGCAGTTCTGTAGCTGTGCGATACAGCGGTTACGTACTGTGGCTGGGTTGTGGTCTTGCAAAAAGCCCCATTTAGGGCCACAAAAAATATTTTACAGTGTGTTATACATATCTGGATGTGTGTGAAGTAAACAATTTCTATATATTTTTCTTCTACTGTGCTATCCTAAAAAAATAAAAATAAAATTAATAGCATTTTCTGCAGTTTTGTAGCTGTGCGATACAGCAGTTACGTACTGTGGGTGGGTTGTGGTCTTTCAAAAAGCCCCATTTAGGGCCACAAAAAATATTTTGCAGTGTGTTATGCATATCTGGAGGTGTGTGAAATAAACAATTTCTATATATTTTCCTTCTACTGTGCTATTTTAAAAAAGCAACATTTTTTTTAATAGCATTTTCTGCAGTTCTGTAGCTGTGCGATCCAGTGGTTACGTACTGTGGGTGGGTTGTGGTCTTGCAAAAAGCCCCATTTAGGGCCACAAAAAATATTTTGCAGTGTGTTATACATATCTGGATGTGTGTGAAGTAAACAATTTCTATATATTTTTCTTCTACTGTGCTATCCTAAAAAAACATTTTTTTTGAATAGCATTTTCTGCAGTTTTGTAGCTGTGTGATACAGTGGTTACGTACTGTGGGTGGGTTGTGGTCTTTCAAAAAGCCCCATTTAGGGCCACAAAAAATATTTTGCAGTGTGTTATGTATATCTGGAGGTGTGTGAAATAATACATTTCTATATATATTTCTTCTACTGTGCTATTTTAAAAAAGCAACATTTTTTTGAATAGCATTTTCTGCAGTTCTGTAGCTGTGCGATACAGTGGTTACGTAATGTGGGTGGGTTGTGGTCTTGCAAAAAGCCCCATTTAGGGCCACAAAAAATATTTAGCAGTGTGTTATACATATCTGGAGGTGTGTGAAATAAACAATTTCTATATATTTTTCTTCTACTGTGCTATCCTAAAAAAACAACATTATTTTTAATAGCATTTTCTGCAGTTCTGTAGCTGTGCGATACAGCAGTTACGTACTGTGGATGGGTTGTGGTCTTGCAAAAAGCCCCATTTAGGGCCACAAAAAATATTTTGCAGTGTGTTATGCATATCTGGAGGTGTGTGAAATAATAAATTTCTATATATTTTTCTTCTACTGTGCTCTTCTAAAAAAGCAAATTTTTTTGGAATAGCATTTTCTGCAGTTCTGTAGCTGTGTGATACAGTGGTTACGTAATGTGGGTGGGTTGTGGTCTTGCAAAAAGCCCCATTTAGGGCCACAAAAATGATTTTGCAGTGTGTTATACATATCTGGAGGTGTGTGAAATAAACAATTTCTATATATTTTTCTTCTACTGTGCTATCCTAAAAAAATATTTTTTAATAGCATTTTCTGCAGTTCTGTAGCTGTGCGATACAGCAGTTATGCACTGTGGGTGGGTTGTGGTCTTGCAAAAAGCCCCATTTAGGGCCACAAAAAATATTTTGCAGTGTGTTATGCATATCTGGAGGTGTGTGAAATAAACAATTTCTATATATTTTTCTTCTACTGTGCTATTCTAAAAAAGCTAAATTTTTTTGGAATAGCATTTTCTGCAGTTCTGTAGCTGTGCGATACAGCGGTTATGTACTGTGTTTGGGTTGTGGTCTTGCAAAAAGCCCCATTTAGGGCCACAAAAATATTTTGCAGTGTGTTATGCATATCTGGAGGTGTGTGAAATAAACAATTTCTATATATTTTTCTTCTGCTGTGCTATTTTAAAAAAGCAAAATTTTTTTTGAATAGCATTTTCTGCAGTTCTGTAGCTGTGCGATCCAGCGGTTATGTACTGTGGGTGGGTTGTGGTCTTGCAAAAAGCCCCATTTAGGGCCACAAAAAATATTTTGCAGTGTGTTATGCATATCTGGAGGTTTGTGAAATAAACAATTTCTATATATTTTTCTTCTACTGTGCTATCCTAAAAAACTTTTTTTAATAGCATTTTCTGCAGTTCTGTAGCTGTGCGATACAGCGGTTACGTACTGTGGGTGGGTTGTGGTCTTGCAAAAAGCCCCACTTAGGGCCACAAAAATTATTTTGCAGTGTGTTATACATATCTGGAGGTGTGTGAAATAAACAATTTCTATATATTTTTGTAATACTGTGCTATCCTAAAAAAACAAAAAAAATTTGAATAGCATTTTCTGCAGTTCTGTAGCTGTGCGATACAGTGGTTACGTACTGTGGGTGGGTTGTGGTCTTGCAAAAAGCACCATTTAGGGCCACAAAAAATATTTTGCAGTGTGTTAGGCATATCTGGAGGTGTGTGAAATAAACAATTTCTATATATTTTTCTTCTGCTGTGCTATTTTAAAAAAGCAACATTTTTTTTGAATAGCATTTTCTGCAGTTCTGTAGCTGTGCGATCCAGCGGTTATGTACTGTGGGTGGGTTGTGGTCTTGCAAAAAGCCCCATTTAGGGCCACAAAAAATATTTTGCAGTGTGTCATGTATATCTGGAGGTGTGTGAAATAATACATTTCTATATATATTTCTTCTACTGTGCTATTTTAAAAAAGCAACATTTTTTTGAATAGCATTTTCTGCAGTATTGTAGCTGTGCGATACAGTGGTTACGTAATGTGGGTGGGTTGTGGTCTTGCAAAAAACCCCATTTAGGGCCACCAAAAATATTTTGCAGTGTGTTATACATTTCTGGAAGTGTGTGAAATAAACAATTTCTATATATTTTTCTTCTACTGTGCTATCCTAAAAAAAAAAAAAATTTTTTTGAATAGCATTTTCTGCAGTTCTGTAGCTGTGCGATACAGCGGTTACGTACTGTGGGTGGGTTGTGGTCTTGCAAAAAGCCCCATTTAGGGCCACAAAAAATTATTTGCAGTGTGTTATGTATATGTGGAGGTGTGTGAAATAATAAATTTCTATATATATATTTCTACTACTGTGCTATTTTAAAAAAGCAACATTTTTTTTAATAGCATTTTCTGCAGTTCTGTAGCTGTGTGATACAGCGGTTACGTACTGTAGATGGGTTGTGGTCTTGCAAAAAGCCCCATTTAGGGCCACAAAAAATTATTTGCAGTGTGTCATGTATATCTGGAGGTGTGTGAAATAAACAATTTCTATATATTTTTCTTCTACTGTGCTATCCTAAAAAAAAACATTTTTTTTAATAGCATTTTCTGCAGTTCTGTAGCTGTGCGATACAGCGGTTACGTACTGTGGGTGGGTTGTGGTCTTGCAAAAAGCCCCATTTAGGGCCACAAAAAATTATTTGCAGTGTGTTATGTATATCTGGAGGTGTGTGAAATAAACAATTTCTATATATTTTTCTTCTACTGTGCTATTTTAAAAAAGCAATTTTTTTTTAATAGCATTTTCTGCAGTTCTGTAGCTGTGTGATACAGCGGTTACGTACTGTGGGTGGGTTGTGGTCTTGCAAAAAGCCCCATTTAGGGCCACAAAAATGATTTTGCAGTGTGTTATACATATCTGGAGGTGTGTGAAATAAACAATTTCTATATATATTTCTAATACTGTGCTATCCTAAAAATAAACAAAAAAATTTTGAATAGCATTTTCTGCAGTTCTGTAGCTCTGTGATACAGCGGTTACGTACTGTGGGTGGGTTTTGGTCTTGCAAAAAGCACCATTTAGGGCCACAAAAAATATTTTGCAGTGTGTTATGCATATCTGGAGGTGTGTGAAATAAACAATTTCTATATATTTTCCTTCTACTGTGCTATTTTAAAAAAGCAAAATTTTTTGGAATAGCATTTTCTGCAGTTCTGTAGCTGTGCGATACAGCGGTTACGTACTGTGGGTGGGTTGTGGTCTTGCAAAAAGCCCCATTTAGGGCCACAAAAAACATTTTGCAGTGTGTTATACATATCTGGATGTGTGTGAAGTAAACAATTTCTATATATTTTTCTTCTACTGTGCTATCCTAAAAAAACATTTTTTTTTAAATAGCATTTTCTGCAGTTTTGTAGCTGTGCGATACAGCGGTTACGTACTGTGGGTGGGTTGTGGTCTTTCAAAAAGCCCCATTTAGGGCCACAAAAAATATTTTGCAGTGTGTTATGCATATCTGGAGGTGTGTGAAATAAACAATTTCTATATATTTTTCTTCTACTGTGCTATTTTAAAAAAGCAACATTTTTTTAATAGCATTTTCTGCAGTTCTGTAGCTGTGCGATACAGTGGTTACGTACTGTGGGTGGGTTGTGGTTTTGCAAAAAGCCCCATTTAGGGCCACAAAAAATATTTTGCAGTGTGTTATACATATCTGGATGTGTGTGAAGTAAACAATTTCTATATATTTTTCTTCTACTGTGCTATCCTAAAAAAACAACATTTTTTTTGAATAGCATTTTCTGCAGTTTTGTAGCTGTGTGATACAGCAGTTACGTACTGTGGGTGGGTTGTGGTCTTTCAAAAAGCCCCATTTAGGGCCACAAAAAATATTTTGCAGTGTGTTATGCATATCTGGAGGTGTGTGAAATAAACAATTTCTATATATTTTCCTTCTACTGTGCTATTTTAAAAAAGCAAAATTTTTTTGAATAGCATTTTCTGCAGTTCTGTAGCTATGCGATACAGTGGTTACGTACTGTGGGTGGGTTGTGGTCTTGCAAAAAGCCCCATTTAGGGCCACAAAAAATATTTTGCAGTGTGTTATACATATCTGGATGTGTGTGAAGTAAACAATTTCTATATATTTTTCTTCTACTGTGCTATCCAAAAAAAAAAACATTTTTTTTAATAGCATTTTCTGCAGTTTTGTAGCTGTGCGATACAGCGGTTACGTACTGTGGGTGGGTTGTGGTCTTTCAAAAAGCCTCATTTAGGACCACAAAAAATATTTTGCAGTGTGATATTTATATCTGGAGGTGTGTGAAATAAACAATTTCTATATATTTTTCTTCTACTGTGCTATCCTAAAAAAACTACATTTTTTTGAATAGCATTTTCTGCAGTTCTGTAGCTGTGCGATACAGCGGTTACTTACTGTGGGTGGGTTGTGGTCTTGCAAAAAGCCCCATTTAGGGCCACAAAAATATTTTGCAGTGTGTTATGTATATCTGGAGGTGTGTGAAATAATACATTTCTATATATATTTCTTCTACTGTGCTATTTTAAAAAAGCAACATTTTTTTGAATAGCATTTTCTGCAGTATTGTAGCTGTGCGATACAGTGGTTACGTAATGTGGGTTGTGGTCTTGCAAAAAACCCCATTTAGGGCCACAAAAAATATTTTGCAGTGTGTTATACATTTCTGGAAGTGTGTGAAATAAACAATTTCTATATATTTTTCTTCTACTGTGCTATCCTAAAAAAAAACAATTTTTTTGAATAGCATTTTCTGCAGTTCTGTAGCTGTGCGATACAGCGGTTACGTACTGTGGGTGGGTTGTGGTCTTGCAAAAAGCCCCATTTAGGGCCACAAAAAATTATTTGCAGTGTGTTATGTATATCTGGAGGTGTGTGAAATAAACAATTTCTATATATTTTTCTTCTACTGTGCTATTTTAAAAAAGCAATTTTTTTGAATAGCATTTTCTGCAGTTCTGTAGCTGTGTGATACAGCGGTTACGTACTGTGGGTGGGTTGTGGTCTTGCAAAAAGCCCCATTTAGGGCCACAAAAATGATTTTGCAGTGTGTTATACATATCTGGAGGTGTGTGAAAGAAACAATTTCTATATATATTTCTAATACTGTGCTATCCTAAAAATAAACAAAAAAATTTTGAATAGCATTTTCTGCAGTTCTGTAGCTCTGTGATACAGCGGTTACGTACTGTGGGTGGGTTTTGGTCTTGCAAAAAGCACCATTTAGGGCCACAAAAAATATTTTGCAGTGTGTTATGCATATCTGGAGGTGTGTGAAATAAACAATTTCTATATATTTTCCTTCTACTGTGCTATTTTAAAAAAGCAAAATTTTTTGGAATAGCATTTTCTGCAGTTCTGTAGCTGTGCGATACAGCGGTTACGTACTGTGGGTGGGTTGTGGTCTTGCAAAAAGCCCCATTTAGGGCCACAAAAAACATTTTGCAGTGTGTTATACATATCTGGATGTGTGTGAAGTAAACAATTTCTATATATTTTTCTTCTACTGTGCTATCCTAAAAAAAACAATTTTTTTTAAATAGCATTTTCTGCAGTTTTGTAGCTGTGCGATACAGCGGTTACGTACTGTGGGTGGGTTGTGGTCTTTCAAAAAGCCCCATTTAGGGCCACAAAAAATATTTTGCAGTGTGTTATGCATATCTGGAGGTGTGTGAAATAAACAATTTCTATATATTTTTCTTCTACTGTGCTATTTTAAAAAAGCAACATTTTTTTAATAGCATTTTCTGCAGTTCTGTAGCTGTGCGATACAGTGGTTACGTACTGTGGGTGGGTTGTGGTTTTGCAAAAAGCCCCATTTAGGGCCACAAAAAATATTTTGCAGTGTGTTATACATATCTGGATGTGTGTGAAGTAAACAATTTCTATATATTTTTCTTCTACTGTGCTATCCTAAAAAAACAACATTTTTTTTGAATAGCATTTTCTGCAGTTTTGTAGCTGTGCGATACAGCAGTTACGTACTGTGGGTGGGTTGTGGTCTTTCAAAAAGCCCCATTTAGGGCCACAAAAAATATTTTGCAGTGTGTTATGCATATCTGGAGGTGTGTGAAATAAACAATTTCTATATATTTTCCTTCTACTGTGCTATTTTAAAAAAGCAAAATTTTTTTGAATAGCATTTTCTGCAGTTCTGTAGCTATGCGATACAGTGGTTACGTACTGTGGGTGGGTTGTGGTCTTGCAAAAAGCCCCATTTAGGGCCACAAAAAATATTTTGCAGTGTGTTATACATATCTGGATGTGTGTGAAGTAAACAATTTCTATATATTTTTCTTCTACTGTGCTATCCAAAAAAAACAACATTTTTTTTAATAGCATTTTCTGCAGTTTTGTAGCTGTGCGATACAGCGGTTACGTACTGTGGGTGGGTTGTGGTCTTTCAAAAAGCCTCATTTAGGACCACAAAAAATATTTTGCAGTGTGATATTTATATCTGGAGGTGTGTGAAATAAACAATTTCTATATATTTTTCTTCTACTGTGCTATCCTAAAAAAACTACATTTTTTGAATAGCATTTTCTGCAGTTCTGTAGCTGTGCGATACAGCGGTTACGTACTGTGGGTGGGTTGTGGTCTTGCAAAAAGCCCCATTTAGGGCCACAAAAATATTTTGCAGTGTGTTATGTATATCTGGAGGTGTGTGAAATAATACATTTCTATATATATTTCTTCTACTGTGCTATTTTAAAAAAGCAACATTTTTTTGAATAGCATTTTCTGCAGTATTGTAGCTGTGCGATACAGTGGTTACGTAATGTGGGTTGTGGTCTTGCAAAAAACCCCATTTAGGGCCACAAAAAATATTTTGCAGTGTGTTATACATTTCTGGAAGTGTGTGAAATAAACTATTTCTATATATTTTTCTTCTACTGTGCTATCCTAAAAAAAAAACAATTTTTTTGAATAGCATTTTCTGCAGTTCTGTAGCTGTGCGATACAGCGGTTACGTACTGTGGGTGGGTTGTGGTCTTGCAAAAAGCCCCATTTAGGGCCACAAAAAATTATTTGCAGTGTGTTATGTATATCTGGAGGTGTGTGAAATAAACAATTTCTATATATTTTTCTTCTACTGTGCTATTTTAAAAAAGCAATTTTTTTTGAATAGCATTTTCTGCAGTTCTGTAGCTGTGTGATACAGCGGTTACGTACTGTGGGTGGGTTGTGGTCTTGCAAAAAGCCCCATTTAGGGCCACAAAAATGATTTTGCAGTGTGTTATACATATCTGGAGGTGTGTGAAATAAACAATTTCTATATATATTTCTAATACTGTGCTATCCTAAAAATAAACAAAAAAATTTTGAATAGCATTTTCTGCAGTTCTGTAGCTCTGTGATACAGCGGTTACGTACTGTGGGTGGGTTTTGGTCTTGCAAAAAGCACCATTTAGGGCCACAAAAAATATTTTGCAGTGTGTTATGCATATCTGGAGGTGTGTGAAATAAACAATTTCTATATATTTTCCTTCTACTGTGCTATTTTAAAAAAGCAAAATTTTTTGGAATAGCATTTTCTGCAGTTCTGTAGCTGTGCGATACAGCGGTTACGTACTGTGGGTGGGTTGTGGTCTTGCAAAAAGCCCCATTTAGGGCCACAAAAAACATTTTGCAGTGTGTTATACATATCTGGATGTGTGTGAAGTAAACAATTTCTATATATTTTTCTTCTACTGTGCTATCCTAAAAAAAACAATTTTTTTTAAATAGCATTTTCTGCAGTTTTGTAGCTGTGCGATACAGCGGTTACGTACTGTGGGTGGGTTGTGGTCTTTCAAAAAGCCCCATTTAGGGCCACAAAAAATATTTTGCAGTGTGTTATGCATATCTGGAGGTGTGTGAAATAAACAATTTCTATATATTTTTCTTCTACTGTGCTATTTTAAAAAAGCAACATTTTTTTAATAGCATTTTCTGCAGTTCTGTAGCTGTGCGATACAGTGGTTACGTACTGTGGGTGGGTTGTGGTTTTGCAAAAAGCCCCATTTAGGGCCACAAAAAATATTTTGCAGTGTGTTATACATATCTGGATGTGTGTGAAGTAAACAATTTCTATATATTTTTCTTCTACTGTGCTATCCTAAAAAAACAACATTTTTTTTGAATAGCATTTTCTGCAGTTTTGTAGCTGTGCGATACAGCAGTTACGTACTGTGGGTGGGTTGTGGTCTTTCAAAAAGCCCCATTTAGGGCCACAAAAAATATTTTGCAGTGTGTTATGCATATCTGGAGGTGTGTGAAATAAACAATTTCTATATATTTTCCTTCTACTGTGCTATTTTAAAAAAGCAAAATTTTTTTGAATAGCATTTTCTGCAGTTCTGTAGCTATGCGATACAGTGGTTACGTACTGTGGGTGGGTTGTGGTCTTGCAAAAAGCCCCATTTAGGGCCACAAAAAATATTTTGCAGTGTGTTATACATATCTGGATGTGTGTGAAGTAAACAATTTCTATATATTTTTCTTCTACTGTGCTATCCAAAAAAAACAACATTTTTTTTAATAGCATTTTCTGCAGTTTTGTAGCTGTGCGATACAGCGGTTACGTACTGTGGGTGGGTTGTGGTCTTTCAAAAAGCCTCATTTAGGACCACAAAAAATATTTTGCAGTGTGATATTTATATCTGGAGGTGTGTGAAATAAACAATTTCTATATATTTTTCTTCTACTGTGCTATCCTAAAAAAACTACATTTTTTTAAATAGCATTTTCTGCAGTTCTGTAGCTGTGCGATACAGCGGTTACGTACTGTGGGTGGGTTGTGGTCTTGCAAAAAGCCCCATTTAGGGCCACAAAAAATATTTTGCAGTGTGTTATGTATATCTGGAGGTGTGTGAAATAATAAATTTCTATATATATTTCTTCTACTGTGCTATTTTAAAAAAGCAACATTTTTTTGAATAGCATTTTCTGCAGTTCTGTAGCTGTGCGATACAGTGGTTACGTAATGTGGGTGGGTTGTGGTTTTGCATAAAGCCCCATTTAGGGCCACAAAAAATATTTTGCAGTGTGTTATACATATCTGGAGGTGTGTGAAATAAACAATTTCTATATATTTTTCTTCTACTGTGCTATCCTAAAAAAACAAAAGGTTTTTTTTGAATAGCATTTTCTGCAGTTCTGTAGCTGTGCGATACAGCGGTTACGTACTGTGGGTGGGTTGTGGTCTTGCAAAAATCCCCATTTAGGGCCACAAAAAATTATTTGCAGTGTGTTATGTATATCTGGAGGTGTGTGAAATAATACATTTCTATATATATTTCTTCTACTGTGCTATTTTAAAAAAGCAACATTTTTTTGAATAGCATTTTCTGCAGTTCTGTAGCTGTGCGATACAGTGGTTACGTAATGTGGGTGGGTTGTGGTCTTGCAAAAAGCCCCATTTAGGGCCACAAATTTTTTTTTGCCTTGTGTTATACATATCTGGAGGTGTGTGAAATAAACAATTTCTATATATTTTTCTTCTACTGTGCTATCCTAAAAAAACAAAACATTTTTTAATAGCATTTTCTGCAGTTCTGTAGCTGTGCGATACAGCGGTTACGTACTGTGGGTGAGTTGTGGTCTTGCAAAAATCCCCATTTAGGGCCACAAAAAATATTTTGCAGTGTGTTATTTATATCTGGAGGTGTGTGAAATAAACAATTTCTATATATTTTTCTTCTACTGTGCTATCCTAAAAAAACAACATTTTTTTTTGATTAGCATTTTCTGCAGTTCTGTAGCTGTGCGATACAGCAGTTACGTACTGTGGGTGGGTTGTGGTCTTGCAAAAAGCCCCATTTAGGGCCACAAAAAATAATTTGCAGTGTGTTATGTATATCTGGAGGTGTGTGAAATAAACAATTTCTATATATTTTTCTTCTACTGTGCTATTTTAAAAAAGCAACATTTTTTTTAATAGCATTTTCTGCAGTTCTGTAGCTGTGTGATACAGCGGTTACGTTCTGTGGGTGGGTTGTGGTTTTGCAAAAAGCCCCATTTAGGGCCAAAAAAATGATTTTGCAGTGTGTTATACATATCTGGAGGTGTGTGAAATAAACAATTTCTATATATTTTTCTTCTACTGTGCTATCCTAAAAAAAAAAACATTTTTTAATAGCATTTTCTGCAGTTCTGTAGCTGTGCGATACAGCAGTTATGCACTGTGGGTGGGTTGTGGTCTTGCAAAAAGCCCCATTTAGGGCCACAAAAAATATTTTGCAGTGTGTTATACATATCTGGAGATGTGTGAAATAAACTATTTCTATACATTTTTCTTCTACTGTGCTATTTTAAAAAAGCAACATTTTTTTTGAATAGCATTTTCCTGCAGTTCTGTAGCTGTGCGATACAGCAGTTACGTACTGTGGGTGAGTTGTGGTCTTGCAAAAATCACCATTTAGGGCCACAAAAAATATTTTGCAGTGTGTTATGCATATGTGGAGGTGTGTGAAATAAACAATTTCTATATATTTTTCTTCTACTGTGCTATTTCAAAAAAGCAAAATTTTTTTGAATAGCATTTTCTGCAGTTCTGTAGCTGTGTGATACAGCGGTTTCGTACTGTGGGTGGGTTGTGGTCTTGCAAAAAGCCCCATTTAGGGCCACAAAAATGATTTTGCAGTGTGTTATACATATCTGGAGGTGTGTGAAATAAACAATTTCTATATATTTTTCTTCTACTGTGCTATCCTAAAAAAACAAAAAACTAATTTAATAGCATTTTCTGCAGTTCTGTAGCTGTGCGATACAGCAGTTACGCACTGTGGGTGGGTTGTGGTCTTGCAAAAAGCCCCATTTAAGGCCACAAAAAATATTTTGCAGTGTGTTATGCATATCTGGAGGTGTGTGAAATAAACCATTTCTTTATATTTTACTTCTACTGTGCTATCCTAAAAAAACTAAAACATTTTTTAATAGCATTTTCTGCAGTTCTGTAGCTGTGCGATACAGCGGTTACGTACTGTGGGTGTGTTGTGGTCTTGCAAAAAGCCCCATTTAGGGCCACAAAAATTATTTTGCAGTGTGTTATACATATCTGGACGTGTGTGAAATAAACTATTTCTATATATTTTTCTTCTACTGTGCTATCCAAAAAAAAACACATTTTTTTTAATAGCATTTTCTGCAGTTCTGTAGCTGTGCGATACAGCGGTTACGTACTGTGGGTGGGTTGTGGTCTTGCAAAAAGCCCCATTTAGGGCCACAAAAAATATTTTGCAGTGTGTTATGCATATCTGGAGGTGTGTGAAATATACAATTTCTATATATTTTTCTTCTGCTGTGCTATTTTAAAAAAGCAACATTTTTTTTGAATAGCATTTTCTGCAGTTCTGTAGCTGTGCGATACCGCGGTTACGTACTAAGGGTGTGTTGTGGTCTTTCAAAAAGCCCCATTTAGGGACACAAAAAATATTTTGCAGTGTGTTATACATATCCTGAGGTGTGTGAAATCAACAATTTCTATATATTTTTCTTCTACTGTGCTATCCTAAAAAAACATTTTTTTTAATAGCGTTTTCTGCAGTTCTGTAGCTGTGCGATACAGCGGTTACATACTGTGGGTGTGTTGTGGTCTTGCATAAAGCCCCACTTAGGGCCACAAAAATTATTTTACAGTGTGTTATACATATCTGGAGGTGTGTGAAATAAACAATTTCTATATATTTTTCTAATACTGTGCTATCCTAAAAAAAAAATTTTTTGAATAGCATTTTCTGCAGTTCTGTAGCTGTGCGAAACAGCGGTTACGTACTGTAGGTTGGTTGTGGTCTTGCAAAAATCACCATTTAGGGCCACAAAAAATATTTTGCAGTGTGTTATGTATATCTGGAGGTGTGTGAAATAATAAATTTCTATATATATTTCTTCTACTGTGCTATTTTAAAAAGGCAACATTTTTTGAATAGCATTTTCTGCAGTTCTGTAGCTGTGCGATACAGTGGTTACGTAATGTGGGTGGGTTGTGGTCTTGCAAAAAGCCCCATTTAGGGCCACAAAAAATATTTTGCAGTGTGTTATACATATCTGGAGGTGTGTGAAATAAGCAAATTCTCTATATTTTCCTTCTACTGTGCTATCCTAAAAAAAACTTTTTTTAATAGCATTTTCTGCAGTTCTGTAGCTGTGCTATACAGCAGTTACGCACTGTGGGTGGGTTGTGGTCTTGCAAAAAGCCCCATTTAGGGCCACAAAAAATATTTTGCAGTGTGTTATGCATATCTGGAGGTATGTGAAATAAACAATTTCTATATATTTTTCTTCTACTGTGCTATTTTAAAAAAGCAACATTTTTTTTGAATAGCATTTTCCTGCAGTTCTGTAGCTGTGCGATACAGCGGTTACGTACTGTGGATGAGTTGTGGTCTTGCAAAAATCCCCATTTAGGGCCACAAAAAATATTTTGCAGTGTGTTATACATATCTGGAGGTGTGTGAAATAAAAAAATTCTATATATTGTTCTTCTACTGTGCTATCCTACAAAAACAACATTTTTTTATTAATAGCAATTTCTGCAGTTCTGTAGCTGTGCGATACAGCGGTTGCATACTGTGGGTGAGTTGTGGTCTTGCAGAAAGCCCCACTTAGGGCCACAAAAAATATTTTGCAGTGTGTTATGCATATCTGGAGGTGTGTGAAATAAACAATTTCTATATATTTTTCTTCTACTGTGCTATTTAAAAAAGCAACATTTTTTTGAATAGCATTTTCTGCAGTTCTGTAACTGTGCGATACAGCGGTTACGTACTGTGGGTGGGTTGTGGTCTTGCAAAAAGCCCCATTTAGGGCCACAAAAAATTATTTGCAGTGTGTTATGTATATCTGGAGGTGTGTGAAATAATACATTTCTATATATATTTCTTCTACTGTGCCATTTTAAAAAAGCAACATTTTTTGGAATAGCATTTTCTGCAGTTCTGTAGCTGTGCGATACAGTGGTTACGTAATGTGGGTGGGTTGTGGTCTTGCAAAAAGCCCCATTTAGGGCCACAAAAAATATTTTGCAGTGTGTTATACATATCTGGAGGTGTGTGAAATAAACAATTTCTATATATTTTTCTTCTACTGTACTATCCTAATAAAACAACATTTTTTTTAATAGCATTTTATGCAGTTCTGTAGCTGTGCGATACAGCGGTTACGTACTGTGGGTGAGTTGTGGTCTTGCAAAAATCCCCATTTAGGGCCACAAAAAATATTTTGCAGTGTGTTATTTATATCTGGAGGTGTGTGAAATAAACAATTTCTATATATTTTTCTTCTACTGTGCTATCCTAAAAAAATTATTTTTTTTAAATAGCATTTTCTGCAGTTCTGTAGCTGTGCGATACAGCGGTTACGTACTGTGGGTGGGTTGTGGTCTTCCAAAAAGCCCCATTTAGGGCCACAAAAAATAATTTGCAGTGTGTTATGTATATCTGGAGATGTGTGAAATAAACAATTTCTATATATTTTTCTTCTACTGTCCTATTTTAAAAAAGCAACATTTTTTTTAAATAGCAATTTCCTGCAGTTCTGTAGCTGTGTGATACAGCGGATACGTACTGTGGGTGAGTTGTGGTCTTGCAAAAATCACCATTTAGGGGCACAAAAAATATTTTGCAGTGTGTTATGCATATCTGGAGGTGTGTGAAATAAACAATTTCTATATATATTTCTTCTACTGTGCTATTTTAAAAAAGCAACATTTTTTTGAATAGCATTTTCTGCAGTTCTGTAGCTGTGCGATACAGTGGTTACGTAATGTGGGTGGGTTGTGGTTTTGCAAAAAGCCCCATTTAGGGCCACAAAAAATATTTTGCAGTGTGTTATACATATCTGGAGGTGTGTGAAATAAACAATTTCTATATATTTTTCTTCTACTGTGCTATCCTAAAAAAACAAAAGGTTTTTTTTTTAATAGCATTTTCTGCAGTTCTGTAGCTGTGCGATACAGCGGTTACGTACTGTGGGTGGGTTGTGGTCTTGCAAAAAGCCCCATTTAGGGCCACAAAAAATTATTTGCAGTGTGTTATGTATATCTGGAGGTGTGTGAAATAATACATTTCTATATATATTTCTTCTACTGTGCTATTTTAAAAAAGCAACATTTTTTTGAATAGCATTTTCTGCAGTTTTGTAGCTGTGCGATACAGTGGTTACGTAATGTGGGTGGGTTGTGGTCTTGCAAAAAGCCCCATTTAGGGCCACAAATTTTTTTTTGCCTTGTGTTATACATATCTGGAGGTGTGTGAAATAAACAATTTCTATATATTTTTCTTCTACTGTGCTATCCTAAAAAAACAAAAAAAATTTTAATAGCATTTTCTGCAGTTCTGTAGCTGTGCGATACAGCGGTTACGTACTGTGGGTGAGTTGTGGTCTTGCAAAAATCCCCATTTAGGGCCACAAAAAATATTTTGCAGTGTGTTATTTATATCTGGAGGTGTGTGAAATAAACAATTTCTATATATTTTTCTTCTACTGTGCTATCCTAAAAAAACAACATTTTTTTTTGATTAGCATTTTCTGCAGTTCTGTAGCTGTGCGATACAGCAGTTATGTACTGTGGGTGGGTTGTGGTCTTGCAAAAAGCCCCATTTAGGGCCACAAAAAATAATTTGCAGTGTGTTATGTATATCTGGAGGTGTGTGAAATAAACAATTTCTATATATTTTTCTTCTACTGTGCTAGTTTAAAAAAGCAACATTTTTTTAATAGCATTTTCTGCAGTTCTGTAGCTGTGTGATACAGCGGTTACATTCTGTGGGTGGGTTGTGGTTTTGCAAAAAGCCCCATTTAGGGCCAAAAAAATGATTTTGCAGTGTGTTATACATATCTGGAGGTGTGTGAAATAAACAATTTCTATATATTTTTCTTCTACTGTGCTATCCTAAAAAAAACATTTTTTAATAGCATTTTCTGCAGTTCTGTAGCTGTGCGATACAGCAGTTATGCACTGTGGGTGGGTTGTGGTCTTGCAAAAATCCCCATTTAGGGCCACAAAAAATATTTTGCAGTGTGTTATACATATCTGGAGTTGTGTGAAATAAACTATTTCTATACATTTTTCTTCTACTGTGCTATTATAAAAAAGCAACATTTTTTTTTGAATAGCATTTTCCTGCAGTTCTGTAGCTGTGTGATACAGCGGTTTCGTACTGTGGGTGGGTTGTGGTCTCGCAAAAAGCCCCATTTAGGGCCACAAAAATGATTTTGCAGTGTGTTATACATATCTGGAGGTGTGTGAAATAAACAATTTCTATATATTTTTCTTCTACTGTGCTATCCTAAAAAAACAAAAAACAAATTTAATAGCATTTTCTGCAGTTCTGTAGCTGTGCGATACAGCAGTTACGCACTGTGGGTGGGTTGTGGTCTTGCAAAAAGCCACATTTAGGGCCACAAAAAATATTTTGCAGTGTGTTATGCATATCTGGAGGTGTGTGAAATAAACAATTTCTATATATTTTTCTTCTACTGTGCTATCCTAAAAAAACAACATTTTTTTTAATAGCATTTTCTGCAGTTTTGTAGCTGTGCGATACAGCAGTTACGTACTGTGGGTGGGTTGTGGTCTTTCAAAAAGCCCCATTTAGGGCCACAAAAAATATTTTGCAGTGTGTTTTGCATATCTGGAGGTGTGTGAAATAAACAATTTCTATATATTTTCCTTCTACTGTGCTATTTTAAAAAAGCAACATTTTTTTGAATAGCATTTTCTGCAGTTCTGTAGCTGTGCGATACAGCGGTTACGTACTGTGGGTGGGTTGTGGTCTTGCAAAAAGCCCCATTTAGGGCCACAAAAAATATTTTGCAGTGTGTTATACATATCTGGATGTGTGTGAAGTAAACAATTTCTATATATTTTTCTTCTACTGTGCTATCCAAAAAAAACAACATTTTTTTTAATAGCATTTTCTGCAGTTTTGTAGCTGTGCGATACAGCGGTTACGTACTGTGGGTGGGTTGTGGTCTTTCAAAAAGCCCCATTTAGGACCACAAAAAATATTTTGCAGTGTGATATTAATATCTGGAGGTGTGTGAAATAAACAATTTCTATATATTTTTCTTCTACTGTGCTATCCTAAAAAAACTAAATTTTTTTTGAATAGCATTTTCTGCAGTTCTGTAGCTGTGCGATACAGTGGTTACGTACTGTGGGTGGGTTGTGGTCTTGCAAAAAGCCCCATTTAGGGCCACAAAAAATTATTTGCAGTGTGTTATGTATATCTGGAGGTGTGTGAAATAATACATTTCTATATATATTTCTTCTACTGTGCTATTTTAAAAAAGCAACATTTTTTTGAATAGCATTTTCTGCAGTTTTGTAGCTGTGCGATACAGTGGTTACGTAATGTGGGTGGGTTGTGGTCTTGCAAAAAGCCCCATTTAGGGCCACAATTTTTTTTTTGCCTTGTGTTATACATATCTGGAGGTGTGTGAAATAAACAATTTCTATATATTTTTCTTCTACTGTGCTATCCTAAAAAAACAAAAAAAATTTTAATAGCATTTTCTGCAGTTCTGTAGCTGTGCGATACAGCGGTTACGTACTGTGGGTGAGTTGTGGTCTTGCAAAAATCCCCATTTAGGGCCACAAAAAATATTTTGCAGTGTGTTATTTATATCTGGAGGTGTGTGAAATAAACAATTTCTATATATTTTTCTTCTACTGTGCTATCCTAAAAAAACAACATTTTTTTTTGATTAGCATTTTCTGCAGTTCTGTAGCTGTGCGATACAGCAGTTATGTACTGTGGGTGGGTTGTGGTCTTGCAAAAAGCCCCATTTAGGGCCACAAAAAATATTTTGCAGTGTGTTATGCATATCTGGAGGTGTGTGAAATAAACAATTTCTATATATTTTTCTTCTACTGTGCTATTTTAAAAAAACAAATTTTTTTGAATAGCATTTTCTGCAGTTCTGTAGCTGTGTGATACAGCGGTTTCGTACTGTGGGTGGGTTGTGGTCTTGCAAAAAGCCCCATTTAGGGCCACAAAAATGATTTTGCAGTGTGTTATACATATCTGGAGGTGTGTGAAATAAACAATTTCTATATATTTTCTTCTACTGTGCTATCCTAAAAAAAACATTTTTTAATAGCATTTTCTGCTGTTCTGTAGATGTGCAATACAGTGGTTACGTACTGTGGGTGGGTTGTGGTCTTGCAAAAAGCCCCATTTAGGGCCACAAATAATATTTTGCAGTGTGTTATGCATATCTGGAGGTGTGTGAAATAAACCATTTCTTTATATTTTACTTCTACTGTGCTATCCTAAAAAAACTAAAACATTTTTTAATAGCATTTTCTGCAGTTCTGTAGCTGTGCGATACAGCAGTTACATACTGTGGGTGTGTTGTGGTCTTGCAAAAAGCCCCATTTAGGGCCACAAAAATTATTTTGCAGTGTGTTATACATATCTGGACGTGTGTGAAATAAACTATTTCTATATATTTTTCTTCTACTGTGCTATCCTAAAAAAAAAACACATTTTTTTGAATAGCATTTTCTGCAGTTCTGTAGCTGTGCGATACAGCGGTTACGTACTGTGGGTGGGTTGTGGTCTTGCAAAAAGCCCCATTTAGGGCCACAAAAAATATTTTGCAGTGTGTTATGCATATCTGGAGGTGTGTGAAATATACAATTTCTATATATTTTTCTTCTGCTGTGCTATTTTAAAAAAGCAACTTTTTTTTGAATAGCATTTTCTGCAGTTCTGTAGCTGTGCGATACAGCGGTTACGTACTGTGGGTGTGTTGTGGTCTTGCAAAAAGCCCCATTTAGGGACACAAAAAATATTTTGCAGTGTGTTATACATATCCTGAGATGTGTGAAATAAACAATTTCTATATATTTTTCTTCTTCTGTGCTATCCTAAAAAAACATTTTTTTAATAGCGTTTTCTGCAGTTCTGTAGCTGTGCGATACAGCGGTTACATACTGTGGGTGTGTTGTGGTCTTGCATAAAGCCCCACTTAGGGCCACAAAAATTATTTTACAGTGTGTTATACATATCTGGAGGTGTGTGAAATAAACAATTTCTATATATTTTTCTAATACTGTGCTATCCTAAAAAAAAAAATTTTTTTGAATAGCATTTTCTGCAGTTCTGTAGCTGTGCGAAACAGCGGTTACGTACTGTAGGTTGGTTGTGGTCTTGCAAAAATCACCATTTAGGGCCACAAAAAATATTTTGCAGTGTGTTATGTATATCTGGAGGTGTGTGAAATAATAAATTTCTATATATATTTCTTCTACTGTACTATTTTAAAAAAGCAACATTTTTTGAATAGCATTTTCTGCAGTTCTGTAGCTGTGCGATACAGTGGTTACGTAATGTGGGTGGGTTGTGGTCTTGCAAAAAGCCCCATTTAGGGCCACAAAAATGATTTTGCAGTGTGTTATACATATCTGGAGGTGTGTGAAATAAACAATTTCTATATACTTTTTCTTCTACTGTGCTATCCTAAAAAAAAAATTTTTAATAGCATTTTCTGCAGTTCTGTAGCTGTGCTATACAGCAGTTATGCACTGTGGGTGGGTTGTGGTCTTGCAAAAATCCCCATTTAGGGCCACAAAAAATATTTTGCAGTGTGTTATACATATCTGGAGATGTGTGAAATAAACTATTTCTATACATTTTTCTTCTACTGTGCTATTATAAAAAAAGCAAAATTTTTTTTGTATAGCATTTTCCTGCAGTTCTGTAGCTGTGCGATACAGCAGTTACGTACTGTGGGTGAGTTGTGGTCTTGCAAAAATCACCATTTAGGGCCACAAAAAATATTTTGCAGTGTGTTATGCATATCTGGAGGTGTGTGAAATAAACAATTTCTATATATTTTTCTTCTACTGTGCTATTTCAAAAAAGCAAAATTTTTTTGAATAGCATTTTCTGCAGTTCTGTAGCTGTGTGATACAGCGGTTTCGTACTGTGGGTGGGTTGTGGTCTCGCAAAAAGCCCCATTTAGGGCCACAAAAATGATTTTGCAGTGTGTTATACATATCTGGAGGTGTGTGAAATAAACAATTTCTATATATTTTTCTTCTACTGTGCTATCCTAAAAAAAACAAAAAACAAATTTAATAGCATTTTCTGCAGTTCTGTAGCTGTGTGATACAGCAGTTACGCACTGTGGGTGGGTTGTGGTCTTGCAAAAAGCCAGATTTAGGGCCACAAAAAATATTTTGCAGTGTGTTATGCATATCTGGAGGTGTGTGAAATAAACAATTTCTATATATTTTTCTTCTACTGTGCTATTTTAAAAAAGCAAAATTTTTTTTGAATAGCATTTTCCTGCAGTTCTGTAGCTGTGCGATACAGCGGTTACGTACTGTGGGTGGGTTGTGGTCTTGCAAAAATCACCATTTAGGGCCACAAAAATGATTTTGCAGTGTGTTATACATATCTGGAGGTGTGTGAAATAAACAATTTCTACATATTTTTCTTCTACTGTGCTATCCTAAAAAAAACATTTTTTAATAGCATTTTCTGCTGTTCTGTAGATGTGCAATACAGTGGTTACGTACTGTGGGTGGGTTGTGGTCTTGCAAAAAGCCCCATTTAGGGCCACAAAAAATATTTTGCAGTGTGTTATGCATATCTGGAGGTGTGTGAAATAAACCATTTCTTTATATTTTACTTCTACTGTGCTATCCTAAAAAAACTAAAACATTTTTTAATAGCACTTTCTGCAGTTCTGTAGCTGTGCGATACAGCGGTTACGTACTGTGGGTGTGTTGTGGTCTTGCAAAAAGCCCCATTTAGGGCCACAAAAATTATTTTGCAGTGTGTTATACATATCTGGAGGTGTGTGAAATATACAATTTCTATATATTTTTCTTCTGCTGTGCTATTTTAAAAAAGCAACATTTTTTTTGAATAGCATTTTCTGCAGTTCTGTAGCTGTGCGATACCGCGGTTACGTACTGTGGGTGAGTTGTGGTCTTGCAAAAATCCCCATTTAGGGCCACAAAAAATATTTTGCAGTGTGTTATTTATATCTGGAGGTGTGTGAAATAAACAATTTCTATATATTTTTCTTCTACTGTGCTATCCTAAAAAAACAACATTTTTTTTGATTAGCATTTTCTGCAGTTCTGTAGCTGTGCGATACAGCAGTTACGTACTGTGGGTGGGTTGTGGTCTTGCAAAAAGCCCCATTTAGGGCCACAAAAAATAATTTGCAGTGTGTTATGTATATCTGGAGGTGTGTGAAATAAACAATTTCTATATATTTTTCTTCTACTGTGCTATTTTAAAAAAGCAACATTTTTTTAATAGCATTTTCTGCAGTTCTGTAGCTGTGTGATACAGCGGTTACGTTCTGTGGGTGGGTTGTGGTTTTGCAAAAAGCCCCATTTAGGGCCAAAAAAATGATTTTGCAGTGTGTTATACATATCTGGAGGTGTGTGAAATAAACAATTTCTATATATTTTTCTTCTACTGTGCTATCCTAAAAAAAAACATTTTTTAATAGCATTTTCTGCAGTTCTGTAGCTGTGCGATACAGCAGTTATGCACTGTGGGTGGGTTGTGGTCTTGCAAAAAGCCCCATTTAGGGCCACAAAAAATATTTTGCAGTGTGTTATACATATCTGGAGATGTGTGAAATAAACTATTTCTATAAATTTTTCTTCTACTGTGCTATTTTAAAAAAGCAACATTTTTTTTGAATAGCATTTTCCTGCAGTTCTGTAGCTGTGCGATACAGCAGTTACGTACTGTGGGTGAGTTGTGGTCTTGCAAAAATCACCATTTAGGGCCACAAAAAATATTTTGCAGTTTGTTATGCATATCTGGAGGTGTGTGAAATAAACAATTTCTATATATTTTTCTTCTACTGTGCTATTTCAAAAAAGCAAAATTTTTTTGAATAGCATTTTCTGCAGTTCTGTAGCTGTGTGATACAGCGGTTTCGTACTGTGGGTGGGTTGTGGTCTCGCAAAAAGCCCCATTTAGGGCCACAAAAATGATTTTGCAGTGTGTTATACATATCTGGAGGTGTGTGAAATAAACAATTTCTATATATTTTTCTTCTACTGTGCTATCCTAAAAAAACAAAAAACAAATTTAATAGCATTTTCTGCAGTTCTGTAGCTGTGCGATACAGCAGTTACGCACTGTGGGTGGGTTGTGGTCTTGCAAAAAGCCAGATTTAGGGCCACAAAAAATATTTTGCAGTGTGTTATGCATATCTGGAGGTGTGTGAAATAAACAATTTCTATATATTTTTCTTCTACTGTGCTATTTTAAAAAAGCAAAATTTTTTTTGAATAGCATTTTCCTGCAGTTCTGTAGCTGTGCGATACAGCGGTTACGTACTGTGGGTGGGTTGTGGTCTTGCAAAAATCACCATTTAGGGCCACAAAAATGATTTTGCAGTGTGTTATACATATCTGGAGGTGTGTGAAATAAACAATTTCTATATATTTTTCTTCTACTGTGCTATCCTAAAAAAAACATTTTTTAATAGCATTTTCTGCTGTTCTGTAGATGTGCAATACAGTGGTTACGTACTGTGGGTGGGTTGTGGTCTTGCAAAAAGCCCCATTTAGGGCCACAAAAAATATTTTGCAGTGTGTTATGCATATCTGGAGGTGTGTGAAATAAACCATTTCTTTATATTTTACTTCTACTGTGCTATCCTAAAAAAACTAAAACATTTTTTAATAGCATTTTCTGCAGTTCTGTAGCTGTGCGATACAGCGGTTACGTACTGTGGGTGTGTTGTGGTCTTGCAAAAAGCCCCATTTAGGGCCACAAAAATTATTTTGCAGTGTGTTATACATATCTGGACATGTGTGAAATAAACTATTTCTATATATTTTTCTTCTACTGTGCTATCCTAAAAAAAAAAACATTTTTTTTAATAGCATTTTCTGCAGTTCTGTAGCTGTGCGATACAGCGGTTACGTACTGTGGGTGGGTTGTGGTCTTGCAAAAAGCCCCATTTAGGGCCACAAAAAATATTTTGCAGTGTGTTATGCATATCTGGAGGTGTGTGAAATATACAATTTCTATATATTTTTCTTCTGCTGTGCTATTTTAAAAAAGCAACATTTTTTTTGAATAGCATTTTCTGCAGTTCTGTAGCTGTGCGATACCGCGGTTACGTACTGTGGGTGAGTTGTGGTCTTGCAAAAATCCCCATTTAGGGCCACAAAAAATATTTTGCAGTGTGTTATTTATATCTGGAGGTGTGTGAAATAAACAATTTCTATATATTTTTCTTCTACTGTGCTATCCTAAAAAAACAACATTTTTTTTGATTAGCATTTTCTGCAGTTCTGTAGCTGTGTGATACAGCGGTTACGTTCTGTGGGTGGGTTGTGGTTTTGCAAAAAGCCCAATTTAGGGCCAAAAAAATGATTTTGCAGTGTGTTATACATATCTGGAGGTGTGTGAAATAAACAATTTCTATATATTTTTCTTCTACTGTGCTATCCTAAAAAAAAACATTTTTTAATAGCATTTTCTGCAGTTCTGTAGCTGTGCGATACAGCAGTTATGCACTGTGGGTGGGTTGTGGTCTTGCAAAAAGCCCCATTTAGGGCCACAAAAAATATTTTGCAGTGTGTTATACATATCTGGAGATGTGTGAAATAAACTATTTCTATAAATTTTTCTTCTACTGTGCTATTTTAAAAAAGCAACATTTTTTTTGAATAGCATTTTCCTGCAGTTCTGTAGCTGTGCGATACAGCAGTTACGTACTGTGGGTGAGTTGTGGTCTTGCAAAAATCACCATTTAGGGCCACAAAAAATATTTTGCAGTGTGTTATGCATATCTGGAGGTGTGTGAAATAAACAATTTCTATATATTTTTCTTCTACTGTGCTATTTCAAAAAAGCCAAATTTTTTTGAATAGCATTTTCTGCAGTTCTGTAGCTGTGTGATACAGCGGTTTCGTACTGTGGGTGGGTTGTGGTCTTGCAAAAAGCCCCATTTAGGGCCACAAAAATGATTTTGCAGTGTGTTATACATATCTGGAGGTGTGTGAAATAAACAATTTCTATATATTTTTCTTCTACTGTGCTATCCTAAAAAAACAAAAAACAAATTTAATAGCATTTTCTGCAGTTCTGTAGCTGTGCGATACAGCAGTTACGCACTGTGGGTGGGTTGTGGTCTTGCAAAAAGCCCCATTTAGGGCCACAAAAAATATTTTGCAGTGTGTTATGCATATCTGGAGGTGTGTGAAATAAACAATTTCTATATATTTTTCTTCTACTGTGCTATTTTAAAAAAGCAAATTTTTTTTGAATAGCATTTTCCTGCAGTTCTGTAGCTGTGCGATACAGCGGTTACGTACTGTGGGTGGGTTGTGGTCTTGCAAAAATCACCATTTAGGGCCACAAAAATGATTTTGCAGTGTGTTATACATATCTGGAGGTGTGTGAAATAAACAATTTCTATATATTTTCTTCTACTGTGCTATCCTAAAAAAAACATTTTTTAATAGCATTTTCTGCTGTTCTGTAGATGTGCAATACAGTGGTTACGTACTGTGGGTGGGTTGTGGTCTTGCAAAAAGCCCCATTTAGGGCCACAAATAATATTTTGCAGTGTGTTATGCATATCTGGAGGTGTGTGAAATAAACCATTTCTTTATATTTTACTTCTACTGTGCTATCCTAAAAAAACTAAAACATTTTTTAATAGCATTTTCTGCAGTTCTGTAGCTGTGCGATACAGCAGTTACATACTGTGGGTGTGTTGTGGTCTTGCAAAAAGCCCCATTTAGGGCCACAAAAATTATTTTGCAGTGTGTTATACATATCTGGACGTGTGTGAAATAAACTATTTCTATATATTTTTCTTCTACTGTGCTATCCTAAAAAAAAACACATTTTTTTGAATAGCATTTTCTGCAGTTCTGTAGCTGTGCGATACAGCGGTTACGTACTGTGGGTGGGTTGTGGTCTTGCAAAAAGCCCCATTTAGGGCCACAAAAAATATTTTGCAGTGTGTTATGCATATCTGGAGGTGTGTGAAATATACAATTTCTATATATTTTTCTTCTGCTGTGCTATTTTAAAAAAGCAACATTTTTTTTGAATAGCATTTTCTGCAGTTCTGTAGCTGTGCGATACAGCGGTTACGTACTGTGGGTGTGTTGTGGTCTTGCAAAAAGCCCCATTTAGGGACACAAAAAATATTTTGCAGTGTGTTATACATATCCTGAGATGTGTGAAATAAACAATTTCTATATATTTTTCTTCTTCTGTGCTATCCTAAAAAAACATTTTTTTAATAGCGTTTTCTGCAGTTCTGTAGCTGTGCGATACAGCGGTTACATACTGTGGGTGTGTTGTGGTCTTGCATAAAGCCCCACTTAGGGCCACAAAAATTATTTTACAGTGTGTTATACATATCTGGAGGTGTGTGAAATAAACAATTTCTATATATTTTTCTAATACTGTGCTATCCTAAAAAAAAAATTTTTTTGAATAGCATTTTCTGCAGTTCTGTAGCTGTGCGAAACAGCGGTTACGTACTGTAGGTTGGTTGTGGTCTTGCAAAAATCACCATTTAGGGCCACAAAAAATATTTTGCAGTGTGTTATGTATATCTGGAGGTGTGTGAAATAATACATTTCTATATATATTTCTTCTACTGTGCTATTTTAAAAAAGCAACATTTTTTGAATAGCATTTTCTGCAGTTCTGTAGCTGTGCGATACAGTGGTTACGTAATGTGGGTGGGTTGTGGTCTTGCAAAAAGCCCCATTTAGGGCCACAAAAATGATTTTGCAGTGTGTTATACATATCTGGAGGTGTGTGAAATAAACAATTTCTATATACTTTTTCTTCTACTGTGCTATCCTAAAAAAAAAATTTTTAATAGCATTTTCTGCAGTTCTGTAGCTGTGCGATACAGCAGTTATGCACTGTGGGTGGGTTGTGGTCTTGCAAAAATCCCCATTTAGGGCCACAAAAAATATTTTGCAGTGTGTTATACATATCTGGAGATGTGTGAAATAAACTATTTCTATACATTTTTCTTCTACTGTGCTATTATAAAAAAAGCAACATTTTTTTTGAATAGCATTTTCCTGCAGTTCTGTAGCTGTGCGATACAGCAGTTACGTACTGTGGGTGAGTTGTGGTCTTGCAAAAATCACCATTTAGGGCCACAAAAAATATTTTGCAGTGTGTTATGCATATCTGGAGGTGTGTGAAATAAACAATTTCTATATATTTTTCTTCTACTGTGCTATTTCAAAAAAGCAAAATTTTTTTGAATAGCATTTTCTGCAGTTCTGTAGCTGTGTGATACAGCGGTTTCGTACTGTGGGTGGGTTGTGGTCTCGCAAAAAGCCCCATTTAGGGCCACAAAAATGATTTTGCAGTATGTTATACATATCTGGAGGTGTGTGAAATAAACAATTTCTATATATTTTTCTTCTACTGTGCTATCCTAAAAAAACAAAAAACAAATTTAATAGCATTTTCTGCAGTTCTGTAGCTGTGCGATACAGCAGTTACGCACTGTGGGTGGGTTGTGGTCTTGCAAAAAGCCAGATTTAGGGCCACAAAAAATATTTTGCAGTGTGTTATGCATATCTGGAGGTGTGTGAAATAAACAATTTCTATATATTTTTCTTCTACTGTGCTATTTTAAAAAAGCAAAATTTTTTTTGAATAGCATTTTCCTGCAGTTCTGTAGCTGTGCGATACAGCGGTTACGTACTGTGGGTGGGTTGTGGTCTTGCAAAAATCACCATTTAGGGCCACAAAAATGATTTTGCAGTGTGTTATACATATCTGGAGGTGTGTGAAATAAACAATTTCTATATATTTTTCTTCTACTGTGCTATCCTAAAAAAAACATTTTTTAATAGCATTTTCTGCTGTTCTGTAGATGTGCAATACAGTGGTTACGTACTGTGGGTGGGTTGTGGTCTTGCAAAAAGCCCCATTTAGGGCCACAAAAAATATTTTGCAGTGTGTTATGCATATCTGGAGGTGTGTGAAATAAACCATTTCTTTATATTTTACTTCTACTGTGCTATCCTAAAAAAACTAAAACATTTTTTAATAGCATTTTCTGCAGTTCTGTAGCTGTGCGATACAGCGGTTACGTACTGTGGGTGTGTTGTGGTTTTGCAAAAAGCCCCATTTAGGGCCACAAAAATTATTTTGCAGTGTGTTATACATATCTGGACATGTGTGAAATAAACTATTTCTATATATTTTTCTTCTACTGTGCTATCCTAAAAAAAAAAACATTTTTTTTAATAGCATTTTCTGCAGTTCTGTAGCTGTGCGATACAGCGGTTACGTACTGTGGGTGGGTTGTGGTCTTGCAAAAAGCCCCATTAAGGGCCACAAAAAATATTTTGCAGTGTGTTATGCATATCTGGAGGTGTGTGAAATATACAATTTCTATATATTTTTCTTCTGCTGTGCTATTTTAAAAAAGCAACATTTTTTTTGAATAGCATTTTCTGCAGTTCTGTAGCTGTGCGATACCGCGGTTACGTACTGTGGGTGAGTTGTGGTCTTGCAAAAATCCCCATTTAGGGCCACAAAAAATATTTTGCAGTGTGTTATTTATATCTGGAGGTGTGTGAAATAAACAATTTCTATATATTTTTCTTCTACTGTGCTATCCTAAAAAAACAACATTTTTTTTTGATTAGCATTTTCTGCAGTTCTGTAGCTGTGCGATACAGCAGTTACGTACTGTGGGTGGGTTGTGGTCTTGCAAAAAGCCCCATTTAGGGCCACAAAAAATAATTTGCAGTGTGTTATGTATATCTGGAGGTGTGTGAAATAAACAATTTCTATATATTTTTCTTCTACTGTGCTATTTTAAAAAAGCAACATTTTTTTAATAGCATTTTCTGCAGTTCTGTAGCTGTGTGATACAGCGGTTACATTCTGTGGGTGGGTTGTGGTTTTGCAAAAAGCCCCATTTAGGGCCAAAAAAATGATTTTGCAGTGTGTTATACATATCTGGAGGTGTGTGAAATAAACAATTTCTATATATTTTTCTTCTACTGTGCTATCCTAAAAAAAAACATTTTTTAATAGCATTTTCTGCAGTTCTGTAGCTGTGCGATACAGCAGTTATGCACTGTGGGTGGGTTGTGGTCTTGCAAAAAGCCCCATTTAGGGCCACAAAAAATATTTTGCAGTGTGTTATACATATCTGGAGATGTGTGAAATAAACTATTTCTATACATTTTTCTTCTACTGTGCTATTTTAAAAAAGCAACATTTTTTTTTGAATAGCATTTTCCTGCAGTTCTGTAGCTGTGCGATACAGCAGTTACGTACTGTGGGTGAGTTGTGGTCTTGCAAAAATCACCATTTAGGGCCACAAAAAATATTTTGCAGTGTGTTATGCATATCTGGAGGTGTGTGAAATAAACAATTTCTATATATTTTTCTTCTACTGTGCTATTTCAAAAAAGCAAAATTTTTTTGAATAGCATTTTCTGCAGTTCTGTAGCTGTGTGATACAGCGGTTTCGTACTGTGGGTGGGTTGTGGTCTTGCAAAAAGCCCCATTTAGGGCCACAAAAATGATTTTGCAGTGTGTTATACATATCTGGAGGTGTGTGAAATAAACAATTTCTATATATTTTTCTTCTACTGTGCTATCCTAAAAAAACAAAAAACAAATTTAATAGCATTTTCTGCAGTTCTGTAGCTGTGCGATACAGCAGTTACGCACTGTGGGTGGGTTGTGGTCTTGCAAAAAGCCCCATTTAGGGCCACAAAAAATATTTTGCAGTGTGTTATGCATATCTGGAGGTGTGTGAAATAAACCATTTCTTTATATTTTACTTCTACTGTGCTATCCTAAAAAAACTAAAACATTTTTTAATAGCATTTTCTGCAGTTCTGTAGCTGTGCGATACAGCAGTTACGTACTGTGGGTGTGTTGTGGTCTTGCAAAAAGCCCCATTTAGGGCCACAAAAATTATTTTGCACTGTGTTATACATATCTGGACGTGTGTGAAATAAACTATTTCTATATATTTTTCTTCTACTGTGCTATCCTAAAAAAAAACACATTTTTTTTAATAGCATTTTCTGCAGTTCTGTAGCTGTGCGATACAGCGGTTACGTACTGTGGGTGGGTTGTGGTCTTGCAAAAAGCCCCATTTAGGGCCACAAAAAATATTTTGCAGTGTGTTATGCATATCTGGAGGTGTGTGAAATATACAATTTCTATATATTTTTCTTCTGCTGTGCTATTTTAAAAAAGCAACATTTTTTTTGAATAGCATTTTCTGCAGTTCTGTAGCTGTGCGATACAGCGGTTACGTACTGTGGGTGTGTTGTGGTCTTGCAAAAAGCCCCATTTAGGGACACAAAAAATATTTTGCAGTGTGTTATACATATCCTGAGGTGTGTGAAATAAACAATTTCTATATATTTTTCTTCTACTGTGCTATCCTAAAAAAACATTTTTTTTAATAGCGTTTTCTGCAGTTCTGTAGCTGTGCGATACAGCGGTTACGTACTGTGGGTGTGTTGTGGTCTTGCAAAAAGCCCCATTTAGGGACACAAAAAATATTTTGCAGTGTGTTATACATATCCTGAGGTGTGTGAAATAAACAATTTCTATATATTTTTCTTCTACTGTGCTATCCTAAAAAAAACTATTTTTTTGAATAGCATTTTCTGCAGTTCTGTAGCTGTGCGATACAGCGGTTACGTACTGTGGGTGAGTTTTGGTCTTGCAAAAAGCCCCATTTAGGGCCACAAAAAATATTTTGCAGTGTGTTATGCATATCTGGAGGTGTGTGAAATAAACCATTTCTATACATTTTTCTTCTACTGTGCTATCCTAAAAAATCAAACATTTTTTTTGAATAGCATTTTCTGCAGTTCTGTAGCTGTGCGATCCAGCGGTTACGTAATGTGGGTGGGTTGTGGTCTTGCAAAAAGCCCCATTTAGGGCCACAAAAAATATTTTGCAGTGTGTTATGCATATCTGGAGGTGTGTGAAATAAACAATTTCAATATATTTTTATTCTACTGTGCTATCCTAAAAAAACATTTTTTTTTAATAGCGTTCTCTGCAGTTCTGTAGCTGTGTGATACAGCGGTTACGTACTGTGGGTGTGTTGTGGTCTTGCAAAAATCACCATTTAGGGCCACAAAAAATATTTTGCAGTGTGTTATGCATATCTGGAGGTGTGTGAAATAAACAATTTCTATATATTTTTCTTCTACTGTGCTATTTAAAAAAAGCAACATTTTTTTGAATAGCATTTTCTGCAGTTCTGTAGCTGTGCAATACAGTGGTTACGTACTGTGGGTGGGTTGTGGTCTTGCAAAAAGCCCCATTTAGGGCCACAAAAAATATTTTGCAGTGTGTTATGCATATCTGGAGGTGTGTGAAATAAACAATTTCTATATATTTTTCTTCTGCTGTGCTATTTTAAAAAAGCAACATTTTTTTTGAATAGCATTTTCTGCAGTTCTGTAGCTGTGCGATACAGCGGTTACGTAGTGTGGGTGTGTTGTGGTCTTGCAAAAAGCCCCATTTAGGGACACAAAAAATATTTTGCAGTGTGTTATACATATCCTGAGGTGTGTGAAATAAACAATTTCTATATATTTTTCTTCTACTGTGCTATCCTAAAAAAAACTATTTTTTTTAATAGCATTTTCTGCAGTTCTGTAGCTGTGCGATACAGCGGTTACGTACTGTGGGTGAGTTTTGGTCTTGCAAAAAGCCCCATTTAGGGCCACAAAAAATATTTTGCAGTGTGTTATGCATATCTGGAGGTGTGTGAAATAAACCATTTCTATACATTTTTCTTCTACTGTGCTATCCTAAAAAATCAAACATTTTTTTTGAATAGCATTTTCTGCAGTTCTGTAGCTGTGCGATCCAGCGGTTACGTAATGTGGGTGGGTTGTGGTCTTGCAAAAAGCCCCATTTAGGGCCACAAAAAATATTTTGCAGTGTGTTATGCATATCTGGAGGTGTGTGAAATAAACAATTTCAATATATTTTTATTCTACTGTGCTATCCTAAAAAAACATTTTTTTTTAATAGCGTTCTCTGCAGTTCTGTAGCTGTGTGATACAGCGGTTACGTACTGTGGGTGTGTTGTGGTCTTGCAAAAATCACCATTTAGGGCCACAAAAAATATTTTGCAGTGTGTTATGCATATCTGGAGGTGTGTGAAATAAACAATTTCTATATATTTTTCTTCTACTCTGCTATCTTAAAAAAGCAAATTTTTTTTGAATAGCATTTTCCTGCAGTTCTGTAGCTGTGTGATACAGCGGTTACGTACTGTGGGTGGGTTGTGGTCTTGCAAAAATCACCATTTAGGGCCACAAAAATGATTTTGCAGTGTGTTATACATATCTGGAGGTGTGTGAAATAAACAATTTCTATATATTTTCTTCTACTGTGCTATCCTAAAAAAAAAATTTTTAATAGCATTTTCTGCTGTTCTGTAGATGTGCAATACAGTGGTTACGTACTGTGGGTGGGTTGTGGTCTTGCAAAAAGCCCCATTTAGGGCCACAAAAAATATTTTGCAGTGTGTTATGCATATCTGGAGGTGTGTGAAATAAACCATTTCTTTATATTTTACTTCTACTGTGCTATCCTAAAAAAACTAAAACATTTTTTAATAGCATTTTCTGCAGTTCTGTAGCTGTGCGATACAGCAGTTACGTACTGTGGGTGTGTTGTGGTCTTGCAAAAAGCCCCATTTAGGGCCACAAAAATTATTTTGCACTGTGTTATACATATCTGGACGTGTGTGAAATAAACTATTTCTATATATTTTTCTTCTACTGTGCTATCCTAAAAAAAAACTCATTTTTTTTAATAGCATTTTCTGCAGTTCTGTAGCTGTGCGATACAGCGGTTACGTACTGTGGGTGGGTTGTGGTCTTGCAAAAAGCCCCATTTAGGGCCACAAAAAATATTTTGCAGTGTGTTATGCATATCTGGAGGTGTGTGAAATATACAATTTCTATATATTTTTCTTCTGCTGTGCTATTTTAAAAAAGCAACATTTTTTTTGAATAGCATTTTCTGCAGTTCTGTAGCTGTGCGATACAGCGGTTACGTACTGTGGGTGTGTTGTGGTCTTGCAAAAAGCCCCATTTAGGGACACAAAAAATATTTTACAGTGTGTTATACATATCCTGAGGTGTGTGAAATAAACAATTTCTATATATTTTTCTTCTACTGTGCTATCCTAAAAAAACATTTTTTTTAATAGCGTTTTCTGCAGTTCTGTAGCTGTGCGATACAGCGGTTACATACTGTGGGTGTGTTGTGGTCTTGCATGAAGCCCCACTTAGGGCCACAAAAATTATTTTACAGTGTGTTATACATATCTGGAGGTGTGTGAAATAAACAATTTCTATATATTTTTCTAATACTGTGCTATCCTAAAAAAAAAATTTTTTTGAATAGCATTTTCTGCAGTTCTGTAGCTGTGCGAGACAGCGGTTACGTACTGTAGGTTGGTTGTGGTCTTGCAAAAATCACCATTTAGGGCCACAAAAAATATTTTGCAGTGTGTTATGTATATCTGGAGGTGTGTGAAATAATAAATTTCTATATATATTTCTTCTACTGTGCTATTTTAAAAAAGCAACATTTTTTGAATAGCATTTTCTGCAGTTCTGTAGCTGTGCGATACAGTGGTTACGTAATGTGGGTGGGTTGTGGTCTTGCAAAAAGCCCCATTTAGGGCCACAAAAATGATTTTGCAGTGTGTTATACATATCTGGAGGTGTGTGAAATAAACAATTTCTATATATTTTTCTTCTACTGTGCTATCCTAAAAAAACATTTTTTTAATAGCATTTTCTGAAGTTCTGTAGCTGTGCGATACAGCAGTTACACACTGTGGGTGGGTTGTGGTCTTGCAAAAAGCCCCATTTAGGGCCACAAAAAATATTTTGCAGTGTGTTATGCATATCTGGAGGTATGTGAAATAAACAATTTCTATATATTTTTCTTCTACTGTGCTATTTTAAAAAAGCAACATTTTTTTTGAATAGCATTTTCCTGCAGTTCTGTAGCTGTGCGATACAGCGGTTACATACTGTGGGTGGGTTGTGGTCTTGCAAAAAGCCCCACTTAGGGCCACAAAAAATATTTTGCAGTGTGTTATGCATATCTGGAGGTGTGTGAAATAAACAATTTCTATATATTTTTCTTCTACTGTGCTATTTAAAAAAAGCAACATTTTTTTGAATAGCATTTTCTGCAGTTCTGTAGCTGTGCAATACAGTGGTTACGTACTGTGGGTGGGTTGTGGTCTTGCAAAAAGCCCCATTTAGGGCCACAAAAAATATTTTGCAGTGTGTTATGCATATCTGGAGGTGTGTGAAATAAACCATTTCTTTATATTTTACTTCTACTGTGCTATCCTAAAAAAACTAAAACATTTTTTAATAGCATTTTCTGCAGTTCTGTAGCTGTGCGATACAGCGGTAACATACTGTGGGTGTTGTGGTCTTGCAAAAAGCCCCATTTAGGGCCACAATTTTTTTTTGCAGCGTGTTATACATATCTGGACGTGTGTGAAATATACTATTTCTAGATATTTTTCTTCTACTGTGCTATCCTAAAAAAACAACATTTTTTTAATAGCATTTTCTGCAGTTCTGTAGCTGTGCGATACAGCGGTTACGTACTGTGGGTGGGTCACAAAAAATATTTTTTGGGCCACAAAAAATATTTTGCAGTGTGTTATGCATATCTGGAGGTGTGTGAAATAAACAATTTCTATATATTTTTCTTCTGCTGTGCTATTTTAAAAAAGCAACATTTTTTTTGAATAGCATTTTCTGCAGTTCTGTAGCTGTGCGATACAGCGGTTACGTACTGTGGGTGTGTTGTGGTCTTGCAAAAAGCCCCATTTAGGGACACAAAAAATATTTTGCAGTGTGTTATACATATCCTGAGGTGTGTGAAATAAACAATTTCTATATATTTTTCTTCTACTGTGCTATCCTAAAAAAAACTATTTTTTTAATAGCATTTTCTGCAGTTCTGTAGCTGTGCGATACAGCGGTTACGTACTGTGGGTGAGTTTTGGTCTTGCAAAAAGCCCCATTTAGGGCCACAAAAAATATTTTGCAGTGTGTTATGCATATCTGGAGGTGTGTGAAATAAACCATTTCTATACATTTTTCTTCTACTGTGCTATCCTAAAAAATCAAACATTTTTTTTGAATAGCATTTTCTGCAGTTCTGTAGCTGTGCGATCCAGCGGTTACGTAATGTGGGTGGGTTGTGGTCTTGCAAAAAGCCCCATTTAGGGCCACAAAAAATATTTTGCAGTGTGTTATGCATATCTGGAGGTGTGTGAAATAAACAATTTCAATATATTTTTATTCTACTGTGCTATCCTAAAAAAACATTTTTTTTTAATAGCGTTCTCTGCAGTTCTGTAGCTGTGTGATACAGCGGTTACGTACTGTGGGTGTGTTGTGGTCTTGCAAAAATCACCATTTAGGGCCACAAAAAATATTTTGCAGTGTGTTATGCATATCTGGAGGTGTGTGAAATAAACAATTTCTATATATTTTTCTTCTACTGTGCTATTTAAAAAAAGCAACATTTTTTTGAATAGCATTTTCTGCAGTTCTGTAGCTGTGCAATACAGTGGTTACGTACTGTGGGTGGGTTGTGGTCTTGCAAAAAGCCCCATTTAGGGCCACAAAAAATATTTTGCAGTGTGTTATGCATATCTGGAGGTGTGTGAAATAAACAATTTCTATATATTTTTCTTCTGCTGTGCTATTTTAAAAAAGCAAAATTTTTTTTGAATAGCATTTTCTGCAGTTCTGTAGCTGTGCGATACAGCGGTTACGTAGTGTGGGTGTGTTGTGGTCTTGCAAAAAGCCCCATTTAGGGACACAAAAAATATTTTGCAGTGTGTTATACATATCCTGAGGTGTGTGAAATAAACAATTTCTATATATTTTTCTTCTACTGTGCTATCCTAAAAAAAACTATTTTTTTTAATAGCATTTTCTGCAGTTCTGTAGCTGTGCGATACAGCGGTTACGTACTGTGGGTGAGTTTTGGTCTTGCAAAAAGCCCCATTTAGGGCCACAAAAAATATTTTGCAGTGTGTTATGCATATCTGGAGGTGTGTGAAATAAACCATTTCTATACATTTTTCTTCTACTGTGCTATCCTAAAAAATCAAACATTTTTTTTGAATAGCATTTTCTGCAGTTCTGTAGCTGTGCGATCCAGCGGTTACGTAATGTGGGTGGGTTGTGGTCTTGCAAAAAGCCCCATTTAGGGCCACAAAAAATATTTTGCAGTGTGTTATGCATATCTGGAGGTGTGTGAAATAAACAATTTCAATATATTTTTATTCTACTGTGCTATCCTAAAAAAACATTTTTTTTTAATAGCGTTCTCTGCAGTTCTGTAGCTGTGTGATACAGCGGTTACGTACTGTGGGTGTGTTGTGGTCTTGCAAAAATCACCATTTAGGGCCACAAAAAATATTTTGCAGTGTGTTATGCATATCTGGAGGTGTGTGAAATAAACAATTTCTATATATTTTTCTTCTACTGTGCTATTTAAAAAAAGCAACATTTTTTTGAATAGCATTTTCTGCAGTTCTGTAGCTGTGCAATACAGTGGTTACGTACTGTGGGTGGGTTGTGGTCTTGCAAAAAGCCCCATTTAGGGCCACAAAAAATATTTTGCAGTGTGTTATGCATATCTGGAGGTGTGTGAAATAAACAATTTCTATATATTTTTCTTCTACTGTGCTATTTTAAAAAAGCAATTTTTTTTTAATAGCATTTTCTGCAGTTCTGTAGCTGTGCGATACAGCGGTTATGTACTGTGGGTGGGTTGTGGTCTTGCAAAAAGCCCTATTTAGGGCCACAAAAAATATTTTGCAGTGTGTTATGCATATCTGGATGTGTGTGAAATAAACAATTTATATATTTTTCTTCTACTGTGCCATCCTAAAAAAACAACATTCTTTTTTTAATAGCATTTTCTGCAGTTCTGAAGCTGTGCGATACAGCGGTTAATTACTGTGGGTGGGTTGTGGTCTTGCAAAAAGCCGCATTTAGGGCCACAAAAATTATTTTGCAGTGTGTTATACATATCTGGAGGTGTGTGAAATAATACATTTCTATATATATTTCTTCTACTGTGCTATTTTAAAAAAGCAACATTTTTTGGAATAGCATTTTCTGCAGTTCTGTAGCTGTGCGATACAGTGGTTACATAATGTGGGTGGGTTGTGGTCTTGCAAAAAGCCCCATTTAGGGCCACAAAAAATATTTTGCAGTGTGTTATGCATATCTGGAGGTGTGTGAAATAAACAATTTCTATATATTTTTCTTCTACTGTGCTATTTTAAAAAAGCAACGTTTTTTTTGAATAGCATTTTCCTGCAGTTCTGTAGCTGTGCGATACAGCGGTTACGTACTGTGGGTGAGTTGTGGTCTTGCAAAAATCACCATTTAGGGCCACAAAAAATATTTTGCAGTGTGTTATGCATATCTGGAGGTGTGTGAAATAAACAATTTCTATATATTTTTCTTCTACTGTGCTATTCTAAAAAAGCAAAATTTTTTTGGAATAGCATTTTCTGCAGTTCTGTAGCTGTGTGATACAGCGGTTACGTACTGTGGGTGGGTTGCGGTCTTGCAAAAAGCCCCATTTAGGGCCACAAAAATGATTTTGCAGTGTGTTATACATATCTGGAGGTGTGTGAAATAAACAATTTCTATATATTTTTCTTCTACTGTACTATCCAAAAAAACTATTTTTTTTTTAATAGCATTTTCTGCAGTTCTGTAGCTGTGCGATACAGCGGTTATGTACTGTGTTTGGGTTGTGGTCTTGCAAAAAGCCCCATTTAGGGCCACAAAAATATTTTGCAGTGTGTTATGCATATCTGGAGGTGTGTGAAATAAACAATTTCTATATATTTTTCTTCTGCTGTGCTATTTTAAAAAAGCAACATTTTTTTGAATAGCATTTTCTGCAGTTCTGTAGCTGTGCGATCCAGCGGTTATGTACTGTGGGTGGGTTGTGGTCTTGCAAAAAGCCCCATTTAGGGCCACAAAAAATATTTTGCAGTGTGTTATGCATATCTGGAGGTTTGTGAAATAAACTATTTCTATATATTTTTCTTCTACTGTGAAATCCTAAAAAAAACTTTTTTTAATAGCATTTTCTGCAGTTCTGTAGCTGCGCTATACAGCAGTTACGCACTGTGGGTGGGTTGTGGTCTTGCAAAAAGCCCCATTTAGGGCCACAAAAAATATTTTGCAGTGTGTTATGCATATCTGGAGGTATGTGAAATAAACAATTTCTAGATATTTTTCTTCTACTGTGCTATTTTAAAAAAGCAACATTTTATTTGAATAGCATTTCCCTGCAGTTCTGTAGCTGTGCGATACAGCGGTTACGTACTGTGGATGAGTTGTGGTCTTGCAAAAATCCCCATTTAGGGCCACAAAAAATATTTTGCAGTGTGTTATACATATCTGGAGGTGTGTGAAATAAACTATTTCTATATATTTTTCTTCTACTGTGCTATCCTACAAAAACAATTTTTTTTTATTAATAGCAATTTCTGCAGTTCTGTAGCTGTGCGATACAGCGGTTACATACTGTGGGTGAGTTGTGGTCTTGCAAAAAGCCCCACTTAGGGCCACAAAAAATATTTTGCAGTGTGTTAGGCATATCTGGAGGTGTGTGAAATAAACAATTTCTATATATTTTTCTTCTACTGTGCTATTTAAAAAAAGCAACATTTTTTTGAATAGCATTTTCTGCAGTTCTGTAGCTGCGCTATACAGCAGTTACGCACTGTGGGTGGGTTGTGGTCTTGCAAAAAGCCCCATTTAGGGCCACAAAAAATATTTTGCAGTGTGTTATGCATATCTGGAGGTATGTGAAATAAACAATTTCTAGATATTTTTCTTCTACTGTGCTATTTTAAAAAAGCAACATTTTATTTGAATAGCATTTCCCTGCAGTTCTGTAGCTGTGCGATACAGCGGTTACGTACTGTGGATGAGTTGTGGTCTTGCAAAAATCCCCATTTAGGGCCACAAAAAATATTTTGCAGTGTGTTATACATATCTGGAGGTGTGTGAAATAAACAATTTCTATATATTTTTCTTCTACTGTGCTATCCTACAAAAACAAATTTTTTTTATTAATAGCAATTTCTGCAGTTCTGTAGCTGTGCGATACAGCGGTTACATACTGTGGGTGAGTTGTGGTCTTGCAAAAAGCCCCACTTAGGGCCACAAAAAATATTTTGCAGTGTGTTAGGCATATCTGGAGGTGTGTGAAATAAACAATTTCTATATATTTTTCTTCTACTGTGCTATTTAAAAAAGCAACATTTTTTTGAATAGCATTTTCTGCAGTTCTGTAACTGTGTGATACAGCGGTTACGTACTGTGGGTGGGTTGTGGTCTTGCAAAAAGCCCCATTTAGTGCCGCAAAAAATTATTTGCAGTGTGTTATGTATATCTGGAGGTGTGTGAAATAATACATTTCTATATATATTTCTTCTACTGTGCTATTTTAAAAAAGCAACATTTTTTGGAATAGCATTTTCTGCAGTTCTGTAGCTGTGCGATACAGTGGTTACATAATGTGGGTGGGTTGTGGTCTTGCAAAAAGCCCCATTTAGGGCCACAAAAAATATTTTGCAGTGTGTTATATATATCTGGAGGTGTGTGAAATAAACAATTTCTATATATTTTTCTTCTACTGTGCTATCCTAAAAAAACAACATTTTTTTTAATAGCATTTTCTGCAGTTCTGTAGCTGTGCGATACAGCGGTTGCGTACTGTGGGTGAGTTGTGGTCTTGCAAAAATCCCCATTTAGGGCCACAAAAAATATTTTGCAGTGTGTTATTTATATCTGGAGGTGTGTGAAATAAACAATTTCTATATATTTTTCTAATACTGTGCTATCCTAAAAAAAATAATTTTTTGAATAGCATTTTCTGCAGTTCTGTAGCTGTGCGAAACAGCGGTTACGTACTGTAGGTTGGTTGTGGTCTTGGAAAAATCACCATTTAGGGCCACAAAAAATATTTTGCAGTGTGTTATGTATATCTGGAGGTGTGTGAAATAATAAATTTCTATATATATTTCTTCTACTGTGCTATTTTAAAAAAGCAACATTTTTTGAATAGCATTTTCTGCAGTTCTGTAGCTGTGCGATACAGTGGTTACGTAATGTGGGTGGGTTGTGGTCTTGCAAAAAGCCCCATTTAGGGCCACAAAAAATATTTTGCAGTGTGTTATGCATATCTGGAGGTGTGTGAAATAAACCATTTCTTTATATTTTACTTCTACTGTGCTATCCTAAAAAAACTAAAACATTTTTTAATAGCATTTTCTGCAGTTCTGTAGCTGTGCGATACAGCGGTAACATACTGTGGGTGTTGTGGTCTTGCAAAAAGCCCCATTTAGGGCCACAAATTTTTTTTGCAGTGTGTTATACATATCAGGACTTGTGTGAAATATACTATTTCTAGATATTTTTCTTCTACTGTGCTATCCTAAAAAAACAAAATTTTTTTAATAGCATTTTCTGCAGTTCTGTAGCTGTGCGATACAGCGGTTACGTACTGTGGGTGGGTTGTGGTCTTGCAAAAAGCCCCATTTAGGGCCACAAAAAATATTTTGCAGTGTGTTATGCATATCTGGAGGTGTGTGAAATAAACAATTTCTATATATTTTTCTTCTGCTGTGCTATTTTAAAAAAGCAACATTTTTTTTGAATAGCATTTTCTGCAGTTCTGTAGCTGTGCGATACAGCGGTTACGTACTGTGGGTGTGTTGTGGTCTTGCAAAAAGCCCCATTTAGGGACACAAAAAATATTTTGCAGTGTGTTATACATATCCTGAGGTGTGTGAAATAAACAATTTCTATATATTTTTCTTCTACTGTGCTATCCTAAAAAAACATTTTTTTTAATAGCATTTTCTGCAGTTCTGTAGCTGTGCGATACAGCGGTTACGTACTGTGGGTGAGTTTTGGTCTTGCAAAAAGCCCCATTTAGGGCCACAAAAAATATTTTGCAGTGTGTTATGCATATCTGGAGGTGTGTGAAATAAACCGTTTCTATATATTTTTCTTCTACTGTGCTATCCTAAAAAATCAAACATTTTTTTGAATAGCATTTTCTGCAGTTCTGTAGCTGTGCGATCCAGCGGTTACGTAATGTGGGTGGGTTGTGGTCTTGCAAAAAGCCCCATTTAGGGCCACAAAAAATATTTTGCAGTGTGTTATGCATATCTGGAGGTGTGTGAAATAAACAATTTCAATATATTTTTATTCTACTGTGCTATCCTAAAAAAACATTTTTTTTAATAGCGTTCTCTGCAGTTCTGTAGCTGTGTGATACAGCGGTTACGTACTGTGGGTGTGTTGTGGTCTTGCAAAAAGCCCCACTTAGGGCCACAAAAATTATTTTGCAGTGTGTTATACATATCTGGAGGTGTGTGAAATAAACAATTTCTATATATTTTTCTAATACTGTGCTATCCTAAAGAAATAAAACATTTTTGAATAGCATTTTCTGCAGTTCTGTAGCTGTGCGATACAGCAGTTACGTACTGTGGGTGGGTTGTGGTCTTGCAAAAATCACCATTTAGGGCCACAAAAAATATTTTGCAGTGTGTTATGCATATCTGGAGGTGTGTGAAATAAACAATTTCTATATATTTTTCTTCTACTGTGCTATTTTAAAAAAGCAATTTTTTTTAATAGCATTTTCTGCAGTTCTGTAGCTGTGCGATACAGCGGTTATGTACTGTGGGTGGGTTGTGGTGTTGCAAAAAGCCCTATTTAGGGCCACAAAAAATATTTTGCAGTGTGTTATGCATATCTGGATGTGTGTGAAATAAACAATTTATATATTTTTCTTCTACTGTGCCATCCTAAAAAAACAACATTCTTTTTTTAATAGCATTTTCTGCAGTTCTGAAGCTGTGCGATACAGCGGTTAATTACTGTGGGTGGGTTGTGGTCTTGCAAAAAGCCGCATTTAGGGCCACAAAAATTATTTTGCAGTGTGTTATACATATCTGGAGGTGTGTGAAATAATACATTTCTATATATATTTCTTCTACTGTGCTATTTTAAAAAAGCAACATTTTTTGGAATAGCATTTTCTGCAGTTCTGTAGCTGTGCGATACAGTGGTTACATAATGTGGGTGGGTTGTGGTCTTGCAAAAAGCCCCATTTAGGGCCACAAAAAATATTTTGCAGTGTGTTATGCATATCTGGAGGTGTGTGAAATAAACAATTTCTATATATTTTTCTTCTACTGTGCTATTTTAAAAAAGCAACGTTTTTTTTGAATAGCATTTTCCTGCAGTTCTGTAGCTGTGCGATACAGCGGTTACGTACTGTGGGTGAGTTGTGGTCTTGCAAAATATTTTGCAGTGTGTTATGCATATCTGGAGGTGTGTGAAATATAAACAATTTCTATATATTTTTCTTCTACTGTACTATCCAAAAAAACAATTTTTTTTTGAATAGCATTTTCTGCAGTTCTGTAGCTGTGCGATACAGCGGTTATGTACTGTGTTTGGGTTGTGGTCTTGCAAAAAGCCCCATTTAGGGCCACAAAAATATTTTGCAGTGTGTTATGCATATCTGGAAGTGTGTGAAATAAACAATTTCTATATATTTTTCTTCTGCTGTGCTATTTTAAAAAAGCAACATTTTTTTGAATAGCATTTTCTGCAGTTCTGTAGCTGTGCGATCCAGCGGTTATGTACTGTGGGTGGGTTGTGGTCTTGCAAAAAGCCCCATTTAGGGCCACAAAAAATATTTTGCAGTGTGTTATGCATATATCTGGAGGTTTGTGAAATAAACAATTTCTATATATTTTTCTTCTACTGTGATATCCTAAAAAAAACTTTTTTTAATAGCATTTTCTGCAGTTCTGTAGCTGCGCTATACAGCAGTTACGCACTGTGGGTGGGTTGTGGTCTTGCAAAAAGCCCCATTTAGGGCCACAAAAAATATTTTGCAGTGTGTTATGCATATCTGGAGGTATGTGAAATAAACAATTTCTAGATATTTTTCTTCTACTGTGCTATTTTAAAAAAGCAACATTTATTTGAATAGCATTTTCCTGCAGTTCTGTAGCTGTGCGATACAGCGGTTACGTACTGTGGATGAGTTGTGGTCTTGCAAAAATCCCCATTTAGGGCCACAAAAAATATTTTGCAGTGTGTTATACATATCTGGAGGTGTGTGAAATAAACAATTTCTATATATTTTTATTCTACTGTGCTATCCTACAAAAACAATTTTTTTTTATTAATAGCAATTTCTGCAGTTCTGTAGCTGTGCGATACAGCGGTTACATACTGTGGGTGAGTTGTGGTCTTGCAAAAAGCCCCACTTAGGGCCACAAAAAATATTTTGCAGTGTGTTAGGCATATCTGGAGGTGTGTGAAATAAACAATTTCTATATATTTTTCTTCTACTGTGCTATTTAAAAAAAGCAACATTTTTTTGAATAGCATTTTCTGCAGTTCTGTAACTGTGTGATACAGCGGTTACGTACTGTGGGTGGGTTGTGGTCTTGCAAAAAGCCCCATTTAGTGCCGCAAAAAATTATTTGCAGTGTGTTATGTATATCTGGAGGTGTGTGAAATAATACATTTCTATATATATTTCTTCTACTGTGCTATTTTAAAAAAGCAACATTTTTTGGAATAGCATTTTCTGCAGTTCTGTAGCTGTGCGATACAGTGGTTACATAATGTGGGTGGGTTGTGGTCTTGCAAAAAGCCCCATTTAGGGCCACAAAAAATATTTTGCAGTGTGTTATATATATCTGGAGGTGTGTGAAATAAACAATTTCTATATAGTTTTCTTCTACTGTGCTATCCTAAAAAAACAACATTTTTTTTAATAGCATTTTCTGCAGTTCTGTAGCTGTGCGATACAGCGGTTACGTACTGTGGGTGAGTTGTGGTCTTGCAAAAATCCCCATTTAGGGCCACAAAAAATATTTTGCAGTGTGTTATTTATATCTGGAGGTGTGTGAAATAAACAATTTCTATATATTTTTCTTCTACTGTCCTATTTTAAAAAAGCAACATTTTTTTTAAATAACAATTTCCTGCAGTTCTGTAGCTGTGTGATACAGCGGATACGTACTGTGGGTGAGTTGTGGTCTTGCAAAAATCACCATTTAGGGGCACAAAAAATATTTTGCAGTGTGTTATGCATATCTGGAGGTGTGTGAAATAAACAATTTCTATATATTTTTCTTCTACTGTGCTATTTTAAAAAAGCAAAATTTTTTTGAATAGCATTTTCTGCAGTTCTGTAGCTGTGTGATACAGCGGTTACGTACTGTGGGTGGGTTGTGCTCTTGCAAAAAGCCCCATTTAGGGCCACAAAAATGATTTTGCAGTGTGTTATACATATCTGGAGGTGTGTGAAATAAACAATTTCTATATATTTTTCTTCTACTGTGCTATCCTAAAAAAAACATTTTTTAATAGCATTTTCTGCAGTTCTGTAGCTGTGCGATACAGCAGTTACGCACTGTGGGTGGGTTGTGGTCTAGCAAAAAGCCCCATTTAGGGCCACAAAAAATATTTTGCAGTGTGTTATACATATCTGGAGGTATGTGAAATAAACAATTTCTATATATTTTTCTTCTACTGTGCTATTTTAAAAAAGCAACTTTTTTTGAATAGCATTTTCCTGCAGTTCTGTAGCTGTGCGATACAGCGGTTACGTACTGTGGATGAGTGGTGGGCTTGCAAAAATCCCCATTTAGGGCCACAAAAAATATTTTGCAGTGTGTTATACATATCTGGAGGTGTGTGAAATAAACAATTTCTATATATTTTTCTTCTACTGTGCTATCCTACAAAAACATTTTTTTTTAATAGCAATTTCTACAGTTCTGTAGCTGTGCGATACAGCGGTTACATACTGTGGGTGGGTTGTGGTCTTGCAAAAAGCCCCACTTAGGGCCACAAAAAATATTTTGCAGTGTGTTATGCATATCTGGAGGTGTGTGAAATAAACAATTTCTATATATTTTTCTTCTACTGTGCTATTTAAAAAAAGCAACATTTTTTTGAATAGCATTTTCTGCAGTTCTGTAGCTGTGCAATACAGTGGTTACGTACTGTGGGTGGGTTGTGGTCTTGCAAAAAGCCCCATTTAGGGCCACAAAAAATATTTTGCAGTGTGTTATGCATATCTGGAGGTGTGTGAAATAAACCATTTCTTTATATTTTTCTTCTACTGTGCTATTTTAAAAAAGCAACATTTTTTGGAATAGCATTTTCTGCAGTTCTGTAGCTGTGCGATACAGTGGTTACATAATGTGGGTGGGTTGTGGTCTTGCAAAAAGCCCCATTTAGGGCCACAAAAAATATTTTGCAGTGTGTTATACATATCTGGAGGTGTGTGAAATAAACAATTTCTATATATTTTTCTTCTACTGTGCTATCCTAAAAAAACATTTTTTTTTAATAGCATTTTCTGCAGTTCTGTAGCTGTGCAATACAGCGGTTACGTACTGTGGGTGAGTTTTGGTCTTGCAAAAAGCCCCATTTAGGGCCACAAAAAATATTTTGCAGTGTGTTATGCATATCTGGAGGTGTGTGAAATAAACCGTTTCTATATATTTTTCTTCTACTGTGCTATCCTAAAAAATCAAACATTTTTTTTGAATAGCATTTTCTGCAGTTCTGTAGCTGTGCGATCCAGCGGTTACGTAATGTGGGTGGGTTGTGGTCTTGCAAAAAGCCCCATTTAGGGCCACAAAAAATATTTTGCAGTGTGTTATGCATATCTGGAGGTGTGTGAAATAAACCATTTCTTTATATTTTTCTTCTACTGTGCTATTTTAAAAAAGCAACATTTTTTGGAATAGCATTTTCTGCAGTTCTGTAGCTGTGCGATACAGTGGTTACATAATGTGGGTGGGTTGTGGTCTTGCAAAAAGCCCCATTTAGGGCCACAAAAAATATTTTGCAGTGTGTTATGCATATCTGGAGGTGTGTGAAATAAACAATTTCTATATATTTTTCTTCTACTGTGCTGTTTTAAAAAAGCAACGTTTTTTTTTAATAGCATTTTCCTGCAGTTCTGTAGCTGTGCGATACAGCGGTTACGTACTGTGGGTGAGTTGTGGTCTTGCAAAAATCACCATTTAGGGCCACAAAAAATATTTTGCAGTGTGTTATGCATATCTGGAGGTGTGTGAAATAAACAATTTCTATATATTTTTCTTCTACTGTGCTATTCTAAAAAAGCAAAATTTTTTTGGAATAGCATTTTCTGCAATTCTGTAGCTGTGTGATACAGCGGTTACGTACTGTGGGTGGGTTGTGGTCTTGCAAAAAGCCCCATTTAGGGCCACAAAAATGATTTTGCAGTGTGTTATACATATCTGGAGGTGTGTGAAATAAACAATTTCTATATATTTTTCTTCTACTGTACTATCCAAAAAAACAATTTTTTTTTGAATAGCATTTTCTGCAGTTCTGTAGCTGTGCGATACAGCGGTTATGTACTGTGTTTGGGTTGTGGTCTTGCAAAAAGCCCCATTTAGGGCCACAAAAATATTTTGCAGTGTGTTATGCATATCTGGAGGTGTGTGAAATAAACAATTTCTATATATTTTTCTTCTGCTGTGCTATTTTAAAAAAGCAACATTTTTTTGAATAGCATTTTCTGCAGTTCTGTAGCTGTGCGATCCAGCGGTTATGTACTGTGGGTGGGTTGTGGTCTTGCAAAAAGCCCCATTTAGGGCCACAAAAAATATTTTGCAGTGTGTTATGCATATATCTGGAGGTTTGTGAAATAAACAATTTCTATATATTTTTCTTCTACTGTGATATCCTAAAAAAAACTTTTTTTAATAGCATTTTCTGCAGTTCTGTAGCTGCGCTATACAGCAGTTACGCACTGTGGGTGGGTTGTGGTCTTGCAAAAAGCCCCATTTAGGGCCACAAAAAATATTTTGCAGTGTGTTATGCATATCTGGAGGTGTGTGAAATAAACCATTTCTTTATATTTTTCTTCTACTGTGCTATTTTAAAAAAGCAACATTTTTTGGAATAGCATTTTCTGCAGTTCTGTAGCTGTGCGATACAGTGGTTACATAATGTGGGTGGGTTGTGGTCTTGCAAAAAGCCCCATTTAGGGCCACAAAAAATATTTTGCAGTGTGTTATGCATATCTGGAGGTGTGTGAAATAAACAATTTCAATATATTTTTATTCTACTGTGCTATCCTAAAAAAACATTTTTTTTTAATAGCGTTCTCTGCAGTTCTGTAGCTGTGTGATACAGTGGTTACGTACTGTGGGTGTGTTGTGGTCTTGCAAAAAGCCCCACTTAGGGCCACAAAAATTATTTTGCAGTGTGTTATACATATCTGGAGGTGTGTGAAATAAACAATTTCTATATATTTTTCTAATACTGTGCTATCCTAAAGAAATAAAACATTTTTGAATAGCATTTTCTGCAGTTCTGTAGCTGTGCGATACAGCAGTTACGTACTGTAGGTGGGTTGTGGTCTTGCAAAAATCACCATTTAGGGCCACAAAAAATATTTTGCAGTGTGTTATGCATATCTGGAGGTGTGTGAAATAAACAATTTCTATATATTTTTCTTCTACTGTGCTATTTTAAAAAAGCAATTTTTTTTAATAGCATTTTCTGCAGTTCTGTAGCTGTGCGATACAGCGGTTATGTACTGTGGGTGGGTTGTGGTCTTGCAAAAAGCCCTATTTAGGGCCACAAAAAATATTTTGCAGTGTGTTATGCATATCTGGATGTGTGTGAAATAAACAATTTATATATTTTTCTTCTACTGTGCCATCCTAAAAAAACAACATTCTTTTTTTAATAGCATTTTCTGCAGTTCTGAAGCTGTGCGATACAGCGGTTAATTACTGTGGGTGGGTTGTGGTCTTGCAAAAAGCCGCATTTAGGGCCACAAAAATTATTTTGCAGTGTGTTATACATATCTGGAGGTGTGTGAAATAATACATTTCTATATATATTTCTTCTACTGTGCTATTTTAAAAAAGCAACATTTTTTGGAATAGCATTTTCTGCAGTTCTGTAGCTGTGCGATACAGTGGTTACATAATGTGGGTGGGTTGTGGTCTTGCAAAAAGCCCCATTTAGGGCCACAAAAAATATTTTGCAGTGTGTTATGCATATCTGGAGGTGTGTGAAATAAACAATTTCTATATATTTTTCTTCTACTGTGCTGTTTTAAAAAAGCAAGGTTTTTTTTGAATAGCATTTTCCTGCAGTTCTGTAGCTGTGCGATACAGCGGTTACGTACTGTGGGTGAGTTGTGGTCTTGCAAAAATCACCATTTAGGGCCACAAAAAATATTTTGCAGTGTGTTATGCATATCTGGAGGTGTGTGAAATAAACAATTTCTATATATTTTTCTTCTACTGTGCTATTCTAAAAAAGCAAAATTTTTTTGGAATAGCATTTTCTGCAGTTCTGTAGCTGTGTGATACAGCGGTTACGTACTGTGGGTGGGTTGTGGTCTTGCAAAAAGCCCCATTTAGGGCCACAAAAATGATTTTGCAGTGTGTTATACATATCTGGAGGTGTGTGAAATAAACAATTTCTATATATTTTTCTTCTACTGTACTATCCAAAAAAACGATTTTTTTTTGAATAGCATTTTCTGCAGTTCTGTAGCTGTGCGATACAGCGGTTATGTACTGTGTTTGGGTTGTGGTCTTGCAAAAAGCCCCATTTAGGGCCACAAAAATATTTTGCAGTGTGTTATGCATATCTGGAGGTGTGTGAAATAAACAATTTCTATATATTTTTCTTCTGCTGTGCTATTTTAAAAAAGCAACATTTTTTTGAATAGCATTTTCTGCAGTTCTGTAGCTGTGCGATCCAGCGGTTATGTACTGTGGGTGGGTTGTGGTCTTGCAAAAAGCCCCATTTAGGGCCACAAAAAATATTTTGCAGTGTGTTATGCATATATCTGGAGGTTTGTGAAATAAACAATTTCTATATATTTTTCTTCTACTGTGATATCCTAAAAAAAACTTTTTTTAATAGCATTTTCTGCAGTTCTGTAGCTGCGCTATACAGCAGTTACGCACTGTGGGTGGGTTGTGGTCTTGCAAAAAGCCCCATTTAGGGCCACAAAAAATATTTTGCAGTGTGTTATGCATATCTGGAGGTATGTGAAATAAACAATTTCTAGATATTTTTCTTCTACTGTGCTATTTTAAAAAAGCAAAATTTTTTTGAATAGCATTTTCTGCAGTTCTGTAGCTGTGTGATACAGCGGTTACGTACTGTGGGTGGGTTGTGCTCTTGCAAAAAGCCCCATTTAGGGCCACAAAAATGATTTTGCAGTGTGTTATACATATCTGGAGGTGTGTGAAATAAACAATTTCTATATATTTTTCTTCTACTGTGCTATCCTAAAAAAAACATTTTTTTAATAGCATTTTCTGCAGTTCTGTAGCTGTGCGATACAGCAGTTACGCACTGTGGGTGGGTTGTGGTCTTGCAAAAAGCCCCATTTAGGGCCACAAAAAATATTTTGCAGTGTGTTATACATATCTGGAGGTATGTGAAATAAACAATTTCTATATATTTTTCTTCTACTGTGCTATTTTAAAAAAGCAACTTTTTTTGAATAGCATTTTCCTGCAGTTCTGTAGCTGTGCGATACAGCGGTTACGTACTGTGGATGAGTGGTGGGCTTGCAAAAATCCCCATTTAGGGCCACAAAAAATATTTTGCAGTGTGTTATACATATCTGGAGGTGTGTGAAATAAACAATTTCTATATATTTTTCTTCTACTGTGCTATCCTACAAAAACAATTTTTTTTTAATAGCAATTTCTACAGTTCTGTAGCTGTGCGATACAGCGGTTACATACTGTGGGTGGGTTGTGGTCTTGCAAAAAGCCCCACTTAGGGCCACAAAAAATATTTTGCAGTGTGTTATGCATATCTGGAGGTGTGTGAAATAAACAATTTCTATATATTTTTCTTCTACTGTGCTATTTTAAAAAAGCAATTTTTTTTAATAGCATTTTCTGCAGTTCTGTAGCTGTGCGATACAGCGGTTATGTACTGTGGGTGGGTTGTGGTCTTGCAAAAAGCCCTATTTAGGGCCACAAAAAATATTTTGCAGTGTGTTATGCATATCTGGATGTGTGTGAAATAAACAATTTATATATTTTTCTTCTACTGTGCCATCCTAAAAAAACAACATTCTTTTTTTAATAGCATTTTCTGCAGTTCTGAAGCTGTGCGATACAGCGGTTAATTACTGTGGGTGGGTTGTGGTCTTGCAAAAAGCCGCATTTAGGGCCACAAAAATTATTTTGCAGTGTGTTATACATATCTGGAGGTGTGTGAAATAATACATTTCTATATATATTTCTTCTACTGTGCTATTTTAAAAAAGCAACATTTTTTGGAATAGCATTTTCTGCAGTTCTGTAGCTGTGCGATACAGTGGTTACATAATGTGGGTGGGTTGTGGTCTTGCAAAAAGCCCCATTTAGGGCCACAAAAAATATTTTGCAGTGTGTTATGCATATCTGGAGGTGTGTGAAATAAACAATTTCTATATATTTTTCTTCTACTGTGCTGTTTTAAAAAAGCAACGTTTTTTTTTAATAGCATTTTCCTGCAGTTCTGTAGCTGTGCGATACAGCGGTTACGTACTGTGGGTGAGTTGTGGTCTTGCAAAAATCACCATTTAGGGCCACAAAAAATATTTTGCAGTGTGTTATGCATATCTGGAGGTGTGTGAAATAAACAATTTCTATATATTTTTCTTCTACTGTGCTATTCTAAAAAAGCAAAATTTTTTTGGAATAGCATTTTCTGCAGTTCTGTAGCTGTGTGATACAGCGGTTACGTACTGTGGGTGGGTTGTGGTCTTGCAAAAAGCCCCATTTAGGGCCACAAAAATGATTTTGCAGTGTGTTATACATATCTGGAGGTGTGTGAAATAAACAATTTCTATATATTTTTCTTCTACTGTACTATCCAAAAAAACAATTTTTTTTTGAATAGCATTTTCTGCAGTTCTGTAGCTGTGCGATACAGCGGTTATGTACTGTGTTTGGGTTGTGGTCTTGCAAAAAGCCCCATTTAGGGCCACAAAAATATTTTGCAGTGTGTTATGCATATCTGGAGGTGTGTGAAATAAACAATTTCTATATATTTTTCTTCTGCTGTGCTATTTTAAAAAAGCAACATTTTTTTGAATAGCATTTTCTGCAGTTCTGTAGCTGTGCGATCCAGCGGTTATGTACTGTGGGTGGGTTGTGGTCTTGCAAAAAGCCCCATTTAGGGCCACAAAAAATATTTTGCAGTGTGTTATGCATATATCTGGAGGTTTGTGAAATAAACAATTTCTATATATTTTTCTTCTACTGTGATATCCTAAAAAAAACTTTTTTTAATAGCATTTTCTGCAGTTCTGTAGCTGCGCTATACAGCAGTTACGCACTGTGGGTGGGTTGTGATCTTGCAAAAAGCCCCATTTAGGGCCACAAAAAATATTTTGCAGTGTGTTATGCATATCTGGAGGTGTGTGAAATAAACCATTTCTTTATATTTTTCTTCTACTGTGCTATTTTAAAAAAGCAACATTTTTTGGAATAGCATTTTCTGCAGTTCTGTAGCTGTGCGATACAGTGGTTACATAATGTGGGTGGGTTGTGGTCTTGCAAAAAGCCCCATTTAGGGCCACAAAAAATATTTTGCAGTGTGTTATACATATCTGGAGGTGTGTGAAATAAACAATTTCTATATATTTTTCTTCTACTGTGCTATCCTAAAAAAACATTTTTTTTAATAGCATTTTCTGCAGTTCTGTAGCTGTGCAATACAGCGGTTACGTACTGTGGGTGAGTTTTGGTCTTGCAAAAAGCCCCATTTAGGGCCACAAAAAATATTTTGCAGTGTGTTATGCATATCTGGAGGTGTGTGAAATAAACCGTTTCTATATATTTTTCTTCTACTGTGCTATCCTAAAAAATCAAACATTTTTTTTGAATAGCATTTTCTGCAGTTCTGTAGCTGTGCGATCCAGCGGTTACGTAATGTGGGTGGGTTGTGGTCTTGCAAAAAGCCCCATTTAGGGCCACAAAAAATATTTTGCAGTGTGTTATGCATATCTGGAGGTGTGTGAAATAAACAATTTCAATATATTTTTATTCTACTGTGCTATCCTAAAAAAACATTTTTTTTTAATAGCGTTCTCTGCAGTTCTGTAGCTGTGTGATACAGTGGTTACGTACTGTGGGTGTGTTGTGGTCTTGCAAAAAGCCCCACTTAGGGCCACAAAAATTATTTTGCAGTGTGTTATACATATCTGGAGGTGTGTGAAATAAACAATTTCTATATATTTTTCTAATACTGTGCTATCCTAAAGAAATAAAACATTTTTGAATAGCATTTTCTGCAGTTCTGTAGCTGTGCGATACAGCAGTTACGTACTGTAGGTGGGTTGTGGTCTTGCAAAAATCACCATTTAGGGCCACAAAAAATATTTTGCAGTGTGTTATGCATATCTGGAGGTGTGTGAAATAAACAATTTCTATATATTTTTCTTCTACTGTGCTATTTTAATAAAGCAATTTTTTTTAATAGCATTTTCTGCAGTTCTGTAGCTGTGCGATACAGCGGTTATGTACTGTGGGTGGGTTGTGGTCTTGCAAAAAGCCCTATTTAGGGCCACAAAAAATATTTTGCAGTGTGTTATGCATATCTGGATGTGTGTGAAATAAACAATTTATATATTTTTCTTCTACTGTGCCATCCTAAAAAAACAACATTCTTTTTTTAATAGCATTTTCTGCAGTTCTGAAGCTGTGCGATACAGCGGTTAATTACTGTGGGTGGGTTGTGGTCTTGCAAAAAGCCGCATTTAGGGCCACAAAAATTATTTTGCAGTGTGTTATACATATCTGGAGGTGTGTGAAATAATACATTTCTATATATATTTCTTCTACTGTGCTATTTTAAAAAAGCAACATTTTTTGGAATAGCATTTTCTGCAGTTCTGTAGCTGTGCGATACAGTGGTTACATAATGTGGGTGGGTTGTGGTCTTGCAAAAAGCCCCATTTAGGGCCACAAAAAATATTTTGCAGTGTGTTATGCATATCTGGAGGTGTGTGAAATAAACAATTTCTATATATTTTTCTTCTACTGTGCTATTCTAAAAAAGCAAAATTTTTTTGGAATAGCATTTTCTGCAGTTCTGTAGCTGTGTGATACAGCGGTTACGTACTGTGGGTGGGTTGTGGTCTTGCAAAAAGCCCCATTTAGGGCCACAAAAATGATTTTGCAGTGTGTTATACATATCTGGAGGTGTGTGAAATAAACAATTTCTATATATTTTTCTTCTACTGTACTATCCAAAAAAACAATTTTTTTTTGAATAGCATTTTCTGCAGTTCTGTAGCTGTGCGATACAGCGGTTATGTACTGTGTTTGGGTTGTGGTCTTGCAAAAAGCCCCATTTAGGGCCACAAAAATATTTTGCAGTGTGTTATGCATATCTGGAGGTGTGTGAAATAAACAATTTCTATATATTTTTCTTCTGCTGTGCTATTTTAAAAAAGCAACATTTTTTTGAATAGCATTTTCTGCAGTTCTGTAGCTGTGCGATCCAGCGGTTATGTACTGTGGGTGGGTTGTGGTCTTGCAAAAAGCCCCATTTAGGGCCACAAAAAATATTTTGCAGTGTGTTATGCATATATCTGGAGGTTTGTGAAATAAACAATTTCTATATATTTTTCTTCTACTGTGATATCCTAAAAAAAACTTTTTTTAATAGCATTTTCTGCAGTTCTGTAGCTGCGCTATACAGCAGTTACGCACTGTGGGTGGGTTGTGGTCTTGCAAAAAGCCCCATTTAGGGCCACAAAAAATATTTTGCAGTGTGTTATGCATATCTGGAGGTATGTGAAATAAACAATTTCTAGATATTTTTCTTCTACTGTGCTATTTTAAAAAAGCAAAATTTTTTTGAATAGCATTTTCTGCAGTTCTGTAGCTGTGTGATACAGCGGTTACGTACTGTGGGTGGGTTGTGCTCTTGCAAAAAGCCCCATTTAGGGCCACAAAAATCATTTTGCAGTGTGTTATACATATCTGGAGGTGTGTGAAATAAACAATTTCTATATATTTTTCTTCTACTGTGCTATCCTAAAAAAAACATTTTTTTAATAGCATTTTCTGCAGTTCTGTAGCTGTGCGATACAGCAGTTACGCACTGTGGGTGGGTTGTGGTCTTGCAAAAAGCCCCATTTAGGGCCACAAAAAATATTTTGCAGTGTGTTATACATATCTGGAGGTATGTGAAATAAACAATTTCTATATATTTTTCTTCTACTGTGCTATTTTAAAAAAGCAACTTTTTTTGAATAGCATTTTCCTGCAGTTCTGTAGCTGTGCGATACAGCGGTTACGTACTGTGGATGAGTGGTGGGCTTGCAAAAATCCCCATTTAGGGCCACAAAAAATATTTTGCAGTGTGTTATACATATCTGGAGGTGTGTGAAATAAACAATTTCTATATATTTTTCTTCTACTGTGCTATCCTACAAAAACAATTTTTTTTTAATAGCAATTTCTACAGTTCTGTAGCTGTGCGATACAGCGGTTACATACTGTGGGTGGGTTGTGGTCTTGCAAAAAGCCCCACTTAGGGCCACAAAAAATATTTTGCAGTGTGTTATGCATATCTGGAGGTGTGTGAAATAAACAATTTCTATATATTTTTCTTCTACTGTGCTATTTAAAAAAAGCAACATTTTTTTGAATAGCATTTTCTGCAGTTCTGTAGCTGTGCAATACAGTGGTTACGTACTGTGGGTGGGTTGTGGTCCTGCAAAAAGCCCCATTTAGGGCCACAAAAAATATTTTGCAGTGTGTTATGCATATCTGGAGGTGTGTGAAATAAACCATTTCTTTATATTTTTCTTCTACTGTGCTATTTTAAAAAAGCAACATTTTTTGGAATAGCATTTTCTGCAGTTCTGTAGCTGTGCGATACAGTGGTTACATAATGTGGGTGGGTTGTGGTCTTGCAAAAAGCCCCATTTAGGGCCACAAAAAATATTTTGCAGTGTGTTATACATATCTGGAGGTGTGTGAAATAAACAATTTCTATATATTTTTCTTCTACTGTGCTATCCTAAAAAAACATTTTTTTTTAATAGCATTTTCTGCAGTTCTGTAGCTGTGCAATACAGCGGTTACGTACTGTGGGTGAGTTTTGGTCTTGCAAAAAGCCCCATTTAGGGCCACAAAAAATATTTTGCAGTGTGTTATGCATATCTGGAGGTGTGTGAAATAAACCGTTTCTATATATTTTTCTTCTACTGTGCTATCCTAAAAAATCAAACATTTTTTTTGAATAGCATTTTCTGCAGTTCTGTAGCTGTGCGATCCAGCGGTTACGTAATGTGGGTGGGTTGTGGTCTTGCAAAAAGCCCCATTTAGGGCCACAAAAAATATTTTGCAGTGTGTTATGCATATCTGGAGGTGTGTGAAATAAACAATTTCAATATATTTTTATTCTACTGTGCTATCCTAAAAAAACATTTTTTTTTAATAGCGTTCTCTGCAGTTCTGTAGCTGTGTGATACAGTGGTTACGTACTGTGGGTGTGTTGTGGTCTTGCAAAAAGCCCCACTTAGGGCCACAAAAATTATTTTGCAGTGTGTTATACATATCTGGAGGTGTGTGAAATAAACAATTTCTATATATTTTTCTAATACTGTGCTATCCTAAAGAAATAAAACATTTTTGAATAGCATTTTCTGCAGTTCTGTAGCTGTGCGATACAGCAGTTACGTACTGTAGGTGGGTTGTGGTCTTGCAAAAATCACCATTTAGGGCCACAAAAAATATTTTGCAGTGTGTTATGCATATCTGGAGGTGTGTGAAATAAACAATTTCTATATATTTTTCTTCTACTGTGCTATTTTAAAAAAGCAATTTTTTTTAATAGCATTTTCTGCAGTTCTGTAGCTGTGCGATACAGCGGTTATGTACTGTGGGTGGGTTGTGGTCTTGCAAAAAGCCCTATTTAGGGCCACAAAAAATATTTTGCAGTGTGTTATGCATATCTGGATGTGTGTGAAATAAACAATTTATATATTTTTCTTCTACTGTGCCATCCTAAAAAAACAACATTCTTTTTTTAATAGCATTTTCTGCAGTTCTGAAGCTGTGCGATACAGCGGTTAATTACTGTGGGTGGGTTGTGGTCTTGCAAAAAGCCGCATTTAGGGCCACAAAAATTATTTTGCAGTGTGTTATACATATCTGGAGGTGTGTGAAATAATACATTTCTATATATATTTCTTCTACTGTGCTATTTTAAAAAAGCAACATTTTTTGGAATAGCATTTTCTGCAGTTCTGTAGCTGTGCGATACAGTGGTTACATAATGTGGGTGGGTTGTGGTCTTGCAAAAAGCCCCATTTAGGGCCACAAAAAATATTTTGCAGTGTGTTATGCATATCTGGAGGTGTGTGAAATAAACAATTTCTATATATTTTTCTTCTACTGTGCTGTTTTAAAAAAGCAACGTTTTTTTTGAATAGCATTTTCCTGCAGTTCTGTAGCTGTGCGATACAGCGGTTACGTACTGTGGGTGAGTTGTGGTCTTGCAAAAATCACCATTTAGGGCCACAAAAAATATTTTGCAGTGTGTTATGCATATCTGGAGGTGTGTGAAATAAACAATTTCTATATATTTTTCTTCTACTGTGCTATTCTAAAAAAGCAAAATTTTTTTGGAATAGCATTTTCTGCAGTTCTGTAGCTGTGTGATACAGCGGTTACGTACTGTGGGTGGGTTGTGGTCTTGCAAAAAGCCCCATTTAGGGCCACAAAAAATATTTTGCAGTGTGTTATGCATATATCTGGAGGTTTGTGAAATAAACAATTTCTATATATTTTTCTTCTACTGTGATATCCTAAAAAAAACTTTTTTTAATAGCATTTTCTGCAGTTCTGTAGCTGCGCTATACAGCAGTTACGCACTGTGGGTGGGTTGTGGTCTTGCAAAAAGCCCCATTTAGGGCCACAAAAAATATTTTGCAGTGTGTTATGCATATCTGGAGGTATGTGAAATAAACAATTTCTAGATATTTTTCTTCTACTGTGCTATTTTAAAAAAGCAACATTTTATTTGAATAGCATTTTCCTGCAGTTCTGTAGCTGTGCGATACAGCGGTTACGTACTGTGGATGAGTTGTGGTCTTGCAAAAATCCCCATTTAGGGCCACAAAAAATATTTTGCAGTGTGTTATACATATCTGGAGGTGTGTGAAATAAACAATTTCTATATATTTTTATTCTACTGTGCTATCCTACAAAAACAATTTTTTTTTATTAATAGCAATTTCTGCAGTTCTGTAGCTGTGCGATACAGCGGTTACATACTGTGGGTGAGTTGTGGTCTTGCAAAAAGCCCCACTTAGGGCCACAAAAAATATTTTGCAGTGTGTTAGGCATATCTGGAGGTGTGTGAAATAAACAATTTCTATATATTTTTCTTCTACTGTGCTATTTAAAAAAAGCAACATTTTTTGAATAGCATTTTCTGCAGTTCTGTAACTGTGTGATACAGCGGTTACGTACTGTGGGTGGGTTGTGGTCTTGCAAAAAGCCACATTTAGTGCCGCAAAAAATTATTTGCAGTGTGTTATGTATATCTGGAGGTGTGTGAAATAATACATTTCTATATATATTTCTTCTACTGTGCTATTTTAAAAAAGCAACATTTTTTGGAATAGCATTTTCTGCAGTTCTGTAGCTGTGCGATACAGTGGTTACATAATGTGGGTGGGTTGTGGTCTTGCAAAAAGCCCCATTTAGGGCCACAAAAAATATTTTGCAGTGTGTTATATATATCTGGAGGTGTGTGAAATAAACAATTTCTATATATTTTTCTTCTACTGTGCTATCCTAAAAAAACAACATTTTTTTTAATAGCATTTTCTGCAGTTCTGTAGCTGTGCGATACAGCGGTTACGTACTGTGGGTGAGTTGTGGTCTTGCAAAAATCCCCATTTAGGGCCACAAAAAATATTTTGCAGTGTGTTATTTATATCTGGAGGTGTGTGAAATAAACAATTTCTATATATTTTTCTTCTACTGTGCTATTTTAAAAAAGCAAAATTTTTTTTAAATAACAATTTTGCTGCAGTTCTGTAGCTGTGTGATACAGCGGATACGTACTGTGGGTGAGTTGTGGTCTTGCAAAAATCACCATTTAGGGGCACAAAAAATATTTTGCAGTGTGTTATGCATATCTGGAGGTGTGTGAAATAAACAATTTCTATATATTTTTCTTCTACTGTGCTATTTTAAAAAAGCAAAATTTTTTTGAATAGCATTTTCTGCAGTTCTGTAGCTGTGTGATACAGCGGTTACGTACTGTGGGTGGGTTGTGCTCTTGCAAAAAGCCCCATTTAGGGCCACAAAAATGATTTTGCAGTGTGTTATACATATCTGGAGGTGTGTGAAATAAACAATTTCTATATATTTTTCTTCTACTGTGCTATCCTAAAAAAAACATTTTTTTAATAGCATTTTCTGCAGTTCTGTAGCTGTGCGATACAGCAGTTACGCACTGTGGGTGGGTTGTGGTCTTGCAAAAAGCCCCATTTAGGGCCACAAAAAATATTTTGCAGTGTGTTATACATATCTGGAGGTATGTGAAATAAACAATTTCTATATATTTTTCTTCTACTGTGCTATTTTAAAAAAGCAACTTTTTTTTGAATAGCATTTTCCTGCAGTTCTGTAGCTGTGCGATACAGCGGTTACGTACTGTGGATGAGTGGTGGGCTTGCAAAAATCCCCATTTAGGGCCACAAAAAATATTTTGCAGTGTGTTATACATATCTGGAGGTGTGTGAAATAAACAATTTCTATATATTTTTCTTCTACTGTGCTATCCTACAAAAACAATTTTTTTTTAATAGCAATTTCTACAGTTCTGTAGCTGTGCGATACAGCGGTTACATACTGTGGGTGGGTTGTGGTCTTGCAAAAAGCCCCACTTAGGGCCACAAAAAATATTTTGCAGTGTGTTATGCATATCTGGAGGTGTGTGAAATAAACAATTTCTATATATTTTTCTTCTACTGTGCTATTTAAAAAAAGCAACATTTTTTTGAATAGCATTTTCTGCAGTTCTGTAGCTGTGCAATACAGTGGTTACGTACTGTGGGTGGGTTGTGGTCTTGCAAAAAGCCCCATTTAGGGCCACAAAAATGATTTTGCAGTGTGTTATACATATCTGGAGGTGTGTGAAATAAACAATTTCTTTATATTTTTCTTCTACTGTGCTATCCTAAAAAAACATTTTTTTAATAGCATTTTCTGCAGTTCTGTAGCTGTGCGATACAGCAGTTACGCACTGTGGGTGGGTTGTGGTCTTGCAAAAAGCCCCATTTAGGGCCACAAAAAATATTTTGCAGTGTGTTATGCATATCTGGAGGTATGTGAAATAAACAATTTCTATATATTTTTCTTCTACTGTGCTATTTTAAAAAAGCAACTTTTTTTTTAATAGCATTTTCCTGCAGTTCTGTAGCTGTGCGATACAGCGGTTACGTACTGTGGATGAGTGGTGGGCTTGCAAAAATCCCCATTTAGGGCCACAAAAAATATTTTGCAGTGTGTTATACATATCTGGAGGTGTGTGAAATAATCAATTTCTATATATTTTTCTTCTACTGTGCTATCCTACAAAAACAATTTTTTTTTTAATAGCAATTTCTACAGTTCTGTAGCTGTGCGATACAGCGGTTACATACTGTGGGTGGGTTGTGGTCTTGCAAAAAGCCCCACTTAGGGCCACAAAAAATATTTTGCAGTGTGTTATGCATATCTGGAGGTGTGTGAAATAAACAATTTCTATATATTTTTCTTCTACTGTGCTATTTAAAAAAAGCAACATTTTTTTGAATAGCATTTTCTGCAGTTCTGTAGCTGTGCAATACAGCGGTTACGTACTGTGGGTGTGTTGTGGTCTTGCAAAAAGCCCCATTTAGGGCCACAAATTTTTTTTTGCAGTGTGTTATACATATCTGGACGTGTGTGAAATATACTATTTCTAGATATTTTTCTTCTACTGTGCTATCCTAAAAAAACAATTTTTTGAATAGCATTTTCTGCTGTTCTGTAGCTGTGCGATACAGCGGTTCTGTACTGTGGGTGTGTTGTGGTCTTGAAAAAAGCCCCATTTAGGGACACAAAAAATATTTTGCAGTGTGTTATACATATCCTGAGGTGTGTGAAATAAACAATTTCTATATATTTTTCTTCTACTGTGCTATCCTAAAAAAACAATTTTTTTAATAGCATTTTCTGCAGTTCTGTAGCTGTGCGATACAGCGGTTACGTACTGTGGGTGAGTTTTGGTCTTGCAAAAAGCCCCATTTAGGGCCACAAAAAATATTTTGCAGTGTGTTATGCATATCTGGAGGTGTGTGAAATAAACCATTTCTATATATTTTTCTTCTACTGTGCTATCCTAAAAAATCAAACATTTTTTTTGAATAGCATTTTCTGCAGTTCTGTAGCTGTGCGATCCAGCGGTTACGTAATGTGGGTGGGTTGTGGTCTTGCAAAAAGCCCCATTTAGGGCCACAAAAAATATTTTGCAGTGTGTTATGCATATCTGGAGGTGTGTGAAATAAACAATTTCAATATATTTTTATTCTACTGTGCTATCCTAAAAAAACAATTTTTTTTTAATAGCGTTCTCTGCAGTTCTGTAGCTGTGCGATACAGCGGTTACGTACTGTGGGTGTGTTGTGGTCTTGCAAAAAGCCCCACTTAGGGCCCCAAAAATTATTTTGCAGTGTGTTATACATATCTGGAGGTGTGTGAAATAAACAATTTCTATATATTTTTCTAATACTGTGCTATCCTAAAGAAATAAAACATTTTTGAATAGCATTTTCTGCAGTTCTGTAGCTGTGCGATACAGCAGTTACGTACTGTAGGTGGGTTGTGGTCTTGCAAAAATCACCATTTAGGGCCACAAAAAATATTTTGCAGTGTGTTATGCATATCTGGAGGTGTGTGAAATAAACAATTTCTATATATTTTTCTTCTACTGTGCTATTTTAAAAAAGCAAATTTTTTTTAATAGCATTTTCTGCAGTTCTGTAGCTGTGCGATACAGCGGTTATGTACTGTGGGTGGGTTGTGGTCTTGCAAAAAACCCTATTTAGGGCCACAAAAAATATTTTGCAGTGTGTTATGCATATCTGGATGTGTGTGAAATAAACAATTTATATATATTTTTCTTCTACTGTGCCATCCTAAAAAAACATCATTCTTTTATTAATAGCATTTTCTGCAGTTCTGAAGCTGTGCGATACAGCGGTTAATTACTGTGGGTGGGTTGTGGTCTTGCAAAAAGCCCCATTTAGGGCCACAAAAATTATTTTGCAGTGTGTTATACATATCTGGAGGTGTGTGAAATAAACAATTTCTATATATTTTTCTTCTACTGTGCTATCCAAAAAAACAACATTTTTTTGAATAGCATTTTCTGCAGTTCTGTAGCTGTGCGATACAGCGGTTACGTACTGTGGGTGGGTTGTGGTCTTGCAAAAAGCCACATTTAGGGCCACAAAAAATATTTTTCAGTGTGTTATGCATATCTGGAGGTGTGTGAAATAAACAATTTCTATATATTTTTCTTCTACTGTGCTATTTTAAAAAAGCAATTTTTTTTTTAATAGCATTTTCTGCAGTTCTGTAGCTGTGCGATACAGCGGTTATGTACTGTGGGTGGGTTGTGGTCTTGCAAAAAGCCCTATTTAGGGCCACAAAAAATATTTTTCAGTGTGTTATGCATATCTGGATGTGTGTGAAATAAACAATTTATATATATTTTTCTTCTACTGTGCCATCCTAAAAAAACAACATTCTTTTTTTAATAGCATTTTCTGCAGTTCTGAAGCTGTGCGATACAGCGGTTAATTACTGTGGGTGGGTTGTGGTCTTGCAAAAAGCCCCATTTAGGGCCACAAAAATTATTTTGCAGTGTGGTATACATATCTGGAGGTGTGTGAAATAAACAATTTCTATATATTTTTCTTCTACTGTGCTATCCAAAAAAACAACATTTTTTTGAATAGCATTTTCTGCAGTTCTGTAGCTGTGCGATACAGCGGTTACGTACTGTGGGTGGGTTGTGGTCTTGCAAAAAGCCACATTTAGGGCCACAAAAAATATTTTTCAGTGTGTTATGCATATCTGGAGGTGTGTGAAATAAACAATTTCTATATATTTTTCTTCTACTGTGCTATTTTAAAAAAGCAACATTTTTTTGAATAGCATTTTCTGCAGTTCTGTAGCTGTGCAATCCAGCGGTTACGTACTGTGGGTGAGTTGTGGTCTTGCAAAAATCACCATTTAGGGCCACAAAAAATATTTTGCAGTGTGTTATGCATATCTGGAGGTGTGTGAAATAAACAATTTCAATATATTTTTCTTCTACTGTGCTATCCTAAAAAAACAAAAACAAATGTTTAATAGCATTTTCTGCAGTTCTGTAGCTGTGTAATACAGCGATTACGTACTGTGGGTGGTTTGTGGTCTTGCAAAAAGCCCCATTTAGGGCCACAAAAATGATTTTGCAGTGTGTTATACATATCTGGAGGTTTGTGAAATAAACAATTTCTATATATTTTTCTTCTACTGTGCTATCCTAAAAAAAATATTTTTTAATAGCATTTTCTGCAGTTCTGTAGCTGTGCGATACAGCAGTTACGCACTGTGGGTGGGTTGTGGTCTTGCAAAAAGCCCCATTTAGGGCCACAAAAAATATTTTGCAGTGTGTTATGCATATCTGGAGGTGTGTGAAATAAACAATTTCTATATATTTTTCTTCTATTGTGCTATTTTAAAAAAGCAACGTTTTTTTTGAATAGCATTTTCCTGCAGTTCTGTAGCTGTGCGATACAGCGGTTACGTACTGTGGGTGAGTTGTGGTCTTGCAAAAATCACCATTTAGGGCCACAAAAAATATTTTGCAGTGTGTTATGCATATCTGGAGGTGTGTGAAATAAACAATTTCTATATATTTTTCTTCTACTGTGCTATTCTAAAAAAGCAAAATTTTTTTGGAATAGCATTTTCTGCAGTTCTGTAGCTGTGTGATACAGCGGTTACGTACTGTGGGTGGGTTGTGGTCTTGCAAAAAGCCCCATTTAGGGCCACAAAAATGATTTTGCAGTGTGTTATACATATCTGGAGGTGTGTGAAATAAACAATTTCTATATATTTTTCTTCTACTGTACTATCCAAAAAAAACAAATTTTTTTTGAATAGCATTTTCTGCAGTTCTGTAGCTGTGCGATACAGCGGTTATGTACTGTGTTTGGGTTGTGGTCTTGTAAAAAGCCCCATTTAGGGCCACAAAAATATTTTGCAGTGTGTTATGCATATCTGGAGGTGTGTGAAATAAACAATTTCTTTTTCGTACATCACGGGACACAGAGCGACTTAGTCATTACTAATGGGTTATATAGATTACCTTCAGGTGTTGGCACTGGCCAATTCCAAACCGGAAGTACCCTCCCCTATATAAGCCCCTCCCATCCGGGAGCACCTCAGTTTTTTGCCAGTGTCTAAGGTGTTGGCCAAAGAGTAACATGTGTTTTCACTGGGCTTGCGTACAGGTTCTTTTGGGCCTTAGTAAGCTGTTCCGGATCCCACCAAAAAAGCTTCATAGCTAAACGGTCGGTACCCGGGCCTTGCAGCAGAAGAGCAAGGTTTTGCCTCTAATGCCTCTCTTAGGAGGGCTGGACCCTGGGATCCAGAGCTCTGGTCATACCCACGACCAAGATGTTGTCTGTGCAGGGTGCTATACAGGTCCAGGGGAGTGGAATCCTTGGGAACCCGGTCCCTGAAGGTTTAATTACAATGCCTGCCGTGATAGGGGAAGTTTGGACTTCTGTGGTCCAAACAAAGTCCTGCGGCGGGGATCAGGTAAGTGGGGGCCCCCAGGAACTTGGTTCTATTGGGGGACCCCCAAGCCTAATTTGTCTTTCTGTCTGTTACCTAACGGTATTCTCGCTAATATCTGTGTATGCCTGTAACTACTGAAAATGTAGAATTTTAATAGTAGTCAAGAAAAAAAAAAAAAGGGACCGCGGTACCTGTGTTAAACCACTAGAGGCCGCTGTAGTCCATTTTTCTTGTCATGTGGATCTTTGGTTTTCTCAAGTCAAAAGATCCAGGCAGTTGGTAAGTTTCTCTGTGGGAATCCACTTCCTCTGCCCTGTTGCTGCGCTCATCCACCGCACAGGCCCTCCGGCAAAAAGGGCCCTGGCTCCTAGTCCCTGTTTGATTTCGAAAAGGGCGCCAATGGCACACGGGCGCGCGCGCGGGCGTGTGCACGCGCCTCCTATGAAAAAAAAGGGGCGGGGCGGGTGGATGACGCTCGATGCGCGCCGCGGCGCTTCTGCGCATGTGCAGGCGTCCCAGCATGGATAAAAGACACAGTACAAGTGTCAGCTGGATGCAAACAGAGCTAGCAACAAACAGTGGCACACAGAGGCGGTTGATGCAGGCATCCCCATAGAAAGGCACTTTAGTGGACACCAGCTGGTATATAGCAGCAACTGTGTTAGACTATTACCAGCAAAAATTGGTGTATGACGACGGGAATACCTCAGCTTTGTGCTTAAAGGATATGTCGTCCAGACGCTCCGGAAATAGGTCTTCCAGGAAGCCAAAGGGGTCTCCATCGGGCTCTGAGGATATTGGGCATGCTTGTACTGCACCAATCTCCCCTGAGAATTCAGAGGTCAGTAGCCGTAGAAACCCCGCAGGAGTGCCTGGTGCTGCGGCTGTCCCCAGTCCACCTGCTCCTGTATATATAACAGAGGAGGTTTTATCCTCAACTCTGGGAGGATTGGAAGAGAGATTAACAGCATTGATCGCTGCTTCCCTGTCACAGGAAAAGCGCGTCCGATCTCCGTCTCCTCCTTCAGAGTGCCTGTTAGTGGAGGAACAGCCCCACACAGAGATCGACCTACCTGAAGGGGATCAGGATGAGGTTGATTCAGTTATGGAGGAATCAACAGTGGAAGAACCTTTCTCAGCATCTCAGGCTGAAAGATTATGGGTTCAGTCTCTGACTAACATGGTCCGATCAGCATTTAAAATGCCTCTGGCGGAACCACCATCCACTACGGTTTCCTCGCTGGGGTCGCTAAAAGCTCCCCAGGCTGTCTGTTCCTTCCCAATCCACCCTTTATTAGAAGGGCTTATTTACCAGGATTGGGAGCATCCTGATAAAATATTTGCTCCCCCCAAGAGATTTCCGGTGATCTATCCCATGGAGGATAAGTTCATAAAAAAATGGAGGGTCCCTACAGTGGACGCAGCCATCTCTTCTGTTAACAAATCACTGACATGTCCAGTAGATAATGTTCCAATGTTCAAAGACCCAATAGATAAAAAATTGGAGTCTTTACTAAAATCTGCTTTCTCTACAGCAAGCATGGTGACACAACCTGCGGTAGCAGCGATTGGAGTCTGCCAAGCAGTGAAAGATCAGTTGAAACAAGTCTTAAGGGACTTACCAGATCAGCAGGCTCTTGCCCTAGCTGACCTGCCTAGAGCCTTGTGTTTTGCGGTAGATGCCATAAAGGATACAATCCAACAGGCCTCCCGCTTTACGCTGTCTATAGTACATATGCGTAGGCTTCTGTGGCTCAAAAACTGGTCTGCTGAAGCTCCCTGTAAAAAACTGCTGGTTAGCTTCCCATTTCATGGAGAACGCTTATTTGGAGAAGATCTGGACAAATATATCCAGAAAATTTCTGCCGGTAAAAGTTCACTCTTACCGGTTAAGAACAAGGGTAGAAGTCCTTCTTTTAAGAGGCCTACTTCTCCAGTCCCGGGCACATCGGCTGTGCAGCAGTTCCGACGGCCTCCGCGGTCAAATTCAGGGGGCAGAAATCAGGGACAATCACAGGGTAACAAGAAACCCTGGATCAAGAGAGGTACAAAACCTCCCCCCAAGGCATGAAGCGTTGCCCCCACTCAATCGGGTGGGGGGAAGACTTCAGTTGTTCACAGAGACCTGGCGGGACACCATCAGAGACAGATGGGTGCTCTCCGCAGTAAGTCTGGGATACAAGCTGGAGTTAAAAGGCACTCCTCCTGCCCAATTTATGAGGTCAAATGTGCCAAGAGATCCCCAGAAGAGAGGATCCCTCCTTCTGGCACTAGAACAACTATTGCTCCAAGGTGTAATCATGAAGGTTCCCCTGGAAGAAAGCGGATTCGGGTTTTACTCGAACCTTTTCACAGTCCCCAAACCAAATGGGGACGTGAGGCCCATATTAAATCTAAAAGGGCTAAACAAGTTCCTAAATATCAGGACTTTTCGGATGGAGTCGATCTGATCGGTGGCCACCACCCTACAAGGGCAGGAATGGTTAGCCTCGATCGACATAAAGGATGCTTATCTGCATATTCCCATCTTTCCGGCCCACCAGAAATTTCTACGCTTTGCAGTAGAAGGGCGCCATTTTCAGTTCAGAGCCTTACCTTTCGGTCTGGCCACAGCACCACGAGTGTTCACAAAAATTCTGGCCCCATTATTGGCCAATCTAAGAACACAGGGTGTAACGATAATGGCATATCTAGACGACCTGCTACTAATAGACCACTCAGTGGAAAAGCTGGAAGTAGCTATTCACAAGACAATCAAGTATCTGGAATATCACGGTTGGATTATCAACCGGGACAAGTCAGCTCTAAGACCAGTCAAAAGTCTGGAATACTTAGGGCTAAGGCTGGATTCAAATCAGAGAAAGATTTTCTTACCTCCAGAGAAGGTGTCGTCTTTAAAAGATTTGACCCACTTAGTGGGTACAAAAAGAAAACCATCCATACGCCTCTGCATGAGGCTGCTGGGAAAAATGGTGGCTTCATTCGAAGCGGTACCCTACGGTCAATTCCATTCAAGGGATTTGCAAAGGGACATACTGTCAGCCTGGAACAAAAAAGTTCAGGCTTTAGACTTACCAATGTCCCTGTCCCCTTCCGTTCGCAAGAGCCTCCATTGGTGGTTGGTGCCCCAGAATCTGGAAAAAGGGAAACCCTTCAGTCCGGTTTCTTGGAAGGTAGTCACTACAGATGCCAGCCTCATAGGCTGGGGGGCAGTACTGGAGCAATGGTCTCTCCAGGGCAAGTGGTCAGAAGCAGAAAAGGCCCTGCCCATCAATCTCTTAGAGATACGAGCAGCCCGGTATGCCCTAGTAGCATGGACATTCAAACTCCAAGGGTCCCCTGTCAGAATTCAATCAGACAATGCCACAGCAGTGGCATATATCAATCACCAGGGTGGCACCAGGAGTCGTGCAGCCCAGAGGGAAGCAAATTGCATCCTGGAGTGGGCAGAAAAATATGTCCCAGCCATATCCACGGTTTTCATCCCAGGAGTGGAAAATTGGAGAGCGGACTTTTTAAGTCGCCAACAATTATGCCCGGGGGAATGGTCTCTTCACCCCGAGGTTTTCCAGGCAATATGCCAGCGGTGGGGAACACCGGATGTAGATCTGCTAGCATCCAGATTCAACGCAAAGGTGGACAGATTTGTGTCTCACACAAGGGATCCTCTAGCTTGCGGCTCGGGTGCCCTAGTGTTCCCTTGGGATCAGTTCAAGCTGATATATGCATTCCCACCGCCACAATTGTTACCGCGATTACTCCGCAGAATCAGGGTAGAAAAGAAACCAGTGATTCTGGTGGCTCCAGCGTGGCCCCGAAGGGCATGGTACGCGGAGATTGTAAAAATGTCAGTGAGGAGTCCTTGGACCCTCCCACATCGTCCGGACCTGCTTTCGCAAGGACCGATATACCACCCTTCCTTACCAGCCCTAGGTTTGACGGCCTGGCTATTGAAGCCCACATTCTGAAAAAGAGAGGGCTCTCTAATTCTGTGGTATCTACCATGATCAATGCCAGGAAGCCAGTATCCAGGCAGATCTATTATAGGATCTGGAAAGCATACATTACGTGGTGTGAGGCCAAGAGATGGCATCCACGTAAGTACGTGATAGGGAGGATTTTGGACTTCCTACAGTGGGCTGTAGATAGGAAGCTGGCCTTGAGTACTATCAAGGGTCAGATTTCGGCCTTGTCAAATATTTTTTCAAAGGCCCTTGGCTTCGCATTCACTAGTCAAAGCTTTCATACAAGGAGTGATGCGTATTAGCCCTCCGGTTAGTATTCCCATATGTCCTTGGGACTTAAACCTGGTTCTGTCAGTTCTACAGAAACAACCGTTTGAACCATTGCAACACATTTCCTTGGTTCTTCTCACCAGGAAATTGATTTTCTTAGTAGCCGTTTGTTCGGCTAAAAGAGTATCGGAATTAGCCGCCTTGTCCTGTAAGGAGCCATATCTGGTTGTCCATAAGGACAGAGTAGTATTACGTCCTCATCCAGCCTTTCTTCCTAAGGTGGTATCGAGGTTTCATTTGAACCAATATGTGGTTCTTCCTTCTTTTTTCCCCAAACCTAGCTCGGTAGAGGAAAAGTTATTGCATTCTTTGAATGTAGTAAGAGCAGTTAAAGCTTATCTAAAAGCCACTGCTCAGATTCGCAGAACGGATACTTTGTTTATTCTGCCGGAAGGCCCTAAAAGGGGTCAGGCAGCATCAAAATCCACTTTAGCCAAGTGGATTCGACAGGTCATAATACAAGCCTATGGCTTGAGAAAGAGACCGCCTCCGTTCAAAGTTAGGGCGCACTCCACAAGAGCAGTTGGAACTTCATGGGCAGTGCATCACCAGGCCTCCCTGGCTCAAGTATGTAAGGCCGCAACATGGTCTTCGGTACACACGTTTACTAGATTCTACCAGGTAGACGTTAGAAGTCAGGAGGATGTCGCCTTTGGGCGCAGTGTGTTGCAGGCCGCAAAAGATCCTCATGCCTGATGGCGCCCAGCTTATGTATCCCTCCCCTCATTTGGCATTGCTTTGGGACGTCCCATTAGTAATGACTAAGTCGCTCTGTGTCCCGTGATGTACGAAAAAGAAAAAGGGATTTTTATAACAGCTTACCTGTAAAATCCTTTTCTTGGAGTACATCACGGGACACAGAGCTCCCACCCCTCTTTTTGGGACACTTATTGCTTGGCTACAAAACTGAGGTGCTCCCGGATGGGAGGGGCTTATATAGGGGAGGGTACTTCCGGTTTGGAATTGGCCAGTGCCAACACCTGAAGGTAATCTATATAACCCATTAGTAATGACTAATTCGCTCTGTGTCCCGTGATGTACTCCAAGAAAAGGATTTTACAGGTAAGCTGTTATAAAAATCCCTTTTTCTATATATTTTTCTTCTGCTGTGCTATTTTAAAAAAGCAACATTTTTTTTGAATAGCATTTTCTGCAGTTCTGTAGCTGTGCGATCCAGCGGTTATGTACTGTGGGTGGGTTGTGGTCTTGCAAAAAGCCCCATTTAGGGCCACAAAAAATATTTTGCAGTGTGTTATGCATATCTGGAGGTTTGTGAAATAAACAATTTCTATATATTTTTCTTCTACTGTGCTATCCTAAAAAAACTTTTTTTTTAATAGCATTTTCTGCAGTTCTGTAGCTGTGCGATACAGCAGTTACGTACTGTGGGTGTGTTGTGGTCTTGCAAAAAGCCCCACTTAGGGCCACAAAAATTATTTTGCAGTGTGTTATACATATCTGGAGGTGTGTGAAATAAACAATTTCTATATATTTTTCTAATACTGTGCTATCCTAAAAAAAACAAAAAAATTTTGAATAGCATTTTCTGCAGTTCTGTAGCTGTGCGATACAGTGGTTACGTACTGTGGGTGGGTTGTGGTCTTGCAAAAAGCACCATTTAGGGCCACAAAAAATATTTTGCAGTGTGTTATGCATATCTGGAGGTGTGTGAAATAAACAATTTCTATATATTTTTCTTCTGCTGTGCTATTTTAAAAAAGCAAAATTTTTTTTGAATAGCATTTTCTGCAGTTCTGTAGCTGTGCGATCCAGCGGTTATGTACTGTGGGTGGGTTGTGGTCTTGCAAAAAGCCCCATTTAGGGCCACAAAAAATATTTTGCAGTGTGTTATGCATATCTGGAGGTTTGTGAAATAAACAATTTCTATATATTTTTCTTCTACTGTGCTATCCTAAAAAAACTTTTTTTTTTAATAGCATTTTCTGCAGTTCTGTAGCTGTGCGATACAGCGGTTACGTACTGTGGGTGTGTTGTGGTCTTGCAAAAAGCCCCACTTAGGGCCACAAAAATTATTTTGCAGTGTGTTATACATATCTGGAGGTGTGTGAAATAAACAATTTCTATATATTTTTCTAATACTGTGCTATCCTAAAAAAACAAAAAAATTTTGAATAGCATTTTCTGCAGTTCTGTAGCTGTGCGATACAGTGGTTACGTACTGTGGGTGGGTTGTGGTCTTGCAAAAAGCACCATTTAGGGCCACAAAAAATATTTTGCAGTGTGTTATGCATATCTGGAGGTGTGTGAAATAAACAATTTCTATATATTTTCCTTCTACTGTGCTATTTTAAAAAAGCAAAATTTTTTGGAATAGCATTTTCTGCAGTTCTGTAGCTGTGCGATACAGCGGTTACGTACTGTGGGTGGGTGGTGGTCTTGCAAAAAGCCCCATTTAGGGCCACAAAAAATATTTTGCAGTGTGTTATACATATCTGGATGTGTGTGAAGTAAACAATTTCTATATATTTTTCTTCTACTGTGCTATCCTAAAAAAACAACATTTTTTTTTTAATAGCATTTTCTGCAGTTTTGTAGCTGTGCGATACAGCAGTTACGTACTGTGGGTGGGTTGTGGTCTTTCACAAAGCCCCATTTAGGGCCACAAAAAATATTTTGCAGTGTGTTATGCATATCTGGAGGTGTGTGAAATAAACAATTTCTATATATTTTCCTTCTACTGTGCTATTTTAAAAAAGCAACATTTTTTTGAATAGCATTTTCTGCAGTTCTGTAGCTGTGCGATACAGCGGTTACGTACTGTGGGTGGGTTGTGGTCTTGCAAAAAGCCCCATTTAGGGCCACAAAAAATATTTTGCAGTGTGTTATACATATCTGGATGTGTGTGAAGTAAACAATTTCTATATATTTTTCTTCTACTGTGCTATCCTAAAAAAAACAACATTTTTTTGAATAGTATTTTCTGCAGTTTTGTAGCTGTGCGATACAGCGGTTACATACTGTGGGTGGGTTGTGGTCTTTCATAAAGCCCCATTTAGGGCCACAAAAAATATTTTGCAGTGTGTTATGTATATCTGGAGGTGTGTGAAATAATACATTTCTATATATATTTCTTCTACTGTGCTATTTTAAAAAAGCAACATTTTTTTGAATAGCATTTTCTGCAGTATTGTAGCTGTGCGATACAGTGGTTACGTAATGTGGGTGGGTTGTGGTCTTGCAAAAAGCCCCATTTAGGGCCACAAAAAATATTTTGCAGTGTGTTATACATATCTGGAGGTGTGTGAAATAAACAATTTCTATATATTTTTCTTCTACTGTGCTATCCTAAAAAAAAAACATTTTTTTAATAGCATTTTCTGCAGTTCTGTAGCTGTGCGATTCAGCGGTTACGTACTGTGGATGGGTTGTGGTCTTGCAAAAAGCCCCATTTAGGGCCACAAAAAATAATTTGCAGTGTGTTATGTATATCTGGAGGTGTGTGAAATAAACAATTTCTATATATTTTTCTTCTACTGTGCTATTTTAAAAAAGCAAATTTTTTTTGGAATAGCATTTTCTGCAGTTCTGTAGCTGTGTGATACAGCGGTTACGTACTGTGGGTGGGTTGTGGTCTTGCAAAAAGCCCCATTTAGGGCCACAAAAAAGATTTTGCAGTGTGTTATACATATCTGGAGGTGTGTGAAATAAACAATTTCTATATATTTTTCTTCTACTGTGCTATCCTAAAAAAAACAAAAAAATTTTCAATAGCATTTTCTGCAGTTCTGTAGCTGTGCGATACAGCGGTTACGTACTGTGAGTGGGTTTTGGTCTTGCAAAAAGCACCATTTAGGGCCACAAAAAATATTTTGCAGTGTGTTATGCATATCTGGAGGTGTGTGAAATAAACCATTTCTATATATTTTCCTTCTACTGTGCTATTTTAAAAAAGCATCATTTTTTGGAATAGCATTTTCTGCAGTTCTGTAGCTGTGCGATACAGCGGTTACGTACTGTGGGTGAGTTGTGGTCTTGCAAAAAGCCCCATTTAGGGCCACAAAAAATATTTTGCAGTTTGTTATACATATCTGGATATGTGTGAAGTAAACAATTTCTATATATTTTTCTTCTACTGTACTATCCTAAAAAAACACATTTTTTTTAATAGCATTTTCTGCAGTTTTGTAGCTGTGCGATACAGCGGTTACGTACTGTGGGTGGGTTGTGGTCTTTCAAAAAGCCCCATTTAGGGCCACAAAAAATATTTTGCAGTGTGTTATGCATATCTGGAGGTGTGTGAAATAAACAATTTCTATATATTTTTCTTCTACTGTGCTATTTTAAAAAAGCAACATTTTTTTTAATAGCATTTTCTGCAGTTCTGTAGCTGTGCGATACAGCGGTTACATACTGTGGGTGGGTTGTGGTTTTGCAAAAAGCCCCATTTAGGGCCACAAAAAATATTTTGCATTGTGTTATGCATATCTGGAGGTGTGTGAAATAAACCATTTCTTTATATTTTACTTCTACTGTGCTATCCTAAAAAAACTAAAACATTTTTAATAGCATTTTCTGCAGTTCTGTAGCTGTGCGATACAGTGGTTACGTAATGTGGGTGGGTTGTGGTTTTGCAAAAAGCCCCATTTAGGGCCACAAAAAATATTTTGCAGTGTGTTATACATATCTGGAGGTGTGTGAAATAAACAATTTCTATATATTTTTCTTCTACTGTGCTATCCTAAAAAAACAAAAGGTTTTTTTTTAATAGCATTTTCTGCAGTTCTGTAGCTGTGCGATACAGCGGTTACGTACTGTGGGTGGGTTGTGGTCTTGCAAAAAGCCCCATTTAGGGCCACAAAAAATATTTTGCAGTGTGTTATGTATATCTGGAGGTGTGTGAAATAAAACATTTCTATATATATTTCTTCTACTGTGCTATTTTAAAAAAGCAACATTTTTTTGAATAGCATTTTCTGCAGTTCTGTAGCTGTGCGATACAGTGGTTACGTAATGTGGGTGGGTTGTGGTTTTGCAAAAAGCCCCATTTAGGGCCACAAAAAATATTTTGCAGTGTGTTATACATATCTGGAGGTGTGTGAAATAAACAATTTCTATATATTTTTCTTCTACTGTGCTATCCTAAAAAAACAAAAGGTTTTTTTTGAATAGCATTTTCTGCAGTTCTGTAGCTGTGCGATACAGCGGTTACGTACTGTGGGTGGGTTGTGGTCTTGCAAAAAGCCCCATTTAGGGCCACAAAAAATATTTTGCAGTGTGTTATGCATATCTGGAGGTGTGTGAAATATACAATTTCTATATATTTTTCTTCTGCTGTGCTATTTTAAAAAAGCAACATTTTTTTTGAATAGCATTTTCTGCAGTTCTGTAGCTGTGTGATACAGCGGTTACGTACTGTGGGTGTGTTGTGGTCTTGCAAAAAGCCCCATTTAGGGACACAAAAAATATTTTGCAGTGTGTTATACATATCCTGAGGTGTGTGAAATAAACAATTTCTATATATTTTTCTTCTACTGTGCTATCCTAAAAAAACAAAAAACAAATATAATAGCATTTTCTGCAGTTCTGTAGCTGTGCGATACAGCAGTTACGCACTGTGGGTGGGATGTGGTCTTGCAAAAAGCCCCATTTAGGGCCACAAAAAATATTTTGCAGTGTGTTATGCATATCTGGAGGTGTGTGAAATAAACAATTTCTATATATTTTTCTTCTACTGTGCTATTTTAAAAAAGCAAAAATTTTTTTGAATAGCATTTTCCTGCAGTTCAAAAGCTGTGCGATACAGTGGTTACGTACTGTGGGTGGGTTGTGGTCTTGCAAAAATCACCATTTAGGGCCACAAAAATGATTTTGCAGTGTGTTATACATATCTGGAGGTGTGTGAAATAAACAATTTCTATATATTTTTCTTCTACTGTGCTATCCTAAAAAAAAACATTTTTTAATAGCATTTTCTGCTGTTCTGTAGATGTGCAATACAGTGGTTACGTACTGTGGGTGGGTTGTGGTCTTGCAAAAAGCCCCATTTAGGGCCACAAAAAATATTTTGCATTGTGTTATGCATATCTGGAGGTGTGTGAAATAAACCATTTCTTTATATTTTACTTCTACTGTGCTATCCTAAAAAAACTAAAACATTTTTAATAGCATTTTCTGCAGTTCTGTAGCTGTGCGAAACAGCGGTTACGTACTGTGGATGAGTTGTGGTCTTTCAAAAAGCCCCATTTAGGACCACAAAAAATATTTTGCAGTGTGTTATGCATATCTGGAGGTGTGTGAAATAAACAATTTCTATATATTTTTCTTCTACTGTGCAATTTTAAAAAAGCAACATTTTTTTTAATAGCATTTTCTGCAGTTCTGTAGCTGTGCGATACAGCGGTTACGTACTGTGGGTGGGTTGTGGTCTTGCAAAAAGCCCCATTTAGGGCCACAAAAAATATTTTGCAGTGTGTTATACATATCCTGAGGTGTGTGAAATAAACAATTTCTATATATTTTTCTTCTACTGTGCTATCCTAAAAAAACAAAAAACAAATATAATAGCATTTTCTGCAGTTCTGTAGCTGTGCGATACAGCAGTTACGCACTGTGGGTGGGTTGTGGTCTTGCAAAAAGCCCCATTTAGGGCCACAAAAAATATTTTGCAGTGTGTTATGCATATCTGGAGGTGTGTGAAATAAACAATTTCTATATATTTTTCTTCTACTGTGCTATTTTAAAAAAGCAAATTTTTTTTTGAATAGCATTTTCCTGCAGTTCTGTAGCTGTGCGATACAGCGGTTACGTACTGTGGGTGGGTTGTGGTCTTGCAAAAATCACCATTTAGGGCCACAAAAATGATTTTGCAGTGTGTTATACATATCTGAAGGTGTGTGAAATAAACAATTTCTATATATTTTTCTTCTACTGTGCTATCCTAAAAAAAAAACATTTTTTAATAGCATTTTCTGCTGTTCTGTAGATGTGCGAAACAGCGGTTACGTACTGTGGATGAGTTGTGGTCTTTCAAAAAGCCCCATTTAGGACCACAAAAAATATTTTGCAGTGTGTTATGCATATCTGGAGGTGTGTGAAATAAACAATTTCTATATATTTTTCTTCTACTGTGCAATTTTAAAAAAGCAACATTTTTTTTAATAGCATTTTCTGCAGTTCTGTAGCTGTGCGATACAGCGGTTACGTACTGTGGGTGGGTTGTGGTCTTGCAAAAAGCCCCATTTAGGGCCACAAAAAATATTTTGCAGTGTGTTATGTATATCTGGAGGTGTGTGAAATAATAAATTTCTATATATATTTCTTCTACTGTGCTATTTTAAAAAAGCAAATTTTTTTTGAATAGCATTTTCTGCAGTTCTGTAGCTGTGCGATACAGTGGTTACGTAATGTGGGTGGGTTGTGGTTTTGCAAAAAGCCCCATTTAGGGCCACAAAAAATATTTTGCAGTGTGTTATACATATCTGGAGGTGTGTGAAATAAACAATTTCTATATATTTTTCTTCTACTGTGCTATCCTAAAAAAACAAAAGTTTTTTTTTGAATAGCATTTTCTGCAGTTCTGTAGCTGTGCGATACAGCGGTTACGTACTGTGGGTGGGTTGTGGTTTTGCAAAAAGCCCCATTTAGGGCCACAAAATTTTTTTTGCAGTGTGTTATGTATATCTGGAGGTGTGTGAAATAATAAATTTCTATATATATTTCTTCTACTGTGCTATTTTAAAAAAGCAACATTTTTTTGAATAGCATTTTCTGCAGTTCTGTAGCTGTGCGATACAGTGGTTACGTAATGTGGGTGGGTTGTGGTCTTGCAAAAAGCCCCATTTAGGGCCACAAAAAATATTTTGCAGTGTGTTATGCATATCTGGAGGTGTGTGAAATAAACAATTTCTATATATTTTTCTTCTACTGTGCTATTTAAAAAGCAACATTTTTTTGAATAGCATTTTCTGCAGTTCTGTAACTGTGCGATACAGCGGTTACGTACTGTGGGTGGGTTGTGGTCTTGCAAAAAGCCCCATTTAGGGCCACAAAAAATTATTTGCAGTGTGTTATACATATCCTGAGGTGTGTGAAATAAACAATTTCTATATATTTTTCTTCTACTGTGCTATCCTAAAAAAACAAAAAACAAATATAATAGCATTTTCTGCAGTTCTGTAGCTGTGCGATACAGCAGTTACGCACTGTGGGTGGGTTGTGGTCTTGCAAAAAGCCCCATTTAGGGCCACAAAAAATATTTTGCAGTGTGTTATGCATATCTGGAGGTGTGTGAAATAAACAATTTCTATATATTTTTCTTCTACTGTGCTATTTTAAAAAAGCAAAATTTTTTTTGAATAGCATTTTCCTGCAGTTCTGTAGCTGTGCGATACAGCGGTTACGTACTGTGGGTGGGTTGTGGTCTTGCAAAAATCACCATTTAGGGCCACAAAAATGATTTTGCAGTGTGTTATACATATCTGAAGGTGTGTGAAATAAACAATTTCTATATATTTTTCTTCTACTGTGCTATCCTAAAAAAAAAACATTTTTTAATAGCATTTTCTGCTGTTCTGTAGATGTGCAATACAGTGGTTACGTACTGTGGGTGGGTTGTGGTCTTGCAAAAAGCCCCATTTAGGGCCACAAAAAATATTTTGCATTGTGTTATGCATATCTGGAGGTGTGTGAAATAAACCATTTCTTTATATTTTACTTCTACTGTGCTATCCTAAAAAAACTAAAACATTTTTAATAGCATTTTCTGCAGTTCTATAGCTGTGCGAAACAGCGGTTACGTACTGTGGATGAGTTGTGGTCTTGCAAAAATCCCCATTTAGGGCCACAAAAAATATTTTGCAGTGTGTTATACATATCTGGAGGTGTGTGAAATAAGCAATTTCTATATATTTTTCTTCTACTGTGCTATCCTGAAAAAAAACTTTTTTTAATAGCATTTTCTGCAGTTCTGTAGCTGTGCTATACAGCAGTTACGCACTGTGGGTGGGTTGTGGTCTTGCAAAAAGCCCCATTTAGGGCCACAAAAAATATTTTGCAGTGTGTTATGCATATCTGGAGGTATGTGAAATAAACAATTTCTATATATTTTTCTTCTACTGTGCTATTTTAAAAAAGCAACATTTTTTTTGAATAGCATTTTCCTGCAGTTCTGTAGCTGTGCGATACAGCGGTTACGTACTGTGGATGAGTTGTGGTCTTGCAAAAATCCCCACTTAGGGCCACAAAAAATATTTTGCAGTGTGTTATACATATCTGGAGGTGTGTGAAATAAACAATTTCTATATATTTTTCTTCTACTGTGCTATCCTACAAAAACAACATTTTTTTATTAATAGCAATTTCTGCAGTTCTGTAGCTGTGCGATACAGCGGTTACATACTGTGGGTGAGTTGTGGTCTTGCAAAAAGCCCCACTTAGGGCCACAAAAAATATTTTGCAGTGTGTTATGCATATCTGGAGGTGTGTGAAATAAACAATTTCTATATATTTTTCTTCTACTGTGCTATTTAAAAAGCAACATTTTTTTGAATAGCATTTTCTGCAGTTCTGTAACTGTGCGATACAGCGGTTACGTACTGTGTGTGGGTTGTGGTCTTGCAAAAAGCCCCATTTAGGGCCACAAAAAATTATTTGCAGTGTGTTATGTATATCTGGAGGTGTGTGAAATAATACATTTCTATATATATTTCTTCTACTGTGCTATTTTAAAAAAGCAACATTTTTTTGAATAGCATTTTCTGCAGTTCTGTAGCTGTGCGATACAGTGGTTACGTAATGTGGGTGGGTTGTGGTCTTGCAAAAAGCCCCATTTAGGGCCACAAAAAATATTTTGCAGTGTGTTATACATATCTGGAGGTGTGTGAAATAAACAATTTGTATATATTTTTCTTCTACTGTGCTATCCTAAAAAAAAACATTTTTTTAATAGCATTTTCTGCAGTTCTGTAGCTGTGCGATACAGCGGTTACGTACTGTGGGTGAGTTGTGGTCTTGCAAAAATCCCCATTTAGGGCCACAAAAAATATTTTGCAGTGTGTTATTTATATCTGGAGGTGTGTGAAATAAACAATTTCTATATATTTTCTTCTACTGTGCTATCCTAAAAAATTTTTTTTTTTTTAAATAGCATTTTCTGCAGTTCTGTAGCTGTGCGATACAGCGGTTACGTACTGTGGGTGGGTTGTGGTCTTGCAAAAAGCCCCATTTAGGGCCACAAAAAATAATTTGCAGTGTGTTATGTATATCTGGAGGTGTGTGAAATAAACAATTTCTATATATTTTTCTTCTACTGTGCTATTTTAAAAAAGCAACATTTTTTTGAATAGCATTTTCTGCAGTTCTGTAGCTGTGTGATACAATGGTTACGTACTGTGGGTGGGTTGTGCTCTTGCAAAAAGCCCCATTTAGGGCCACAAAAATGATTTTGCAGTGTGTTATACATATCTGGAGGTGTGTGAAATAAACAATTTCTATATATTTTTCTTCTACTGTGCTATCCTAAAAAAAACATTTTTTTAATAGCATTTTCTGCAGTTCTGTAGCTGTGCGATACAGCAGTTACGCACTGTGGGTGGGTTGTGGTCTTGCAAAAAGCCCCATTTAGGGCCACAAAAAATATTTTGCAGTGTGTTATGCATATCTGGAGGTATGTGAAATAAACAATTTCTATATATTTTTCTTCTACTGTGCTATTTTAAAAAAGCAACATTTTTTTGAATAGCATTTTCCTGCAGTTCTGTAGCTGTGCGATACAGCGGTTACGTACTGTGGATGAGTGGTGGGCTTGCAAAAATCCCCATTTAGGGCCACAAAAAATATTTTGCAGTGTGTTATACATATCTGGAGGTGTGTGAAATAAACAATTTCTATATATTTTTCTTCTACTGTGCTATCCTACAAAAACAATTTTTTTTTAATAGCAATTTCTGCAGTTCTGTAGCTGTGCGATACAGCGGTAACGTACTGTGGGTGTGTTGTGGTCTTGCAAAAATCCCCATTTAGGGCCACAAAAAATATTTTGCAGTGTGTTATGCATATCTGGAGGTGTGTGAAATAAACCATTTCTTTATATTTTACTTCTACTGTGCTATCCTAAAAAAAGCAACATTTTTTAATAGCATTTTCTGCAGTTCTGTAGCTATGCGATACAGCGGTAACGTACTGTGGGTGTGTTGTGGTCTTGCAAAAAGCCCCATTTAGGGCCACAAAATTTTTTTTGCAGTGTGTTATACATATCTGGACGTGTGTGAAATATACTATTTCTATATATTTTTCTTCTACTGTGCTATCCTAAAAAAACAACATTTTTTTTAATAGCATTTTCTGCAGTTCTGTAGCTGTGCGATACAGTGGTTACGTACTGTGGGTGGGTTGTGGTCTTGCAAAAAGCCCCATTTAGGGCCACAAAAAATATTTTGCAGTGTGTCATGCATATCTGGAGGTGTGTGAAATAAACAATTTCTATATATTTTTCTTCTGCTGTGCTATTTTAAAAAAGCAACATTTTTTTTGAATAGCATTTTCTGCAGTTCTGTAGCTGTGCGATACAGCGGTTACGTACTGTGGGTGTGTTGTGGTCTTGCAAAAAGCCCCATTTAGGGACACAAAAAATATTTTGCAGTGTGTTATACATATCCTGAGGTGTGTGAAATAAACAATTTCTATATATTTTTCTTCTACTGTGCTATCCTAAAAAAACAATTTTTTTTATAGCATTTTCTGCAGTTCTGTAGCTGTGCGATACAGCGGTTACGTACTGTGGGTGAGTTTTGGTCTTGCAAAAAGCCCCATTTAGGGCCACAAAAAATATTTTGCAGTGTGTTATGCATATCTGGAGGTGTGTGAAATAAACCATTTCTATATATTTTTCTTCTACTGTGCTATCCTAAAAAATCAAACATTTTTTTTGAATAGCATTTTCTGCAGTTCTGTAGCTGTGCGATCCAGCGGTTACGTAATGTGGGTGGGTTGTGGTCTTGCAAAAAGCCCCATTTAGGGCCACAAAAAATATTTTGCAGTGTGTTATGCATATCTGGAGGTGTGTGAAATAAACAATTTCAATATATTTTTATTCTACTGTGCTATCCTTAAAAAACATATTTTTTTAATAGTGTTCTCTGCAGTTCTGTATCTGTGCGATACAGCGGTTACGTACTGTGGGTGTGTTGTGGTCTTGCAAAAAGCCCCTCTTAGGGCCACAAAAATTATTTTGCAGTGTGTTATACATATCTGGAGGTGTGTGAAATAAACAATTTCTATATATTTTTCTAATACTGTGCTATCCTAAAGAAATAAAACATTTTTGAACAGCATTTTCTGCAGGTCTGTAGCTGTGCGATACAGCAGTTACGTACTGTAGGTGGGTTGTGGTCTTGCAAAAATCACCATTTAGGGCCACAAAAAATATTTTGCAGTGTGTTATGCATATCTGGAGGTGTGTGAAATAAACAATTTCTATATATTTTTCTTCTACTGTGCTATTTTAAAAAAGCAATTTTTTTTTAATAGCATTTTCTGCAGTTCTGTAGCTGTGCGATACAGCGGTTATGTACTGTGGGTGGGTTGTGGTCTTGCAAAAAGCCCCATTTAGGGCCACAAAAAATATTTTGCAGTGTGTTATGCATATCTGGAGGTGTGTGAAATAAACAATTTATATATATTTTTCTTCTACTGTGCCATCCTAAAAAAACAACATTCTTTTTTTAATAGCATTTTCTGCAGTTCTGAAGCTGTGCGATACAGCGGTTAATTACTGTGGGTGGGTTGTGGTCTTGCAAAAAGCCCCATTTAGGGCCACAAAAAATATTTTGCAGTGTGTTATACATATCTGGAGGTGTGTGAAATAAACAATTTCTATATATTTTTCTTCTACTGTGCTATCCTAAAAAAACAAAAAAAAATGTTTAATAGCATTTTCTGCAGTTCTGTAGCTGTGCGATACAGCGGTTACGTACTGTGGGTGGGTTGTGGTCTTGCAAAAAGCCCCATTTAGGGCCACAAAAAATATTTTGCAGTGTGTTATGCATATCTGGAGGTGTGTGAAATAAACCATTTCTATATATTTTTCTTCTACTGTGCTATCCTAAAAAAAAAACTTTTTTTTTTTAATAGTATTTTCTGCAGTTCTGTAGCTGTGCGATCCAGTGGTTACGTACTGTGGGTGGGTTGTGGTCTTGCAAAAAGTCCCATTTCGGGCCACAAAAAATATTTTCCAGTGTGTTATGCATATCTGGACGTGTGTGAAATAAACCATTTCCATATATTTTTCTTCTACTGTGCTATCCTAAAAAAACAACCTTTTTTTTAATAGCATTTTCTGCAGTTCTGTAGCTGTGCGATCCAGCGGTTACGTACTGTGGGTGTGTTGTGGTCTTGCAAAAAGCCCCATTTAGGGCCACAAAAAATATTTTGCAGTGTGTTATACATATCTGGAGGTGTGTGAAATAAACAATTTCTATATATTTTTCTTCTACTGTGCTATCCTAAAAAAAAAAACATTTTTTTTTAATAGTATTTTCTGCAGTTCTGTAGCTGTGCGATCCAGTGGTTACGTACTGTGGGTGGGTTGTGGTCTTGCAAAAAGTCCCATTTCGGGCCACAAAAAATATTTTCCAGTGTGTTATGCATATCTGGACGTGTGTGAAATAAACCATTTCCATATATTTTTCTTCTACTGTGCTATCCTAAAAAAACAACATTTTTTTTAATAGCATTTTCTGCAGTTCTGTAGCTGTGCGATCCAGCGGTTACGTACTGTGGGTGTGTTGTGGTCTTGCAAAAAGCCCCATTTAGGGCCACAAAAAATATTTTGCAGTGTGTTATACATATCTGGAGGTGTGTGAAATAAACAATTTCTATATATTTTTCTTCTACTGTGCTATCCTAAAAAAACAAAAAAATTTTAATAGCATTTTCTGCAGTTCTGTAGCTGTGCGATACAGCGGTTACGTACTGTGGGTGGGTTGTGGTCTTGCAAAAAGCACCATTTAGGGCCACAAAAAATATTTTGCAGTGTGTTATGCATATCTGGAGGCGTGTGAAATAAACAATTTCTATATATTTTTCTTCTACTGCGCTATTTTAAAAAATCAACTTTTTTTAATAGCATTCTCTGCAGTTCTGTAGCTGTGCGATCCAGTGGTTACGTACTGTCGGTGGGTTGTGGTCTTGCAAAAAGCCCCATTTAGGGCCACAAAAAATATTTTGCAGTGTGTTATACATATCTGGAGGTGTGTGAAATAAACAATTTCTATATATTTTTCTTCTACTGTGCTATTTTAAAAAAGCAAAAAATTTTTTGAATAGCATTTTCTGCAGTTCTGTAGCTGTGCGATACAGCGGTTACATACTGTGGGTGGGTTGTGGTGTTGCAAAAAGCCCCATTTAGGGCCACAAAAAATATTTAGCAGTGTGTTATACATATCTGGAGGTGTGTGAAATAAACAATTTCTATATATTTTTCTTCTACTGAGCTATTTTAAAAAAGCAAAATTTTTTTGAATAGCATTTTCTGCAGTTCTGTAGCTGTGCGATCCAGTGGTTACGTACTGTGGGTGGGTTGTGGTCTTGCAAACAGCCCCATTTAGGGCCACAAAAAATATTTTGCAGTGTGTTATACATATCTGAAGGTGTGTGAAATAAACTATTTCTATATATTTTTCATCTGCTGTGCTATCCTAAAAAACACATTTTTTTTTTAATAGCATTTTCTGCAGTTCTGTAGCTGTGCGATACAGCGGTTACGTACTGTGGGTGGGTTGTGGTCTTGCAAAAAGCACCATTTAGGGACACAAAAAATATTTAGCAGTGTGTTATGCATATCTGGACGTGTGTGAAATAAACAATTTCTATATATTTTTCTTCTACTGTGCTTTTTTAAAAAAGCAACATTTTTTTGAATAGCATTTTCTGCAGTTCTGTAGCTGTGCGATAAAGCGGTTACGTACTGTGGGTGGGTTGTGGTCTTGCAAAAAGACCCATTTAGGGCAACAAAAAATATTTTGCAGTGTGTTATGCATATCTGGAGGTGTGTGAAATAAACAATTTGTATATATTTTTCTTCTACTTAGCTATCCTAAAAAACAACAATTTTTTAATAGAATTTTCTGCAGTTCTGTAGCTGTGCGATACAGCGGTTACGTACTGTGGGTGGGTTGTGGTCTTGCAAAAAGCCCCATTTAGGGCCACAAAAAGTATTTTGCAGTGTGTTATGCATATCTGGAGGTGTGTGAAATAAACAATTTGTATATATTTTTCTTCTACTGTGCTATTTTAAAAAATCAACTTTTTTTGAATAGCATTTTCTGCAGTTCTGTAGCTGTGCGATCCAGTGGTTACGTACTGTGGGTGGGTTATGGTCTTGCAAAAAGCCCCATTTAGGGCCACAAAACATATTTTGCAGTGTGTTATACATATCTGGAGGTGTGTGAAATAAACAATTTCTATACATTTTTCTTCTACTGTGCTATTTTAAAAAAGCAACATTTTTTGAATAGCATTTTCTGCAGTTCTGTAGCTGTGCGATAAAGCAGTTACGTACTGTGGGTGGGTTGTGGTCTTGCAAAAAGCCCCATTTAGGGCCACAAAAAATATTTTGCAGTGTGTTATACATATCTGGAGGTGTGTGAAATAAACAATTTCTATATATTTTTCTTCTACTGTGCTATTTTAAAAAAGCAACATTTTTTTGAATAGCATTTTCTGCAGTTCTGTAGCTGTGCGATAAAGCGGTTACGTACTGTGGGTGGGTTGTGGTCTTTCAAAAAGACCCATTTAGAGCCACAAAAAAATATTTTGCAGTGTGTTATGCATATCTGGAGGTGTGTGAAATAAACAATTTCTATATATTTTTCTTCTACTGTGCTATCCTAAAAAAACTTTTTTTTTTAATAGCATTTTCTGCAGTTCTGTAGCTGTGCGATACAGCGGTTACGTACTGTGGGTGGGTTGTGGTCTTGCAAAAAGCCCCATTTAGGGCCACAAAAAATATTTTGCAGTGTGTTATGCATATGTGGAGGTGTGTGAAATAAACAATTTATATATATTTTTCTTCTACTGTGCTATTTTAAAAAAGCAAAATTTTTTTGAATAGCATTTTCTGCAGTTCTGTAGCTGTGTGATACAGCGGTTACGTACTGTGGGTGGGTTGTGGTCTTGCAATAAGCCCCAGTTAGGGCCACAAAAAATATTTTGCAGCGTGTTATACATATCTGGAGGTGTGTGAAATAAACAATTTCTATGTATTTTTCTTCTACTGTGCTATCCTAAAAAAACAAAAAAAAAATTAATAATAGTATTTTCTGCAGCTCTGTAGCTGTGCGATACAGCGGTTACGTACTGTGGGTGGGTTGTGGTCTTGCAAAAAGCCCCATTTAGGGCCACAAAAATATTTTGCAGTGTGTTATGCATATCTGGAGGTGTAAATATGAAGATGCTTAAAGTGGCCCTTCCTGCATGAGCACCGCTCAGCGCCTGGGATAAACACAATTGATGGTATGACTAGAGTAATATAGGGCTGAATGTCTATCTGATTGGAAATGGGGATCCCAATCACAACGAGCAGCTGCTGGAAGTGTGTGAATGATGTAAAAGCAGTATTTGGAGGAACACCCAAAGATTATTATAAATAAATAATGTAAAACAATAAAATTATGCACAATAAAAAATTGTAGACAATTAATACCGTAAAACACTAAAATATATATAAAAACTCAGTAAATGTCCATAAATATTGTAGCAGCGCTTCTTGTCATGAATAACAAGCTTCTTTATGTGTTGCCTACACAAAAGGAACTGATGAGCAGAGGGAAAGTGTGATTGATATCTCAAAGTGGTTGATATAGTTCAAAAAGTTCATCCGTCATGTATTGTATATACAGTAGAGAAGTCCCCTTTTGGGGATACACTCACCAAAAGGTAGATATGAATGAGCCTTATCAATGTCACCAGGATCACTTCTTTCCTTTCTTTCACTCCTTCCACCGATATCCAACTTTGTTTGTATGCTCAGGTGTTCAGGTATTCATATGAAAAAAGAATAGTCACATAGCGTGATATTGCTTTAAGCATTTATTTCCCATGAACAACCCCCTTACAAGTGGATACGTACAAAATTGCAGTTAAAAAAGAGCACGCCCTCAGACGAAGTCCGGAAGTGACGAAACGCGTCAGGGTCGTGGTCTCGCCGTAAACCGGAAGTGACGTTTGCGCTCCAACGCATCCAGGAACCAGGAAGTGGTAACATCACACACGCTGTTTAACACAGCGTGAGCCTCCATCTACTGGCGCCTTATGTGTACTGAGCAACTAACATTTTCTATGCCCGTTTTTTAACTGCAATTTTGTACGTATCCACTTGTAAGGGGGTTGTTCATGGGAAATAAATGCTTAAAGCAATATCACGCTATGTGACTATTCTTTTTTCATATGAATACCTGAACACCTGAGCATACAAACAAAGTTGGATATCGGTGGAAGGAGTGAAAGAAAGGAAAGAAGTGATCCTGGTGACATTGATAAGGCTCATTCATATCTACCTTTTGGTGAGTGTATCCCCAAAAGGGGACTTCTCTACTGTATATACAATACATGACGGATGAACTTTTTGAACTATATCAACCACTTTGAGATATCAATCACACTTTCCCTCTGCTCATCAGTTCCTTTTGTGTAGGCAACACATAAAGAAGCTTGTTATTCATGACAAGAAGCGCTGCTACAATATTTATGGACATTTACTGAGTTTTTATATATATTTTAGTGTTTTACGGTATTAATTGTCTACAATTTTTTATTGTGCATAATTTTATTGTTTTACATTATTTATTTATAATAATCTTTGGGTGTTCCTCCAAATACTGCTTTTATATCTGGAGGTGTGTCAAATAAACAATTTCTATATATTTTTCATCTACTGTGCTATTTTAAAAAAGCAAAAAAAATTTTGAATAGCATTTTCTGCAGTTCTGTAGCTGTGCAATCCAGTGGTTACGTACTGTGGGTGGGTTGTGGTCTTGCAAACAGCCCCATTTAGGGCCACAAAAATATTTTGCAGTGTGTTATAAATATCTGGAGGTGTGTGAAATAAACAATTTCTATATATTTTTCTTCTACTGTGCTATCCTAAAAAAACAAAAAAAAATTAATAGCATTTTCTGCAGTTCTGTAGCTGTGCGATCCAGCGGTTACGTACTGTGGGTGGGTTGTGGTCTTGCAAAAAGCCCCATTTAGGGCCACAAAAAATATTTTGCAGTGTGTTATACATATCTGGAGGTGTGTGAAATAAACAATTTCTATACATTTTTCTTCTACTGTGCTATTTTAAAAAAGCAACTTTTTTTAATAGCATTTTCTGCAGTTCTGTAGCTGTGCGATACAGCGGTTATGTACTGTGGGTGGGTTGTGGACTTGCAAAAAGCCCCATTTAGGGCCACAAAAATTATTTTGCAGTGTGTTATACATATCTGGAGGTGTGTGAAATAAACAATTTCTATATATTTTTCTTCTACTGTGCTATCCTATAAAAACAATTATTTTTTTTAATAGCATTTTCTGCCGTTCTGTAGCTGTGCGATACAGCAGTTACGTACTGTGGGTGTGTTCTGCTCTTCCAAAAACACCCATTTAGGGCAAGATTGGAAAATATGAGGAGAAGGTCAAAGGGACGTGGTGGCCCCGGTCGTGGTGCTGCTGGTGGAGCTTCTGTTGCAGGGAGAGGACGTGGTCGATCTGTGCCAGCTAAACGCACAAGTGAAACACCTTCCTCAGGTGCGAGTACGCGACAGCCTGCGGCGGTATTTTGACGCGCCTAATGAGGCTGTACGAATGTTGAGGCCAGGACAAGTATAGGCGATAGTAGATTGGGTTGCTGACAGTGCCTCGGGTTCCTTCACATTGTCTCCCACCCACTCTTCTGATGAAAGATCAAAATTTGCACCTGAAGCCCATGTCCATCAGTCTTTCACCTCACCCCCTTGCAAATCAGCCAAGCAGTCTGAGCCCCAAATCATGCAGCAGTCTCTTCTGCTTTTCGATGACTCTGTTAGCAGGGTTTCCCAGGGCCATCCACCTAGCCCTGTCCCAGAAGTGGAAGAGATTGAGTGCACCGATGCCCAACCACTTATGTTTCATGATGAGTACATGGGAGGACCATCGCAGCACGTCTCGTATGATGACGAAACACAGGTGCCAACTGCTGCTGCTTTCGCAATTGTGCAGACAGACAAGGAGGGCAGGGATGAAGACTGGGTGGAAGATGATGTGGAGAACGATGAGGTCCTCGACCCCACATGGAATCAACGTTATGCAGGTGACCAGTGTAGTTCGGAGGAAGAGGCGGTGGTCGCACAGAGACACCAGCACAGCAGAAGAGGGAGCAGGGTGCAAAAGTGGAGCGTCCATCCCCTAGACAGTACGTCTGCTACTGCCCAACGCAGCAAGGGACCGAGCACACCAAAGCCAGGTCCAAGGAGTTCCCTAGCGTGGCAGTTCTTCACACAATGTGCTGATGACAAGACACGAGTGGCTTGCACGCTGTGCAATCAGAGCCTGAAGCGAGGCATAAACGTTCTCAACCTGAGCACAACCTGCATGACCAGGCATCTAAGTGCAAAGCACGAGCTGCAGTGGAGTAGACACCTCAAAAACCAAGAAAGGTCTCTGGCTCCTCCTGCTTCCTCTTCTGCTGCAGTCTCAGCCTCTTCATCCACCTCTGTAGTGACAGTGGCACCTGCCACCCCGCAAACAGAGGATCTGCCAGCAACACTACCACCTGGGTCACCAACCATCTCCACAATGTCCCATGGAAGCGTTCAGCTCTCTATCTCCCAAACACTGGAGCGGAAGAGGAAGTACCCCCCTAGCCACCCGCGATCCCTGGCCCTGAATGCCAGCATTTCAAAATTCCTCGCCTTTGAAGTGCTGTCATTCCGTCTGGTGGAGACGCAGAGTTTTAAAAGCCTGATGGCATTGGCTGTCCCACAGTACATCGTGCCCAGCCGCCACTACTTTTCCAGGCGAGCCATCCCTTCCCTGCACAACCAAGTGGGGGACAAAATCAGGTGTGCACTGCGCAACGCCATCTGTGGCAAGGTCCACCTAACTACGGATTCGTGGACCAGTAAGCACGGTCAGGGACGTTATATCTCCCTAACAGCACACTGGGTAAATGCAGTGGCGGCTGGGCCTGAGGCAGATAGCAGTTTGGCGCATGTCCTTCCACCACCGAGGATTGCAGGGCGCTTCAGTTTGCCTCCTGTTGCTAACTCCTCCTACTCCGCTTCCTCATCTTCTACCGCCTCCTCATCCGGTCAGCGTAACACCTTCACCACCAACTTCAGCACAGCCAGGGGTAAACGACAGCAGGCAGTTTTAAAACTTTCCTGTTTGTTGGAAAAACCCCACAACGCGCAGGAGTTGTGGAGGGACATGGAACAACAGACCGATGAGTGGTTGCTGTCAGTGAGCCTCAAGCCCGGCCTGGTGGTGTGCGATAATGGGCGAAATCTCGTAGCAGCTCTGGGCCTAGCCGGTTTGACGCACATCCCTTGCCTGGCGCATGTGCTGAACATGGTGGTTCAGAGGTTCCTTAAAAATTACCCCAATATGCCAGAGCTGCTGCAGAAAGTGCAGGCCGTCTGTGTGCACTTTCGGCGTTCTCACCCTGCTGCTGCTTGCCTGTCAGCGCTGCAGCGTAACTTCGGCCTTCCCGCTCACTGCCTCATATGTGAAGTGCCCACAAGGTGGAACTCCACCTTGCACATGCTGGCCAGACTGTGCGAGCAGCAGCAGGCGATAGTGGAGTTTCAGCTGCAGCAATCACGCGTGAGTCGCTCTGCGGAACAGCACCACTTCACCACCAATAACTGGGCCTCCATGCGAGACCTGTGTGCCTTGTTGCGCTGTTTTGAGTACTCCACCAACATGGCCAGTGCCAATGACGCCGTTCTCAGCGTTACTATCCCAGTTCTATGCCTCCTTGAAAAAACGCTTTGGGCGATGATGGAAGAGGATGGAGGAGGAGGAGGAGGAAGCGGGATCATTTCAAAAGGTTTCAGGGCAGTCTTTCACAAGTGGCTACGAGGGTGGGTTCCTGCACCAACAAATGCCAGGTACACAATTGTCCGGCAGCAAGGGCACAGTTCTGGAGGATGACGAGGTGGAGGAGGAGATGGAGGAGGAGGAGGAGGAACCATGTTCACAGCAGGGTGGCACCCAGATCAGCTCATGTCCATCACTGGTGCATGGCTGGGGGGATACAGAGGACACAGACGATACACCTCCCACAGAGGACAGCTTTTCTTTGCCTCTGGGCAGCCTGGCACACATGAGCGATTACATGCTGCAGTGTTTCCGCAACGACCGCCGAGTTGCCCACATTTTAACTGGTGCTGATTACTGGGTGGCCACCCTGCTGGATCCCCGTTACAAGGACAACGTACCGTCCTTAATTCCCTCACTGGAGCGGGATCGTAAGATGTGCGAGTACAAGCGTACACTGGTAGACGCGCTGCTGGTGGCATTCCCACCTGACAGCGGGCGTACGGTGGAAGCACAAGGCGAAGGCAGAGGAGGAGGAAGAGGTCGCCAATGCAGCCGGGGCACCGCCAGCACCTCAGAAGGCAGGGTTAGCATGGCTGAAATGTGGAAAAGCTTTGTCAGCACGCCACAACAACCAGCACCACCAGCTGAGATGGAACGTCTTAGCAGGAGGCAGCATTTCACCAAGATGGTTGAGCAGTATGTGTCCAAAGGCCTACACGTACTGGATGACGAGTCTGCCCCCTTCAACTTCTGGGTCTCCAAATAGGACACATGGCCTGAGCTTGCCCTTTACGCCTTGGAGGTGCTGGCCTGCCCTGCAGCCAGTGTATTATCTGAACGTGTATTTAGCACGGCAGGGGGCGTTATCACAGACAAGCGCAGCCGCCTGTCCAGAGCCAATGTGGACAAGCTCACATTCATTAAAATGAACCAGGCATGGATCCCACAGGACTTGTCCGTACCTTGTGCAGAATAGACATGTATACCAGTGTTGTGACAAAAACTGTCCGGCCATCGGATTGTGTCCGGCCTGTACTGCGCAGGCGCAGCGCTTGCGCAGTACAGAGGACAAGGTGATTCACAAAATCTCTGAAGATGAACGGCGCCTGTGCCGTGAGTGCAGGTTCAAGCCCCACCATCCAAGTGGACATACGGTAGCACATAGTAACAGGGTCACTCACGGGCTCGCTTCGATCGCCACGCTTCGGGCATGGCCTCGCTTGGCTCGGCTTGAACCTCGGATGGTGTGGCTTTCACCTGGACTCACCGCGCAGGCGCCGTTCGTCTTGGGAGATTTTCGAAATCCCCTTGTCCTACATACTGAGCAAGCACAGTTCAGGGCGGACACTATTCAACGGGGGACAGAATTCGACACATCACCGGCCTTACCCAGCCATTGTTGTATTTTTGAACCAGTGTTGGCTACCTCCTCCATATGGACCTCGTCCTCCTAGGTCAAGATTATAATTTTTATCTTATTTTTTTGTAGCGCACAGATCCTTTCCCCCTTACCTGCCTTTATGTTGTTGGCTCCTCGCAGGAGGGAGAAAGGCACACTGCACTACCAGCCCGTAACCTCCTATATAAAGAGGTTGAGCGGTGTACTTGACGGGCCGTGTCCACAGCCGGAGTCAAAGCTCCTTTAGAGGATGATTCTCACCTCTACTGTAGGTAGAGGCAAGTCCTTGAATTCCCAGTAAAGTCAATGTCCACACCAGCTGAAACTCCAACTCTTATTCTCTCATGGCAAAATAAACTGTACTCAGATTAGAAAAGGTTAGAGCAAAGAAACAGGACAGCTTAAGGTGTGGAGGGAGTCAACAGACCCTTCCTTCACCGTGACTCCCGCATCGGTCCATCAGAATGATCCTCCCTTCCCTGGAACAGGGTCCCCTACATGAGGCGGCACCCTAAGACTCCTCGACCCTTAGCGGACTCCAGACGAAGGCTCTGGACTCCAGGCTTTACTCCCGCCCCTAGGCCTCTATACCCAGGGCAGCAGGAACTCCAGGATAGTACCTCACCCTGGGCTAAAGGTGCCCGAGATGGAACAGGAACACGTGCACCCAGGCCAAAGGCACCTGGGCACGGACCCCACTGGACATCAGCCCCCAGGCTAAAGGTCTGCCCCTTTTATATCCTCTCCCGGCATGCACAGCAGGTTCCCCGCCCCGCTGTACTACTGCCAAGAGGGGACACAAAAGGCACAGCACTGTATCGGTGGTTCAACCCTAGCCTACCATGGCAGCGCCACCTGTAGGCCGCAGGGAACTGCACACCAATACTGTCCCCCGAGGACAAAATGGTCCATGAATCCTACAGAATTAGGGTGTTTGAGCCTATTTACCACTCAAACACTTCCCTTAAATTTAGCACCCCGCTACATTTTTATTTCAAAGTATTTTATTTTCCCACTAGCTTATCCATTAAATTGAATTTTTTACAGAAAGGGCTTATTCTGAGGCATTCCCACCATATGTGTGGCATCGTGCTGTTGAGTTTCTGAGGTTCTTAATGACTTCCTGTACCTCTTCTGCAGAGAAGGGGACATCCAGCATATTATTTTATTATTTTAATTTGTTTATGTTATTTTAAGTTATTTCCTTATCCACATTTGTTTGCAGAGCATTTGCCATGCTCTTAACAACATTTTGCTGCCATTTGCAGCCCTCTAGCCCTTTCCATTACTTTTTAGAGCCTTTTTAGTCCTCAGAAGTTCGGGTCCCCATTGACTTCAATGGGGTTCGGGGTCCTCTTGGGCGCGCCCTGCCATCGCGCGGCCGCATTTCTACCTCAGCTCCCGGGATATACTTTTTTGGCCTTGGCTCCATACTCACCATTCCCCATCTCACTTTTGTGCATGTAAGTACTCAGGGTGGGCTGCAACGACCCTTCCTTGATGTCTTTAACCTCAAACCATGTTAATTGACCATGTCCCATTATACTTTTTTAGATACCCTTGAGCATCTGCCCCTGATGAGTGTCTCATACACGAAACACGTCGAGCATTCTGGGATGCTATTGCATGCCTGTATTCAACCTCCAATTCTGGGTATTGGGGATACAGATCCATGCCCCCAACCAATCATCAATGTTGTATATATTATGTCTATGCATCATGGTCTTATTGTTTTTTATGTATTTTTATCTGCTATGTGCTGTCCTTTTGGAATGTATCTGCTATCATTCAGACCACTAAGTGGCGCCTGGCTACCATACACATGTACCCTTGATGCTCATATTTTATGCACACACACATGTGTGTGGATGAATTTTTATGGATTGACATTTATTATAATGCCTTCACTTTCTATGTGGTCTCTGTTATTGATATGTTTTATACCAATTCTCATCATTAATAAATATGTACTCTTTTCAAGCTACCTCCTCAATGTCTATAGCCTCATTTAAAGTCCCAAATCTCCCTCTCCATGTTTCATTTAACCAGGGATGGAGGCACACCACATATGTGCCTCATCTAAAGTCCCAACCTTCCTCCCTTTTCTCCTTTGTAATCTCATGTAGCCATATTCCTAAGCGATCATCACAAGTCCCTGTGCTTGATATACCATCAGTCCGATTTATGCTTCAGAGTAAGTTTAAGGCCCCGTTCAGGCTAGATTCACACTTGTGCAGAGAGGCTCACAGCAGGGGTCCGGTGCGTCCCTGTACTCCATTTCAGGGATGAATCTGGTCCGAGATTTTGCCTGCATTTTGGACCTAAAACAAAGCATATTTCCAGGTTGTAAGTTGGCAAATGTCATTGCAGATCCCTACTTGTTATTGCTTGTATTGAAAATTACATAACACAGTTGGTGTTCTGTACATTGACTGTGTACAAAACACCACCCTACATGTACACCATGTTTAAACATTTGCCAGTTTTATAAGTCATTGCGGGAAGCAGATGAAACTACATAGGTAATTGTAATTGTAAAAATACAAAATGTAGTGTAGTACTTACATTTTTTTCTTATCAAAAGCGAAATTACTTTTTAAATGCAACCCCTGTCGTCTAACGTTTAATATTGTAGAGAGGCTATGCAATGGGTTAATAAAGTCAGAACTTAAAATGCAAGTTTAAACCATTTCCTAGCCTGTGATCTCCAGATATCGTCTGGGTCTTAAAACGAATTGAAGCTTTGTCGGTGTATAATGTGCAGCCTGGTATATGATGTGCAGAGCCCTGTGTATAATGTGCAGCCTGGTATATGTTGTGTAGGGATGAGCTCTGACGTGTTTGCATACTCCATGTGCCAGGAAGTCGGCACGGCGCTGCGCTAATCACAGGCAGGGAGACATTGTCCCGATGCTCGGCTTCAGAGATCGGTGTATAATGTGCAGCCTGGTATATGATGTGCAGAGCCCGGTGTATAATGTGCAGCCTGGTATATGATGTGCAGAGCCCTGTGTATAATTTGCAGCCTGGTATATGATGTGCAGAGCCCTGTGTATAATGTGCAGCCTGGTATATGATGTGCAGAGCCCTGTGTATAATGTGCAGCCTGGTATATGATGTGCAGAACCCTGTGTATAATGTGCAGCCTGGTATATGATGTGCAGAACCCTGTGTATATTGTGCAGCTTGGTATATTATGTGCAGAGCCCTGTTTATAATATACAGCCTGGTATATGATGTGAAGAGCAATGTGTATAATGTGCAGCCTGGTATATGATGTGCAGAGCCTGGTGTATAATTCTGACACTATGAGTGGAATACAGGGGACGGAGTGGGTGTATTCTATAAGGGGTGTGGCTTATGAGAAGTGGGAGGGGACAACCGTGGAGGGGCGGGGTCTTGCGCCCCCCATCCTAAAACTTCACCAGCCGCCACTGCTTTCAATATATTTACAAGCACAACTTTATTGGACGATATAATTTGTGCTGTATGTGTCTCACAGAAAAAGTTGCTGCTGTATATGCACATTATTTGGAATAGCACAGTTTTTTGTTCTGTATATATTATTAAGTGGAAGGTATTTGGTACAACCCTGACCCTCCCTGGATCAGGACATCGCTCCAAACTGAATGAAAGAGCCATGAGGAAAATGGTCAGAGAGGCTACCAAGAGGCCTTCAGCAACTCTGAAGCAGTTGCAGAAATTTATGACAAAGAGTGGTCATTGTGTGCACTTGGCAACAATATCACAAATTCTTCACAAATGTGGCTTGCATGGGAGAGAGGTGGCAAAAAAAAAGGCACTCTTCAAAAAAGAATGGGTGAGGTATTACCGCGCTACCAAAGAGGTGGGGAGGGGGAAAGGGAGAGGGTATCGCTGCAGCACTGGAGGTATATCAGAAACCCAGTGTAAATGAAGAAAGAGATAGTGCTGTGCTGATAAGGGATGGGAAGGGAAGGTGAAAATAGTATTAAGAGGTAAAACAAGTAGGTTAAACGGTGATGATCAATCAATAAGCAAAAGATGGAGTTATGCTAAAATGGTAAAACATAACATGAAAATAATAAGCATAAAAGTGAATCCAAGGTGAAACTGCAATAAAGTGCTAAGGGCTGGTGAAAATGCACCCGAGAAAATCCTCAGGCTGTGGCTGTAATGTCTCAAAGCATGATTGCTACAATAAAAGTAATTGAAATGGTAAAAAACGTTGGTCCGTGTTCTTGTGCAAACGAATAACTGTGACTGGTTTAGAAAACAATTGGTGACAGTGCTGGTGCTAGATAATCCAAAGTGAAGTGTTGTTGTTGCAGGGAGAAGGGAAATTTCCTATTTCCCTTGTGGTTAGTGTGGATGTCCCCTTACCTTACTGCTGTAAGGTAACAGCTGTGAGGGGGTTAGCTCGGCAGCGGGTGTGTGTGACCCCCGGGATGGGCTCCCCACACAAAACAGGCCCAGCAAACGGAGGTTGTGGTTTTCAAAATCAAAAAAGGTGCGGTTTATTTTCTATTTACAGTGACAAAACACAGCAAAGCAAAAGAAACATAACCAAAATAAATCCTGGTCAAGTTGACCTCTGACTAAACATACAGGTTTCCTAACTAACAACTGGGATCAGCCTAGTGCTGTCCTAGTCCCTAAGTCCCTGGTTTTAAATGTCCAAGCAAATAGCCACACAGGCTTTTTCTCACCGCACAGGGGTTCACTCTCCCTAGACAGTCCACACAGGTCTGGGTCCAGGCATGAGCTAACATCTAATGAAGCTGGGAGTTCTTATAGAGGCCTAAATGAGCTGACAAGCTTCAGCTGGTCTCATCAACTCCCTGTCTGTACGACGCCCCACACTCTCCCTAGAGGTATGAGTCATCCATGAGCCCACTAGCCTTATACAACTCTCCACCTAGTTGTATAAGTCGGCGTAAAGCCTGAATCTGGGCGAAATATATCTACCCCCCTGGATGCAACCAGGTGACTTTACCTTCCTGCTGTCACATACCCCCCCCCTCTTGTTTTAACCTCGGGGTTGGAACACCAGCAATCAGGCATTCATGTACTCGAGACAAAGCATCCACATTCCCCATTTGAACGCCAGGGCGATGCTTTACTGTGAAGTTGAATTCCTGGAGGGCCAGGAACCACCTATTCACTCTTCTATTTGTTTCCTTGTTTTGAGCCATCCACTTTAACGGAGCGTGATCCGTAACCATGTCAAAGTGCCTACCTAGCAGGTAGTACCGAAGGGAATCTAGAGCCCACTTCACCGCTAAACACTCCTTTTCAACGGTGGCGTAATTTACCTCATGGGACTTCAACTTCCTGCTGAGGTAAATGACTGGGTGCTCTTCCCCGTTCCAGACCTGGGACAATACTGCTCCTAACCCCACATCTGACGCATCACTTTGTACGACAAAGTCTTTAGAGAAGTCGGGTGAGTACAACACTGGCTGGCTACATAAGGCTTGTTTCAAGAATTGGAATGCTGCCTCAGCCTCGGGGGTCCATTTAATCATGACCGACCCTTTCCCCTTCGTCAGGTTGGTTAGGGGCACAGCCTTAGAAGCAAAGTGGGGAATGAATCGCCGATAATACCCAGCGATTCCCAGAAAGGCTCGTACCTGCTTCTTGCTGTTGGGACGTGGCCAACTCTGGATGGCCTCGACTTTGTTGAGTTGGGGTTTTATTACTCCCCTCCCAATGGTGTACCCAAGATATTTGGCCTCCTCCTGCCCAATGGTACACTTCTTGGGGTTAGCCGTAAACCCCGCTTCCCGAACAGAGTCCAGGACTGCTTGCACTTTTGGCAGATGTGAGGCCCAATCTGTGCTATGGACAATTACGTCATCCAGGTAAGCCGCAGCATACTTCCGATGGGGCCTCAGCATCTGGTCCATTTTCCGCTGGAATGTGGCCGGCGCATTCTGTAACCCGAACGGCATTCTTTTATATTGGAACGCCCCGTCTGGGGTTACAAATGCGGTTTTCTCTTTGGCCGACTTGGCCAGGGGGATTTGCCAATACCCTTTTGTGAGGTCAAGAGTCGTCATGTATCGGGCTGTTCCCAGCCGGTCGATCAACTCATCTATACGTGGCATGGGGTAGGTGTCAAATTTTGTAACTTTGTTCAACTGACGAAAATCGTTACAAAATCGCCAGCTCCCATCCGGTTTAGGCACCAACACGATGGGACTAGACCAATCACTTTGGGACTCCTCTATCACCCCTAAGTTCAGCATTTTCTGTACTTCCTCCCGTATTGCCTCCCGTCGAGCCTCTGGGATCCGATAGGGTTTTAACTTCACCCTTTCACCGGGCGGGGTAATGATGTCATGCTCTACCCCAGATGTTTGTCCCGGCAGCTCAGAGAATACCTCCTTGTTGCGAAGCACAAACTCCTTAACCTCCTGTTGTTGGGGTTGTGACAAGGTGGCTGCTATTCCAACCTCAGGAATCACGCAACCAGTTTGAGCTGGTGACCAAGTGTCTGCGACTAGGGACTCTCTATCCCTCCAGGCTTTCAACAGATTAACGTGATAGATCTGTTCGGGCTTTCGCCTTCCTGGTTGTCTGACCTTGTAATTCACTTCGCTCACTTTTTCCATTATCTCGTAGGGGCCTTGCCATTTGGCAAGGAATTTACTTTCAACCGTAGGGACAAGTACCAATATCCTATCCCCCGGGGAAAAGGTACGGGTCTTGGCTCCACGGTTGTACACTCTCTGCTGTGCCAACTGCGCTTGGGCCAAATGTTCCTTCACGATGGGCATTACCTGTGCAATTCGATCTTGCATCAGGGCGACATGCTCAATCACACTCCTGTGGGGAGAACTCTCACTTTCCCAAGTTTCCTTGGCAATATCCAACAGCCCTCTTGGGTGTCTCCCATACAGTAACTCAAAGGGGGAGAATCCCGTAGAGGATTGGGGCACCTCCCTAATAGCAAACATCAAATAAGGAAGTAAACAGTCCCAATCCTTTCCATCTCTATCCACCACTTTCTTCAACATTTGTTTTAGGGTTTTGTTGAATCTTTCAACCAGCCCATCGGTTTGGGGGTGATACACAGACGTACGCAATTGCGTCACTTTGAACAATTTACACAGCTCTTTCATAACCCGGGACATAAAGGGTGTACCTTGGTCCGTAAGCAGTTCTTTACAAATACCCACCCGGCTAAAAACAAGAGATAGCTCTTTGGCTATGGTTTTGGCCGAGGTATTTCGGAGAGGGATCGCTTCTGGATAACGGGTGGCATAGTCCATTATAACTAATATGTACTGGTGCCCCCTAGCGGACTTGATTATAGGACCTACCAAATCCATGGCGATCCTCTCAAACGGGACCTCAATGATGGGTAGAGGGACCAGCGGGCTACGGAAATGTGGCATCGGGGCCAACCTCTGACACACAGGGCAGGAGGAACAATAATTTTCTACGTCCTTCATCACCCCCGGCCAATAGAATCTCTGTAATACCCTCTCTCGGGTTTTCTCTGTCCCCAGATGACCTCCAAGAATGTGCCCATGGGCCAACTCCAACACCAACTTCCTGTAAGGTTTGGGCACCACAAGCTGCTCAACGGTTTCTTCTGCCCTTTTTGCCACCCGATACAGTAGGTCCTTCTCTACGCTGAAGTATGGGTAAGTGCAGGTATTATCTGGGTTCACTAACTCGCCATCTATTTTCACTACGTTTTCCCGTGCCTTTATTAGGGCGGGGTCTTTCAACTGTTCTGTGGCAAAGTTTTCCCTGTGAACCTCAAGATCAGAAAACTCCACAGACGGTAGGTTTTCGTCTGAGGAGGTGGGCTCCTCTCCAGTTTCTTGAGTCTCCCCTGCCAATACTGATAAGGGAAATTCCGGAGAATCCTCACCACTCTCAGGGGAGTTCTGGCTATCACATTCCTGGTACATAGGGGCACCAGTGAGGGGCTCAGGATCATCCCACAGTTCCCAGAACTTCGGAAAATCCCTTCCCACAATGGCGTCATGCGGTAACTGAGATACTAAGCCCACTGGATGAGAGAGGGTACCTTTGGGGGTCTCGAAACACACTGTAGTCACTGGATACTCTCGGGTGTCCCCATGCACACAAATAACAGCTACCTTGCTATTCCCAGAGACCTCTGTTTTAACTAACTCAGCCTTTATCAGGGTCACAAGGCTACCTGAATCCAGCAATACCACAACATTTCTACCATTAACACACATTTTGCATAAATGTTTCTCAGTTCCTCGAATGGCAGTGCATGCGACTGTCGCACACAGCGACTGACGTCTGCCCGTCAGAAAGTCACACTGCATGGGTTCCTCCACAACCGGGCAATTGGCTGCAATATGTCCCGCTTGCCGGCAGCGGTAGCAAACGATCCTTCTTGCCGCCTCTTGAGCCGCTGATTTCCCAGGCTGTTCTCGCCAAACTTGGGGTAGAGCTCCCACCCTCTCACTCTCTCCACCCTCACCCCTTGGAATCCTCTTATCCGCCCCTGGGGATGGTCTGGTCTTAGGGTGGAAAGTCCGAGTGTCTCTGGAAGAGGCCGTCAGGTTCTCTGTAGCCAAGTATTTCTCCACACGATCCACAAGACCATCGGCCGTCTCTGGGTCTCCATGGCTTACCCACTTTTGGATGGCAGTAGGAAGAGCTCTCAAAAACCGATCCATTACAACACGTTCCACAATCTTTGGTGCGGACAAAGTCTCTGGCTGTAGCCACTTTCTGCTCAGGTGAATGAGATCATACATTTGAGACCTGGGGGGTTTTCCAAGCTGGAAAGTCCAGTTATGCACACGCTGAGCCCGGACAGCCTGGGTGACACCCAGCCTTGCCAATATTTCAGCTTTTAGCATCACATAGTCTTTTGCTTGGTTAGGCTCTAGGTCATAGTAAGCTTTCTGCGATTCACCAGTTAACAGAGGAGCCACCAGTCCAGCCCACTGCTCCTCAGGCCACTTTTCTCTTTCAGCGGTCCTTTCAAATGTGGTCAAAAATACCTCTGGATCATCCTCTCCAGTCATTTTTGTCAATAAACGACTCACCCCAAAGGACGCGGTATTAGTGGGACAGCTTTCCTCACTGGTCTGCGGACGTTGCTGCATTACTGCTTCCATCTGTTGTTGTAGTCTCTGCTCTTGCTTCTGCAACAGGTCTATGAAGCGGGCCTCAGATTGCTGCTGGGCTCGTTGCTGAGCCTCCAGACTCTGTTGCAAAGTTGCGTTTGTCTGCTGCTGGGCTGCAAGGCTCCTTTGCAAACCTGCATTTGTCTGCTGTTGATTGGCATTTGCTAGAGCCAGCTGCTTCAGTATCTCCTCCATGCTGGCTTAAAAAAAAACTGCCACTGGTTCTCCACCAACTGTGAGGGGGTTAGCTCGGCAGCGGGTGTGTGTGACCCCCGGGATGGGCTCCCCACACAAAACAGGCCCAGCAAACGGAGGTTGTGGTTTTCAAAATCAAAAAAGGTGCGGTTTATTTTCTATTTACAGTGACAAAACACAGCAAAGCAAAAGAAACATAACCAAAATAAATCCTGGTCAAGTTGACCTCTGACTAAACATACAGGTTTCCTAACTAACAACTGGGATCAGCCTAGTGCTGTCCTAGTCCCTAAGTCCCTGGTTTTAAATGTCCAAGCAAATAGCCACACAGGCTTTTTCTCACCGCACAGGGGTTCACTCTCCCTAGACAGTCCACACAGGTCTGGGTCCAGGCATGAGCTAACATCTAATGAAGCTGGGAGTTCTTATAGAGGCCTAAATGAGCTGACAAGCTTCAGCTGGTCTCATCAACTCCCTGTCTGTACGACGCCCCACACTCTCCCTAGAGGTATGAGTCATCCATGAGCCCACTAGCCTTATACAACTCTCCACCTAGTTGTATAAGTCGGCGTAAAGCCTGAATCTGGGCGAAATATATCTACCCCCCTGGATGCAACCAGGTGACTTTACCTTCCTGCTGTCACACAGCATATAAAGATCTTTAATGGTGGATCCGGCGTATACTCTGGTCGGTCCCTGGCGTGGCGTCTCCTAGCGCTGTATGGCCTCTATCTTTTAATGGGGTTTCCCACTGGACTCCTGCTTGGTGTAGTAGCAGTACCCTCACAGAAAAGGGAGATGGATGCGCCAATAGTGTAGTATGTTTTAAAATAAATTTATTGGCAATAGAAACATCATAAAAGGTACTCACAAAAAATGCATGGAAGGAAGCATATAAAAAAACGAGCAGCTCGCAATGTCACCTCCGGTGCCTCTGGTGTCTCGACGCGTGTTCGTCACAGTCACGTGACTTCATCAGGAGTAACTAGAGGCATAGGGAAGTGTCTTTTATAGTGTAGTGTATTAATATGGCCGAGCGCCATTTATTTTTTTAAACCGGAAGTGGGGCAGCGGCCATCTTGCCGCAACCGCAAGTCTCAGAGCAGGATGTGAAAATGACTGCTCACAATTCAAATGAAAAATACAGATGGATATAACCACTATGGGACATAATGGAGGTAAATGGCAGTACTGTAGAGGATAAATGAATAGAATAACACAGGCAAAGAATGTCCTGTATAAACCGGAAGTGGGGCAGCGGCCGTATTCCCGGAAGTGGGGCGGAGGCCATTTTTTTTTTTTTTAACAGAAGGGGGCGGAGGCCATTTTAATTGTGTGTATACTATCTGGTCTCAGAGCAGGATGAAAAAACTGACTGACGGAAGTGGGGCAACCACCATTTTCTTGTAGTAAACCAGCTAAAATGAAGAGAGTAAATGCTAAAAACAAACGTAGCTAGGGTAGAGAGAAATTACATTTGTTTTTTTGTTTTTTGTTTTTTTTTATTTACCCGGATCGTAAATATGGATAAAAGGGGAATGTGTGTATAAAGATATAAAAGCACATAATGGAATAATATTAAAAATATAAAAAATAGCGACGGCAGACACATGGTGAACCGGAGATTACATATGCGAAATAAAACACTGTAATTAATCAAAACGAAAGGGCAAAAAGGAACAGCATATACCTGGAGGAAGAAGGGCCAGAAAGGCCCTTCTTCCTCCAGAAATCGAGATTCTAATTGACTCAAAGTCCTAACTTTATGGCTACCTTGCCAATGTCTCACATAGGGTTCTATACCCCAAAATTTCAAATGTGTCGGGTCCTTATTGTGGTGGGTAGCAAAATGTCTTGAAACACTATGTTTATCGAAACCTTTCAAGATGTTTTGGACATGTTCCTTTATTCGTATCCGCAAAAGCCTTTTGGTGCGACCTATATATTGCAACCTGCAGCTACACTCGAGAGCATAAACTGCTCCCTCAGTGTTGCAAAAAATAAATTATTTGATCTCATGTGAATCTCCTGTGCTAGTTGAGATAAAGTATTTTTTCTTTTCGTTAGGTCTATGGGTTCTGGTGCAGGCAAAGCACCGTTTGCATGGAAAAAATCCTTTGCCTGTAAAGAAAGACAAATTCCTCCCTCGGGGGTCAGGGACACTCTTAACGATCTTATCTCGAATTGTGGAAGCCCTCCTATATATAAACTTGGGATGGAGGGGGAGGACGTCGTTAAGTTGTCTGTCGGCCAGCAGAATATTCCAATGACGTTTAATAATTTTTTCGATTTGTTTATGCTGTGTGCTATAATCAAAGATGATGGGTGTCAGGTCTTTTTGTACTGTCTTTTTGGGTTTGTCACTCATTAGTAGTTTCCTGTCCATATTTGCTACTTCTGTAATTTTTTGAGCGATATACGTAAGAGTTATCATAGCCTTTTTGTCTAAACCGCTCTCCCATATCATTTGCTTGGAAAAGAAATATATCCTTATCTGTGCAGTTATGTCTGAGGTGCATCAGTTGTCCTTTCGGTATATTATATAACCAATTCTTGTGGTGGCAGCTCTCTAATGGTAAGTAGCTATTGTGATCGACATTTTTGAAATGTGTTTTGGAGCATAATGTGTTATTCTCTTGTTCGATTTCCAGGTCCAAGAAAGTGACCTTTTTGTTGCTAATTTCCCATGAAAGTTCAATGTTTCTGTTGTTGACATTCAGATCCTTCAGAAAATGTAGCAATGTTTCTTTCTCTCCTTGCCATACAATAAAAATGTCATCAATGTGTCTTTTGTATAAAAACAGGCCGTCAGGTGGTTTAAAAAATATTTTCTCCTCTCCCCACTGTGCCATAAAAAGCCCAGCCACGCTGGGGGCCAATTTGGCCCCCATGGCTACACCCGTTTTTGGAAGAAGTAGCTGCCACTATACCAAAAATAGCTGTTCTTCAGACAGAAGTCTAGACATTTCACCAGGTATGTCCTCTGGGTGCATGATAACTTTGAGTGGTTTCTCAAACCCCACTTCACAGCCTTGCACGCTTGATGGTGCAAAATAGTAGTATAAAGGGATGAAACGTCAGCCGTTGCTAGCCAAAAGGGTCCCTCTACTTTCGGAATGTCTTCCAAGAGCTGTAACATCTGTTTTGTATCTCGGAGGTATGCCCTTGTATCTTGAACTGCGGGTTGTAAGTAGAAGTCGATATATTGGCCCATCCTAGCTGTCAAGGAATCAATCCTATTGACTATGGGCCTAGGGGGTGGGTCTTCCTTATTCTTGTGTATTTTTGGGAGTGATTACAGGATCGGCGTGCGGCACGATGTCGGGACCAGATATTGTGCCTCTTTTTTGTCAAGAATGTTTCTTTTCACTCCTAAATGGACAATCTGGTCTAAGGCTTTTCTACATTTAAACATAGGGTTACTTGGGAGGCGATTGTAAGTGTTCTCGTCTTCAAGGAGAAAATTCATACTTGTTTTATATTGCTCCTTGGAGAGAACCACAATGCCTCCCCCTTTATCGGATTACCAAGTCTTTACCAAGTCTTTTCTCTTCATAAGTTTCTGCGGATACGAATAAAGGAACATGTCCAAAACATCTTGAAAGGTTTCGATAAACATAGTGTTTCAAGACATTTTGCTACCCACCACAATAAGGACCCGACACATTTGAAATTTTGGGGTATAGAACCCTATGTGAGACATTGGCGAGGTAGCCATAAAGTTAGGACTTTGAGCCAATTAGAATCTCGATGGATCTTCATCCTTGATACCTTTGCACCGAGGGGGTTGAACATAGACTTTGATCTTAATTGCTTTTTAAGTGACTTTTAACATCCCTATTGGCCCTTTACAGTATCCTGCCACACCTTTCTGGCCCTTCTTCCTCCAGGTATATGCTGTTCCTTTTTGCCCTTTCGTTTTGATCCATTACGGTGTTTTATTTCGCATATGTAATCTCCGGTTCACCATGTGTCTGCCGTCGCTATTTTTTATATTTTTAATATTATTCCATTATGTGCTTTTATATCTTTATACACACATTCCCCTTTTATCCATATTTGCCATCCGGGTAAATAATAAAAAAAAAAATGTAATTTCTCTCTACCCTAGCTACGTTTGTTTTTAGCATTTACCGTATTTATCGGCGTATAACACGCACTTTTTTCCCCTTAAAATCAGGGGAAAATCGTGGGTGCGTGTTATACGCCGATACCCACTGATCCCGGCGATCCCTGCTGACTGAGCGGAGCGCAGCGATCGCCGCCGAGATACACATAGCCGAGTGTACTCGGCTATACTCTGCTTTTCTTGGCTCTGCTCACAGTCACGCCCAGTCCCGCCATTGGACCTGTGATATGTCCATCATAGGGCGGGACTCGGCGTGACTGTGAGCGGAGCCGAGAAAAGCCGAGTACAGCCGAGTACACTCGGCTATGTGTATCTCGGCGGCGGCTCCGCCCAGTCCCTGCGTCTCTGCGTCCCTGCGTTCCCTGCGTTCTCGGCGGCGTTCGCCCCGCTCCGCCCAGTCTCTGCGGCGATCTCGGCGGCGCCAATTTTGAAAACTGGTGCAAGGCTGCACTTAGCAAAGGCTGCACTGGACACTGGGCAAAGCTACACTGGGCAAAGGCTTCACTGGACAAAGCTGCACTGGACACTGGGCAAAGGCTGCACTGGGCAAAGGCTGCACTGGACACTGGGTAAAGCTGCACTGGACACTGGGCAAAGCTACACTGGGCAAAGGCTGCACTGGACACTGGGTAAAGCTGCACTGGGCAAAGGCTGCACTGGACACTGGGCAAAGCTGCACTGGACACTGGGCAAAGGCTGCACTGGGCAAAGGCTGCACTGGACACTGGGTAAAGCTGCACTGGACACTGAGCAAAGCTGCACTGGGCAAAGGCTGCACTGGACACTGGGCAAAGGCTGCACTGGACACTGGGCAAAGGCTGCACTGGACACTGGGGCAAGGCTGCAATGGACACTGCTGACAAGGCTGCAACGGACACTGGTAAGGCTGCATTTAAATGTAAGTTTTTTTTTTCCTTAAACTTCCCTCCTAAAAGTTTTTTTCCCTAAAATTCCCTCCTAAACTTGGGGTGCGTGTTATACGCCGGTGCGTGTTATACGCCGATAAATACGGTACTCTCTTCATTTTAGCTGGTTTTCTACAGGAAAATGGTGGTTGCCCCACTTCCGTCAGTCAGTTTTTTCATCCTGCTCTGAGACCAGTTAGTATACACACAATTAAAATAGCCGCCCCACTTCCGGTTTCGGGAATACGGCCGCTGCCCCACTTCCGGTTTATACAGGACATTCTTTGCCTGTGTTATTCTATTCATTTATCCTCTACAGTACCACCATTTACCTCCATTATGTCCCATAGTGGTTATATCCATCTGTATTTTTCATTTGAATTGTGAGCAGTCATTTTGACATCCTGCTCTGAGACTTGCCAATAGTAAACATCCAAAATGGCCTCCGCCCCACTTCCGGTTGTGGCAAGATGGCCGCTGCCACACTTCCGGTTTTTTCAAAAAAAGGGGACATCCACACTAACCACAAGGGAAATAGGAAATTTTCCTTCTCCCTGCAACAACAACACTTCACTTTGGATTATCTGGCACCAGCACTGTCACCAATTGTTTTCTAAACCAGTCACAGTTATTCGTTTACACAAGAACACGGACCAACATTTTTTAACATTTCAATTACTTTTATATTAGCAATCATGCTTTGAGACATTACAGCCACAGCCTGAGGATTTTCTCTGGCGCATGTTCACCAGCACTTAGCACTTTATTGCAGTTTCACCTTGGATTCACTTTTATGCTTATTATTTTCATGTTATGTTTTACCATTTTAGCATAACTCCATCTTTTGCTTATTGATTGATCATCACCATTTAACCTACTTGTTTTACCTCTTAATACTATTTTCACCTTCCCTTCCCATCCCTTATCAGCGAAGCACTATCTCTTTCTTCACTCTTCAAAAAAGGTCACATGCAGTCTGGACTGCGCTTTGCCAAAATGCACCTTGAAAATTCTGAGGCCACATGAAAAAATGTGTTATGGTCTGACGAGACTAACATTGAATTATTTGGCCTCAACACCAATCGATATGTCTGCCGGAAATCCAATAAAGCTCACTATCCAAATAACACCCTACCTACCGTAAAGCATGGAGGTGATAATATCCTGTTATGGGGGTGGTTCTCTGCAACAGGGACTGGAGCACTTGTCAGGATAGAAGGAAAAATGGATGGGACAAAATATTGTCAAAAAGGAAAATCTGATGCCCTCTGCCAGGTGGTTGTCAATGGGAAGAAGGTTTTCCTTCCAACATGACAATGACCAAAAGTGTAAGAGAATGTATAAAATAATTCTTTCTCTTTTTTTAGATTCCCCTCTGTTTTGCTAAGTAGATATGTATATATGAGTTTTGCTAAAAGCAAAACTCATTTCAGTTTACATATGTCAGGGCTTCCTTCTCTGAGCTGGCCACTCAGCTGTCGGCTAATTGCCAGCTTCTTTCTCTCCACAGTGACTCAGCTGTTGATGATCCCTTGTCAGTCCTGCCTACTTAAAGCCTTCCAGCTCACTTCATCTCTGCCTTCGCCTTTGTAAACATCATAGAGACTTTCTCCTGTGTTCCTGTTGTGGACTTGTTTAGCAGACGTTCCTTCTGGCTCCTGATCCTGCTTGCTGTACTACTTCGTTCATCTCTGGCTCTCTGACATTGGCTTGGCCGACTACCCAATCCGGTTACTGAACTCTGGCTATGTTTTGACTACGCTTACTCTGTTTACCTTTTTAATATTATTATTAAACAAGTGTGATTTAACTGTACTTCTGTCTCGGTCTGATTCATGGTTTCTGACAACATAGAACTAGATTTTATCAGTTATTTGTGGTTGTCACGATCAGGCATCAGGCTTGAAGACCAGTTGCTATAGTAGTTGCAGGACTACCACGACCAGCAGGATAGGTGCACAGGCAGTCACCCTGGCAAATGACACAGGCTCACTTGAGGTGCGGAGTCTAAGTACTAGCCGGTGTTTACCAGAGCTCCTGATGGTGGAGATGGATTTAGCTGCATGCTAGTACCAGGTCGCGGTCCTCAGATTTGCCCCGCAAGGGTGTTAGCAAGCCTGGGTCCAGTAGCGGATGAGCAGATAAGGATCAAACTGAAACATGGTCAATAAACAAGCCAAAAGATTGGTAACGAGTAGTTGCAGGTTGGATCAGGCAGTAGAGTAGTCAAGGAACAAGCCAAGGGTCGATCACGAATGGTAGCAAAATACAGACGGCAGCAGGGAAGACCAGAGCAAGGCACTGGCTGAAAAGGCACAATAACCTGGCAAAGAGGAAGTTTTGAGACAAGGCTTAAATAGGAAGTGGGAGGAGCAAGGAGTTCAAGGTTCAACAGCAATCAAGACACAAGGCAGGGTTGTCCAATGGATCAGATAGGATTGTCCAATAGATCAGGCTTGGAGCTGTCCAGCATCCCAGATACCTCAGTGGGAAGAGTCAACGCCAGACACAGAAGAGGTCCCAGGATCAAGGCCAGGTCCTGACAGTGGTTAAGCCATTTCCCGGAACAAGTTTCCTGTTTCTGTGAAGACATAGGCTATTTCTGTTTCTTATTCCAATGGCCTATAACTCGTGATAAGGAAATACTGAGTAAGCATAAGACACGTGTTGTCACGTACCTAGCGGTAGAGCCTGATATGCAGAGGACGGCCTCTCTTACACCTCTGACTCGAGGCCCCTGATAGAGTAGACAGGAGGCGCGGGAGTGCAGAGTCGCACGAGTGCCTGGCAGGATCGCTGAGGATGGAGCCGGACCGGGATCCCAGAAGAGGCTGCAGAGGAACTCTGGTGCAGAAGAGCAGGAGTGACAGCAGGCGGGATGGGAGCTCTGCAGGGCTGAAGGAACAACAGGTGCAGGCTGGCCGGGTCACTCACTGGCGGACAAGTCCGGAGCAGAAGCGTAGGCTGGAGCAGAGTCAGGAACACAGACCGGTTTGGTATCAGACTGGCAGCAAGGTAACAGAAGGGGCAGGCAGATGCAAAGTCAACAAGCCAGATCAGATGCGGGTAGAAAGCAGGAACGTCAGGGACAAGCCGGGTCAATATCAGGAACAGGTATCAGATGCAGGAACGTAAGTACACAGAACGCTGTAGAACAGACAGCACTGAGTCTGGGTGCTGACCCAGTTTAAATAGCTTGATTGGCGCCAAGACCTGTCACTGAACGAACGCGCGCACGGGCGCGCACGCACCCGCGCAAGCGCACCGGTACGCGCATGCACACCAACAGCATTCCAGTAATGGTTGAGATTCCAGGCCGTCTTCCACGGCCACCATCTTGGGTGCTGGCATGCCCTTCCTGACACATGTGCAGCCCCTCCTCCGTTATTGTTTCACTTGTTTATAAAAACCATTGACTTCCTCATTAAAGCCAGAGAACTTATGAACACACTGCCTGTTTCACGTGTCTCATTTGTTCTCTCATGGATCTGGGGTGTCGCAGTAGTGGCCTACTTTACCAGCGCATTCGTCAGAGTGTATAATTCCTTTCAAAATTGGGGGCTTGTCCGGAATAAAGCAATCATCCTTGGTGAGTAACTTTTTTATCTTATTCGACAAATTATTTTCTTGCCTTAGCTCTGATAAAGCTTTAATCCCTTATGCAGGATATGCTGTAGTCCAGTTGCCTGATGTAGTGTTTGAAGCAAACCCAGACCCATTTCAATCAGCACAGGCTGCAGAACTGATTGCCCTTACAAGAGAATGCCAGCTCTTTGAAGGACAAGATGTGAACATTTATACTGATTCTAAGTACGCATTCGGTGTAGCCCACGATTTTGGCATTATCTGGGGAAAAAAGAGGATTTACAGCAGCAGATGGAAAATCTGATATTAAACAATGGAATATTGCAGGAGTGCAGAAAAGCCCAGATACTGGACTTGTCTGCCAAGAAGGGAGACTATGTATACATGTAGCTAGTGCACCTTTATTTATTTCTCAGTATCATGGGGTAGGGCACAGAGGCTGGCAGGTCACATGTGAATTATTGGACAATGATTTCTTTATCCACGGTCTTCCCTCTTTGGTCAAATCATATGTTGCCAGATGCAACAACCCAAGAAATCCACACAAGGCAAAACATGAGCACCTTACATATCCATCCACACCTTTTACACATTTACAGATTGACTTCACCCATATGCCCAAGCTAGGTAAAAGGCAAAAATATTTACTTGTAATAGTAGACATGTTCTCAAGATGGATAGAAGTATTTGTAACCACAAAAGAAGATGCACAAACAGTTGTAAAAATCCTTACACAGGAAATCATCCCTAGATGGGGATGCCCGCTCCAAATAAATACTGACAATAGTCCTGCCTTTAATTTAAAAGTGTGCCAAGATTTAATGAAAGAACTTAAAATTGATTGGAAATCTCATATACTGTACCTTATCACCTGCAGAGTTCAGGTATTGTTGAGAGAATGAACAGAACCATTAAAGATAATATAAGAAAAGCATCAGGAGGCACATATAATAAGTGGCAGAAATTCCTACCAGCAGTTTTGGCCGAAATAAGAATGACCCCCTCAAAGAAAACAGGATACTCTCCATTTGAGGTCCTTATGGGTAGGCCATTATCCACCCCGTGGGCCAGACAACCACTTGTGTTAGAAAGAGGGGATCTAGAAGTAATACAGGGAGAGTATATTAGGAAACTCATTGAAACTCTGGACAGAGTTGAAAGAAATGTTGCTGGCACCTCTCCTTTCTCTTTGCAGGAACCTACATACCCTTTCCAGGTAGGAGACGTAGTGGTGGTCCAACAGCTGGATCGTACTAAGAAACAAGAGTACCCGTTTGGACTCCTGACCAGTGTGATCGCAGTCACACGTATATCGCAATCTTTACCCGAGGGACAACAGTCTTGGATCCATGCCAGTCGTGCGAAGAAGGTGAACCAAACACCTAAGAAGCAAGCTAAGGATAAAGGAGGTGAAATAAATCCTCGAAAAGAGAGTGAAGCAGGTGAAAAAGTCTCTGAACAAGATGACCTCACTTATTGCACCACAGACTTCTGGGAAGGCATTTTGCCTCCTGTTCCTAATCTCTCTGATAGTGTTCCTACCTACATGGATCATAACTCACTGCATTTATCATCCTGAGGACTTGGGAGCCCTTAAAGGCAATAACCCCACCGATAATACACATACCAGACACAAGAGAGATACACAATCAGATAATGAAGGAGTTAAAACCGATAGTTTTACAGACAAAATGTTGCTACTGAAATTCAAATATAATCATGCCCAGAAATCAGGGTATGAGAAATGTTGGATATGTAGTAAACTGCATCCTAGTACAGGCCGTATTCCCATTATGGCTGTACCTTTAAATAACCCCCTCTTTTTAATGGAACTTGTGATGGAAATTCAGAAATTTATATTTATAACAAGGAGCTTCAAGGACTCTCTAATTAAAAGACCATGCCCCATTGGATATGTATGTATGTAGATACTGTATATATGTGTGTGTGTGTGTATATATATATATATATATATATATATATATATATATATATATATATATATATATATATATATATTAGGGCTGTGGAAATTAACTATTAATTCCTTGATTAATCGATTAATTGTTTTGATCGATTAAATGTCTTTTGATCGGTACTCACCTCTCCCCCGTCTTCTGGGTCTTCAGGGAGATCCGGTGATGTCACGGACACCGGCGGGGCTTGCCGTGTCCATCTGAAGGGCTCCTTTGCTGTGCCTTCATATCTGCATGCCGGCGGGACCTTACTATCTGCCACACGCAAGGGCTGTTACACTTCCCTCTATCAACCTGGGATTCTACAGCCATCCACTGGGAGTTGTGATAGTTCCCTTCACGGGACATCTACATGCCGACGGACTGATGTTAACCCCTCCTCATCTGGATTCAGCAGTGGTATCGTTGTACACATTTTTATACCAGTATCATACTTAGCTACATGTTTTTATGACTGCTTTTGCTACCGTTTGGTATTACTCGCACCATTTTTACAGTTTATGTAGCTACATCAATTTTATCTCCAGTGCAATTTTATTTTGTTACCTACTTGAAGACTATAAAAGTTTTAATGCTATTCCCATCGAGCGCTACCTTTGTGTGTTTTTTGTATCCTGCTATCGATTTTTCCAGTGGTTGGTAGCTGCACTGGGAATCGGCCTGCAAGGAGATCAGCTAAAAGTAGTTGGATCTATGTGCGTTATAATTAATCGAAATTAGTCGATTAATCGATTAAAAAAATCGATTAATAGAACACGAAAATTTTAATCAGTAACAGCCCTAATATATATATATATATATATATATATATATACATATACACACTGTATATATAAATATATATATACTGTATATATAGATATGTATGTATATGTTTTTGCAGGACTTTATATATTTTGTGATATCCTGATGAGATATGGGCTCAGCATTACAGGACTTATTTTGTTTTTTTCCTGTCTCGTGGGAACTGTTGAATGTCTTCAGTTGTCAAAGGGGGTTGCTTATTAAATCATAAACGTGTAGTAGAAAGAGGGGCCCCCAGAAGTTTTTAGACCTGAGCATGGTAAGCAAAGAGGCTTGAGGAGCAGCCAATCAGAATTTGATGCAACTCTGAACCAATGGACGTGTTTCATTTGTTGCTTGGTGGAGAATGAATATAAAATAGGTGGGGAGATGTAGGAAGTTCTGTTTGACTCCAGACCATCGAGACGACAGCATGTCTGTGTAATGTATTCTCTTATCTCTCTTTACTTTTCCCTAACTTTCTTCTATCTTAAGATTTTGCCTAAGATTCTATTGATAGCATGTGTATGTCCATTGTAAACATATCTGAGTTTGGCCTTAATTATCTTTGTAGCCTGGCAACACTGTACCTGTAACATCATCAAGAGATATTTGCCAATTTCTAATTATTCTAACGTTTCTTTTCTGTATAAATAAATGTAATTGTTTATCTTTTCGCACCGTTATCATTTGCTTTAATTATAGCTGTAGACGTATACGGGTTGATTTTTATATAAACAAATTGTGTAATCACTTATTTTATGTATCATTAATCATTTAAGTGAGGTATAAGCGTTGCCAACACAAACTCCTCCCATTGTTTTGTTTACATATAAACTTGATATGCTGGTTAACACTGTTACTTTTCCAATAATTGGTAGAAGTCATTCCCGTGACTGGTGTTTTAATTTAGAGACACAGACTAACCCTTCTACATGCAGTAGGTCAATATTTAACATTTGCACATGTGAATCTAAGGGAATCTCTGCCTGTTCGATGTTCCATACATCGAACCCTCATATAAATAACACCCTGGCTAGGATTTTTAATACCTCCAATAACAGAAAACGCAATATGTGTATTCTATTGAGTAAACTTGCTCTAGCATCAGATGATGTAGGAACTCAAAAAGCTGTAGGAAAACTGCCATTTTCCTTAGGACAAAGTATTTATGTGTGTTGTGGGAAGGTATTCTAACCCTGGACTCCTCTCCATTCCCAGGGCTGGTGTTATATGGCATCTTTTATTCCAATCATGGGAGTAAAGCCCTGTACACACGATCAGATTTCCTATGGATTCTAAAAAATTTATCGGAAATCCGATGAAGCTGACTTCCATCCGTCTTACCTACACACCATCAGTCAAAAATCCGACCATCCCAAATGCTGTGACGTAAAACACTCTGACAAGCCGAGAAAAATTAAGTTCAATGCTTCTGAGCATGCGTCGACTTGATTCTGAGCATAAGTGGGTTTTTTGTCCGATGGAGTTCCACACAGACGATCGGAATTTGCTATCCGTTTTTTTCCCATCGGATACATTTAAAACATGTTCTATTTTTTCTCACTGATGGAAAAAACACAGATGGGACCCATACACGATCATTTTGTCCGATGAGAAAAATCCATCGGACAGTTTTCATTGGTAAAACCGATCGTGTGCACACAGCATAATGGGTAACAATAAGGGAGTTCACCTACTTGAGGCCAGTATACATCCCAGATACCCCCTCAAACATCGAAATAAAAGGTAACTATTTTTAGAAAAGGACATGGCATGGGCATGGTTTCCCTCATGGACTGGATGGGGAATTGATACAATGAAGAAATTAAATAATTATTCTAAGATACTAGATGAAATACTGGATAAAACCTTTGGGATACATCTAAAATTAAAAATCATTTGCAGTCGGTTCACAACCCCCTCTTATCTTTCCTTAAAAATCCGGCCTTCTATCCGGCTTGGATATTCCCGAACACTATTAAAGCTTGGACAACTTCAGGTATACTGACATTACATGACTTGGTCACTTCAGAAAATGTTGTACCTTTCTCTACACTCAGAGAGAAGCACAAATTACCAGAATCAGAACAGTTCAGATACCTCCAAATCAAAAATGTATTTTCCCCACTTACACTAGTTGCAACACCCCTGACCCAATTATCTATTTTTGAGAAAATTTGTAAAAAAGATCCACTAACCAGAGGAATGGTATCAATCCTCTATAACCGAATTCTAGTAGGCCCTAATTATGACAAACCAACCTATGTTCGAAAATGGGAGGAGGACCTGGGACGCACCCAAGATGACACTGAATGGACTAAGATTTGGTCAACCATAAAATCATCCTCGCCCAATGTCATTGCGATGGAAACAAATTACAAGGTCCTGACACGGTGGTACCTGGTACCAACAAGAGTAGCCAAGTTTGCACCTACACATTCAGCTCTTTGCTTTAGGGGCTGTTCAGACTTGGGCACTCACTTGCACGTCCACCATGGTGGACGTGCCCGATAACACAACTTTTCTGGAAAGAAATCTTTGCAATGGCGTCTAAAATGTTCCGACAGCAGATACAGCCTGACCCGTTTACGGCACTACTTAACCTAAAACCGGTAAGCTTAACATTTTTTCAATTTAAACTCTTTACACCACTTTTAACTGCAGCAAAACAAACGATAGCCAAAGCATGGAAATCCCCAACATTAGGGTTGCAGAAACAATTCACAGAATGAACACCACAATGTCACACGCCAAAATGATAGCCACTGACGGAGACCAATTCCCAAAATTCAAAAAACTTTGGCTCCTATGGATAAAACACTATTTGCCTCCGGATTTTAATGATGGGGTCCTTTTGCCATGGTAGCGGATTACTAGCTTCAATGCAAATCCCATGTACCTAAAGAATGGTAAACCATACGCATCGTACTGGTTCATGGACCGACCTTGTGGACTTTCTCTCTCTCTCTCTCACGATTTTCTTTCTCTCTTTACTCTGCTTTATTTTTATTATAAGTAATATTGTTCTTCACTACAATTAACATAATTTTTTAAACCACAATCTTTGTGTATAACGTAATGGCAATTTGTTACACGTTAAGACACGGTGGGCATGAATACAATGTTACCCACCGACTATCTAGTTAATGAAGATCTAATTAATTTAATTTAAATATTTTATGTTATGTATTATTTAATTATAGAATATTTTTATGTATATTTTATTTATCTGTATCCTTGCATAAATAACCAAAGTATGTATTTATTATTATGCAACCAATAAATATTATTGACAAGGAAATACTGGATAAAAATTCAGATGACATCACTAAGTTAAATTTGGAAACAAGAGCAATCAGAAAACAGTTAGAACTCCATGACCTGGCCATAGAATATATGAGTGCAGCACTTACAGGGTTAAGTGAGATGACTGAAGACTATGAATGTTGTACTTGGATACATAATACTAGTATAGAAATACCTGATTATTATGACATAGAAAAGAAGTAGATAAATTACAAACAGAAGCACAAGACATAGCAAAGAATTGGGATCCTTTCAAAGGATTAGGCGGATTTAGTTTTGGAGGAATATTTTCATGGCTGAAAGACATTGCTATGACTATTATAATGATTTTGCTTGTTCTATTATCTTTATATGCATGTTTCAAACTTGTAATGTGTATCATTGCTAGAGCTACTCGTACCCCTGACCCCGCTGCTGCTAAAAAAGCCTACCTTAGCATGTACTATAAGGAAGCTAATTATGATACCGTTGATAGAAAATAAGTCATGTTTTTATGACTTAAAGAGGGGATTGTAAGAGAATGTATAAAACAATTCTTTCTCTATTTCTAAATTCCCCTCTATGTTTTGCTAAGTAGATATGTATATATGAGTTTTGCTAAAAGCAAAACTCATTTCAGTTTACATAGAACTAGATTTTGTCAGTTATTTGTGGTTAAGCTATTTCCCGAGACAAGCTTTCTATTTCTGTGAAGATAGAGAAGGGAAGTTACCACTCAAGAGAGGATGTAAATGATGAACCTCTTCACCGGATCTGAAGCCACAGGTGCTGGCAATGCATATGGTAATGCAAAATAAAGGGGAAATGTCTGGACAGCCGTACTCCAAAGATATTGCTTTTTATTGTAAAAATAAAATCACAGCATACATGCAACAGCAAAAAGGATACCAGCTAACTAGCTGGTATCCTTTTTGCTGTGACATGTATGCTGTGATTTTATTTTTACAATAAAAAGCAATATTTTTGGAGTGCGGCTGTCCAGACATTTCCCCTTTGTTTCTGTGAAGACATAGGCTAGTTATCTTTCTTATTCCAAAGGTCTATAACTCGTGATAAGGAAATACGCTTAAGACACGTGTGCTGTATATTCAGACCCTCCTCCCTTATTGTTTCACTTGTTTCTAAAAACCATTGACTTTCTCATTAAAGCCAGAGAACTTATGAACACACGGCCTGTTTCATGTGTCTCATTTGGTCTCTCACGGATCCGGGGTGTCGCAGTGGTGGCCTACTTTACCAGCGTATTCGTCAGAATGTATAATTCCTTTCAGAAAGCACACAGCAAAAATGACCACACAATGGTTGAAGGAGATAAAGGTGAATGTCCTTGCTTAGCCTACTCAGAGCCCAGACCTAAACCCCATTAAATATCTGTGGAATGACTTGAAGATTGCAAACGGTCACCATCAAATTCAACTGAACTTGAGCAGTTCTGTAAGAAAGAGTGATAAAATATTGCAAAGTCAAGATGTGCAAAGTTAGTAGAGACATATCCCAACAGACTAAAGGCTGTAATTAAAGCAAAAGGTGGTCCAACAAAATACTGACACAAGGTGGTGATCCTTTTTCCAACTGTAAGCATAGTCTACAGGTGCATGGCTGCCCCCAGGAATGCCATATTTACTGGTCAGGAAGTACAGGAGGCTGACAAAAGGAAGAACAAAAGAGTCCCTGAGGTTCCAGGAGTGCAGTTGTCTGCAGGGATGGCAGGGACTGGTGTCTTGCAGGAACATAGTCAGCGAGCTGTAAAGTTGAGTCAGTTCAGGCTGCAGGAAGAGACATGCTCAGCAAACAGGCAAAGGATTGGTCCAGACAACAGGCAGAAATGGGATCAATAAACAGACCAGGGTCAGTACAGGAGGCATGCAAAAGCAACACTGCACTAGTGTGGCGGTGATCAGGAACGTTTTTGCTGGCTGCACTGGTCTGGAGAGACTGGGGACTAGCGTGGCAGCAATGAGGAACACTGCTGCTCACCTACACTGGTCTGGTGACACTGTGACTGGTGTGGCAGAGATCAGGGACACTCTAACTTGTGTGGCTATGATCAGGAACACTGTAACTGGTGTGACAGTAATCAGGGACAATATGACTGGTGTGGAGATGATCATGGACACTGCAACTGGTGTGTCGGTGATTAGGGACTCTGGGACTGGTTTGATGGTTTTCAGGGACATTGTGACTGGTATGGCAGTAATTAAGCATGGTGTGGGGGTGATCAGATTCACTGTGGGTGGTGCGGGTGATTTGGGACACTGTGATGGGTGATAATGATCAGGGACACTGACTGGCACTTGCTCTAGTGACAGTATGTTAAAACAAAACTCTAGGGGGGTGATTGGGATTTTTTTTGCACTGATTGCTTATTTAGCCATGATGGCTATATAAGCAATGATTTTTGACAGTTCTCAAATGCAGACATTGAGAAGTACTGAGAAAGCTGTCATTTACTTTGGCTATCACATGGTACAGGGCCACTGTGATTGGCCCTTTTTCTATGTGATCACAGTGACCAATCACAGAGATCATAGTGGTTCTCAATGGCTGTAGGAATGAAAGCCATTGTTTACTACTGCACATGTGATCACTGTGATTATTCGCAGCGATCACATGGTACCAAGGGAGAGCACAGCTGCCCGGTACTCAGATCAGTGATTCTTTGTGTTTGGTGGAAGAAATTTCCCACCGCTGCGGGCCTCCATGGGCACACAAAGTTCAGTTCTGTGAGGACGTACGGGTATGTCCTCCTATTACAAAGCTTGTCCCTCCTCGCTGTATTTGTACATTGGCTGAGCGGGAAGCCGCTAAAGCCTTAATGCAGCCAAAAATAAAACAACCCCCCAGAAAACTCAGCACAATGGAAATAACTTACTCACTGTCAATAGGATGTGTACCTTGTGCTGATGCCTTTTCTGTTAGGAGAAATCATCCTTTGGCTGTACCTGAACCCTAAATCTAGGGGGGGTACTAGCTAAATGGCAGTAGTAGAAGCTAAATGGCCCTTGAATCCCTCCAAACCCCTCCCACTGGCCAGTGTAGTCTTAATCGTTAGGGCCCAGAGTCCTGCATTGGTGCGCTCAGTTCTGTTATGGATTGTTTAAAACTCAAATTAAATGGCTATTTCTATTATGTACTATATACATGCTAAAAATCTCCTTACTCAAAATGATGACTAGACACCCCCTCCCATCAAGGAAAACAAGGATTGCTGAGACGTCCGAAAGACTGGATAGATCTGACCAGAAGACCTTAGATAAGAGATGAACAATCCATGAATGACAACACAAAGCTACGGCTGCAAACAATGACTCAGGCTTCACTATAAGAAGGGCTATATGTCCAGAGCAATAAACAAGAAGATTAATTTAGCTGAACGAAGTGTCACTGTGTTTTCTTCTTCTACGTACACGAATATTCACACAAAAAATTAGGCCAGGTGCAGATAATCGTAAAAGACATTTGTCTGTTTCCAAAACAATCTGGCAGCCCAATCATGGGGCCTCGGACTGTGAAATAGAGGAGAGCCGACCAAGAGGCCACTGAGAAGGAACCATCACGGGCGGGATAGAGAGATTGATCACCTCTGAAAATACGGTAAAATATCACTTTCATATTATGTCTGTGTCGGCTACCAAAGGTCACCAAAGCAGGTAATACTTGCCTGGGGTCAATTACATGAACCTGTATTCCGATTATCTGCAGCCTGTAAGAACATTGTGTTGTATTTGTGTTGTATGGGTCTGATACATGATTGTTCTGTCCATCAGATGTCTATATTCTGATTATCTGCATTTGTGTTGATTAAAATTACATTTAAGGTTGTAAATTCTATAGAAATCATTTGCAGAGCGTAGGCGCCATCTAGCATCCCTTTTTGATATTGTTTCAGTTTGTTCATTATTAAATGCATTAATGTTTAACCCAGGAAGTGATTAGAAAGCAAAGTATTCTGGGTAAAATCTCACAGGAAGAGACACATTCACCATGCTTTTCAAGACACTGCAGGAAGCAGGATATGTCTTATTTCAATCTCTTACCATCAACCCTTAGAGAACTTAACCACTTAAGCCCCGGACCAATACGCAGCATAAAGACTAGGCCCCTTTTTGCGACTCGGCACTGCGTCGCTTTAACTGACAATTGTGCGGTCGTGCAAAGTGGCTCCCAAAAAAAAATCGGCGTCCTTTTTTCCCCACAAATAGAGCTTTCTTTTAGTGGTATTTGATCACCTCTGTGGTTTTTATTTTTTGCGCTATAATCAAAAATAGAGCGTCAATTTAGAAAAAAACAAATTTTTACTGTAATAAATATCCCCAACAAATATATAAAAAAAAATTTTTTTCCTCAGTTTAGGCCATTTTTTTTTATTACTAGTAATCAGCGTTTTTATTTTTTTGTGACTGCGACATTATGGCGGACACATCGGACACTTTTGACACATTTTTGAGACCATTGTCATTTTTACAGCGACCAGTGCAACAAAATGCACTGGTTACTGTAAAAATGACACAGGCAGTGAAGGGGTTAACAACTAGGGGCGCTGGCTAGCTTGTTCCAATAAACTGTGATCGAAGAAATATGGTATCATGTTTATGGGATAAGAATGGTTTAGCTGAATGTCCTTGAGACAGAACAGTGAAATTTTCAAGCTGACCTCTGAAGGGAAGATAAGCTGACTTCGGAAGTCTGTACAGCCCGGGGCTACACAGTTACCATACAGTCAGAAGCCTTAAAGAAACAGGCCTGTGGGAGGCAAAGCAAGCAGCCACATTACACAGAGACACGCTCTGTCAAGCAGCAACGACACTAACGGTCTCTATACAGCAAGACAGCTTCTTCCCCGCAGCCATGTCTCACAGTGGAACATCTTCTTACAAAACACGATCACGAGCAAGCTCATCTAGGTCATCTGTCGCAAATGCAGCAGCTATCGCCCGTTCAAAAGCTGAAGCAGCAAGAGCCAGGGCCGCATTCGCAGACCAAGAGCTGCAGATGAAAAAAGAAAAGGCCCACCTTGAAGCAGAAATGGTGCGACAGGAACAAGAGAGAGAGAAAGAAAGAATACGCATGGAGCAGGAGAAGGAACAACAAAGAATACGCCTGGAAGACGAGCTAGCCCAGCAGGAAGCATCTCTGAAATTGCAGCAAGCTATCTTAGAAGCTAACATGGAGAAGCTGGCAGTAGACCGAGATGCTGCCGCCGCCATTGCAGAAGCAGAAGCTTTAGAAGCAGCCGTCTACGATGAGCCAAGAGCAGGTAGCAGCATACCAGGCCTAGAGGAGGACCAACTAGATTCCTCGCAACGCACTTCAGATTATGTCTACCAACACTGTGACCCAAGCAGCATCCTACAACAAGAAATTAAACATCATGTCAGTGAGTCTCATCAAATAAAGCAGCAACAAGCCGACCTTGGACCCCAGTGCTACAAGCAAGAAAAATCCGACAGAGTTCCAGACGTTCCAGTCCCAACCAAACCTTCTACTCTACAAGGTACCCAGCCTTCGTACAAACATCAAACACCTGTCTTCACTCCAACCCCCGGCAATCTACTCAACCCTCTATGGCACAGTTAGTCTAGGGAATATTTCCTTCATGTAATTCTATACCTGGTTATACACAATCTCACAGCAGGATAGGCAGATAATATGCAATAATAAACACTGAGTCAGGAGTGGTAAACTATCTCCAATTTACTTAGGTATAAGGGTATCTTCTCTATGCGCAATGTGGCGCACCAATAAAGTTTTAAACCCCTGGTCAGGCCTGACTCAGATAAAGCTCAGTCTCTGTGAAAACAACTATTCGCATGCAGATGAACGGTGGTGCACATACAGGAACAGTATTTGTAATCCAATAATGGTTAATAAAGGAGGGACGCTTCACCAGAGACTACGCAACTCAGTTCCGCCACTAGTCTCCGGTGGGATAATAACTACAGCACAATGGGCCAAGGCAGTCACTAGGCCTAAAAAAAGTAGAAGTTAAATAAGTGAGCAGATGCTCGCTCACCCCTCCGGACTCAATCCCAGTCTGGGCTTCCACCACTGTGTTTCCACACACAGTGTCTGCAACGATCCGGCTTCTGGTTCAACTGATGTCAGCACCTCAAAGAAATCAGGTGTCACCCAGGCTCAGCAGTGGGGTGGAAGGCTCTTTGAAAAGGTATGCAAGGCCCAGGCCTCGGGCCTTGCACTGCAACAGATCCGCGCAGGGAGTGCTATTGATTGCAGCGCGGTGTCCAAAGAGACCGAGCTTAACCTCGCCCTCTTCTTTTATAGCCCCACCCATGTGTCTCTGCGGTGGCCAAATGCACCCTGGGTGCCAAACGGGGTTCTGGGTAACGTAGTCCATAGGGCCTTAAAGGAGACCCCGCTACAGGTGTATGCAATGAGCCGGTACGAACTGCCAACCTTATGCAAGTTTGAACCCAGAGAGCCTAAAGAAGAGACTTCTACCAGGTACGCCTATACACTGCACCACAATACACCAGAAGCCTTCCCCAATGCCAATCAGGCTACTGTAGACCTTGCCAAGTTCCTGGCCAAACGTGAGTTAGTTACCCAAAGACTTGTCAAATTTAGTGATCGCCCTCAACACTACAGGGCGTGGCGATCCTCTTTCCAAAGTGTCATTCAAGGTTTAGATCTATCCTGCAGGCAACAGATAGAACTCCTCGTAAAGTGGCTTGGCAACGATTCTGCTGAACATGCCAAAAGGATCAGAGACATTAATATAAACCATCCTGAGATAGGCCTTACAAACATCTGGAACAGACTGGATAGATGTTATGGCTCACTAGAGGCTATAGAGAGTACACTGTATAAAAGGATAGAGGACTTCCCAAAAATACCTAGCAGAGGTTACCAAAGACTCAGAGAATTCAGTGACCTGTGTATAGAGTTAAAAGTTGCTAAAGCAGAAGGGGTCTTACCTGGCCTTTTTTATCTTGACTCTGCTAGAGGTATTAACTCCTTAGCACAAAAACTTCCTTATGAGTTACATGAAAGATGGATTGCTCATGGCTGTAACTACAAACGGAAACACAATGTGCCCTTTCCACCCTTTAGTGAGTTTGTGGACTTTGTAGACAGACAAGCAGGAACGAAAGATGACCCCAGCTTCATTTTTCCAGTGTCTTACACCACTTCTTCTGGCTCTAAGCAACTCAGAGCTCCACTAGCGGTGCACAAAACTAACATTTCTTCTCACAGGTTTGCAGAGTCTCAGCCAGAGGATCAAGACAACGACCCTACTAAGTTCTGCCCTCTACATAAGATACCACATCCTCTTCTGAAATGCAGAGCCTTCAGGACAAAGACCATCCAGGATCGCAAAGCTTTCCTCAAAGAGAACAACGTCTGTTACAAGTGCTGCTCTTCGTCCACACACTTCACCAAGGACTGTAAGGTCAGTGTCAAATGCACAGAGTGTGACAGCACAGAACACAACACAGCTTTACACCCAAGGCCTACTCCAAGAACCTTCCCACCTGTCCATGGTGACAAGGAGCAAGGCAGGGAAACAAAAGACTCTAGTACAGATGCCACAGCAATCACTTCACAGTGCACTGAAGTCTGCAAAGGAAGTACAGGTGGCAGATCCTGCTCTAAAATCTGTCTAGTGAAAGCTTACCCAAAGGGACGCAGAGACAGAGCAGTCAAGCTCTACGTCATCTTGGATGATCAGAGTAATAAGTCACTAGCTAGATCTGTGTTTTTTTACATTCTAAACCTTAAAGGCCCCAGCAGCCTTTACTCCCTTAGGACTTGTGCAGGTACAGTGGAAACGGCGGGGAGAAGAGCTGACGGCCTACAAATTGAATCTATGGATGGTAAGCCATGTCTACCCTTACCGACCATAATAGAGTGCAACCAGGTGCCAGATAACAGATCAGAGATTCCCACACCAGATGCAACAGCTCACCAGACCCACTTGAAGCACATAGCACATCTCATACCAGAACTTGATGATCAGGCTCAGATAATCTTACTCCTAGGGAGGGATATCTTGCAAGTCCACAAAGTAAGGAAACTGATCAACGGTCCTAAAAATGCTCCATATGCCCAAAAACTGGATCTTGGATGGGTCATTATAGGTGATGTTTGCCTGGGAGGTGCACACAAACCGACATCTGTTAATAATCTACTCACTAGTACCCTCGAAAATGGTCGTCCTTCTCTTTTCCAACCCTGTCAAAATTACATCCTCATAAAGGAGCTACCACACAACAACCCTGTACCTCTTCCCTTCCTAAGTCCCCTCTGTGACAGCAATACCTATGACGATGACCAAAGCGACTTAGGACGCTCAGTGTTCAGGAGAACAAAGGAGAACCACCAGGTAGCAATGTCCATTGAGGATAGGATCTTACTAGAAGTTATGGAAAGCAGTATGGAGAAAGACGTGACTAATAACTGGGTAGCACCACTTCTCTTTAGGCCACAAAGACAACGTTTGCCTAACAACAGAGAACTAGCATATAAACGCCTCACTTCCCTAAGACACAATATTCAAAGGAAACCAGAGATGAGAGAACATTTATTTTCCTTCATGGACAAAATATTCCAGAATGGTCATGCGGAGATAGCCCCAAACCTCAAAGACTCAGAAGAATGTTGGTACTTACCCATATTTGGGGTCTATCACCCTAAGAAGCCAGGGCAGATTAGAGTTGTGTTTGATTCCAGCGCCAAACATGAGGGTGTCTCTTTAAATGATGTCCTTCTCTCTGGCCCTGACCTCAACAACAGACTATTAGGAGTACTTCTCCGCTTCCGCAAGGATTCAGTCGCATTCATGGCAGACATACAACAAATGTTCTATTGTTTTCTTGTTAAAGAAGAACACCAAAATTTTCTGAGGTTTCTCTGGTTCAGGGACAACAACCCCTCTGGAAACATCACAGAATACCGCATGAGGGTGCACATATTTGGCAACAGCCCTTCCCCTGCAGTTGCTATATATGGCCTCAGACACTCTGCTAGAGTAGGAGAGTATGGGTCAGATGTCAGACAATTTGTGGACAAGGATTTCTATGTGGACGATTGCTTGAAATCACTACCCACAAATGAAGCCGCAATCAGTCTCCTCAAAAGAACTCAGACAATGCTTGCGTGTTCCAAATTAAGGCTCCACAAGATTGCTTCCAACAGTAGAGACGTTTTAGAAGCCTTTCCTGTCCAAGATCACTCCAACGAGTTAAAGGACTTAGATCTAGGCACAGACTCACTTCCTATGCAACGCAGCCTTGATTTGCTTTGGGACTTAAGATCTGACACCTTTACTTTCCAAGTAAACACAGAAGAAAAACCCTTTACCCGTAGAGGTGTCCTGTCTACCATAAACAGCCTGTACGATCCTTTAGGCTTTGCAGCACCTGTCACCATCCAGGGTAAAGCACTACTCAGAGACTTGACATGTGAGTCGCTAGATTGGGACCACCCTCTCCCCACCGACAGGAAGAACTTATGGCTAGAGTGGAAGGATTCACTAACAGCTCTATCCAACCTTAAAATTCCACGCCCATATACTCCTTTGTCATCTGCAGACGTTCAGATACAAAGACGTTGTGTGTTTGCGGATGCTTCTGTTAAAGCAAATGCTGCTGTAGCTTACCTGAAAACCATAGACATTAAAGGACAATGCCACATAGGGTTTGTAATGGGAAAAGCAAAACTTTCACCACTGCCTGAACACACCATACCCAGGCTGGAACTTTGTGCTGCAGTATTGGCTACAGAGCTAGCTGAACTAATAGCAACAGAGACAAACTTAGAAATCCACAGACAGTAAAGTAGTTCTGGGTTACATCCATAATGAAACTAGGCATTTCTATGTCTATGTCAATAACAGAGTGCTGAGAATAAAGGAGGTCCACTCGCCCAGAGCAATGGCATTTTGTGCCTACAGACTATAATCCTGCAGACCTAGCGACCAGATCTGTAACGGCCAGTCGCCTTGAAAGTACTTCATGGTTCACAGGTCCCACCTTTCTACGCAGTCCTGACTGTAACACTAATGACCTCACCACGTTTGACCTAATAGATGCAGACAAGGATCAGGAAATTCGCCCTCAGGTTTCTACTGCAGTCACAACAACTTCTCTCAACCAGTTTAAAGCCCACCGTTTCAGCAGGTTCTCCACCTGGAGGTCACTAGTTAGAGCTATCACTTGCTTAATCCACATAGCTCAGTCTTACGAAAAACAACCACCAACTCATGACGATTGCAGAGGTTGGCACCACTGTAGGAAAGTCTACTCAGCAACTGACCTAGAACAATCTAAAAATTGGTTAATATCTGTTGTACAGAAAGAAGTCTTTGCCAAAGAGATCAATTTTATTCTCAACCACAAACCTGTTCCTAAAGACAGTGTTTTAAAGAAACTTGATCCAATGGTTCTCACACCTGCCATGTTGCTCACGCAAAAGACTGGTCTAGCCGGTGCCCCAGCTGGAGAGTTTTGTGAGAAAGACCTTTACAAACGTCAATGGAGACAAGTTCAAACCCTTGCCAATACCTTCTGGAGTCGGTGGAAGGAGCAATACACATCTACTCTACAACTAAGGCGGAAGTGGCACACTAAAAAAATGAATCTTAAACTTGGTGATGTTTTGCTCATGAAAGATTGCCAGACACTAAGGAATATGTGGCCTTTAGGTCTAGTCACCAAAGTACTGCCAAGCAAAGATAATCTTGTCCGTAAGGTCGAGATCAAGACCTTTCAACAGAATGAAGCCAAAGTGTTCTTAAGACCAGTGACTGAACTTGTTCTGTTACTTTCTGCGGATGACTCTGTTAGTGACGTCACTTGATGTCAGGCGGGGAGTGTTCTGTCCATCAGATGTCTATATTCTGATTATCTGCATTTGTGTTGATTAAAATTACATTTAAGATTGCAATTTCTATAGAACTCATTTGCAGAGCGTAGGCGCCATCTACCGTCCCTTTTTGGTATTGTTTCAGTTTGTTCATTATTAAATGCATTAATGTTTAACCCAGGAAGTGATTAGAAAGCAAAGTATTCTGGGTAAAATCTCACAGGAAGAGACACATTCACCATGCTTTTCAAGACACTGCAGGAAGCAGGATATGTCTTATTTCAATCTCTTACCATCAACCCTTAGAGAACTTAAAAAGTATGTTTTTACTGTCTCATATTGTACTGTGTATCTTTGTCTCTGCAATGTATGCTAAATTTATGCGATATTGTACTTATCAAGGTTTATTCTTGTTATTTGTAGTTTCACCTAGCTTGTTCCAATAAACTGCGATCGAAGAAATATGGTATCATGTTTATGGGATAAGAATGGTTTAGCTGAATGTCCTTGAGACAGAACCATGATGTGTGATGTTGAAAGAGATTGACACACAGGGACCCAGCTGACATGGGCAAACTCCTTCGGAAAGGTGATAGAGCGGTTGGGGTATCAGGACAGGCGGGAGGTGTCTGGAGGGGGCCTGACTGGTTGGGGATGTTTGCAACAGGTGGTGTGCCAATGAACGGGTTCTGTGTTGTGGGAAAGACAATTGCGCTGTCTGGGAGCTGGGCAATGGGAGGCGGCACAGTGGCTTGGTTGCTGCCAGCTGCAGATCCCCCTGTCACAGGCCCGTTAAAACTTGGCATTAAAGTTATGGGGGTGTTTGGGCTAAAATACGAACCATTAGCATTCAACACAGGGTACAGGGGTGTTGGGCTCAGCCCTCTTCCCCTCGTATGGGGGTGGGTTAGGTAGGGCATCAGGGACACTTTTTCCTTCATGGTACACATATACAACATTACTCCCCTGCTGGGTTTCCTGTTCCACCCAGTTCTCCTTTTGGATTGCTCTTGCCACACATTACTTTTTTTTTTTTTTAGGTGTGTACACTATAGCAACAATTATTCAATTCAATGTTAATAAAACTTTTCATCATAAAATAATATACAAAAACTGCATATTGATGCAACTCTGATCTAGAGACTGTAAAGTTTGGACCAAAGTCATACTCCAGAATCTCTGAATCATGTGACTTTGGGGGTCACTATAGTGGAAACTTAGCCTTAGACAGTAGGCGCTTATTATCCGGGGCGTTGAAACCCGTTAAATTTCAAAGCTCATACATGTCAGATAATAATACAACAAAAAATTTAGCACCTCATACTGTAAATAGGAACAAGAAACTGATAAGGGCAATACAGACTCAAATTATTGCACCAATATTTAGCTAGTGGGGGAGTGAAACCCAGAAATGTTTACATATGAAAATAGAAAGACTTAGAACAATACTTCCATTGGGGAATTGTCTTTGAAGGCTGTGGTCTCCTTCTGTTCTGAAGACCTAAAATAAATCAACCCAGGGCATATCTGAAGAATAAGCATCACATTTTTAGTAACAAAACATGTTATATTTTCCTCCTAAAAATAAACCAAAGGTTAGAGATATTTAGCATACAGTAAGCATTTTGAACATTTTCTTTCTTAGATATTTTAACAGTGCACTTTTTCTAATACCAAAAATTGTTTGACATCAAACTATTACTACCACATGGTTTTATGTACGGTATACCATTACTATATAAAAAAAACTAAAATGAACAGCCCTAAAAAAAATTTTTTTTTTATAAGTTTCCCTTTGTCTTGCAAGAAAGTTATACTTCACCATACCAAGCATATTGGAAAACTCTTCAAAAACTGTTTCTTCTATGGAAACAAAGATTACCATTAATACACACATACATATTAGGAGGTGTTTTACCTTTTTTTTTTACAATTCACTCACTCAATTTGCATGACAATACAGCTGTTCACACACACATGCACTTTAACCCGTGTCAATGAAGGAGGGGGGTCGTTGCTCCTTGAACTATAAAACACCATTCCTTATTTTTAAACTTTAACCATCAGTGAAAAAGGCTTTTTTTTTTTTTTTTTACGTCACTAATCTTTTAACATTTTACTTTAATTATTTTATTAAGTGCATTGGGTGTGGCTCCAATGACCACATGATTAGCCACCCCAGCAAGTATTTAAATTAACGATTTTCAGCTCACAGTTTTTAGATTAAAGGGGTTGTAAAGGTTCGTTTTTTATTTTCTAAATAGGTTCCTTTAAGCTAGTGCATTGTTGGTTCACTTAACTTTTCCTTTGATTTCCCTTCTAAATATTTTTTTTCTTTGTTTTCTTTGTCTGAATTTCTCACTTCCTGTTCCTCCTCAGTAAGCTGTTCAGTAAGCTGTTCTGGCTGACTCCACACCACTCGGATGATGGTGTGAAGTTTAGTGAGGAGAAACAGGAAGTGAGAAATTCAGACAAAGGAAAAAAAAATTTAGAAGGTAAATCAAAGGAAAAGGTAAGTGAACCAACAATGCACTAGCTTAAAGGAACCTATTTAGAAAATAAAAAACGAACCTTTACAACCCCTTTAACTTTTCTTTTAGAATAAGCAAATATAATATTTTATGTTTTCTTTCCATATTAAATTTACCACAGTACAAAATGACTACACATTGCACATGATTTTACAATTTTAAGGCGGCCCAGGCCCTGGCTTTGTATAATAATGTCCCAAGCAAGTCTGCCTTTGTGTCTCCAAGTGTATTTTAAGCCAGTTTCCTGTTCGGAGTCACAATGCAACTTCCTGTGTGACTATTTCTATGGCTACTCATTTCTAGCTGTATTATATGTCTTTGTGTATCTGTCCCCAGTGTCTGTGTGTGTCCAGACACACACCTGTTAGCTCAAATTTTACTCCCTACTGTTTAGTGATCCCAGCACCCCAGTGCTACAAGAGGTTCTTACTAGCATTTTGTTTCCTTCCTGAACCCCAGTGCTGCACTATACTCCTGTCATTCTTGTAAATCCCATATTCTGTGCTCTCTTGTCTCTGTACTTACATGTTCCTGTAGGATCACTGATCCAAGCCATACGTGATAGCCCCCCGCTCTGAGAAGCCTATTGTTCAGAATAAATGTTTCATTGAATTCAGGATAGTGTGGACAGTTTAGTTTGGATGACAGTTGAATAACATTTTATATTAAATGAGAATGGTTTCTCCTCGTATTAAGACGTGTTTCTTTTTTTCTAGGTCTTATTACCTCTAGAACATAGATTTACTTTAGCAGTAAAAAAACTCAACCCACACTCAATTCAAACTCCTTCTACAAATCACTACTGCAGCAAAGCAGACAATCGCCAAAGCGTGGAAAACCCCAACATTAATGATCTCAGAAACCAAAACCAGAATAAACCAAGCCATGACCCACTCAAAAACGGAAGCCATTACCAATGATAATATTGGAAAATTTGAAAAAATCTGGAATCCTTGGGTGACAAATTTTTTCCCTCCCAACTTTGACATCACATTATTAAGACCTTGGTAATATAACTACTAATAGCTATTTAATATACTAATATTATCAGACCAACATTATAAGATACCCCGGGGACCTTTTCGACCTTTTCTATCTTTTCTACCTACTATCTTTATTTTTTTTCTCTTCTTCTTCTTACCCTTCCCTCTCTTCTACCTTCGCTCTTTAGCTCTTTTTTTGTTGTTTTTTCTTTCTTAGCATATATTGTTATTATATGCAAAAATGGTAGCAACATTTTTTTTTTTTTTTATGTTTTTTATTTATCAGTATATTTCAGCTTTAGAGCTCCTTTGAAACAATACAGACCTTATATATTACAATAACATTATATGAGGTCGAGAAATTATGACCCTTCATTTTTTCTTTATAAATCCTTATATTACCTTACATGTTATATATTATTACTAAATCTGGTTTGTAATTACTAAATTCAACACTAAGCATATATTTTAGCAAGTCTCCAGATAATGGTCAACATATGTTAAACTTAAATTACTGTTTTTTTTCTCCTCTTCTGTTGTTGTTGCCTTCAAAAATCACTGGAGCTTGACATAAATATCTAATTTGTGTTCTCCTTAACTGCTACTATTTATAGTGACTATGTTTATTGACAATATATGCTTGTAATTTTGAAAATTTAATAAACAAATTTGACAAGAAAAAAACTCAAACGGCTTTATGGGCATTTCTGTTAATGATCTAATGTTGAACTAACAATCTTAATGATGCCATCTTCACAAATATCCTCCCTCATTCCTTGGCTTTATGACATCAGCCACAAACACCATTGATGGAGAAGAGTGCTTTCAAAAGCATTTTGGATGTCTGAAAAAAAGTCAAAGCTCAGTTTGCTATAACTGCAAAAAAGGTCTGCACACCTACTGAAAGTTTCTTTTCTTCAGGAGGACTATCGCAGTCCACATGATAAGAAGAGTATGTATGAACATTGTATGTGTTCTTAGGTGTTACAGTGGAGTCTTATGGAGGACTAGCTGTCAAAGATACAGCGGAGGAATCAACTAAAAAGACTTAGCGTTCATATACTGTTAGACCAACGTGTAATTTTTTTAGAGATTTTTTTGTATTTTTGTATTTTTTAGCCTTAACAAAACAAAATGAGATTTTTCTGCAGAAGTAAATTGGGTACATAACTTAAGAGGAATATGAACTAGAAAAATAAATATTCACATCTAGTTAGGCCCTACACAGCTTTAACTGTCACCAAAAGAATCTTTACACTGAATAGAACAGATAAGAATGGGAAATCCTTGTTAAAAAGGATAACCCTGTCAAAACCAGGTACATGCCCCCCCCACATCCTCCTATATGACCCATCTTCCCCACACCCTGAACCGTCACCCAACCATAGGAGAAAGAGGAGTGCTCCTGAAGGAAGTTTTGACCCACATGTGTATATAGATGCCACAGGGGTCCCAAGGGGGGTCCCGGATGAGTATAAAGCCTGAGACCAAGTAAAGGTAGGTTTTGAGTCTCTGATTCCCATAATCACTGTCAATAAAAATGTAGACTGGATAAATTACATATATTACAACCAGCAGCGGTTTGTAAATTACACCAGACATGCCCTACAGGGGATTGCTGACCAGTTAGCCTCCACATCTTACATGACATTTCAGAATAGGATGGCCTTGGACATGATTTTAGCGGAGAAGGGGGGTGTTTGTCTGCTTGTTGCCCTGACCTTTTGGCTAATCTCCTGACTATCCTTCCTTGTCTCAGTCTGCTGCTTCCACTCTACCTCCCTGTAGTCTACCGTGAGCTTGAGCTGGGAGATCCTGGGGGCCGCGACCTGAAGCCAGTTGCAGCGCAGTCCATCCTCACCACTAGAGGCTCTGGTGAACACCTGCTGGCTCTAATGCCGCGTACACACGATCGTTTTTCTTGCCATTTTCTTTCTTGCCGTTTTTCACGCCGTTTTTTTTTCATTTTTCCTCTCAAGCCTGTCTTGCGTACACACGATCATTTAAAAAAACGATGAAGTAAAGCGCAGTGACGTACAACACGTACGATGGCACTATAAAGGGGAAGTTCCGTTCTAATGACGCCACCCTTTGGGACGCTTTTGCTAATTCCGTGTTACCGCGTGTTAGTAAAAGTTTGGTGAGAGACGATTCGCGCTTTTCAGTCTCCGTGCTTTGAAGATCGTTTTGTGGAGTTCAGTTTGTGCCTGTGGGTTCGTATCTGTTTGGCAGTGCGTTTAGTCAGTTCGTATCTGTTTATTCAGTGCGGTCTGCTCTGCTCGTTCCTGTTTTTCAGCTTGTTCTTCATTGGCCTTGCTGTTCTTCCCTGCGTTCTTCTAGTTCGTTCTGTTCAGCCGACCGTTATCTAGCCATGTTGCGGCTACGTACTCGTCGTAGAGTTCGTGCTGTAGTTGGTGCAGGGGTTCATGCTGTATCCCGACTCCAAGCCATGAGCAGGGTCAGGAGGAGTTCATGGACCAAGAATTGGTTGCTCTGGCGGCACCAATTCTGTCACATGCCTTTGTTGCGGGAGATAAGGGAGAATAATCCTGATGATTTCAGGAATTTTCTCAGGATGTCTGACCCCGTATTCCAGCATCTGTTGGCTTTGGTGTCCCCCTACATTACCAGGCAGGACACCGTTATGCGTGAAGCCATCAGTGCTGAGCAGAGGCTCATTGCCACGTTGCGATACCTGGCGACTGGGAGAAGCCTGCAGGACCTTAAGTTCTCCACAGGCATATCCCCCCAGGCTCTGGGTATCATTATACCAGAGACTTGTTCTGCCATCCTTCAAGTTTTGCAGGAGGACTATATTAAGGTAAGTGTTCTTTCTTAAAAACTTCACATTGTATGTATTTTTGTTTTGGATACTTTTTATTTTGCTTTATTAGCAGTCCCTAATTCACATGATTCTTAGCTGCAGGGAATGTCCCCTTTCTCCCCATGTTTTAATAGTAAAAGTTTTGGGTTTGAGGCCTACCTGTAAATTTGGCTTACCTAACCTCTCCAGCATGCTATCCTGGGGCCATACCTACCTTGCCTAGTCATTTCCATGTATTTTATTCTATGTTCCATCGTAGTGCTTTACCCAAAACGCAACCTAAAGATTGCCTAGGAATGTTCCTTTTTTTTTAACTTCATACAGAGTGCTACAGCCTTCATTTGTGATATTCCCAACTCATCTTCAAACCCCCCCCCAATTTTTATTTATTGTTTTTTTTAGGTTTGTTGTTGCTTACTAATCTTCTTTTTTTTACAGTTTCTACCAATGTTGGACATGAATGTTTTTATGAAATCAGCTTTCAATGTTTCTGGCTCAAAGTATTAATTTATTCTTTCTTTAATTCCACAGTTCCCTTCTTCACCACATGAATGGCAGAATGTGGCTTCCGAGTTTGCCCAGCGATGGAACTTTCCGAACTGTGGAGGAGCCATCGACGGCAAACATGTTCGGGTCGTCCCACCACCCCATTCGGGATCCTTTTATTACAACTATAAGGGGTTCCACAGCATCGTGATGATGGCAGTGGTGTCGGCCACCTACGAGTTCCTCTATGTGGACATTGGCAAGAATGGCAGGATGTCTGATGGAGGAGTATTTGCCCAGACGGAGTTTGGGGAACGGCTCCTTTTGGATCTGCTGGCCTTGCCACCAGCGGAGCAGAATGTGGAGGGACTACCTTTTGTGTTTGTTGCGGATGAGGCGTTTGGCCTGGGACCCCATTTGATGAGGCCATTCCCGCAACGCACCCTCACCCCTGAGAGGAGGGTGTTCAATTATCGGCTGGCCAGAGCCAGAAGGGTGGTGGAAAATGCCTTTGGCATCATGGCCAGCCGATTTCGCCTCTTCCTGACTTCCATCCACCTTGCCCCATACAAATGGAACCATGTGGTAATGACTTGCTGTGTGCTTCATAATTTTCTACGAGTGCATTCCACCAGTTATATAGCTTTGAGTGGGCCTGAGGCCTCTTTACTCAATCAAGAAACTTTAGCGGCCCTGGAACCTGGCCGTCCTGGCTTGGCCCCGCCAACCGGACGTGAGGTCCGTAACCAATATGTGGAATATTTTATGGGTAGGGGGGCCATTGAAATGCCAGAAAATGTTTAAAATTTTGTTTTCAAATAAATACATTATTTTATGGAGTAAAGATTGGTTTGGTGTTTTCATTTTATAATGTTTTATGTTTCATGTAGGTTTACCTAGTGCACTTGTATTGCCATGTGTATTTATCATTCTTAATTAGCCTTCATTGTCAGTGTAAACACAAAACAATGATTAGTTCACTCAGCACCACATTTACATAATGAAGCCACAATTATTTGGAATGTAAAAATATCTTTATTTCTTTTTTTGGTGGTAAACTTCCTTAGAAATGTGGATGTTCCCTTCATTTTTGGGGTGTTAAAACGCATGACCAGCCATGCGTAAACAAACTATATTCTAAAAAATTGTGAAAAAGCTAAACATGTGCTAGTCATTAAAGGGTAAAACAACAAAAAACCTTCCAAAACTCAGCAATTTAAACGTTCTTTGGTGTAAAAACATTAGACACGCCCAAGCACAGCCATGATATTTTGGAGCCTTTCCTCCACCCGCTTGGTATTTGCCCTGATCTCTATCAAGTCTCCCTTAATTTTTTCGAGGTCACGACAGCAGACCATGATGTATTGGATCAGGATCTGGGCACTGTGATGTGTCAACTTTTTGGGGTCTTCGGCCAGAACTGCACCTAAATGTAAAAAGAAAAATGTAGGATAGAATATGTAGGCCTTCATCTATTTAACATGCATGGGTCTGGTTTCTCTCTGACCTGTTGTGGTGCCACTTTCCACTTCCACAACATCACGTTCCTCTCCATCCTGGGGTTCTGGGGGTATTGTTGTAGGTGTTGCAATTATCGGCTCATCTGAGGTAGCTATTGGAATCCCTAGGGAGATTCAAATAAAAGGTATAGTTTCATTAGTAGCGACTCAATTTTTCAAAAAAAATAAACATGATAAAATACTTTGTAAACATTCTTTTGAAGCCTGCTCCATTTTAAAATGGACCCCCAGTGCCAACCGGAACACATGATTGGATACATAGCCAAAACCATAGCATATACTTTTTAAACACAAATTTGACACATTGTAACACCCCAAAGTATCTACACAGGATCACCTGTGTGTGACACCCTCAAGCTTTTTGGCTTTAGGCCCACACTTGTACTACTGCGTTCAGATGTTTCGTCAACTGCTGAGCATTCACTCCCTTAACATTACCATGCATATCCTTTTTTCAAACGAACAAATGTCCTTTGGATTAGCACCTAAAAAATAAGTGATTACAAAATTTGCTCCCCCAAATAAAATAAAATACATGGGTGTTCACACTGGATGATCCTAAAACATCATTTGAGGAACTGTACGGAGAAAGAGGTTTAATACTTCCGTTTACTGTGCGGACGAACCTGAAAGATGGTATCTTTCACTGTACTATATCAAAGTCAAAAATACACGACAGAATACAAGTAAATAATATGTACCATGGAAAATATTAAAAAATAACTTACTTTTTCCTAAAACTTTCTTGATTCTTTTGTATTGGTCGGGCTCCCGCAACTTCAGATCAGACCAACGTTTTCTGAGCTGTTCCTTCGTTCTGCACACCCCGAATTTTTTGCGAAGACTTTTGACCACTTTGCCCATAATTTTTGCCTTGACCAGATTAGGCCTTTTATACGGCCCATGCTTGGCATCATAATCCTCCCTCTTCAAAATGGCGACCATCTCCACCATTTCCTCGAATGACATGTTGGATGCCTTATATCTCCTGGATCTGGATTTGGGCTCCTCTGGAATTTCCTCCTCTGTAGAGGTAATCTCAGCCACCTGTGTCTCCGCCATGTTTTGTTAAGCACTACGACGAGCGAGAAGGGGCGGGGAAAGTGCAATATCGAACGTCAGGGGCGGGGAAAGCGTGCAGAGTTTCACGCATGCGCAGTATATATCAAGTGAAGATCCATGTCTCGAAAATACGTTCATTTGGCAGGAGAGGGAGTTAGCAATGAACGTCTTGACGAAGGTACCTAACAATTTAAGCATTTCAGGTTCATCAGACGAGGAGATTTGTGGGTAAAAAATATGTAGAAAATGCACATTTGAGGAATGTTGCATGAAAAATATATATTTTGTTGTTTCTCGCTTTTACAGATATCATGAATACTTTCAAAAACCTGGAATTCATGGGGGAGTTCATAGACAAATGGCAAGAGCTACCTATACTATGGCAAACCAAAAGTGGCGCGAATAAAAATAAAGACGCCAGGAAAGCAGCACTGGAGAGCCTGCTTGCATTTGTGCAAACCAAGATACCCACAACAACTCTCCAAGATGTGAAAACCAAAATAGCGACCATCAGAGGGACATACAGGACCCAGATGACTATGGTCCTGAGGTCCCAAAGGTCAGATGCTCCAGCAGATAAGGTTTATAAACCCAGTCTGTGGTACTACAGCAAGTTATCTTTTCTGGATGACCAGCTGGAAGTGAGGGAATCTCTCTCCACCCTTCCCCCCAGAGGTCAATCCAGCCTTCCTTGTAGTCAACCCTCCAGCCTTCCCTGCAGCCAGTCCTCCAGCCTTCCTGGCAACCCTGCTCTGGCTTCCTCTGAGGACCAAGATGAGGTCCTTGAGGAGGCAGATTTGGATATATGGAGCCAGGTAAAGTATTGATATCTATATTTATATCTTACAAAATTGTAGAATTTAAATAGATGTTAGTATTGTTAGGTATGTAAACTTCTACCAATAAAGTTTTTTAAGAGCAAGATACAGTAGTGGCCTAATTTTATGTGGACAAGGCAACAAAACCAGGATGCGGAATCAATGAAAATGACATAACTTTTGACATTGATTTCAACAATGTCTAGAGGTGAACAATTTGAAGAAATTTGTTTAACGTGCATCCTCACAGGGTGACTCTGTGGATGCACAGGTAAATGTGCCAACGTCCCGATATGACAAGGAGAATATGGATAAACTAAAGAATGGACTTTCGGCGGCACATAGGTAATTATTGTAAAAAACTAAGAGTATTTATTTTAGAAACAATCATAGAAAAGATGCCAGTGAACATTCAAAAAATGTGATTGACAGTCTATTCATATTGGGATGCAAGGCTCAGGCTAATGTTAAACAGTGCTTCAAAATAAGGTGTAAATACACTTCATCCTATATGAAGATACAAAACCAATAGCCACAGGCTAATAAAGCAGTAATCATATAAAGCAGGTAGTGTTGGCCTTAGGTCCAATGTATCCTGATGAAATCTTGGATTGCTCAACCGGTTTCGCGATTTATCGCTTCTTCAGGAGCAAGATATTCTGTTGAGCATATATATAGACAGCAGAGAAAAATATATATTTAACATCTTTTTAATACATAAAAATCTGAGCGGTGGATATCACATCACACTGTCTGCGGCTCAGCGTGGCTCATACTCGGGATCAGCTACAGCATCTTACAGCTCCCTACCAGTGACGTGTAGCCGTGCAGCTGTTTAGTGTGAAGCCGCCTGAAGCTGAACCTGTGTCGGACATCTCAGAGAGAGGTGAGAAGCGTGAGTGACACGGGATACGGGATACAGGAACCCGTGCCGTGTAGCCGTGCAGCTGTTTATTGTGAAGCAGTCTGAAGCCGAACCTGTGCCGGACATCTCAGCTGTTCTCTGTTCAAGGTAAGGGGTACGTCGGGAGACTGGAGCCCTCTTACTCCCCCTCCCCCCGTCGGACATTAGTATCACTGCATTGACTGAGAACTAAGATAGCTGGGGAGTGAAGGAGAGACTTGTGGAGTGAGCGGTGGAGACGGAGAGTTAAAGGGAAATCAATTGTACAGTCGGGAATCTACTGGAGAGATAAAACATTCATCCCGGCCCGACACCATTTGGAGGCCCGACAGGACGCCCGCATCCCCGCCACTCAGGTACATTCTGCTCCCAGTATTTGCACCCCTTGTAGCGGCGGACAGTCTGGGTGCCAGGTGGGGGCTGCTTTAAAGGCTCAATACCTGAAAAAACAGGTTTTCTCGGGCCGGGGATTGTGTTAGGAAAGGCCGCGGCTTCGGCCTACATCTGGAAGTCGACGGCCATCTTGCTACACCCAGACCCAAATCACCAGCCACCCAGCCAACCAGCCCCCGATATCAGCCCCCCGGACACCTAGCTATCCCCCTATAAGCTCTAGGTGAAGGCCCAGTATATGTGCCCCTCTCCTGGAAACATCCTCGGCCTCTCTAGTTGAACTAGATGAACTATGACTTAGTGCCAGTTAACATCAATCTCTTACTCTCTAAGTGAATATGAGACATTGACAGACAACAAAGTAAGGAGATATACGGTGGAGAAAAATATCTGGTGGTGTTTTTGCTTGGCTGCTGATATATGAGGATGCTGGATAGCTTTATTATTGAACCGTGATATAATATCCAGTGGTTGTTATTTTAAAATTGCTAGAAAAAACATATCTAACAGAAATAAGACCAATAGGACTGTATGTTTGAAATGGTTTGGAATAACCATATGCTCTATGCCACGTGTTGCTTATGCTGCTGAGTAGATGAGACTGAGGGGGGCTCTACCCAGCATGCAGCCTTGAAGCTCTAAAGTCCTAAATATGCCAATAAAGACATCCAAAAAAAATCGCTCTAGCTCGACTAAAAAACATAATAAAGAAATAGCGATTAATCAAGCTGCTACTAGTTCTATACAGCGTTTCCTGGTTACCAGCGGAATTAGCCCCAACGCTAGTTGCGGCCAAACGAGGTGCACGAGATGCACCACATCTCTCGCTTCATTAGCAACCTTTGAGAGAAAAAATTTGCCTACATCATCTTACTGCTCAGACCTCATGGAAGAACCTGAATCCCCTACAGCCTCAGACATGTCGTCCCTACTGAGTGGCATTAGAAAAGAACTAGCCGGGATGTTCTATGGTCTTGAAACATCAATAAAAAAGGAAATAGCAGGGGTAAGAACAGATATGGCACATATTCTTGACAGGGTGGAAGATACAGAAAAGAGACAAGATACTCATGAAAACGCTATAAGAGAATTACAACAGGCAGTCACACAGATAGCTCTTGCTCACCGCGTCTCACTATATAAGCTCGAGGATCTCGAGAATAGAAATCGCAGAAATAATCTGCGAATTCCAGGTTTACCTGAAGCTACTGGTGATAAGGACCTGGAGCCATCGATCACTGGTATATTTAATTCAGTGTTGGGAAAGGCACCCACTGATCTACTACGCTTTGACCGAGTACACCGAGCCTACAGGCCACGCAATATTGTTACTGAGCAACCTAGGGATGTAATATGCCGATTACATTATTTTTCAGATAAGAACGCCATAATGGACAAGATGAGAAGTATCCCCAACATTGATTTCGATGGAGCGACTCTCACTATTTTCTCAGATTTGTCCAAAGAAACTTTAGACCGCCGTAAAGGCCTAAAACCACTTTTGGAACATTTACGTTCTAATGGAATCACTTATAGATGGGGTTTCCCGGCGTGCCTTATTGCCACCAAAAATGGTCGTTCACACACTCTTCGGTTCCCAGAGGAATTACCACAATTTCTAAAGGTCCTTGATCTTCCATCAATGGACCTTCCGGGTTGGCATGACCCGATCCCTAAGGTCTCACATATCCAGGACTCTCATTGGCAAAAACCTATTACTAAAAAAGGACGTTCTTCTACACGAGACATTGAACAACAACATAGATGAGTAAAGAGTATTTGGATCCATGTGTTTGTTTCCTCCCTGATATAACACGCTTTCAAGCTACTATGTTTAACGAAATGAAATAAGATTTAGCAGTTAGAGAATATTGATTCTAAGAAGGTCTATTGCTTATGGTTTATTGAGTTATGTTGGAGTAAAAAGTATTTTTTATTTGGCATATTGCCAGTCGCACAGCTGAATGCAGGTGGAGCATAATGCCCCCAAGTGTCCTTCATACGACATGTTCCCCCTCCCTTTTTTCCTTTTGGGGCTGGAGAGAGCGGGTAGCCTTCGAGTAATTCTCGGTCCCGTCCTCCCTAGGGAGCTCTGGACGGCTGCCTGCCCTCCCTCACCCCACAGGGACCACCGCAGATATCTGCGTGACAAATTAAAATTTCCCACATGCGCCCTGATGGGCGTTATTGCTGTTTATGCAAATTTGTTTGTTTTCTGTGTTTTTGTCTCTCAATATATACCTGTTTTATTTTTATTCTTTCCCCCCCCTCGAGGCCGGTATGCATGGAGAAATAGGCGCAGGAGTTACGCTCCACAGAGATGATGGCCACACTTAAAGTCACCTCCTATAATGTTAGGGGTCTAAACGTGGCGGCTAAACGCCATCAGGTTACCCGTGAATTACGGAAGTTGTCTTCTTCCATTGTGTATCTTCAAGAAACACATTTAACCCATACGACACAGGTCAAATTGAATTCGGTATATTTTCCCCAGTGGTACTACGGTCTTTCAGATACGAATAAGGCTAAGGGTGTGGCTATTGGTCTTAGTGCTAGCGTACCTTTTCACTTTTTAGATATGCAAGCGGATGACCATGGCCGTTTTCTTTTTATAAAGGGCTATCTGGGCACTACCCAATGTATTCTAGCAAACATATATTGTCCGAACCAAAATCAAACTATTTTCTTTTCTCAAACTCTCACTGATCTATCACATTTTGCTGAGGGATTAATTATACTGGCAGGGGATATAAACATGTCTCTAGACCCTGCTTTAGATACATCCCATGGTCGTTCTAATATCTCTTTTAAACGTCTGTCTACTGTTAAAAAAAAACTAACAGACTGGCAATTAATAGACGTATGGCGTATTTTACACCCAAAAGAAAAAGACTTCTCTCATTTTTCGAAGACTCATCAGTCCTATTCTCGAATAGATAATATTTTTTTAGACCATCATCATCTTCCATTATTAAAATCGGTGGATATAGGCACAGCGACAATATCAGACCATGCACCTGTGTCGATGACTATGACCATGCCCACTCTGCCTCAACGCTCCAGTAATTGGAAACGTAATGATTCCCTTTTATCTAATGCAACAGAGGTTGCAACGTTTGCCTCACATATATCACAATACTTTAGAGACAACAAACCATCTGAAACACCTCCTGCTATTATATGGGAGGCACACAAGGCAACTATGAGAGGGCGATTTATAGAACTTGGGGCAAGGAAAAAGAGAGAGCATGGTCAACGTCTGGAGCAGGTTCTTCATCAAATAACTGAACTGGATAAACAACACAAACTTACTTTACATATATCCCATTTAGAAGCTCTTACGTTGAAGCGAGAAGAGTTGAAAAACCTGCTTAACTTAGACACAACTCGGAGATTTCAACGCTGCTCGCAAAAACTTTGAGTGGGGGGATAAACCCAGTAGACAATTAGCAAGATCCCTTAAAGAAAAACAGACTAGATCATTTATCCCTAAAATAAAATTATCTAATGGAAACATAGTCTATGCGACTCCCCATATTGCTAAAGCTTTTAGGGAGTATTATGCAGATCTGTATAAGGTGCAATGTGATTCTCCGTCTCTGACTATAAAGGAGAGACGTAGTCTCATGCTTGCATATTTAAAAGAAGCTAATTTGCCTAAACTTTCAAACTCAGCTCTCAGAGAGCTTGAATCAGAATTCTCGGTAGAAGAATTTCAGATAGCTCTGAAATCTTCACCGATAGGTAAAGCACCGGGACCGGACGGTTACACTATTCGATACTATAAAACATTTAGCGATGTTCTTTTGCCCCAGCTCACGACTTATGCCAACTCAATTTCACAGACTTCGGGATTACGCCCGGAATCTCTTACAGCTCATATCTCAGTTATTCTTAAAACAGATAAGGACCCCACTCAATGCAGTAGTTACAGGCCAATTTCCTTATTAAACGTTGATATTAAATTATACTCGAAGGTAATGGCTAACAGACTACTCCCTCTGGTACCTAGATGGATCTCTACAGACCAGACAGGTTTCATGCCATATAGAGAAGCCAAGGATAATTCTCTCCGGGCGATATCTCTTATACAACACGCTCAAAAGACGTCCCAGACCACCCTATTTGTATCCACAGACGCAGAAAAAGCGTTTGATAGGGTGGACTGGGAATACTTAAAAATGACCCTGCAACATTTTGGGTTGGGACCCAGGATGCTCCACCGTATCACCTCCCTTTATACTAATCCTACGGCACAAATTCGCATCAACGGCACTTTGAGTGAGTCATTTCAACTATTTAATGGGACTAGACAGGGTTGTCCCCTGTCGTCCCTTTTATTTGCCCTTACACTTGAACCTTTTTTGGCAACTGTAAGACATAATTCAAATATACATGGGATTCAAGTAGAAAATAAAATACACAAATATGCGGCATATGCGGACGACATATTATTCTTTATCCAGCAGCCCCGCATATCGCTTCCTAATTTAATGACAGCCTTCTCCACTTTTCAGACATTTTCTAACTTTAAAATTAACCTTACTAAGTCTGAAATTCTAAATATTAATCTACCAGGAAGAGAGGCGGAAAGGTTAAAACCCCTCTTCCCTTTCAGATGGGTTCAATGCAGTATGAAATATCTGGGAGTGAATTTGACACCTCATACCCAGTCCCTCTTTAAATATAATTATATTCCATTATTGAATAATATTAGAAAGGATCTACAAAAGTGGAGTTCGCTGACACATTCATGGCTGGGTAAAGTAAGTATAGTCAAAATGAATATTCTACCCAGAGTTCTTTTTTTTTTCAAATGATCCCATTGGGTGTGCCCATAGGTTTTTTTCATTAGTACAGACCATGGTCTCCTGCTTTTTTTGGAAGAACAGCCACCCCAGAGTATCTAAGGAAGTGTTATTTCACTCCAAGGAGGCTGGGGGGCTGGCCCTCCCAAATTTCAAGAGGTATTACCAGGCTGTTATCTTATCTAGAATTGTTGAATGGAAATATGCTGCTAAAACCAAACTATGGGTGAGTTTGGAATACGATCTGAGTAAAACAGATCTAGCAACTATACCCTGGTTACCACGCACACATAGGCACCTTGCCTCAAGTACCTCTATATTAACCACATCCACCCTTGATGTGTGGGATGCTTTACATAGGAAGATTTCGTGGTCGTATGCTTCTCCTCTGCTACCGCTTTTGGAACATGATTATTTCTTACCCGGTCTATTAGATCCGGGATATAAGACATGGTCGCCAGAAGGACCCCTTTTATTACACCAGGTCCTGCGAGCAAATGCTCCCAAGCCCCTTAAGGAAATCCTTGACCATAAGCCGATTACGTTTCTTGACAAATGGAGATACACCCAAATGCAGGCGTTTCTTAGAACTTTGCCTCAGCCGCTCAAAGGTATACAGGACCTAAACAGCATTGAGGAAGTTTTCAACTCAACGGAATTACCTGAACATAGTATCTCTGCATTTTATAAATCACTTAGTAAACTCCAAGAAGACACTTATCCTCCTTTTCTTGCTAAGTGGGAGACAGATTTGGAATCCTGTATCCCAGATAGTCAAAAAGATAAAGTTCTGCAGTTGACTCATATTTCTTCAATTGCATCTAAGTCGGCTGAGGTTAATTATAAATTGCTAACTAGATGGCACTATACTCCATCAAGGCTCCATCAGATGTTCCCCGCCAATTCCCCACTGTGCTGGAGGAACTGTGGGAACAGAGCAACCCACGCACGTATATGGTGGTCGTGCCCACATATTCGCTCTTACTGGTTTAGCATTATTCAAATTATTCAACAAATAACCAATATTAATCTCCCTATGGATGCATGGACCATTCTTTTCCATGCTACTAAGGAATCTGTCAGAAAATATAAATGTTCTCTAGTACCATATCTGCTTAATACGGCCAAAGCACTAATACCTACCCTTTGGGGCCAACCTGAGACTCCATCCATGAAAAAGTGGTTCCAAAAAATATCAGAGGTCCATCTCATGGAAGATATTACCCATTATAACAAGGACACTTATCAACGACACATCTCAACTTGGACTCCGTGGATGGAGTTTAAGGACACCTCAACTTACGTTTACTTACGGTTACGTACTGTGGGTGGGTTGTGGTCTTGCAAAAAGCCCCATTTAGGGCCACAAAAAATATTTTGCAGTGTGTTATGCATATCTGGAGGTGTGTGAAATAAACAATTTCTATATATTTTTCTTCTACTGTGCTATCCTAAAAAAAATACATTTTTTTAATAGCATTTTCTGCAGGTCTGTAGCTGTGCGATACAGCGGTTACGTACTGTGGGTGTGTTGTGGTCTTGCAAAAAGCCCCATTTAGGTCCACAAAAAATATTTTACAGTGTGTTATGCATATCTGGAGGTGTGTGAAATAAACAATTTCTATATATTTTTCTTCTACTGTGCTATTTTAAAAAAGCAAAAAAAAATGTGAATAGCATTTTCTGCATTTCTGTAGCTGTGTGATACAGCGGTTATGTACTGTGGGTGGGTTGTGGTCTTGCAAAAAGACCCATTTAGGGCCACAAAAAATATTTTGCAGTGTGTTATGCATATCTGGAGGTGTGTGAAATAAACCATTTCTATATATTTTTCTTCTACTGTGCTATCCTAAAAAAAAACATTTTTTAATAGCATTTTCTCCAGTTCTGTAGCTGTGCAATCCAGCGGTTACGTACTGTGGGTGGGTTGTGGTCTTGCAAAAAGCCCCATTTAGGGCCACAACAATTATTTTGCAGTGTGTTATGCATATCTGGAGGTGTGTGAAATAAACAATTTCTATATATTTTTCTTCTACTGTGCTATCCTAAAAAAACAACTTTTTTTTTAATAGCATTTTCTGCAGGTCTGTAGCTGTGCAATACAGCGGTTACGTACTGTGGGTGTGTTGTGGTCTTGCAAAAAGCCACATTTAGGGCCACAAAAAATATTTTGCAGTGTGTTATGCATATCTGGAGGTGTGTGAAATAAACAATTTCTATATATTTTTCTTCTACTGTGCTATTTTAAAAAAGCAAAAAAAAATTTGAATAGCATTTTCTGCAGTTCTGTAGCTGTGCGATACAGCGGTTATGTACTGTGGGTGGGTTGTGGTCTTGAAAAAAGCCCCATTAAGGGCCACAAAAAATATTTTGCAGTGTGTTATGCATATCTGGAGGTGTGTGAAATAAACAATTTCTATATATTTTTCTTCTACTGTGCTATTTTAAAAAAGCAACATTTTTTTGAATAGCATTTTCTGCAGTTCTGTAGCTGTGTGATACAGCGGTTACGTACTGTGGGTGGGTTGTGGTCTTGCAAAAAGCCCCATTTAGGGCCACAAAAATATTTTGCAGTGTGTTATGCATATCTGGAGGCGTGTGAAATAAACAATTTCTATATATTTTTCTACTACTGTGCTATTTTAAAAAAGCAACTTTTTTTTAATAGCATTTTCTGCAGTTCTGTAGCTGTGCGATCCAGTGGTTACGTACTGTGGGTGGGTTGTGGTCTTGCAAAAAGCCCCATTTAGGGCCACAAAAAATATTTTGCAGTGTGCTATGCATATCTGGAGGTGTGTGAAATAAACCATTTCTATATATTTTTCTTCTACTGTGCTATCCTAAAAAAACAACATTTTTTTTAAATTGCATATTCTGCAGTTCTGTAGCTGTGCGATCCAGCGGTTACGTACTGTGGGTGGGTTGTGGTCTTGAAAAAAGCCCCATTAAGGGCCACAAAAAATATTTTGCAGTGTGTTATACATATCTGGAGGTGTGTGAAATAAACAATTTCTATATATTTTTCTTCTACTGTGCTGTCCTAAAACAACAAAACATTTTTTGAATAGCATTTTCTGCAGTTCAGTAGCTGTGCGATACAGCGGTTACGTACTGTGGGTGGGTTGTGGTTTTGCAAAAAGCCCCATTTAGGGCCACAAAAAATGTTTTGCAGTGTGTTATGCATATCTGGAGGCGTGTGAAATAAACAATATATATATATATTTTTCTACTACTGTGCTATTTTAAAAAAGCAACTTTTTTTTAATAGCATTTTCTGCAGTTCTGTAGCTGTGCGATCCAGTGGTTATGTACTGTGGGTGGGTTGTGGTCTTGCAAAAAGCCCCATTTAGGGCCACAAAAAATATTTTGCAGTGTGCTATGCATATCTGGAGGTGTGTGAAATAAACCATTTCTATATATTTTTCTTCTACTGTGCTATCCTAAAAAAAAAAACATTTTTTAATAGCATTTTCTGCAGTTCTGTAGCTGTGCGATACAGTGGTTTCGTACTGTGGGTGGGTTGTGGTCTTGCAAAAAGCCCCATTTAGGGCCACAAAAATATTTTGCAGTGTGTTATGCATATCTGGAGGTGTGTGAAATAAACAATTTCTATATATTTTTCTTCTACTGTGCTATCCTAAAAAAAATACATTTTTTAATAGCATTTTCTGCAGGTCTGTAGCTGTGCGATACAGCGGTTACGTACTGTGGGTGTGTTGTGGTCTTGCAAAAAGCCCCATTTAGGTCCACAAAAAATATTTTGCAGTGTGTTATGCATATCTGGAGGTGTGTGAAATAAACAATTTCTATATATTTTTCTTCTACTGTGCTATTTTAAAAAAGCAAAAAAAAATGTGAATAGCATTTTCTGCATTTCTGTAGCTGTGTGATACAGCGGTTATGTACTGTGGGTGGGTTGTGGTCTTGCAAAAAGACCCATTTAGGGCCACAAAAAATATTTTGCAGTGTGTTATGCATATCTGGAGGTGTGTGAAATAAACCATTTCTATATATTTTTCTTCTACTATGCTATCCTAAAAAAAACATTTTTTTAATAGCATTTTCTCCAGTTCTGTAGCTGTGCAATCCAGCGGTTACGTACTGTGGGTGGGTTGTGGTCTTGCAAAAAGCCCCATTTAGGGCCACAACAATTATTTTGCAGTGTGTTATGCATATCTGGAGGTGTGTGAAATAAACAATTTCTATATATTTTTCTTCTACTGTGCTATCCTAAAAAAACAACATTTTTTTTTTAATAGCATTTTCTGCAGGTCTGTAGCTGTGCAATACAGCGGTTACGTACTGTGGGTGTGTTGTGGTCTTGCAAAAAGCCACATTTAGGGCCACAAAAAATATTTTGCAGTGTGCTATGCATATCTGGAGGTGTGTGAAATAAACAATTTCTATATATTTTTCTTCTACTGTGCTATTTTAAAAAAGCAAAAAAAATTTCAATAGCATTTTCTGCAGTTCTGTAGCTGTGCGATACAGCGGTTATGTACTGTGGGTGGGTTGTGGTCTTGAAAAAAGCCCCATTAAGGGCCACAAAAAATATTTTGCAGTGTGTTATGCATATCTGGAGGTGTGTGAAATAAACAATTTCTATATATTTTCCTTCTTCTGTGCTATTTTAAAAAAGCAACATTTTTTTGAATAGCATTTTCTGCAGTTCTGTAGCTGTGTGATACAGCGGTTACGTACTGTGGGTGTGTTGTGGTCTTGCAAAAAGCACCATTTAGGGCCACAAAAATATTTTGCAGTGTGTTATGCATATCTGGAGGCGTGTGAAATAAACAATTTCTATATATTTTTCTACTACTGTGCTATTTTAAAAAAGCAACTTTTTTTAATAGCATTTTCTGCAGTTCTGTAGCTGTGCGATCCAGTGGTTACGTACTGTGGGTGGGTTGTGGTCTTGCAAAAAGCCCCATTTAGGGCCACAAAAAATATTTTGCAGTGTGCTATGCATATCTGGAGGTGTGTGAAATAAACCATTTCTATATATTTTTCTTCTACTGTGCTATCCTAAAAAAACAATATTTTTTTTTAATTGCATATTCTGCAGTTCTGTAGCTGTGCGATCCAGTGGTTACGTACTGTGGGTGGGTTGTGGTCTTGCAAAAAGCCCCCTTTAGGGCCACAAAAATTATTTTGCACTGTGTTGTACATATCTGGAAGTGTGTGAAATAAACAATTTCTATATATTTTTCTTCTACTGTGCTATTTTAAAAAAGCAAAAAAAATTTGAATAGCATTTTCTGCAGTTCTGTAGCTGTGTGATACAGCGGTTATGTACTGTGGGTGGGTTGTGGTCTTGCAAAAAGCCCCATTTAGGGCCACAAAAATTATTTTGCAGTGTGTTATACATATCTGGAGGTGTGTGAAATAAACAATTTCTATATATTTTTCTTCTACTGTGCTATCCTAAAAAACAAAAAAATTTTTGAATAGCATTTTCTGCAGTTCTGTAGCTGTGCGATACAGCGGTTACGTACTGTGGGTGGGTTGTGGTCTTGCAAAAAGCCCCATTTAGGGCCACAACAATTATTTTGCAGTGTGTTATGCATATCTGGAGGTGTGTGAAATAAACAATTTCTATATATTTTTCTTCTACTGTGCTATCCTAAAAAAACAAAAAAAAATTTTAATAGCATTTTCTGCAGGTCTGTAGCTGTGCAATACAGCGGTAACGTACTGTGGGTGTGTTGTGGTCTTGCAAAAAGCCCCATTTAGGGCCACAAAAAATATTTTGCAGTGTGTTATGCATATCTGGAGGTGTGTGAAATAAACAATTTCTATATATTTTTCTTCTACTGTGCTATTTTAAAAAAGCAAAAAAAAATTTGAATAGCATTTTCTGCAGTTCTGTAGCTGTGCGATACAGCGGTTATGTACTGTGGGTGGGTTGTGGTCTTGAAAAAAGCCCCATTAAGGACCACAAAAAATATTTTGCAGTTTGTTATGCATATCTGGAGGTGTGTGAAATAAACAATTTCTATATATTTTTCTACTACTGTGCTATCCTAAAAAAACAACATTTTTTTTAATTGCATATTCTGCAGTTCTGTAGCTGTGCGATCCAGCGGTTACGTACTATGGGTGGGTTGTCGTCTTGCAAAAAGCACAATTTAGGGCCATAAAAATATTTTGCAGTGTGTTATGCATATCTGGAGGTGTGTGAAATTTAACATTTTTTTATATTTTACTTCTACTGTGCTATCCTTAAAAAAACATTTTTTTAATAGCATTTTCTGCAGTTCTGTAGCTGTGCGATACAGCGGTTACGTACTGTGGGTGGGTTGTGGTCCTGCAAAAAGCCCCATTTAGGGCCACAAAAAAATATTTTGCAGTGTGCTATGCATATCTGGAGGTGTGTGAAATAAACCATTTCTATATATTTTTCTTCTACTGTGCTATCCTAAAAAAACAACATTTTTTTTAATTGCATATTCTGCAGTTCTGTAGCTGTGCGATCCAGCGGTTACGTACTATGGGTGGGTTGTCGTCTTGCAAAAAGCACAATTTAGGGCCATAAAAATATTTTGCAGTGTGTTATGCATATCTGGAGGTGTGTGAAATTTAACATTTTTTTATATTTTACTTCTACTGTGCTATCCTTAAAAAAACATTTTTTTAATAGCATTTTCTGCAGTTCTGTAGCTGTGCGATACAGCGGTTACGTACTGTGGGTGGGTTGTGGTCTAGCAAAAAGCCCCATTTAGGGCCACAAAATTATTTTGCAGTGTGTTATACATATCTGGAGGTGTGTGAAATAAACCATTTCTATATATTTTTCTTCTACTGTGCTATCCTAAAAAAATCATTTTTTTTTAATAGCGATTTCTGCAGTTCTGTAGCTGTGTGATACAGCGGTTACGTACTGTGGGTGGGTTGTGGTCTAGCAAAAAGCCCCATTTAGGGCCACAAAAAATATTTTGCAGTGTGTTATGCATATCTGGAGGTGTGTGAAATAAACCATTTCTATATACTGTGCTATCCTAAAAAAACAAAAACATTTTTTAATAGCATTTTCTGCAGTTCTGTAGCTGTGCGATACAGCGGTTACGTACTGTGGGTGTGTTGTGGTCTTGCAAAAAGCCCCATTTAGGGTCACAAAAAATATTTTGCAGTGGGTTATACATATCTGGAGGTGTGTTAAATAAACAATTTCTATATATTTTTCTTCTACTGTGCTATCCTAAAAAAACAAAAACATTTTTGAATAGCATTTTCTGCAGTTCTGTAGCTGTGCGATACTGCGGTTACGTACTGTGGGTGGGTTGTGGTTTTGCAAAAAGCCCCATTTAGGGCCACAAAAAATATTTTGCAGTATGTTATGCATATCTGGAGGTGTGTGAAATAAACAATTTCTATATATTTTTCTTCTACTGTGCTCTTTTAAAAAAGCAACATTTTTTTGAATAGCACTTTCTGCAGTTCTGTAGCTGTGTGATACAGCGGTTAATTACTGTGGGTGGGTTGTGGTCTCGCAAAAAGCACCATTTAGGGCCACAAAAATATTTTGCAGTGTGTTATGCATATCTGGAGGTGTGTGAAATAAACTATTTCTATATATTTTTCTTCTACTGTGCTATCCTAAAAAAACAACATTCTTTTTCTTAATAGCATTTTATGCAGGTCTGTAGCTGTGCGATACAGCGGTTACATACTGTGGGTGTGTTACATACTGTGGGTGTGTGTGTTGTGCGATACAGCGGTTCCGTACTGTGGATGGGTTGTGGTCTTGCAAAAAGCCCCATTTAGGGCCACAAAAAATAATTTTCTGTGTGTTATGCATATCTGGAGGTGTGTGAAATAAACAATTTCTATATATTTTTCTTCTACTGTGCTATTTTAAAAAAGCTAAAAAAAATTTGGAATAGCATTTTCTGCAGTTCTGTAGCTGTGTGATACAGTGGTTACGTACTGTGGGTGGGTTGTGGTCTTGCAAAAAGCCCCATTTAGGGCCACAAAAATGATTTTGCAGTGTGTTATACATATCTGGAGGTGTGTGAAATAAACAATTTCTATATATTTTTCTTCTACTGTGCTATCCTAAAAAAAATATTTTTTAATAGCATTTTCTGCAGTTCTGTAGCTGTGCGATACAGCAGTTACGCACTGTGGGTGGGTTGTGGTCTTGCAAAAAGCCCCATTTAGGGCCACAAAAAATATTTTGCAGTGTGTTATGCATATCTGGAGATGTGTGAAATAAACAATTTCTATATATTTTTCTTCTACTGTGCTATTTTAAAAAAGAAACGTTTTTTTGAATAGCATTTTCCTGCAGTTCTGTAGCTGTGCGATACAGCGGTTACGTACTGTGGGTGGGTTGTGGTCTTGCAAAAAGCCCCATTAAGGGCCACAAAAAATATTTTGCAGTGTGTTATACATATCTGGAGGTGTGTGAAATAAACAATTTCTATATATTTTTCTTCTACTGTGCTGTCCTAAAAAAACAAAAAAAAAAATTGAATAGCATTTTCTGCAGGTCTGTAGCTGTGCGATACAGCGGTTACGTACTGTGGGTGTGTTGTGGTCTTGCAAAAAGCCCCATTTAGGGCCACAAAAAATATTTTGCAGTGTGTTATGCATATCTGGAGGCATGTGAAATAAACAATTTATATATATATTTTTCTACTACTGTGCTATTTTAAAAAAGCAACTTTTTTTAATAGCATTTTCTGCAGTTCTGTAGCTGTGCGATCCAGTGGTTACGTACTGTGGGTGGGTTGTGGTCTTGCAAAAAGCCCCATTTAGGGCCACAAAAAATATTTTGCAGTGTGCTATGCATATCTGGAGTTGTGTGAAATAAACCATTTCTATATATTTTTCTTCTCTGTGCTATCCTAAAAAAACAATTTTTTTTTTAATTGCATATTCTGCAGTTCTGTAGCTGTGCGATCCAGCGGTTACGTACTGTGGGTGGGTTGTGGTCTTGAAACAAGCCCCATTAAGGGCCACAAAAAATATTTTGCAGTGTGTTATACATATCTGGAGGTGTGTGAAATAAACAATTTCTATATATTTTTCTTCTACTGTGCTGTCCTAAAAAAACAACATTATTTTTGAATAGCATTTTCTGCAGTTTTGTAGCTGTGCGATACAGCGGTTACGTACTGTGGGTGGGTTGTGGTCTTGCAAAAAGCCCCATTTAGGTCCACAAAAAATATTTTGCAGTGTGTTATGCATATCTGGAGGCGTGTGAAATGAACAATTTGTATATATATTTTTCTACTACTGTGCTATTTTAAAAAAGCGACTTTTTTTAATAGCATTTTCTGCAGTTTTGTAGCTGTGCGATCCAGTGTTTACATACTGTGGGTGGGTTGTGGTCTTGCAAAAAGCCCCATTTAGGGCCACAAAAAATATTTTGCAGTGTGCTATGCATATCTGGAGGTGTGTGAAATAAACCATTTCTATATATTTTTCTTCTACTGTGCTATCCTAAAAAAAACATTTTTGAATAGCATTTTCTGCAGTTCTGTAGCTGTGCGATACAGCGGTTACGTACTGTGGGTGGGTTGTGGTCTTGCAAAAAGCCCCATTTAGGGCCACAAAAATTATTTTGCACTGTGTTATACATATCTGGAGGTGTGTGAAATAAACAATTTCTATATATTTTTCTTCTACTGTGCTATCCTAAAAAAAACATTTTTTTTAATAGCATTTTCTGCAGTTCTGTAGCTGTGTGATACAGCGGTTACGTACTGTGGGTGTGTTGTGGTCTTGCAAAAAGCCCCATTTAGGTCCACAAAAAATATTTTGCAGTGTGTTATGCATATCTGGAGGTGTGTGAAATAAACAATTTCTATATATTTTTCTTCTACTGTGCTATTTTAAAAAAGCAAAAAAAATTTGAATAGCATTTTCTGCAGTTCTGTAGCTGTGTGATACAGCGGTTACGTACTGTGGGTGGGTTGTGGTCTTGCAAAAAGCCCCATGTCAGGGTCACCTGTGGCCAGGTGACAGATGCACACCGCAGGGGGACAGGAGTGCACCGCGAGGTAGTGAACCCTATGGCTGGCTTCTGCGGATAGGAAACTGGGTGGTTGTGGAAAGCGGGACCAGAGGAGCACAACCGGGATCCCAACGGAAGCGAGAGCCAAGATTCCCCAGGGCACGGAGTCTAAGACCCAGCTGGTCTTCTCCAGGGCCTCTAGTGGTGAGGATGTTACGCTGCAGGCTGGGACCAGGTCGCGGCCCCTGGAGTTTCCTAGCTCACACCCCGTAGGATAAGGGGAATAGAGGGGAAGCAGCAGCACACGATAAGAGAGAACCGAATAACAAGCTGAAGGTCAGGGGCCACAAGCAGACAAGGATAACGAAGAACGAGCCGAAGGTCAAGGGTCACGAGCAGACAGGGATAGTCGGGGACAAGCCAATAACGTAACAGAGAGACAGACGTAGCACACGGCAGGCAGGAACCCAAACACACAATGCCTAACAAACACGTTGATCAGCAAAGCAGGCTTGCAGTGCACAGGTTAATATAGTGTTCTGTGATAGGGCCTGGGGTGCAGTCTGGCTGGGAGGAGATTATAAGGAAGCCAGGTGAAAGGGCTCAGGCCTCTAAGATGAACACATGGGAAGGAAGGTAAGCTGACAGACAAACACTACTGCATATCCATGACACCCCATTTAGGGCCACAAAAATTATTTTTCAGTGTGTTATACATATCTGGAGGTGTGTGAAATAAACAATTTCTATATATTTTTCTTCTACTGTGCTATCCAAAAAAACAATTTTTTTTTGAATAGCATTTTCTGCAGTTCTGTAGCTGTGCGATACAGCGATTACGTACTGTGGGTGTGTTTTGGTCTTGCAAAAAGCCCCATTTAGGTCCACAAAAAATATTTTGCAGTGTGTTATGCATATCTGGAGGTGTGTGAAATAAACAATTTCTATATATTTTTCTTCTACTGTGCTATTTTAAAAAAGCAAAAAAAAATTTGAATAGCATTTTCTGCAGTTCTGTAGCTGTGTGATACAGCGGTTATGTACTGTGGGTGGGTTGTGGTCTTGCAAAAAGACCCATTTAGGGCCACAAAAAATATTTTGCAGTGTGTTATACATATTTGGAGGTGTGTGAAATAAACAATTTCTATATATTTTTCTTCTACTGTGCTATCCTAAAAAACAACGTTTTTTTTAATAGCATATTCTGCAGTTCTGTAGCTGTGCGATACAGCGGTTATGTACTGTGGGTGGGTTGTGGTCTTGCAAAAAGCCCCATTAAGGGCCACAAAAAATATTTTGCAGTGTGTTATACATATCTGGAGGTGTGTGAAATAAACAATTTCTATATATTTTTCTTCTACTGTGCTGTCCTAAAAAAACAAAAAAAATTTGAATAGCATTTTCTGCAGGTCTGTAGCTGTGCGATACAGCGGTTACGTACTGTGGGTGTGTTGTGGTCTTGCAAAAAGCCCCATTTAGGGCCACAAAAAATATTTTGCAGTGTGTTATGCATATCTGGAGGCATGTGAAATAAACAATTTATATATATATTTTTCTACTACTGTGCTATTTAAAAAAAGCGACTTTTTTTAATAGCACTTTCTGCAGTTCTGTAGCTGTGCGATCCAGTGGTTACGTACTGTGGGTGGGTTGTGGTCTTGCAAAAAGCCCCATTTAGGGCCACAAAAAATATTTTGCAGTGTGCTATGCATATCTGGAGTTGTGTGAAATAAACCATTTCTATATATTTTTCTTCTCTGTGCTATCCTAAAAAAACAACATTTTTTTAATTGCATATTCTGCAGTTCTGTAGCTGTGCGATCCAGCGGTTACGTACTGTGGGTGGGTTGTGGTCTTGAAAAAAGCCCCATTAAGGGCCACAAAAAATATTTTGCAGTGTGTTATACATATCTGGAGGTGTGTGAAATAAACAATTTCTATATATATTTCTTCTACTGTGCTGTCCTAAAAAAACAACATTATTTTTGAATAGCATTTTCTGCAGTTTTGTAGCTGTGCGATACAGCGGTTACGTACTGTGGGTGGGTTGTGGTCTTTCAAAAAGCCACATTTAGGGCCACAAAAAATATTTTGCAGTGTGTTATGCATATCTGGAGGTGTGTGAAATAAACCATTTCTATATATTTTTCTTCTACTGTGCTATTTTAAAAAAGCAAAAAAAAATTTGAATAGCATTTTCTGCAGTTCTGTAGCTGTGTGATACAGCGGTTACGTACTGTGGGTGGGTTGTGGTCTTGCAAAAAGCCACATTTAGGGCCACAAAAATTATTTTTCAGTGTGTTATACATATCTGGAGGTGTGTGAAATAAACAATTTCTATATATTTTCTTCTACTGTGCTATCCTAAAAAAACATTTTTTTTTGAATAGCATTTTCTGCTGTTCTGTAGCTGTGCGATACAGCGATTACGTACTGTGGGTGTGTTGTGGTCTTGCAAAAAGCCCCATTTAGGTCCACAAAAAATATTTTGCAGTGTGTTATGCATATCTGGAGGTGTGTGAAATAAACAATTTCTATATATTTTTCTTCTACTGTGCTATTTTAAAAAGCAAAAAAAAATTTGAATAGCATTTTCTGCAGTTCTGTAGCTGTGTGATACAGCGGTTATGTACTGTGGGTGGGTTGTGGTCTTGCAAAAAGACCCATTTAGGGCCACAAAAAATATTTTGCAGTGTGTTATACATATTTGGAGGTGTGTGAAATAAACAATTTCTATATATTTTTCTTCTACTGTGCTATCCTAAAAAAACAACGTTTTTTTTTAATAGCATATTCTGCAGTTCTGTAGCTGTGCGATACAGCGGTTATGTACTGTGGGTGGGTTGTGGTCTTGCAAAAAGCCCCATTAAGGGCCACAAAAAATATTTTGCAGTGTGTTATACATATCTGGAGGTGTGTGAAATAAACAATTTCTATATATTTTTCTTCTACTGTGCTGTCCTAAAAAAACAAAAAAAATTTGAATAGCATTTTCTGCAGGTCTGTAGCTGTGCGATACAGCGGTTACGTACTGTGGGTGTGTTGTGGTCTTGCGAAAAGCCCCATTTAGGGCCACAAAAAATATTTTGCAGTGTGTTATGCATATCTGGAGGCATGTGAAATAAACAATTTATATATATATTTTTCTACTACTGTGCTATTTAAAAAAAGCGACTTTTTTTAATAGCATTTTCTGCAGTTCTGTAGCTGTGCGATCCAGTGGTTATGTACTGTGGGTGAAAAACAATAGCAAATGCAAGCGCTTGGGAAGCCTGCACAGACAAACACGATTAATCCTAAATGTGTAAAGGATATTATACAAAGGTTGAAAATCAAAAAAACAAAAAAAGTATTCCAATCAGATGGACATAAAGTTATTACTGTTACCAAGGGATGGCAGGTAGCATAAGGTTTTGAAAAACTCTATAGTAACAATTGTGGATAGGAAGTCTTTAATAAAAACTCAGTTGCCCAGGGCAGCTCTTCTCCAAGTTGAAGCCGACTCAAGGAAAATGACATGAAAGGAAAAATAGAAAAGCGCCTCTTAGCAAAACAGATTTATTATGTAGCAGACAATTTGTATCAAACACTTACATCATGGTAAGTTTCAGGTGTCATCCAGTAGGATTAATGTTTATATTGCGTCCAGGATCTCTGACGCTACTCCACGGATTTCCCAGGTCCCGGTTATGGCGGCCGCAAGTAGCCGGGATACAGGCTGGCTTGTCCGTGATAGGAGACAGCAGCGAAAGATGGCAACGGTCGGTCCGGAGAGGAGCGTCTGACGTCAACTGGATGGTGCAGGGAACCACAACGCGTTTCAGAGCATGCGCAGCTCTCGTACAGGGCATGCGCGCTCCTTTCTCAAGTGTACAAGGAGACAGGAAGGACGGATGTTTTAAAAGTAATTCTGCCCGTCAGCGCAGCAGAATTCAATAATTGCTATGACAAGTGTGTTGCATAAAACAAAACGGGAGTTTTAACCCCACTAACTTGGGATAGCTTAAATAGCAGAAAATTAATAATAGAATGTATAATAATATATTAATATATTAATATATTAAAAAATTAATAAAAAAATATATATATTAATAAAAAATATATATATATTGTGACAGCAGGAAGGTAAAGTCACCTGGTTGCATCCAGGGGGGTAGATATATTTCTCCCAGATTCAGGCTTTATGCCGACTTATACAACTAGGGAGTTGATGAAGCCCAGCTGAGGCTAGTGGGCTCATGAATGACTCATACCTCTAGGGAGAGTGCTGGGCGTCGTGAGGCAGGGAGTTGATGAGACTAGCTGAAGCCTGTCAGTTCGTTTAAGGCCTCTATAAAAACTCCCAGATTCATTAGGTGTTAGCTCATGCCTGGAACCAGACCTGTGTGGACTGTCTAGGGAGAGTGAACCCCTGTGCGGTGAGGCAAAGCCTGTGTGGCTATTTGTTTGGACTTTTACTAAACCAGGGACTTAGGGACTAGGACAGCACCAGGCTGATCCCAGTTGTTAGTTTAGGAAACCTGCATGTTTAGTCAGAGGTCAAACTGACCAGGATTTATTTTGTTTATGTTTCTTTTTGGCTTTGCTGTGTTTTTGTCACTGTACATAGAGAAATAAACCGCACCTTTTGATTTTGAAAACCACAACCTCCGTCTGCTGGCCCTGTTTTTGTGTGGGGAGCCCAACCAGGGGGTCACACACACCCGCTACCGAGTTAACCCCCTCACAGTTGGTGGAGAACCAGTGGCAGTTTTTTTTAAGCCAGCATGGAGGAGATACTGAAACAGCTGGCTCTAGCAAATGCCAATCAACAGCAGACAAATGCAGGTTTGCAAAGGAGCCTTGCAGCCCAGCAGCAAGCTCATCAACAAGCCCAGCAGCAATCTGAGGCCCGCTTCATAGACCTGTTACAGAAGCAAGAGCAGAGACTACAACAAATGGAAGCAGTAATGCAGCAACGTCCGCAGACCAGTGAGGAAAGCCGTCCCACTAATACCGCGTCCTTTGGGGTGAGTCGTTTATTGACAAAAATGACTGGAGAGGATGATCCAGAGGTATTTTTGACCACATTTGAAAGGACTGCTGAAAGAGAAAAGTGGCCTGAGGAGCAGTGGGCTGGACTGGTGGCTCCTCTGTTAACTGGTGAATCGCAGAAGGCTTACTATGACCTAGAGCCTGACCAAGCAAAAGACTATGTGATGCTAAAAGCTGAAATATTGGCAAGGCTGGGTGTCACCCTGGCTGTCCGGGCTCAGCGTGTGCATAACTGGACTTTCCAGCTTGGAAAACCCCCCAGGTCTCAAATGTATGATCTCATTCACCTGAGCAGGAAGTGGCTACAGCCAGAGACTTTGTCCGCACCAGAGATTGTGGAACGTGTTGTAATGGATCGGTTTTTGAGAGCTCTTCCTACTGCCATCCAAAAGTGGGTAAGCCATGGAGACCCAGAGACGGCCGGTGGTCTTGTGGATCGTGTAGAGAAATACTTGGCTACAGAGAACCTGACGGCCTCTTCCAGAGACTCTCGGACTTTCCACCCTAAGACCAGACCATCCCCAGGGGCGGATAAGAGGATTCCAAGGGGTGAGGGTGGAGAGAGTGAGAGGGTGGGAGCTCTACCCAAAGTTTGGCGAGAACAGCCTGGGAAGTCAGGGGCTCAAGAGGCAGCCAAATGGATTGTTTGCTACCGCTGCCGGCAAGCGGGACATATTGCAGCAAATTGCCCGGTTGTGGAGGAACCCATGCAATGTGACTTTCTGATGGACAGACGTCAGTCGCTGTGTGCGACAGTCGCATGCACTGCCATTCGGGGAACTGAGAAACATTTATGCAAAATGTGTATTAATGGTAGAAATGTTGTGGTATTACTGGATTCAGGTAGCCTTGTGACCCTGATAAAGGCTGAATTAGTTAAAACAGAGGTCTCTGGGAATAGCAAGGTAGCTGTTATTTGTGTGCATGGGGACACCCGAGAGTATCCAGTGACTACAGTGTGTTTCGAGACCCCCAAAGGTACCCTCTCTCATCCAGTGGGGTTAGTATCTCAATTACCGCATGATGCCATTGTGGGAAGGGATTTTCCGAAGTTCTGGGAACTGTGGGATGATCCTGAGCCCCCCACTGGTGCCCCTATGTACCAGGAATGTGATAGCCAGAACTCCTCTGAGAGTGGTGAGGACTCTCCAGAATTTCCCTTGTCAGTATTTGCAGGGGAGACTCAAGAAACTGGAGAGGAGCCCACCTCCTCAGACGAAAACCTACCGTCTGTGGAGTTTTCTGATCTGGAGGTTCACAGGGAAAATTTTGCCACAGAACAGTTAAAAGACCCCGCCCTAATAAAGGCACGGGAAAACGTAGTGGAAATAGATGGCGAGTTAGTGAACCCAGATAATACCTGCACTTACCCATACTTCAGCGTAGAGAAGGACCTACTGTATCGGGTGGCAAAAAGGGCAGAAGAAACCGTTGAGCAGCTTGTGGTGCCCAAACCTTACAGGAAGTTGGTGTTGGAGTTGGCCCATGGGCACATTCTTGGAGGTCATCTGGGGACAGAGAAAACCCGAGAGAGGGTATTACAGAGATTCTATTGGCCGGGGGTGATGAAGGACATAGAAAATTATTGTTCCTCCTGCCCTGTGTGTCAGAGGTCGGCCCCGATGCCACATTTCCGTAGCCCGCTGGTCCCTCTACCCATCATTGAGGTCCCGTTTGAGAGGATCGCCATGGATTTGGTAGGGCCTATAATCAAGTCCGCTAGGGGGCACCAGTACATATTAGTTAGAATGGACTATGCCACCCGTTATCCAGAAGCGATCCCTCTCCGAAATACCTCGGCCAAAACCATAGCCAAAGAGCTATCTCTTGTGTTTAGCCGGGTGGGTATTTGTAAAGAACTGCTTACGGACCAAGGTACACCCTTTATGTCCCGGGTTATGAAGGAGCTGTGTAAATTGTTCAAAGTGACGCAATTACGTACATCTGTGTATCACCCCCAAACCGATGGGCTGGTTGAAAGATTCAACAAAACCCTAAAACAAATGTTGAAGAAAGTGGTGGATAGAGATGGAAAGGATTGGGACTGTCTACTTCCTTATCTGATGTTTGCTATTAGGGAGGTGCCCCAATCCTCTACGGGATTCTCCCCCTTTGAGTTACTGTATGGGAGACACCCAAGAGGGCTGTTGGATATTGCCAAGGAAACTTGGGAAAGTGAGAGTTCTCCCCACAGGAGTGTGATTGAGCATGTCGCCCTGATGCAAGACCGAATTGCACAGGTAATGCCCATCGTGAAGGAACATTTGGCCCAAGCGCAGTTAGCACAGCAGAGAGTGTACAACCGTGGAGCCAAGACCCGTACCTTTTCCCCGGGGGATAGGATACTGGTACTTGTCCCTACGGTTGAAAGTAAATTCCTTGCCAAATGGCAAGGCCCCTATGAGATAATGGAAAAAGTGAGCGAAGTGAATTACAAGGTCAGACAACCAGGAAGGCGAAAGCCCGAACAGATCTATCACGTTAATCTGTTGAAAGCCTGGAGGGATAGAGAGTCCCTAGTCGCAGACACTTGGTCACCAGCTCAAACTGGTTGCGTGATTCCTGAGGTTGGAATAGCAGCCACCTTGTCACAACCCCAACAACAGGAGGTTAAGGAGTTTGTGCTTCGCAACAAGGAGGTATTCTCTGAGCTGCCGGGACAAACATCTGGGGTAGAGCATGACATCATTACCCCGCCCGGTGAAAGGGTGAAGTTAAAACCCTATCGGATCCCAGAGGCCCGACGGGAGGCAATACGGGAGGAAGTACAGAAAATGCTGAACTTAGGGGTGATAGAGGAGTCCCAAAGTGATTGGTCTAGTCCCATTGTGTTGGTGCCTAAACCGGATGGGAGCTGGCGATTTTGTAACGATTTTCGTCAGTTGAACAAAGTTACAAAATTTGACACCTACCCCATGCCACGTATAGATGAGTTGATCGACCGGCTGGGAACAGCCCGATACATGACGACTCTTGACCTCACAAAAGGGTATTGGCAAATCCCCCTGGCCAAGTCGGCCAAAGAGAAAACCGCATTTGTAACCCCAGACGGGGCGTTCCAATATAAAAGAATGCCGTTCGGGTTACAGAATGCGCCGGCCACATTCCAGCGGAAAATGGACCAGATGCTGAGGCCCCATCGGGAGTATGCTGCGGCTTACCTGGATGACGTAATTGTCCATAGCACAGATTGGGCCTCACATCTGCCAAAAGTGCAAGCAGTCCTGGACTCTGTTCGGGAAGCGGGGTTTACGGCTAACCCCAAGAAGTGTACCATTGGGCAGGAGGAGGCCAAATATCTTGGGTACACCATTGGGAGGGGAGTAATAAAACCCCAACTCAACAAAGTCGAGGCCATCCAGAGTTGGCCACGTCCCAACAGCAAGAAGCAGGTACGAGCCTTTCTGGGAATCGCTGGGTATTATCGGCGATTCATTCCCCACTTTGCTTCTAAGGCTGTGCCCCTAACCAACCTGACGAAGGGGAAAGGGTCGGTCATGATTAAATGGACCCCCGAGGCTGAGGCAGCATTCCAATTCTTGAAACAAGCCTTATGTAGCCAGCCAGTGTTGTACTCACCCGACTTCTCTAAAGACTTTGTCGTACAAAGTGATGCGTCAGATGTGGGGTTAGGAGCAGTATTGTCCCAGGTCTGGAACGGGGAAGAGCACCCAGTCATTTACCTCAGCAGGAAGTTGAAGTCCCATAAGGTAAATTACGCCACCGTTGAAAAGGAGTGTTTAGCGGTGAAGTGGGCTCTAGATTCCCTTCGGTACTACCTGCTAGGTAGGCACTTTGACATGGTTACGGATCACGCTCCGTTAAAGTGGATGGCTCAAAACAAGGAAACAAATAGAAGAGTGAATAGGTGGTTCCTGGCCCTCCAGGAATTCAACTTCACAGTAAAGCATCGCCCTGGCGTTCAAATGGGGAATGTGGATGCTTTGTCTCGAGTACATGAATGCCTGATTGCTGGTGTTCCAACCCCGAGGTTAAAACAAGAGGGGGGGGCATGTGACAGCAGGAAGGTAAAGTCACCTGGTTGCATCCAGGGGGGTAGATATATTTCGCCCAGATTCAGGCTTTACGCCGACTTATACAACTAGGTGGAGAGTTGTATAAGGCTAGTGGGCTCATGGATGACTCATACCTCTAGGGAGAGGGCTGGGCGTCGTGCAGACAGAGATGAGGAGACCAGCTGAACCTTGTCAGCTCATTTAGGCCTCTATAAGAACTCCCAGCTTCATTAGATGTTAGCTCATGCCTGGAACCAGACCTGTGTGGACTGTCTAGGGAGAGTGAACCCCTGTGCGGTGAGACAAAGCCTGTGTGGCTATTTGCTTGGACATTTAAAACCAGGGACTTAGGGACTAGGACAGCACTAGGCTGATCCCAGTTGTTAGTTAGGAAACCTGTATGTTTAGTCAGAGGTCAAGTTGACCAGGATTTATTTTATTTATGTTTCTTTTGCTTTGCTGTGTTTTGTCACTGTAAATAGAAAATAAACCGCACCTTTTTGATTTTGAAAACCACAACCTCCGTTTGCTGGGCCTGTTTTTGTCTGGGGAGCCCATCCCGGGGGTCACACACACCCGCTGCCGAGCTAACCCCCTCACACTGGTAATAGAAGATTGTGTTGGTATATCAATGGAATTGGAATCAGAGGTAGTGCCAGAGGGGATATCATCTGTAGATACAAGCGGCATATTACCATCAGGAACTATGCCAGTAGACAATGTGTTTTCATCTAGGACGGAAGCCACACTATCTGTAGGCGAGGGAATTTCCCTAAGTGGTTGGCATTTATTTCCAAATCTTCGTCTAGAATGAATTCGTTGGGGTAGTGGGCTAGCTGTACGTGAATTGTTGGTGTTGACAAAACTAAATTTATCCTTGGGTCTGGATATGACATTAGGAATCACTCTAGCATAGGGTACTATAGACATGAGTGCTGGTATTTTTGTATTACTTTTCAAGAAAAAATCTTTTTTTGGCGGTAATCATCTAGATCCCTGTGAAATTTGCCTAATTTAGTCTGTATTAGTGAATTCTCTTTAGTTTTGGTGTTCCTTTTAAGTGTGTCCAGCCAAGTCAATGGAATTTTTTGCTGTGAGCCTATAATCTCCAATGAAAGCATTTGTACATGATGCACCAATTCATTATATTTGATGTGCCGCTGACTAATAATGATCTCTATCAATTTATTGGTGCAAAATTCGGCTATCCCTTCCCATTCCTTATTATGGGCAGTATCTAGGAAAGAACAGGTTTTAAGGATTCTTAGGCCTCTAGGAGAAATTTTATGTTCAGCATATTTTTTTAGAAAAAACTCATCCCACCACTGTGTGTTGGTGGAGTGAATTAATCTTTCTAGTTTTTTGAACTTTCCACAAAGAATGTATCGGTCTGAGCGTTTAAGTTTCGCTGAGTTACTAAATAAATCAGGGGGTAAGCTTGAATACAATATATCGAGTACATCATATTTGTGATATTCAATTTCGTTAATCAATTCCATTTTAAAGGAATGATAGGCTGGACTAAGTCAAGCTTAATCAGGAAGGCAAAGAGCTAGAGTGCTATCTCATAAAACAAAAATTATTAGAACCATTAAAATCTACGAGAATTATAAATAAATGATCTATATATGTGCATACGTGCGTGCATATAGAAATGCAAGGTCAGAGATGGAAAAAAAGAAAAAAAAAAAACAAAAAATTTTTTTAAAAAAATTATATAAATTGTTATTAAATGACTGAAGTAGTTGTGTTAACCGTGCCTGCAGTCCCAGCTGCTATACAAGACTTCAGAAAGACAAGAAAAACAATAGCAAATGCAAGCGCTTGGGAAGCCTGCACAGACAAACACGATTAATCCTAAATGTGTAAAGGATATTATACAAAGGTTGAAAATCAAAAAAACAAAAAAAGTATTCCAATTTTTTACTCTGGATACCCTTGTGCCGAATGGGTTAAACGAGGAACTAGAGGTTAACACGATCCTCTAAAAAATGTTCCCCTTTTCTTATTTGCCCTCTCCTTATGATGCACGGTTGCAAGTGTGCATGTACATATTGTAGTGTCAGCACCTATATGTGTGTGCTTTTCCATTAAGGAATCTTATGGCTTCTTCTTTTTACACATTTACATATATATAATCCCTTCATTTATTATCATTTATTATAATTATACAATACCATTATTACCATTATCATTTTTTTATTTTAGCTCTTCTGTTACACAGCGCAAGCCTCCACGCATGTGTGGGCGAGCGCTAGCGTGCACTAGCATATATGTGTATGTGTGTCCCTTTATACGTGTGTGTGCACGTGGGCACACATAGGCACACGAGCATATATATATATATATATATATGTGTATATATATATATTTTATTCTTATTATTTCCTTTTGTTTTGTATACAGCTACGCTGACAATCCTCTATAATGACTAGTGATTGATGATTATTCACTGTGCCTATATCATACTCATTATATTTTATCACTTTGATTGTATTTATCGTAACATTTAAGAGCTTGCACCCAAATATTTTGTTGGCAGGCATCATATCCCTGTCATATATTAATTTTTTTTTTTTTTTAAATTAACACTAAAATGTCTATATAGACATTCCCTTAAAAAGCTTTTATCATACAATAATAATTTTTTGCTATTATAAACGTTATGCCTTAATTACTTCATAATTATTTTATTATGAGCAATATTATTTCATTACTTCTTTAATTATTTTATTATGAGCAATATTATTTCATCACTATTCATTACCTTTATTATCATTATTATTATTACTTTTATTATATATATATATATATTTTATTAATATATATATTTTTTTATTAATTTTTTAATATATTAATATATTACTATATTATTATACATTCTATTATTAGTTTTCTGCTATTTAAGCTATCCCAAGTTAGTGGGGTTAAAACTCCCGTTTTGTTTTATGCAACACACTTGTCATAGCAATTATTGAATTCTGCTGCGCTGACGGGCAGAATTACTTTTAAAACATCCGTCCTTCCTGTCTCCTTGTACACTTGAGAAAGGAGCGCGCATGCCCTGTACGAGAGCTGCGCATGCTCTGAAACGCGTTGTGGTTCCCTGCACCATCCAGTTGACGTCAGACGCTCCTCTCCGGACCGACCTTTGCCATCTTTCGCTGCTGTCTCCTATCACGGACAAGCCAGCCTGTATCCCGGCTACTTGCGGCCGCCATAACCGGGACCTGGGAAATCCGTGGAGTAGCGTCAGAGATCCTGGACGCAATATAAACATTAATCCTACTGGATGACACCTGAAACTTACCATGATGTAAGTGTTTGATACAAATTGTCTGCTACATAATAAATCTGTTTTGCTAAGAGGCGCTTTTCTATTTTTCCTTTCATGTCATTTTCCTTGAGTCGGCTTCAACTTGGAGAAGAGCTGCCCTGGGCAACTGAGTTTTTATTAAAGACTTCCTATCCACAATTGTTACTATAGAGTTTTTCAAAACCTTATGCTACCTGCCATCCCTTGGTAACAGTAATAACTTTATGTCCATCTGATTGGAATACTTTTTTTGTTTTTTTGATTTTCAACCTTTGTATAATATCCTTTACACATTTAGGATTAATCGTGTTTGTCTGTGCACGCTTGCATTTGCTATTGTTTTTCTTGTCTTTCTGAAGTCTTGTATAGCAGCTGGGACTGCAGGCACGGTTAACACAACTACTTCAGTCATTTAATAACAATTTATATAATTTTTTTTTTTTTTTATTTATTTTTTTTTTCTTTTTTTCCATCTCTGACCTTGCATTTCTATATGCACGCACGTATGCACATATATAGATCATTTATTTATAATTCTCGTAGATTTTAATGGTTCTAATAATTTTTGTTTTATGAGATAGCACTCTAGCTCTTTGCCTTCCTGATTAAGCTCGACTTAGTCCAGCCTATCATTCCTTTAAAATGGAATTGATTAACGAAATTGAATATCACAAATATGATGTACTCGATATATTGTATTCAAGCTTACCCCCTGATTTATTTAGTAACTCAGCGAAACTTAAACGCTCAGACCGATACATTCTTTGTGGAAAGTTCAAAAAACTAGAAAGATTAATTCACTCCACCAACACACAGTGGTGGGATGAGTTTTTTCTAAAAAAAATATGCTGAACATAAAATTTCTCCTAGAGGCCTAAGAATCCTTAAAACCTGTTCTTTCCTAGATACTGCCCATAATAAGGAATGGGAAGGGATAGCCGAATTTTGCACCAATAAATTGATAGAGATCATTATTAGTCAGCGGCACATCAAATATAATGAATTGGTGCATCATGTACAAATGCTTTCATTGGAGATTATAGGCTCACAGCAAAAAATTCCATTGACTTGGCTGGACACACTTAAAAGGAACACCAAAACTAAGGAGAATTCACTAATACAGACTAAATTAGGCAAATTTCACAGGGATCTAGATGATTACCGCCAAAAAAAGATTTTTTCTTGGAAAAGTAATACAAAAATACCAGCACTCATGTCTATAGTACCCTATGCTAGAGTGATTCCTAATGTCATATCCAGACCCAAGGATAAATTTAGTTTTGTCAACACCAACAATTCACGTACAGCTAGCCCACTACCCCAACGAATTCATTCTAGACGAAGATTTGGAAATAAATGCCAACCACTTAGGGAAATTCCCTCGCCTAGAGATAATGTGGCTTCCGTCCTAGATGAAAACACATTGTCTACTGGCATAATTCCTGATGGTAATATGCCGCTTGTATCTACAGATGATATCCCCTCTGGCACTACCTCTGATTCCAATTCCATTGATATACCAACACAATCTTCTATTACCAGTCTTGGTATTGCAGCTCAAATTGTGAGCCAAGATGACTCTTTAATCCCTACCACTCCCCAAGCATCTACCACCTTTGATCTTCTCCTCAGTGATTTTAACATCCATGACATACCAACTTATTCTGCCTCCCTGTCCTTCTCGCCTTTTTTAGAAAAGGGCTCACACCCAAAACACAGATTAAAAAGAAAGCACACAGACGAGGATGTAGGGGAGGACGCAGAAAATCCAAAAATCAATGCAAAACAACAGAAACTATAAAGCTGTTCAATCTTTCCTCCCATGTATTGTCATCTGATGATGTCTCCCTTTTGGGTAGAGGCCTCACTTTTTCTCCCACCATACAACCCAATTCCTTCCAATTATTTAAGGATCTTAACAAATTCATAAGAAACCTTACTCTTAAAAGATTTTATAATATACAATCTACCAAAGGCAAATTAGCTGATCCTGACAGCACATTTTCTCCTGTCACTGTTGCTGAGGCAATTACAGAAGTTTCTTCCTATAGTCCTGATAGCCAATTTAACATGTATGATCTAGAACCTGGCGAGCTGGATCTAGACGTTGATCTTGAATTATTCACTCAACATTTTCAAACATCACCCCCGGTTACACATACACCTTTACAGCCTAAGTCCATTTTTTACCCTACCAAATCCAAGGGACCCTATCTAGAATCTTACTATAGAGTTGTGTTTGCTGACCTCCAAAAATTATGCCAAGCTACAGAAAATGCCGGCAAACATCGCCATTATAATCTTAAACCCGGTGAGAGAGCTTCACTTAAATGCTTCCTTGACAACCCCAATCTTATCATTAAGCCTGCAGATAAGGGGGGTGGGATCATTATTCAAGATCGAACAGATTATGTGGCTGAAGCCATGAGGCTGCTGTCCGATCAAAACACTTATAGAAAACTTCCATCTGATCCTTTACCTCTGTTTCGTATAGAAGCAGAGACATTGGTTAAGAAAGCTCTAGTAGATCAAGTCATCGACAAAAAAGAAGCAGCCTTTTTACGAAAAAACTACTACAGTACGCCGTACTTTTATCATTTACCTAAAGTACACAAAGATCTAAAGAACCCTCCCGGTAGGCCGATCGTTGCCTCTATGAATAGCGTAACTGGTGGCTTCTCACAATACATTGATTCTTTTCTACAACCGCTCGCTCAGGATCTCCCATCATATATACGGGACTCTATACATCTCATGGAACTTCTGTCTCCATATACTTGGCTTGACAGCTATTCTTGGCTGTCATTAGATGTTAACTCCCTATATACCTCCATTCCCCATAATATAGGCCTTTTGGCCGTACAAAATTATCTATCCTCCAACCCTATGCTCAACAATAAACAAGCTGAATTTATTCTGGACGCTACTCTGTTTTGCCTTACGCATAATTATTTCCATTTCGAGGGAGATTTCTACCTACAGACCCATGGTACAGCGATGGGGGCTAATTTTGCCCCCTCCTATGCCAACCTGACCATGGGACTGTGGGAGAATCTACTCATATGGAAAAATAACCCTTTTGCTAGATACATAGTATTCTATGGCAGGTATATCGACGATATTGTCATCATCTGGGATGGCTCCTCCTCCCAGGTTGATGACTTTGTCACATACTGCAATACCAATGACATGGGACTCTCCTTTTCCGCTGTCTGGAATAAGGACAGTTTGGCCTTCCTTGATTTAGAACTCAATCATGAGCTAGATAAGATCTTTACTCGTAATTATACTAAACCCACTGCAGGTAACTCTTACCTCCATTACGATAGCTGTCACCATCCCCTCTGGGTAAAAAATATACCTAAGGGTCAATACTGTAGATTAAGACAGAACTGCACCAGGGATAGTGACTACATACTACAAAGTGCACACTTGAAACAAAAATTTTTGGATAAAGGATACCCAGAAAAAATTATAGACCATGCCCATACCATCTATCTTTCTGGCAAGAAACCCAAGAGAATAAAATCGCCAGAAAAACCGGTTGTTCGATTTGTCACTGGGTTCCATGGACAGTATAGAAAAATGGAACATATCATTCATAAACACTGGAACATCTTGAAGCAAGACCCCCACCTAGCTACAATTGCTTGTGATAAACCTAAAGTTACCTACAGAAGGGCACCGACTCTAAAAAACAAAATAGCGCCTAGCAAGTTAAAACACACTAAACCAATTAGTGCTATTTGTCCGGCCCCCCTTAAAGGGATGTATAAATGCAATAAAGCCCTGTGCAAAACTTGCAATTTTGTCCAACATGGACAAAAAAATTTCTCTCATAGGGATAAGACTTATCAACTTGACAATTTTTTCAACTGTTCAAGTGATTATGTCGTTTATTGCCTAACATGCCCATGCAAAATGCTATATGTGGGTCGCACTATTAACCCACTAAGACAGCGTTTTGGCAAACATCGTCGCTTTGTGGAAACTGGTTGTGATGAACACAGTGTACCACGGCACTTCTTGGAATTTCATGGCCAGTCCACGGAGGGCCTACAGGTTTGGGTGATAGAAGCCATACCTAAAGGCCTATCTGAGGCCGAGCGTTTTTCCAGACTGTGTGAGCGCGAAACTTATTGGATTTTTACTCTGGATACCCTTATGCCGAATGGGTTAAACGAGGAACTAGAGGTTAACACGATCCTCTAAAAAATGTTCCCCTTTTCTTATTTGCCCTCTCCTTATGATGCACGGTTGCAAGTGTGCATGTACATATTGTAGTGTCAGCACCTATATGTGTGTGCTTTTCCATTAAGGAATCTTATGGCTTCTTCTTTTTACACATTTACATATATATAATCCCTTCATTTATTATCATTTATTATAATTATACGCCATTATTACCATTATCATTTTTTAATTTTAGCTCTTCTGTTACACAGCGCAAGCCTCCACACATGTGTGGGCGAGCGCTAGCGTGCACTAGCATATATGTGTATGTGTGTCCCTTTATACGTGTGTGTGCACGTGGGCACACATAGGCACACGAGCATATATATATATATATATGTGTATTGTGACAGCAGGAAGGTAAAGTCACCTGGTTGCATCCAGGGGGGTAGATATATTTCGCCCAGATTCAGGCTTTACGCCGACTTATACAACTAGGTGGAGAGTTGTATAAGCCCAGCTAAGGCTAGTGGGCTCATGGATGACTCATACCTCTAGGGAGAGTGCTGGGCGTCGTGCAGACAGGGAGTTGATGAGACCAGCTGAAGCTTGTCAGCTCATTTAGGCCTCTATAAGAACTCCCAGCCTCATTAGATGTTAGCTCATGCCTGGAACCAGACCTGTGTGGACTGTCTAGGGAGAGTGAACCCCTGTGCGGTGAGACAAAGCCTGTGTGGCTATTTGCTTGGACATTTAAAACCAGGGACTTAGGGACTAGGACAGCACTAGGCTGATCCCAGTTGTTAGTTAGGAAACCTGTATGTTTAGTCAGAGGTCAACTTGACCAGGATTTATTTTGTTTATGTTTCTTTTGCTTTGCTGTGTTTTGTCACTGTAAATAGAAAATAAACCGCACCTTTTTGATTTTGAAAACCACAACCTCCGTTTGCTGGGCCTGTTTTGTGTGGGGAGCCCATCCCGGGGGTCACACACACCCGCTGCCGAGCTAACCCCCTCACAGTTGGTGGAGAACCAGTGGCAGTTTTTTTTAAGCCAGCATGGAGGAGATACTGAAGCAGCTGGCTCTAGCAAATGCCAATCAACAGCAGACAAATGCAGGTTTGCAAAAGAGCCTTGCAGCTCATCAACAGAGCCTTGCAGCTCAACAACAGAACTTTGCAGCCCAGCAGCAAGCTCATCAACAGAGCCTTGCAGCCCAGCAGCAGACAAACGCAACTTTGCAACAGAGTCTGGAGGCTCAGCAACAAGCCCAGCAGCAATCTGAGGCCCGCTTCATAGACCTGTTGCAGAAGCAAGAGCAGAGACTACAACAACAGATGGAAGCAGTAATGTAGCAACGTCCGCAGACCAGTGAGGAAAGCCGTCCCACTAATACCGCGTCCTTTGGGGTGAGTCGTTTATTGACAAAAATGACTGGAGAGGATGATCCAGAGGTATTTTTGACCACATTTGAAAGGACCGCTGAAAGAGAAAAGTGGCCTGAGGAGCAGTGGGCTGGACTGGTGGCTCCTCTGTTAACTGGTGAATCGCAGAAAGCTTACTATGACCTAGAGCCTAACCAAGCAAAAGACTATGTGATGCTAAAAGCTGAAATATTGGCAAGGCTGGGTGTCACCCAGGCTGTCCGGGCTCAGCGTGTGCATAACTGGACTTTCCAGCTTGGAAAACCCCCCAGGTCTCAAATGTATGATCTCATTCACCTGAGCAGAAAGTGGCTACAGCCAGAGACTTTGTCCGCACCAAAGATTGTGGAACGTGTTGTAATGGATCGGTTTTTGAGAGCTCTTCCTACTGCCATCCAAAAGTGGGTAAGCCATGGAGACCCAGAGACGGCCGATGGTCTTGTGGATCGTGTGGAGAAATACTTGGCTACAGAGAACCTGACGGCCTCTTCCAGAGACACTCGGACTTTCCACCCTAAGACCAGACCATCCCCAGGGGCGGATAAGAGGATTCCAAGGGGTAAGGGTGGAGAGAGTGAGAGGGTGGGAGCTCTACCCCAAGTTTGGCGAGAACAGCCTGGGAAATCAGCGGCTCAAGAGGCGGCAAGAAGGATCGTTTGCTACCGCTGCCGGCAAGCGGGACATATTGCAGCCAATTGCCCGGTTGTGGAGGAACCCATGCAGTGTGACTTTCTGACGGGCAGACGTCAGTCGCTGTGTGCGACAGTCGCATGCACTGCCATTCGAGGAACTGAGAAACATTTATGCAAAATGTGTGTTAATGGTAGAAATGTTGTGGTATTGCTGGATTCAGGTAGCCTTGTGACCCTGATAAAGGCTGAGTTAGTTAAAACAGAGGTCTCTGGGAATAGCAAGGTAGCTGTTATTTGTGTGCATGGGGACACCCGAGAGTATCCAGTGACTACAGTGTGTTTCGAGACCCCCAAAGGTACCCTCTCTCATCCAGTGGGCTTAGTATCTCAGTTACCGCATGACGCCATTGTGGGAAGGGATTTTCCGAAGTTCTGGGAACTGTGGGATGATCCTGAGCCCCTCACTGGTGCCCCTATGTACCAGGAATGTGATAGCCAAAACTCCCCTGAGAGTGGTGAGGACTCTCCGGAATTTCCCTTATCAGTATTGGCAGGGGAGACTCAAGAAACTGGAGAGGAGCCCACCTCCTCAGACGAAAACCTACCGTCTGTGGAGTTTTCTGATCTTGAGGTTCACAGGGAAAACTTTGCCACAGAACAGTTGAAAGACCCCGCCCTAATAAAGGCACGGGAAAACGTAGTGAAAATAGATGGCGAGTTAGTGAACCCAGATAATACCTGCACTTACCCATACTTCAGCGTAGAGAAGGACCTACTGTATCGGGTGGCAAAAAGGGCAGAAGAAACCGTTGAGCAGCTTGTGGTGCCCAAACCTTACAGGAAGTTGGTGTTGGAGTTGGCCCATGGGCACATTCTTGGAGGTCATCTGGGGACAGAGAAAACCCGAGAGAGGGTATTACAGAGATTCTATTGGCCGGGGGTGATGAAGGACGTAGAAAATTATTGTTCCTCCTGCCCTGTGTGTCAGAGGTCGGCCCCGATGCCACATTTCTGTAGCCCGCTGGTCCCTCTACCCATCATTGAGGTCCCGTTTGAGAGGATCGCCATGGATTTGGTAGGTCCTATAATCAAGTCCGCTAGGGGGCACCAGTACATATTAGTTATAATGGACTATGCCACCCGTTATCCAGAAGCGATCCCTCTCCGAAATACCTCGGCCAAAACCATAGCCAAAGAGCTATCTCTTGTGTTTAGCCGGGTGGGTATTTGTAAAGAACTGCTTACGGACCAAGGTACACCCTTTATGTCCCGGGTTATGAAGGAGCTGTGTAAATTATTCAAAGTGACGCAATTACGTACATCTGTGTATCACCCCCAAACCGATGGGCTGGTTGAAAGATTCAACAAAACCCTAAAACAAATGTTGAAGAAAGTGGTGGATAGAGATGGAAAGGATTGGGACTGTCTACTTCCTTATCTGATGTTTGCTATTAGGGAGGTGCCCCAATCCTCTACGGGATTCTCCCCCTTTGAGTTACTGTATGGGAGACACCCAAGAGGGCTGTTGGATATTGCCAAGGAAACTTGGGAAAGTGAGAGTTCTCCCCACAGGAGTGTGATTGAGCATGTCGCCCTGATGCAAGACCGAATTGCACAGGTAATGCCCATCGTGAAGGAACATTTGGCCCAAGCGCAGTTAGCACAGCAGAGAGTGTACAACCGTGGAGCCAAGACCCGTACCTTTTCCCCGGGGGATAGGATACTGGTACTTGTCCCTACGGTTGAAAGTAAATTCCTTGCCAAATGGCAAGGCCCCTACGAGATAATGGAAAAAGTGAGCGAAGTGAATTACAAGGTCAGACAACCAGGAAGGCGAAAGCCCGAACAGATCTATCACGTTAATCTGTTGAAAGCCTGGAGGGATAGAGAGTCCCTAGTCGCAGACACTTGGTCACCAGCTCAAACTGGTTGCGTGATTCCTGAGGTTGGAATAGCAGCCACCTTGTCACAACCCCAACAACAGGAGGTTAAGGAGTTTGTGCTTCGCAACAAGGAGGTATTCTCTGAGCTGCCGGGACAAACATCTGGGGTAGAGCATGACATCATTACCCCGCCCGGTGAAAGGGTGAAGTTAAAACCCTATCGGATCCCAGAGGCCCGACGGGAGGCAATACGGGAGGAAGTACAGAAAATGCTGAACTTAGGGGTGATAGAGGAGTCCCAAAGTGATTGGTCTAGTCCCATCGTGTTGGTGCCTAAACCGGATGGGAGCTGGCGATTTTGTAACGATTTTCGTCAGTTGAACAAAGTTACAAAATTTGACACCTACCCCATGCCACGTATAGATGAGTTGATCGACCGGCTGGGAACAGCCCGATACATGACGACTCTTGACCTCACAAAAGGGTATTGGCAAATCCCCCTGGCCAAGTCGGCCAAAGAGAAAACCGCATTTGTAACCCCAGACGGGGCGTTCCAATATAAGAGAATGCCGTTCGGGTTACAGAATGCGCCGGCCACATTCCAGCGGAAAATGGACCAGATGCTGAGGCCCCATCGGAAGTATGCTGCGGCTTACCTGGATGACGTAATTGTCCATAGCACAGATTGGGCCTCACATCTGCCAAAAGTGCAAGCAGTCCTGGACTCTGTTCGGGAAGCGGGGTTTACGGCTAACCCCAAGAAGTGTACCATTGGGCAGGAGGAGGCCAAATATCTTGGGTACACCATTGGGAGGGGAGTAATAAAACCCCAACTCAACAAAGTCGAGGCCATCCAGAGTTGGCCACGTCCCAACAGCAAGAAGCAGGTACGAGCCTTTCTGGGAATCGCTGGGTATTATCGGCGATTCATTCCCCACTTTGCTTCTAAGGCTGTGCCCCTAACCAACCTGACGAAGGGGAAAGGGTCGGTCATGATTAAATGGACCCCCGAGGCTGAGGCAGCATTCCAATTCTTGAAACAAGCCTTATGTAGCCAGCCAGTGTTGTACTCACCCGACTTCTCTAAAGACTTTGTCGTACAAAGTGATGCGTCAGATGTGGGGTTAGGAGCAGTATTGTCCCAGGTCTGGAACGGGGAAGAGCACCCAGTCATTTACCTCAGCAGGAAGTTGAAGTCCCATGAGGTAAATTACGCCACCGTTGAAAAGGAGTGTTTAGCGGTGAAGTGGGCTCTAGATTCCCTTCGGTACTACCTGCTAGGTAGGCACTTTGACATGGTTACGGATCACGCTCCGTTAAAGTGGATGGCTCAAAACAAGGAAACAAATAGAAGAGTGAATAGGTGGTTCCTGGCCCTCCAGGAATTCAACTTCACAGTAAAGCATCGCCCTGGCATTCAAATGGGGAATGTGGATGCTTTGTCTCGAGTACATGAATGCCTGATTGCTGGTGTTCCAACCCCGAGGTTAAAACAAGAGGGGGGGTATGTGACAGCAGGAAGGTAAAGTCACCTGGTTGCATCCAGGGGGGTAGATATATTTCGCCCAGATTCAGGCTTTACGCCGACTTATACAACTAGGTGGAGAGTTGTATAAGCCCAGCTAAGGCTAGTGGGCTCATGGATGACTCATACCTCTAGGGAGAGTGCTGGGCGTCGTGCAGACAGGGAGTTGATGAGACCAGCTGAAGCTTGTCAGCTCATTTAGGCCTCTATAAGAACTCCCAGCTTCATTAGATGTTAGCTCATGCCTGGAACCAGACCTGTGTGGACTGTCTAGGGAGAGTGAACCCCTGTGCGGTGAGACAAAGCCTGTGTGGCTATTTGCTTGGACATTTAAAACCAGGGACTTAGGGACTAGGACAGCACTAGGCTGATCCCAGTTGTTAGTTAGGAAACCTGTATGTTTAGTCAGAGGTCAACTTGACCAGGATTTATTTTGTTTATGTTTCTTTTGCTTTGCTGTGTTTTGTCACTGTAAATAGAAAATAAACCGCACCTTTTTGATTTTGAAAACCACAACCTCCGTTTGCTGGGCCTGTTTTGTGTGGGGAGCCCATCCCGGGGGTCACACACACCCGCTGCCGAGCTAACCCCCTCACAGTATATATATATATTTTATTCTTATTATTTCCTTTTGTTTTGTATACAGCTACGCTGACAATCCTCTATAATGACTAGTGATTGATGATTATTCACTGTGCCTATATCATACTCATTATATTTTATCACTTTGATTGTATTTATCGTAACATTTAAGAGCTTGCACCCAAATATTTTGTTGGCAGGCATCATATCCCTGTCATATATTAATTTTTTTTTAAAAAAATTTAACACTAAAATGTCTATATAGACATTCCCTTAAAAAGCTTTTATCATACAATAATAATTTTTTGCTATTATAAACGTTATGCCTTAATTACTTCATAATTATTTTATTATGAGCAATATTATTTCATTACTTCTTTAATTATTTTATTATGAGCAATATTATTTCATCACTATTCATTACCTTTATTATCATTATTATTATTACTTTTATTATATATATATATATTTTTTATTAATATATATTTTTTTTTATTAATTTTTTAATATATTAATATATTAATATATTATTATACATTCTATTATTAGTTTTCTGCTATTTAAGCTATCCCAAGTTAGTGGGGTTAAAACTCCCGTTTTGTTTTATGCAACACACTTGTCATAGCAATTATTGAATTCTGCTGCGCTGACGGGCAGAATTACTTTTAAAACATCCGTCCTTCCTGTCTCCTTGTACACTTGAGAAAGGAGCGCGCATGCCCTGTACGAGAGCTGCGCATGCTCTGAAACGCGTTGTGGTTCCCTGCACCATCCAGTTGACGTCAGACGCTCCTCTCCGGACCGACCGTTGCCATCTTTCACTGCTGTCTCCTATCACGGACAAGCCAGCCTGTATCCCGGCTACTTGCGGCCGCCATAACCGGGACCTGGGAAATCCGTGGAGTAGCGTCAGAGATCCTGGACGCAATATAAACATTAATCCTACTGGATGACACCTGAAACTTACCATGATGTAAGTGTTTGATACAAATTGTCTGCTACATAATAAATCTGTTTTGCTAAGAGGCGCTTTTCTATTTTTCCTTTCATGTACTGTGGGTGGGTTGTGGTCTTGCAAAAAGCCCCATTTAGGGCCACAAAAAATATTTTGCAGTGTGCTATGCATATCTGGAGTTGTGTGAAATAAACCATTTCTATATATTTTTCTTCTCTGTGCTATCCTAAAAAAAACAACATTTTTTTTAATTGCATATTCTGCAGTTCTGTAGCTGTGCGATCCAGCGGTTACGTACTGTGGGTGGGTTGTGGTCTTGAAAAAAGCCCCATTAAGGGCCACAAAAAATATTTTGCAGTGTGTTATACATATCTGGAGGTGTGTGAAATAAACAATTTCTATATATTTTTCTTCTACTGTGCTGTCCTAAAAAAACAACATTATTTTTGAATAGCATTTTCTGCAGTTTTGTAGCTGTGCGATACAGCGGTTACGTACTGTGGGTGGGTTGTGGTCTTTCAAAAAGCCCCATTTAGGGCCACAAAAAATATTTTGCAGTGTGTTATGCATATCTGGAGGTGTGTGAAATAAACCATTTCTATATATTTTTCTTCTACTGTGCTATTTTAAAAAAGCAAAAAAAAATTTGAATAGCTTTTTCTGCAGTTCTGTAGCTGTGTGATACAGCGGTTATGTACTGTGGGTGGGTTGTGGTCTTGCAAAAAGACCCATTTAGGGCTACAAAAAATATTTTGCAGTGTGTTATACATATTTGGAGGTGTGTGAAATAAACAATTTCTATATATTTTTCTTCTACTGTGCTATCCTAAAAAAACAATGTTTTTTTTTAATAACATATTCTGCAGTTCTGTAGCTGTGCGATACAGCGGTTATGTACTGTGGGTGGGTTGTGGTCTTGCAAAAAGCCCCATTAAGGGCCACAAAAAATATTTTGCAGTGTGTTATACATATCTGGAGGTGTGTGAAATAAACAATTTCTATATATTTTTCTTCTACTGTGCTGTCCTAAAAAAACAAAAAAAAATTGAATAGCATTTTCTGCAGGTCTGTAGCTGTGCGATACAGCGGTTACGTACTGTGGGTGTGTTGTGGTCTTGCAAAAAGCCCCATTTAGGGCCACAAAAATGATTTTGCAGTGTGTTATACATATCTGGAGGTGTGTGAAATAAACAATTTTTATATATTTTTCTTCTACTGTGCTATCCTAAAAAAAATATTTTTTAATAGCATTTTCTGCAGTTCTGTAGCTGTGCGATACAGCAGTTACGCACTGTGGGTGGGTTGTGGTCTTGCAAAAAGCCCCATTTAGGGCCACAAAAAATATTTTGCAGTGTGTTATGCATATCTGGAGGTGTGTGAAATAAACAATTTCTATATATTTTTCTTCTACTGTGCTATTTTAAAAAAGAAAAGTTTTTTTTGAATAGCATTTTCCTGCAGTTCTGTAGCTGTGCGATACAGCGGTTACGTACTGTGGGTGGGTTGTGGTCTTGCAAAAAGCCCCATTAAGGGCCACAAAAAATATTTTGCAGTGTGTTATACATATCTGGAGGTGTGTGAAATAAACAATTTCTATATATTTTTCTTCTACTGTGCTGTCCTAAAAAAACAAAAAAAAATTGAATAGCATTTTCTGCAGGTCTGTAGCTGTGCGATACAGCGGTTACGTACTGTGGGTGTGTTGTGGTCTTGCAAAAAGCCCCATTTAGGGCCACAAAAAATATTTTGCAGTGTGTTATGCATATCTGGAGGCATGTGAAATAAACAATTTATATATATATTTTTCTACTACTGTGCTATTTTAAAAAAGCAACTTTTTTTAATAGCATTTTCTGCAGTTCTGTAGCTGTGCGATCCAGTGGTTACGTACTGTGGGTGGGTTGTTGTCTTGCAAAAAGCCCCATTTAGGGCCACAAAAAATATTTTGCAGTGTGCTATGCATATCTGGAGTTGTGTGAAATAAACCATTTCTATATATTTTTCTTCTCTGTGCTATCCTAAAAAAACAACATTTTTTTTAATTGCATATTCTGCAGTTCTGTAGCTGTGCGATACAGCGGTTATGTACTGTGGGTGGGTTGTGGTCTTGCAAAAAGCCCCATTAAGGGCCACAAAAAATATTTTGCAGTGTGTTATACATATCTGGAGGTGTGTGAAATAAACAATTTCTATATATTTTTCTTCTACTGTGCTGTCCTAAAAAAACAACATTATTTTTGAATAGCATTTTCTGCAGTTTTGTAGCTGTGCGATACAGCGGTTACGTACTGTGGGTGGGTTGTGGTCTTTCAAAAAGCCCCATTTAGGGCCACAAAAAATATTTTGCAGTGTGTTATGCATATCTGGAGGTGTGTGAAATAAACCATTTCTATATATTTTTCTTCTACTGTGCTATTTTAAAAAAGCAAAAAAAAATTTGAATAGCTTTTTCTGCAGTTCTGTAGCTGTGTGATACAGCGGTTATGTACTGTGGGTGGGTTGTGGTCTTGCAAAAAGACCCATTTAGGGCTACAAAAAATATTTTGCAGTGTGTTATACATATTTGGAGGTGTGTGAAATAAACAATTTCTATATATTTTTCTTCTACTGTGCTATCCTAAAAAAACAATGTTTTTTTTTAATAACATATTCTGCAGTTCTGTAGCTGTGCGATACAGCGGTTATGTACTGTGGGTGGGTTGTGGTCTTGCAAAAAGCCCCATTAAGGGCCACAAAAAATATTTTGCAGTGTGTTATACATATCTGGAGGTGTGTGAAATAAACAATTTCTATATATTTTTCTTCTACTGTGCTGTCCTAAAAAAACAAAAAAAAATTGAATAGCATTTTCTGCAGGTCTGTAGCTGTGCGATACAGCGGTTACGTACTGTGGGTGTGTTGTGGTCTTGCAAAAAGCCCCATTTAGGGCCACAAAAATGATTTTGCAGTGTGTTATACATATCTGGAGGTGTGTGAAATAAACAATTTTTATATATTTTTCTTCTACTGTGCTATCCTAAAAAAAATATTTTTTAATAGCATTTTCTGCAGTTCTGTAGCTGTGCGATACAGCAGTTACGCACTGTGGGTGGGTTGTGGTCTTGCAAAAAGCCCCATTTAGGGCCACAAAAAATATTTTGCAGTGTGTTATGCATATCTGGAGGTGTGTGAAATAAACAATTTCTATATATTTTTCTTCTACTGTGCTATTTTAAAAAAGAAAAGTTTTTTTTGAATAGCATTTTCCTGCAGTTCTGTAGCTGTGCGATACAGCGGTTACGTACTGTGGGTGGGTTGTGGTCTTGCAAAAAGCCCCATTAAGGGCCACAAAAAATATTTTGCAGTGTGTTATACATATCTGGAGGTGTGTGAAATAAACAATTTCTATATATTTTTCTTCTACTGTGCTGTCCTAAAAAAACAAAAAAAAATTGAATAGCATTTTCTGCAGGTCTGTAGCTGTGCGATACAGCGGTTACGTACTGTGGGTGTGTTGTGGTCTTGCAAAAAGCCCCATTTAGGGCCACAAAAAATATTTTGCAGTGTGTTATGCATATCTGGAGGCATGTGAAATAAACAATTTATATATATATTTTTCTACTACTGTGCTATTTTAAAAAAGCAACTTTTTTTAATAGCATTTTCTGCAGTTCTGTAGCTGTGCGATCCAGTGGTTACGTACTGTGGGTGGGTTGTTGTCTTGCAAAAAGCCCCATTTAGGGCCACAAAAAATATTTTGCAGTGTGCTATGCATATCTGGAGTTGTGTGAAATAAACCATTTCTATATATTTTTCTTCTCTGTGCTATCCTAAAAAAACAACATTTTTTTTAATTGCATATTCTGCAGTTCTGTAGCTGTGCGATCCAGCGGTTACGTACTGTGGGTGGGTTGTGGTCTTGAAAAAAGCCCCATTAGGGCCACAAAAAATATTTTGCAGTGTGTTATACATATCTGGAGGTGTGTGAAATAAACAATTTCTATATATTTTTCTTCTACTGTGCTGTCCTAAAAAAACAACATTATTTTTGAATAGCATTTTCTGCAGTTTTGTAGCTGTGCGATACAGCGGTTACGTACTGTGGGTGGGTTGTGGTCTTTCAAAAAGCCCCATTTAGGGCCACAAAAAATATTTTGCAGTGTGTTATGCATATCTGGAGGTGTGTGAAATAATCCATTTCTATATATTTTTCTTCTACTGTGCTATTTTAAAAAAGCAACATTTTTTTTTAATAGCATTTTCTGCAGTTCTGTAGCTGTGCAATACAGCGGTTCCGTACTGTGAATGGGCTGTGGTCTTGCAAAAAGCCCCATTTAGGGCCACAAAAAATAATTTGCAGTGTGTTATGCATATCTGGAGGTGTGTGAAATAAACAATTTCTATATATTTTTCTTCTACTGTGCTATTTTAAAAAAGCTAAAAAAAAATTGGAATAGCATTTTCTGCAGTTCTGTAGCTGTGTGATACAGTGGTTACGTAATGTGGGTGGGTTGTGGTCTTGCAAAAAGCCCCATTTAGGGCCACAAAAATGGTTTTGCAGTGTGTTATACATATCTGGAGGTGTGTGAAATAAACAATTTCTATATATTTTTCTTCTACTGTGCTATCCTAAAAAAAATTTTTTTAATAGCATTTTCTGCAGTTCTGTAGCTGTGCGATACAGCAGTTACGCACTGTGGGTGGGTTGTGGTCTTGCAAAAAGCCCCATTTAGGGCCACAAAAAATATTTTGCAGTGTGTTATGCATATCTGGAGGTGTGTGAAATAAACAATTTCTATATATTTTTCTTCTACTGTGCTATTTTAAAAAAGAAACATTTTTTTTAATAGCATTTTCCTGCAGTTCTGTAGCTGTGCGATACAGCGGTTACGTACTGTGGGTGGGTTGTGGTCTTGCAAAAAGCCCCATTAAGGGCCACAAAAAATATTTTGCAGTGTGTTATACATATCTGGAGGTGTGTGAAATAAACAATTTCTATATATTTTTCTTCTACTGTGCTGTCCTAAAAAAACAAAAAAAAATCTGAATAGCATTTTCTGCAGGTCTGTAGCTGTGCGATACAGCGGTTACGTACTGTGGGTGGGTTGTGGTCTTTCAAAAAGCCCCATTTAGGGCCACAAAAAATATTTTGCAGTGTGTTATGCATATCTGGAGGTGTGTGAAATAAACCATTTCTATATATTTTTCTTCTACTGTGCTATTTTAAAAAAGCAACATTTTTTTTTAATAGCATTTTCTGCAGTTCTGTAGCTGTGCGATACAGCGGTTACGTACTGTGGGTGGGTTGTGGTCTTGCAAAAAGCCCCATTTAGGGCCACAAAAATTATTTTGCACTGTGTTATACATATCTGGAGGTGTGTGAAATAAACAATTTCTATATATTTTTCTTCTACTGTGCTATCCTAAAAAAACAAAGTTTTTTTTTTAATAGCATATTCTGCAGTTCTGTAGCTGTGCGATACAGCGGTTATGTACTGTGGGTGGGTTGTGGTCTTGCAAAAAGCCCCATTAAGGGCCACAAAAAATATTTTGCAGTGTGTTATACATATCTGGAGGTGTGTGAAATAAACAATTTCTATATATTTTTCTTCTACTGTGCTGTCCTAAAAAAACAAAAAAAAATTTGAATAGCATTTTCTGCAGGTCTGTAGCTGTGCGATACAGCGGTTACGTACTGTGGGTGTGTTGTGGTCTTGCAAAAAGCCCCATTTAGGGCCACAAAAAATATTTTGCAGTGTGTTATGCATATCTGGAGGCGTGTGAAATAAACAATTTGTATATATATTTTTCTACTACTGTGCTATTTTAAAAAAGCGACTTTTTTTAATAGCATTTTCTGCAGTTCAGTAGCTGTGCGATCCAGTGGTTACATACTGTGGGTGGGTTGTGGTCTTGCAAAAAGCCCCATTTAGGGCCACAAAAAATATTTTGCAGTGTGCTATGCATATCTTTTGGTGTGAAATAAACCATTTCTATATATTTTTCTTCTACTGTGCTATCCTAAAAAAAACATTTTTGAATAGCATTTTCTGCAGTTCTGTAGCTGTGCGATACAGCGGTTACGTACTGTGGGTGGGTTGTGGTCTTGCAAAAAGCCCCATTTAGGGCCACAAAAATTATTTTGCACTGTGTTATACATATCTGGAGGTGTGTGAAATAAACAATTTCTATATATTTTTCTTCTACTGTGCTATCCTAAAAAAAACAATTTTTTTTAATAGCATTTTCTGCAGTTCTGTAGCTGTGTGATACAGCGGTTACGTACTGGCGGTGTGTTGTGGTCTTGCAAAAAGCCCCATTTAGGTCCACAAAAAATATTTTGCAGTGTGTTATGCATATCTGGAGGTGTGTGAAATAAACAATTTCTATATATTTTTCTTCTACTGTGCTATTTTAAAAAAGCAAAAAAAAATTTGAATAGCATTTTCTGCAGTTCTGTAGCTGTGTGATACAGCGGTTATGTACTGTGGGTGGGTTGTGGTCTTGCAAAAAGACCCATTTAGGGCCACAAAAAATATTTTGCAGTGTATTATACATATTTGGAGGTGTGTGAAATAAACAATTTCTATATATTTTTCTTCTACTGTGCTATCCTAAAAAAACAAGGTTTTTTTTAATAGCATATTCTGCAGTTCTGTAGCTGTGCGATACAGCGGTTATGTACTGTGGGTGGGTTGTGGTCTTGCAAAAAGCCCCATTAAGGGCCACAAAAAATATTTTGCAGTGTGTTATACATATCTGGAGGTGTGTGAAATAAACAATTTCTATATATTTTTCTTCTACTGTGCTGTCCTAAAAAAACAAAAAAAAATTGAATAGCATTTTCTGCAGGTCTGTAGCTGTGCGATACAGCGGTTACGTACTGTGGGTGTGTTGTGGTCTTGCAAAAAGCCCCATTTAGGGCCACAAAAAATATTTTGCAGTGTGTTATGCATATCTGGAGGCATGTGAAATAAACAATTTATATATATATTTTTCTACTACTGTGCTATTTAAAAAAAGCGACTTTTTTTAATAGCATTTTCTGCAGTTCTGTAGCTGTGCAATCCAGTGGTTACGTACTGTGGGTGGGTTGTGGTCTTGCAAAAAGCCCCATTTAGGGCCACAAAAAATATTTTGCAGTGTGTTATGCATATCTGGAGGTGTGTGAAATAATCCATTTCTATATATTTTTCTTCTACTGTGCTATTTTAAAAAAGCAACTTTTTTTTTAATAGCATTTTCTGCAGTTCTGTAGCTGTGCAATACAGCGGTTCCGTACTGTGGATGGGCTGTGGTCTTGCAAAAAGCCCCATTTAGGGCCACAAAAAATAATTTGCAGTGTGTTATGCATATCTGGAGGTGTGTGAAATAAACAATTTCTATATATTTTTCTTCTACTGTGCTATTTTAAAAAAGCTAAAAAAAATTGGAATAGCATTTTCTGCAGTTCTGTAGCTGTGTGATACAGTGGTTACGTAATGTGGGTGGGTTGTGGTCTTGCAAAAAGCCCCATTTAGGGCCACAAAAATGGTTTTGCAGTGTGTTATACATATCTGGAGGTGTGTGAAATAAACAATTTCTATATATTTTTCTTCTACTGTGCTATCCTAAAAAAAAATTTTTTAATAGCATTTTCTGCAGTTCTGTAGCTGTGCGATACAGCAGTTACGCACTGTGGGTGGGTTGTGGTCTTGCAAAAAGCCCCATTTAGGGCCACAAAAAATATTTTGCAGTGTGTTATGCATATCTGGAGGTGTGTGAAATAAACAATTTCTATATATTTTTCTTCTACTGTGCTATTTTAAAAAAGAAACGTTTTTTTTAATAGCATTTTCCTGCAGTTCTGTAGCTGTGCGATACAGCGGTTACGTACTGTGGGTGGGTTGTGGTCTTGCAAAAAGCCCCATTAAGGGCCACAAAAAATATTTTGCAGTGTGTTATACATATCTGGAGGTGTGTGAAATAAACAATTTCTATATATTTTTCTTCTACTGTGCTGTCCTAAAAAAACAAAAAAAATCTGAATAGCATTTTCTGCAGGTCTGTAGCTGTGCGATACAGCGGTTACGTACTGTGGGTGGGTTGTGGTCTTTCAAAAAGCCCCATTTAGGGCCACAAAAAATATTTTGCAGTGTGTTATGCATATCTGGAGGTGTGTGAAATAAACCATTTCTATATATTTTTCTTCTACTGTGCTATTTTAAAAAAGCAACATTTTTTTTTAATAGCATTTTCTGCAGTTCTGTAGCTGTGCGATACAGCGGTTACGTACTGTGGGTGGGTTGTGGTCTTGCAAAAAGCCCCATTTAGGGCCACAAAAATTATTTTGCACTGTGTTATACATATCTGGAGGTGTGTGAAATAAACAATTTCTATATATTTTTCTTCTACTGTGCTATCCTAAAAAAACAAAGTTTTTTTTTTAATAGCATATTCTGCAGTTCTGTAGCTGTGCGATACAGCGGTTATGTACTGTGGGTGGGTTGTGGTCTTGCAAAAAGCCCCATTAAGGGCCACAAAAAATATTTTGCAGTGTGTTATACATATCTGGAGGTGTGTGAAATAAACAATTTCTATATATTTTTCTTCTACTGTGCTGTCCTAAAAAAACAAAAAAAAATTTGAATAGCATTTTCTGCAGGTCTGTAGCTGTGCGATACAGCGGTTACGTACTGTGGGTGTGTTGTGGTCTTGCAAAAAGCCCCATTTAGGGCCACAAAAAATATTTTGCAGTGTGTTATGCATATCTGGAGGCGTGTGAAATAAACAATTTGTATATATATTTTTCTACTACTGTGCTATTTTAAAAAAGCGACTTTTTTTAATAGCATTTTCTGCAGTTCAGTAGCTGTGCGATCCAGTGGTTACATACTGTGGGTGGGTTGTGGTCTTGCAAAAAGCCCCATTTAGGGCCACAAAAAATATTTTGCAGTGTGCTATGCATATCTTTTGGTGTGAAATAAACCATTTCTATATATTTTTCTTCTACTGTGCTATCCTAAAAAAAACATTTTTGAATAGCATTTTCTGCAGTTCTGTAGCTGTGCGATACAGCGGTTACGTACTGTGGGTGGGTTGTGGTCTTGCAAAAAGCCCCATTTAGGGCCACAAAAATTATTTTGCACTGTGTTATACATATCTGGAGGTGTGTGAAATAAACAATTTCTATATATTTTTCTTCTACTGTGCTATCCTAAAAAAAACAATTTTTTTTAATAGCATTTTCTGCAGTTCTGTAGCTGTGCGATACAGCGGTTACGTACTGGCGGTGTGTTGTGGTCTTGCAAAAAGCCCCATTTAGGTCCACAAAAAATATTTTGCAGTGTGTTATGCATATCTGGAGGTGTGTGAAATAAACAATTTCTATATATTTTTCTTCTACTGTGCTATTTTAAAAAAGCAAAAAAAAATTTTAATAGCATTTTCTGCAGTTCTGTAGCTGTGTGATACAGCGGTTATGTACTGTGGGTGGGTTGTGGTCTTGCAAAAAGACCCATTTAGGGCCACAAAAAATATTTTGCAGTGTATTATACATATTTGGAGGTGTGTGAAATAAACAATTTCTATATATTTTTCTTCTACTGTGCTATCCTAAAAAAACAACGTTTTTTTTAATAGCATATTCTGCAGTTCTGTAGCTGTGCGATACAGCGGTTATGTACTGTGGGTGGGTTGTGGTCTTGCAAAAAGCCCCATTAAGGGCCACAAAAAATATTTTGCAGTGTGTTATACATATCTGGAGGTGTGTGAAATAAACAATTTCTATATATTTTTCTTCTACTGTGCTGTCCTAAAAAAACAAAAAAAATTTGAATAGCATTTTCTGCAGGTCTGTAGCTGTGCGATACAGCGGTTACGTACTGTGGGTGTGTTGTGGTCTTGCAAAAAGCCCCATTTAGGGCCACAAAAAATATTTTGCAGTGTGTTATGCATATCTGGAGGCATGTGAAATAAACAATTTATATATATATTTTTCTACTACTGTGCTATTTAAAAAAAGCGACTTTTTTTAATAGCATTTTCTGCAGTTCTGTAGCTGTGCAATCCAGTGGTTACGTACTGTGGGTGGGTTGTGGTCTTGCAAAAAGCCCCATTTAGGGCCACAAAAAATATTTTGCAGTGTGCTATGCATATCTGGAGTTGTGTGAAATAAACCATTTCTATATATTTTTCTTCTCTGTGCTATCCTAAAAAAAACAAATTTTTTTTTAATTGCATATTCTGCAGTTCTGTAGCTGTGCGATCCAGCGGTTACGTACTGTGGGTGGGTTGTGGTCTTAAAAAAAGCCCCATTAAGGGCCACAAAAAATATTTTGCAGTGTGTTATACATATCTGGAGGTGTGTGAAATAAACAATTTCTATATATTTTTCTTCTACTGTGCTGTCCTAAAAAAACAACATTATTTTTGAATAGCATTTTCTGCAGTTTTGTAGCTGTGCGATACAGCGGTTACGTACTGTGGGTGGGTTGTGGTCTTTCAAAAAGCCCCATTTAGGGCCACAAAAAATATTTTGCAGTGTGTTATGCATATCTGGAGGTGTGTGAAATAAACCATTTCTATATATTTTTCTTCTACTGTGCTATTTTAAAAAAGCAACATTTTTTTTAATAGCATTTTCTGCAGTTCTGTAGCTGTGCGATACAGCGGTTACGTACTGTGGGTGGGTTGTGGTCTTGCAAAAAGCCCCATTTAGGGCCACAAAAAATATTTTGCAGTGTGTTATACATATCTGGATGTGTGTGAAGTAAACAATTTCTATATATTTTTCTTCTACTGTGCTATCCTAAAAAAACAATTTTTTTTTAAATAGCATTTTCTGCAGTTTTGTAGCTGTGCGATACAGCAGTTACGTACTGTGGGTGGGTTGTGGTCTTTCAAAAAGCCCCATTTAGGGCCACAAAAAATATTTTGCAGTGTGTTATGCATATCTGGAGGTGTGTGAAATAAACAATTTCTATATATTTTCCTTCTACTGTGCTATTTTAAAAAAGCAACATTTTTTTGAATAGCATTTTCTGCAGTTCTGTAGCTGTGCGATCCAGTGGTTACATACTGTGGGTGGGTTGTGGTCTTGCAAAAAGCCCCATTTAGGGCCACAAAAAATATTTTGCAGTGTGTTATACATATCTGGATGTGTGTGAAGTAAACAATTTCTATATATTTTTCTTCTACTGTGCTATCCTAAAAAAACATTTTTTTAATAGCATTTTCTGCAGTTTTGTAGCTGTGCGATACAGTGGTTACGTACTGTGGGTGGGTTGTGGTCTTTCAAAAAGCCCCATTTAGGGCCACAAAAAATATTTTGCAGTGTGTTATGCATATCTGGAGGTGTGTGAAATAAACAATTTCTATATATTTTTCTTCTACTGTGCTATTTTAAAAAAGAAACTTTTTTTGTAATAGCATTTTCCTGCAGTTCTGTAGCTGTGCGATACAGCGGTTACGTACTGTGGGTGGGTTGTGGTCTTGCAAAAAGCCCCATTTAGGGCCACAAAAAATATTTTGCAGTGTGTTATGCATATCTGGAGGCATGTGAAATAAACAATTTATATATATATTTTTCTACTACTGTGCTATTTTAAAAAAGCAACTTTTTTTAATAGCATTTTCTGCAGTTCTGTAGCTGTGCGATCCAGTGGTTACGTACTGTGGGTGGGTTGTGGTCTTGCAAAAAGCCCCATTTAGGGCCACAAAAAATATTTTGCAGTGTGCTATGCATATCTGGAGTTGTGTGAAATAAACCATTTCTATATATTTTTCTTCTACTGTGCTGTCCTAAAAAAACAACATTATTTTTGAATAGCATTTTCTGCAGTTTTGTAGCTGTGCGATACAGCGGTTACGTACTGTGGGTGGGTTGTGGTCTTTCAAAAAGCCCCATTTAGGGCCACAAAAAATATTTTGCAGTGTGTTATGCATATCTGGAGGTGTGTGAAATAAACCATTTCTATATATTTTTCTTCTACTGTGCTATTTTAAAAAAGCAACATTTTTTTTAATAGCATTTTCTGCAGTTCTGTAGCTGTGCGATACAGCGGTTACGTACTGTGGGTGGGTTATGGTCTTGCAAAAAGCCCCATTTAGGGCCACAAAAATTATTTTGCACTGTGTTATACATATCTGGAGGTGTGTGAAATAAACAATTTCAATATATTTTTCTTCTACTGTGCTATCCTAAAAAAACAACGTTTTTTTTTAATAGCATATTCTGCAGTTCTGTAGCTGTGCGATACAGCGGTTATGTACTGTGGGTGGGTTGTGGTCTTGCAAAACGCCCCATTAAGGGCCACAAAAAATATTTTGCAGTGTGTTATACATATCTGGAGGTGTGTGAAATAAACAATTTCTATATATTTTTCTTCTACTGTGCTGTCCTAAAAAAAACAAAAAAAAATTTGAATAGCATTTTCTGCAGGTCTGTAGCTGTGCGATACAGCGGTTACGTACTGTGGGTGTGTTGTGGTCTTGCAAAAAGCCCCATTTAGGGCCACAAAAAATATTTTGCAGTGTGTTATGCATATCTGGAGGCGTGTGAAATAAACAATTTGTATATATATTTTTCTACTACTGTGCTATTTTAAAAAAGCGACTTTTTTTAATAGCATTTTCTGCAGTTCAGTAGCTGTGCGATCCAGTGGTTACATACTGTGGGTGGGTTGTGGTCTTGCAAAAAGCCCCATTTAGGGCCACAAAAAATATTTTGCAGTGTGCTATGCATATCTGGAGGTGTGTGAAATAAACCATTTCTATATATTTTTCTTCTACTGTGCTATCCTAAAAAAAACATTTTTGAATAGCATTTTCTGCAGTTCTGTAGCTGTGCGATACAGCGGTTACGTACTGTGGGTGGGTTGTGGTCTTGCAAAAAGCCCCATTTAGGGCCACAAAAATTATTTTGCACTGTGTTATACATATCTGGAGGTGTGTGAAATAAACAATTTCTATATATTTTTCTTCTACTGTGCTATCCTAAAAAAAACATTTTTTTTTAATAGCATTTTCTGCAGTTCTGTAGCTGTGTGATACAGCGGTTACGTACTGTGGGTGTGTTGTGGTCTTGCAAAAAGCCCCATTTAGGTCCACAAAAAATATTTTGCAGTGTGTTATGCATATCTGGAGGTGTGTGAAATAAACAATTTCTATATATTTTTCTTCTACTGTGCTATTTTAAAAAAGCAAAAAAAAATTTGAATAGCATTTTCTGCAGTTCTGTAGCTGTGTGATACAGCGGTTACGTACTGTGGGTGGGTTGTGGTCTTGCAAAAAGCCCCATTTAGGGCCACAAAAATTATTTTTCAGTGTGTTATACATATCTGGAGGTGTGTGAAATAAACAATTTCTATATATTTTTCTTCTACTGTGCTATCCTAAAAAACAAATTTTTTTTTGAATAGCATTTTCTGCAGTTCTGTAGCTGTGCGATACAGCGATTACGTACTGTGGGTGTGTTGTGGTCTTGCAAAAAGCCCCATTTAGGTCCACAAAAAATATTTTGCAGTGTGTTATGCATATCTGGAGGTGTGTGAAATAAACAATTTCTATATATTTTTCTTCTACTGTGCTATTTTAAAAAAGCAAAAAAAAATTTGAATAGCATTTTCTGCAGTTCTGTAGCTGTGCGATACAGCGGTTACGTACTGTGGGTGTGTTGTGGTCTTGCAAAAAGCCCCATTTAGGGCCACAAAAAATATTTTGCAGTGTGTTATGCATATCTGGAGGCATGTGAAATAAACAATTTATATATATATTTTTCTACTACTGTGCTATTTAAAAAAAGCGACTTTTTTTAATAGCATTTTCTGCAGTTCTGTAGCTGTGCGATCCAGTGGTTACGTACTGTGGGTGGGTTGTGGTCTTTCAAAAAGCCCCATTTAGGGCCACAAAAAATATTTTGCAGTGTGCTATGCATATCTGGAGTTGTGTGAAATAAACCATTTCTATATATTTTTCTTCTCTGTGCTATCCTAAAAAAACCACATTTTTTTTAATTGCATATTCTGCAGTTCTGTAGCTGTGCGATCCAGCGGTTACGTACTGTGGGTGGGTTGTGGTCTTGAAAAAAGCCCCATTAAGGGCCACAAAAAATATTTTGCAGTGTGTTATACATATCTGGAGGTGTGTGAAATAAACAATTTCTATATATTTTTCTTCTACTGTGCTGTCCTAAAAAAACAACATTATTTTTGAATAGCATTTTCTGCAGTTTTGTAGCTGTGCGATACAGCGGTTACGTACTGTGGGTGGGTTGTGGTCATTCAAAAAGCCCCATTTAGGGCCACAAAAAATATTTTGCAGTGTGTTATGCATATCTGGAGGTGTGTGAAATAAACCATTTCTATATATTTTTCTTCTACTGTGCTATTTTAAAAAAGCAACATTTTTTTAATAGCATTTTCTGCAGTTCTGTAGCTGTGCGATACAGCGGTTACGTACTGTGGGTGGGTTGTGGTCTTGCAAAAAGCCCCATTTAGGGCCACAAAAAATATTTTGCAGTGTGTTATATATATCTGGAGGTGTGTGAAATAAACAATTTCTATATATTTTTCTTCTACTGTGCTATCCTAAAAAAACTAAATTTTTTTAAATAGCATTTTCTGCAGTTTTGTAGCTGTGCGATACAGCAGTTACGTACTGTGGGTGGGTTGTGGTCTTTCAAAAAGCCCCATTTAGGGCCACAAAAAATATTTTGCAGTGTGTTATGCATATCTGGAGGTGTGTGAAATAAACAATTTCTATATATTTTCCTTCTACTGTGCTATTTTAAAAAAGCAACATTTTTTTGAATAGCATTTTCTGCAGTTCTGTAGCTGTGCGATCCAGTGGTTACATCCTGCGGGTGGGTTGTGGTCTTGCAAAACGCCCCATTTAGGGCCACAAAAAATATTTAGCAGTGTGTTATACATATCTGGATGTGTGTGAAGTAAACAATTTCTATATATTTTTCTTCTACTGTGCTATCCTAAAAAAACATTTTTTTTGAATAGCATTTTCTGCAGTTTTGTAGCTGTGCGATACAGTGGTTACGTACTGTGGGTGGGTTGTGGTCTTTCAAAAAGCCCCATTTAGGGCCACAAAAAATATTTTGCAGTGTGTTATGTATATCTGGAGGTGTGTGAAATAATAAATTTCTATATATATTTCTTCTACTGTGCTATTTTAAAAAAGCAACATTTTTTTGAATAGCATTTTCTGCAGTACTGTAGCTGTGCGATACAGCGGTTACGTACTGTGGGTGTGTTGTGGTCTTGCAAAAAGCCCCATTTAGGGCCACAAAAAATATTTTGCAGTGTGTTATGCATATCTGGAGGCATGTGAAATAAACAATTTATATATATATTTTTCTACTACTGTGCTATTTAAAAAAAGCGACTTTTTTAATAGCATTTTCTGCAGTTCTGTAGCTGTGCGATCCAGTGGTTACGTACTGTGGGTGGGTTGTGGTCTTGCAAAAAGCCCCATTTAGGGCCACAAAAAATATTTTGCAGTGTGCTATGCATATCTGGAGTTGTGTGAAATAAACCATTTCTATATATTTTTCTTCTCTGTGCTATCCTAAAAAAAAACACATTTTTTTTAATTGCATATTCTGCAGTTCTGTAGCTGTGCGATCCAGCGGTTACGTACTGTGGGTGGGTTGTGGTCTTGAAAAAAGCCCCATTAAGGGCCACAAAAAATATTTTGCAGTGTGTTATACATATCTGGAGGTGTGTGAAATAAACAATTTCTATATATTTTTCTTCTACTGTGCTGTCCTAAAAAAACAACATTATTTTTGAATAGCATTTTCTGCAGTTTTGTAGCTGTGCGATACAGCGGTTACGCACTGTGGGTGGGTTGTGGTCATTCAAAAAGCCCCATTTAGGGCCACAAAAAATATTTTGCAGTGTGTTATGCATATCTGGAGGTGTGTGAAATAAACCATTTCTATATATTTTTCTTCTACTGTGCTATTTTAAAAAAGCAACATTTTTTTAATAGCATTTTCTGCAGTTCTGTAGCTGTGCGATACAGCGGTTACGTACTGTGGGTGGGTTGTGGTCTTGCAAAAAGCCCCATTTAGGGCCACAAAAAATATTTTGCAGTGTGTTATACATATCTGGAGGTGTGTGAAATAAACAATTTCTATATATTTTTCTTCTACTGTGCTATCCTAAAAAAACAACATTTTTTTTGAATAGCATTTTCTGCAGTTCTGTAGCTGTGCGATACAGCGGTTACGTACTGTGGGTGGGTTGTGGTCTTGCAAAAAGCCCCATTTAGGGCCACAAAAAATTATTTGCAGTGTGTTATGTATATGTGGAGGTGTGTGAAATAATACATTTCTATATATATTTCTTCTACTGTGCTATTTTAAAAAAGCAACATTTTTTTGAATAGCATTTTCTGCAGTTCTGTAGCTGTGCGATACAATGGTTATGTAATGTGTGTGGGTTGTGGTCTTGCAAAAAGCCCCATTTAGGGCCACAAAAAATATTTAGCAGTGTGTTATACATATCTGGAGGTGTGTGAAATAAACAATTTCTATATATTTTTCTTCTACTGTGCTATCCTAAAAAAAAAACATTATTTTTAATAGCATTTTCTGCAGTTCTGTAGCTGTGCGATACAGCGGTTCCGTACTGTGGATGGGTTGTGGTCTTGCAAAAAGCCCCATTTAGGGCCACAAAAAATATTTTGCAGTGTGTTATGCATATCTGGAGGTGTGTGAAATAAACAATTTCTATATATTTTTCTTCTACTGTGCTATTTTAAAAAAGCTAAAAAAAATTTGGAATAGCATTTTCTGCAGTTCTGTAGCTGTGTGATACAGTGGTTACGTAATGTGGGTGGGTTGTGGTCTTGCAAAAAGCCCCATTTAGGGCCACAAAAATGATTTTGCAGTGTGTTATACATATCTGGAGGTGTGTGAAATAAACAATTTCTATATATTTTTCTTCTACTGTGCTATCCTAAAAAAAATATTTTTTAATAGCATTTTCTGCAGTTCTGTAGCTGTGCGATACAGCAGTTACGCACTGTGGGTGGGTTGTGGTCTTGCAAAAAGCCCCATTTAGGGCCACAAAAAATATTTTGCAGTGTGTTATGCATATCTGGAGGTGTGTGAAATAAACAATTTCTATATATTTTTCTTCTACTGTGCTATTTTATAAAAGCAAAATTTTTTGGAATAGCATTTTCTGCAGTTCTGTAGCTGTGCGATACAGCGGTTACGTACTGTGGGTGGGTTGTGGTCTTGCAAAAAGCCCCATTTAGGGCCACAAAAAATATTTTGCAGTGTGTTATACATATCTGGATGTGTGTGAAGTAAACAATTTCTATATATTTTTCTTCTACTGTGCTATCCTAAAAAAACAACATTTTTTTGAATAGCATTTTCTGCAGTTTTGTAGCTGTGCGATACAGCGGTTACGTACTGTGGGTGGGTTGTGGTCTTTCAAAAAGCCCCATTTAGGGCCACAAAAAATATTTTGCAGTGTGTTATACATATCTGGAGGTGTGTGAAATAAACAATTTCTATATATTTTTCTTCTACTGTGCTATCCTAAAAAACTAATTTTTTTTTTAATAGCATTTTATGCAGTTCTGTAGCTGTGCGATACAGCGGTTACGTACTGTGGGTGTGTTGTGGTCTTGCAAAAAGCCCCATTTAGGTCCACAAAAAATATTTTGCAGTGTGTTATGCATATCTGGAGGTGTGTGAAATAAACAATTTCTATATATTTTTCTTCTACTGTGCTATCCTAAAAAAATATTTTTTAATAGCATTTTCTGCAGTTCTGTAGCTGTGCGATACAGCAGTTACGCACTGTGGGTGGGTTGTGGTCTTGCAAAAAGCCCCATTTAGGGCCACAAAAAATATTTTGCAGTGTGTTATGCATATCTGGAGGTGTGTGAAATAAACAATTTCTATATATTTTTCTTCTACTGTGCTATTTTAAAAAAGAAAAGTTTTTTTTGAATAGCATTTTCCTGCAGTTCTGTAGCTGTGCGATACAGCGGTTACGTACTGTGGGTGGGTTGTGGTCTTGCAAAAAGCCCCATTAAGGGCCACAAAAAATATTTTGCAGTGTGTTATACATATCTGGAGGTGTGTGAAATAAACAATTTCTATATATTTTTCTTCTACTGTGCTGTCCTAAAAAAACAAAAAAAAATTTGAATAGCATTTTCTGCAGGTCTGTAGCTGTGCGATACAGCAGTTACGCACTGTGGGTGGGTTGTGGTCTTGCAAAAAGCCCCATTTAGGGCCACAAAAAATATTTTGCAGTGTGTTATGCATATCTGGAGGTGTGTGAAATAAACAATTTCTATATATTTTTCTTCTGCTGTGCTATTTTAAAAAAGCAACATTTTTTTTGAATAGCATTTTCTGCAGTTCTGTAGCTGTGCGATCCAGCGGTTATGTACTGTGGGTGGGTTGTGGTCTTGCAAAAAGCCCCATTTAGGGCCACAAAAAATATTTTGCAGTGTGTTATGCATATCTGGAGGTGTGTGAAATAAACAATTTCTATATATTTTTCTAATACTGTGCTATCCTAAAAAAAACAAAAAAAATTTGAATAGCATTTTCTGCAGTTCTGTAGCTGTGCGATCCAGCGGTTATGTACTGTGGGTGGGTTGTGGTCTTGCAAAAAGCCCCATTTAGGGCCACAAAAAATATTTTGCAGTGTGTTATACATATCTGGATGTGTGTGAAGTAAACAATTTCTATATATTTTTCTTCTACTGTGCTATCCTAAAAAAACATTTTTTTTGAATAGCATTTTCTGCAGTTTTGTAGCTGTGCGATACAGTGGTTACGTACTGTGGGTGGGTTGTGGTCTTTCAAAAAGCCCCATTTAGGGCCACAAAAAATATTTTGCAGTGTGTTATGTATATCTGGAGGTGTGTGAAATAATAAATTTCTATATATATTTCTTCTACTGTGCTATTTTAAAAAAGCAACATTTTTTTGAATAGCATTTTCTGCAGTACTGTAGCTGTGCGATACAGCGGTTACGTACTGTGGGTGTGTTGTGGTCTTGCAAAAAGCCCCATTTAGGGCCACAAAAAATATTTTGCAGTGTGTTATGCATATCTGGAGGCATGTGAAATAAACAATTTATATATATATTTTTCTACTACTGTGCTATTTAAAAAAAGCGACTTTTTTAATAGCATTTTCTGCAGTTCTGTAGCTGTGCGATCCAGTGGTTACGTACTGTGGGTGGGTTGTGGTCTTGCAAAAAGCCCCATTTAGGGCCACAAAAAATATTTTGCAGTGTGCTATGCATATCTGGAGTTGTGTGAAATAAACCATTTCTATATATTTTTCTTCTCTGTGCTATCCTAAAAAAACCACATTTTTTTTAATTGCATATTCTGCAGTTCTGTAGCTGTGCGATCCAGCGGTTACGTACTGTGGGTGGGTTGTGGTCTTGAAAAAAGCCCCATTAAGGGCCACAAAAAATATTTTGCAGTGTGTTATACATATCTGGAGGTGTGTGAAATAAACAATTTCTATATATATTTCTTCTACTGTGCTGTCCTAAAAAAACAACATTATTTTTGAATAGCATTTTCTGCAGTTTTGTAGCTGTGTGATACAGCGGTTACGTACTGTGGGTGGGTTGTGGTCATTCAAAAAGCCCCATTTAGGGCCACAAAAAATATTTTGCAGTGTGTTATGCATATCTGGAGTTGTGTGAAATAAACCATTTCTATATATTTTTCTTCTACTGTGCTATTTTAAAAAAGCAACATTTTTTTAATAGCATTTTCTGCAGTTCTGTAGCTGTGCGATACAGCGGTTACGTACTGTGGGTGGGTTGTGGTCTTGCAAAAAGTCCCATTTAGGGCCACAAAAAATATTTTGCAGTGTGTTATACATATCTGGAGGTGTGCGAAATAAACAATTTCTATATATTTTTCTTCTACTGTGCTATCCTAAAAAAACAACATTTTTTTTGAATAGCATTTTCTGCAGTTCTGTAGCTGTGCGATACAGCCGTTACGTACTGTGGGTGGGTTGTGGTCTTGCAAAAAGCCCCATTTAGGGCCACAAAAAATTATTTGCAGTGTGTTATGTATATGTGGAGGTGTGTGAAATAATACATTTCTATATATATTTCTTCTACTGTGCTATTTTAAAAAAGCAACATTTTTTTGAATAGCATTTTCTGCAGTTCTGTAGCTGTGCGATACAATGGTTATGTAATGTGTGTGGGTTGTGGTCTTGCAAAAAGCCCCATTTAGGGCCACAAAAAATATTTAGCAGTGTGTTATACATATCTGGAGGTGTGTGAAATAAACAATTTCTATATATTTTTCTTCTACTGTGCTATTTTAAAAAAGCTAAAAAAAAATTGGAATAGCATTTTCTGCAGTTCTGTAGCTGTGTGATACAGTGGTTACGTAATGTGGGTGGGTTGTGGTCTTGCAAAAAGCCCCATTTAGGGCCACAAAAATGATTTTGCAGTGTGTTATACATATCTGGAGGTGTGTGAAATAAACAATTTCTATATATTTTTCTTCTACTGTGCTATCCTAAAAAAAATATTTTTTAATAGCATTTTCTGCAGTTCTGTAGCTGTGCGATACAGCAGTTACGCACTGTGGGTGGGTTGTGGTCTTGCAAAAAGCCCCATTTAGGGCCACAAAAAATATTTTGCAGTGTGTTATGCATATCTGGAGGTGTGTGAAATAAACAATTTCTATATATTTTTCTTCTACTGTGCTATTTTAAAAAAGAAACGTTTTTTTGAATAGCATTTTCCTGCAGTTCTGTAGCTGTGTGATACAGCGGTTACGTACTGTGGGTGGGTTGTGGTCTTGCAAAAAGCCCCATTAAGGGCCACAAAAAATATTTTGCAGTGTGTTATACATATCTGGAGGTGTGTGAAATAAACAATTTCTATATATTTTCCTTCTACTGTGCTATTTTAAAAAAGCAACATTTTTTTTGAATAGCATTTTCTGCAGTTCTGTAGCTGTGCGATCCAGCGGTTATGTACTGTGGGTGGGTTGTGGTCTTGCAAAAAGCCCCATTTAGGGCCACAAAAAATATTTTGCAGTGTGTTATGCATATCTGGAGGTGTGTGAAATAAACAATTTCTATATATTTTTCTAATACTGTGCTATCCTAAAAAAAACAAAAAAAATTTGAATAGCATTTTCTGCAGTTCTGTAGCTGTGCGATACAGTGGTTACGTACTGTGGGTGGGTTGTGGTCTTGCAAAAAGCACCATTTGGGGCCACAAAAAATATTTTGCAGTGTGTTATGCATATCTGGAGGTGTGTGAAATAAACAATTTCTATATATTTTCCTTCTACTGTGCTATTTTATAAAAGCAAAATTTTTTGGAATAGCATTTTCTGCAGTTCTGTAGCTGTGCGATACAGCGGTTATGTACTGTGGGTGGGTTGTGGTCTTTCAAAAAGCCCCATTTAGGGCCACAAAAAATATTTTGCAGTGTGTTATACATATCTGGAGGTGTGTGAAATAAACAATTTCTATGTATTTTTCTTCTACTGTGCTATCCTAAAAAACAATTTTTTTTTTAATAGCATTTTCTGCAGTTCTGTAGCTGTGCGATACAGCGATTACGTACTGTGGGTGTGTTGTGGTCTTGCAAAAAGCCCCATTTAGGTCCACAAAAAATATTTTGCAGTGTGTTATGCATATCTGGAGGTGTGTGAAATAAACAATTTCTATATATTTTTCTTCTACTGTGCTATCCTAAAAAAAATATTTTTTAATAGCATTTTCTGCAGTTCTGTAGCTGTGCGATACAGCAGTTACGCACTGTGGGTGGGTTGTGGTCTTGCAAAAAGCCCCATTTAGGGCCACAAAAAATATTTTGCAGTGTGTTATGCATATCTGGAGGTGTGTGAAATAAACAATTTCTATATATTTTTCTTCTACTGTGCTATTTTAAAAAAGAAACGTTTTTTTGAATAGCATTTTCCTGCAGTTCTGTAGCTGTGCGATACAGCGGTTACGTACTGTGGGTGGGTTGTGGTCTTGCAAAAAGCCCCATTAAGGGCCACAAAAAATATTTTGCAGTGTGTTATACATATCTGGAGGTGTGTGAAATAAACAATTTCTATATATTTTTCTTCTACTGTGCTGTCCTAAAAAAACAAAAAAAAATTTGAATAGCATTTTCTGCAGGTCTGTAGCTGTGCGATACAGCAGTTACGCACTGTGGGTGGGTTGTGGTCTTGCAAAAAGCCCCATTTAGGGCCACAAAAAATATTTTGCAGTGTGTTATGCATATCTGGAGGTGTGTGAAATAAACAATTTCTATATATTTTTCTTCTGCTGTGCTATTTTAAAAAAGCAACATTTTTTTTGAATAGCATTTTCTGCAGTTCTGTAGCTGTGCGATCCAGCGGTTATGTACTGTGGGTGGGTTGTGGTCTTGCAAAAAGCCCCATTTAGGGCCACAAAAAATATTTTGCAGTGTGTTATGCATATCTGGAGGTGTGTGAAATAAACAATTTCTATATATTTTTCTAATACTGTGCTATCCTAAAAAAAACAAAAACATTTTGAATAGCATTTTCTGCAGTTCTGTAGCTGTGCGATACAGTGGTTACGTACTGTGGGTGGGTTGTGGTCTTGCAAAAAGCACCATTTAGGGCCACAAAAAATATTTTGCAGTGTGTTATGCATATCTGGAGGTGTGTGAAATAAACAATTTCTATATATTTTTCTTCTACTGTGCTCTTCTAAAAAAGCAAATTTTTTTTGCAATAGCATTTTCTGCAGTTCTGTAGCTGTGTGATACAGTGGTTACGTAATGTGGGTGGGTTGTGGTCTTGCAAAAAGCCCCATTTAGGGCCACAAAAAATTATTTGCAGTGTGTCATGTATATCTGGAGGTGTGTGAAATAAACAATTTCTATATATTTTTCTTCTACTGTGCTATCCTAAAAAAAAACATTTTTTTAATAGCATTTTCTGCAGTTCTGTAGCTGTGCGATACAGCGGTTACGTACTGTGGATGGGTTGTGGTCTTGCAAAAAGCCCCATTTAGGGCCACAAAAAATAATTTGCAGTGTGTTATGTATATCTGGAGGTGTGTGAAATAATACATTTCTATATATATTTCTTCTACTGTGCTATTTTAAAAAAGCAAAATTTTTTTGAATAGCATTTTCTGCAGTACTGTAGCTGTGCGATACAGTGGTTATGTAATGTGGGTGGGTTGTGGTCTTGCAAAAAGCCCCATTTAGGGCCACAAAAAATATTTTGCAGTGTGTTATACATATCTGGAGGTGTGTGAAATAAACAATTTCTATATATTTTTCTTCTACTGTGCTATTTTAAAAAAGCAATTTTTTTTGAATAGCATTTTCTGCAGTTCTGTAGCTGTGTGATACAGCGGTTACGTACTGTGGGTGGGTTGTGGTCTTGCAAAAAGCCCCATTTAGGGCCACAAAAATGATTTTGCAGTGTGTTATACATATCTGGAGGTGTGTGAAATAAACAATTTCTATATATTTTTCTAATACTGTGCTATCCTAAAAATAAACAAAAAAATTTTGAATAGCATTTTCTGCAGTTCTGTAGCTGTGCGATACAGCGGTTACGTACTGTGGGTGGGTTTTGGTCTTGCAAAAAGCACCATTTAGGGCCACAAAAAATATTTTGCAGTGTGTTATGCATATCTGGAGGTGTGTGAAATAAACAATTTCTATTAATTTTCCTTCTACTGTGCTATTTTAAAAAAGCTAAATTTTTTGGAATAGCATTTTCTGCAGTTCTGTAGCTGTGCGATACAGTGGTTACGTACTGTGGGTGGGTTGTGGTCTTGCAAAAAGCCCCATTTAGGGCCACAAAAAACATTTTGCAGTGTGTTATACATATCTGGATGTGTGTGAAGTAAACAATTTCTATATATTTTTCTTCTACTGTGCTATCCTAAAAAAAACAAATTTTTTTAATAGCATTTTCTGCAGCTTTGTAGCTGTGCGATACAGCGGTTACGTACTGTGGGTGGGTTGTGGTCTTTCAAAAAGCCCCATTTAGGGCCACAAAAAATATTTTGCAGTGTGTTATACATATCTGGATGTGTGTGAAGTAAACAATTTCTATATATTTTTCTTCTACTGTGCTATCCTAAAAAAAACAAATTTTTTTAATAGCATTTTCTGCAGCTTTGTAGCTGTGCGATACAGCGGTTACGTACTGTGGGTGGGTTGTGGTCTTTCAAAAAGCCCCATTTAGGGCCACAAAAAATATTTTGCAGTGTGTTATGTATATCTGGAGGTGTGTGAAATAATACATTTCTATATATATTTCTTCTACTGTGCTATTTTAAAAAAGCAACATTTTTTTGAATAGCATTTTCTGCAGTACTGTAGCTGTGCGATACAGTGGTTACGTAATGTGGGTGGGTTGTGGTCTTGCAAAAAGCCCCATTTAGGGCCACAAAAAATATTTTGCAGTGTGTTATACATATCTGGAGGTGTGTGAAATAAACAATTTCTATATATTTTTCTTCTACTGTGCTATCCTAAAAAAACAACATTTTTTTGAATAGCATTTTCTGCAGTTCTGTAGCCGTGCGATACAGCGGTTACGTACTGTGGGTGGGTTGTGGTCTTGCAAAAAGCCCCATTTAGGGCCACAAAAAATAATTTGCAGTGTGTTATGTATATCTGGAGGTGTGTGAAATAATACATTTCTATATATATTTCTTCTACTGTGCTATTTTAAAAAAGCAAAATTTTTTTGAATAGCATTTTCTGCAGTACTGTAGCTGTGCGATACAGTGGTTATGTAATGTGGGTGGGTTGTGGTCTTGCAAAAAGCCCCATTTAGGGCCACAAAAAATATTTTGCAGTGTGTTATACATATCTGGAGGTGTGTGAAATAAACAATTTCTATATATTTTTCTTCTACTGTGCTATCCTAAAAAAAACATTTTTTTTAATAGCATTTTCTGCAGTTCTGTAGCTGTGCGATACAGCGGTTACGTACTGTGGATGGGCTGTGGTCTTGCAAAAAGCCCCATTTAGGGCCACAAAAAATAATTTGCAGTGTGTTATGTATATCTGGAGGTGTGTGAAATAAACAATTTCTATATATTTTTCTTCTACTGTGCTATTTTAAAAAAGCAATTTTTTTTTTGAATAGCATTTTCTGCAGTTCTGTAGCTGTGTGATACAGCGGTTACGTACTGTGGGTGGGTTGTGGTCTTGCAAAAAGCCCCATTTAGGGCCACAAAAATGATTTTGCAGTGTGTTATACATATCTGGAGGTGTGTGAAATAAACAATTTCTATATATTTTTCTAATACTGTGCTATCCTAAAAATAAACAAAAAAATTTTGAATAGCATTTTCTGCAGTTCTGTAGCTGTGCGATACAGCGGTTACGTACTGTGGGTGGGTTTTGGTCTTGCAAAAAGCACCATTTAGGGCCACAAAAAATATTTTGCAGTGTGTTATGCATATCTGGAGGTGTGTGAAATAAACAATTTCTATATATTTTCCTTCTACTGTGCTATTTTAAAAAAGCTAAATTTTTTGGAATAGCATTTTCTGCAGTTCTGTAGCTGTGCGATACAGCGGTTACGTACTGTGGGTGGGTTGTGGTCTTGCAAAAAGCCCCATTTAGGGCCACAAAAAACATTTTGCAGTGTGTTATACATATCTGGATGTGTGTGAAGTAAACAATTTCTATATATTTTTCTTCTACTGTGCTATCCTAAAAAAAACAAATTTTTTTAATAGCATTTTCTGCAGCTTTGTAGCTGTGCGATACAGCGGTTACGTACTGTGGGTGGGTTGTGGTCTTTCAAAAAGCCCCATTTAGGGCCACAAAAAATATTTTGCAGTGTGTTATGTATATCTGGAGGTGTGTGAAATAATACATTTCTATATATATTTCTTCTACTGTGCTATTTTAAAAAAGCAACATTTTTTTGAATAGCATTTTCTGCAGTACTGTAGCTGTGCGATACAGTGGTTACGTAATGTGGGTGGGTTGTGGTCTTGCAAAAAGCCCCATTTAGGGCCACAAAAAATATTTTGCAGTGTGTTATACATATCTGGAGGTGTGTGAAATAAACAATTTCTATATATTTTTCTTCTACTGTGCTATTCTAAAAAAAACAACATTATTTTTAATAGCATTTTCTGCAGTTCTGTAGCTGTGCGATACAGCGGTTACGTACTGTGGATGGGTTGTGGTCTTGCAAAAAGCCCCATTTAGGGCCACAAAAAATATTTTGCAGTGTGTTATGCATATCTGGAGGTGTGTGAAATAATAAATTTCTATATATTTTTCTTCTACTGTGCTCTTCTAAAAAAGCAATTTTTTTTTGCAATAGCATTTTCTGCAGTTCTGTAGCTGTGTGATACAGTGGTTACGTAATGTGGGTGGGTTGTGGTCTTGCAAAAAGCCCCATTTAGGGCCACAAAAAATTATTTGCAGTGTGTCATGTATATCTGGAGGTGTGTGAAATAAACAATTTCTATATATTTTTCTTCTACTGTGCTATCCTAAAAAAAACATTTTTTTTAATAGCATTTTCTGCAGTTCTGTAGCTGTGCGATACAGCGGTTACGTACTGTGGATGGGTTGTGGTCTTGCAAAAAGCCCCATTTAGGGCCACAAAAAATAATTTGCAGTGTGTTATGTATATCTGGAGGTGTGCGAAATAAACAATTTCTATATATTTTTCTTCTACTGTGCTATTTTAAAAAAGCTATTTTTTTTTGAATAGCATTTTCTGCAGTTCTGTAGCTGTGTGATACAGCGGTTACGTACTGTGGGTGGGTTGTGGTCTTGCAAAAAGCCCCATTTAGGGCCACAAAAATGATTTTGCAGTGTGTTATACATATCTGGAGGTGTGTGAAATAAACAATTTCTATATATTTTTCTAATACTGTGCTATCCTAAAAATAAACAAAAAAATTTTGAATAGCATTTTCTGCAGTTCTGTAGCTGTGCGATACAGCGGTTACGTACTGTGGGTGGGTTTTGGTCTTGCAAAAAGCACCATTTAGGGCCACAAAAAATATTTTGCAGTGTGTTATGCATATCTGGAGGTGTGTGAAATAAACAATTTCTATATATTTTCCTTCTACTGTGCTATTTTAAAAAAGCAAAATTTTTTGGAATAGCATTTTCTGCAGTTCTGTAGCTGTGCGATACAGCGGTTACGTACTGTGGGTGGGTTGTGGTCTTGCAAAAAGCCCCATTTAGGGCCACAAAAAACATTTTGCAGTGTGTTACACATATCTGGATGTGTGTGAAGTAAACAATTTCTATATATTTTTCTTCTACTGTGCTATCCTAAAAAAAACAAAAAATTTTTAATAGCATTTTCTGCAGTTTTGTAGCTGTGCGATACAGCGGTTACGTACTGTGGGTGGGTTGTGGTCTTTCAAAAAGCCCCATTTAGGGCCACAAAAAATATTTTGCAGTGTGTTATGCATATCTGGAGGTGTGTGAAATAAACAATTTCTATATATTTTTCTTCTACTGTGCTATATTAAAAAAGCAACATTTTTTTAATAGCATTTTCTGCAGTTCTGTAGCTGTGCGATACAGCGGTTACGTACTGTGGGTGGGTTGTGGTTTTGCAAAAAGCCCCATTTAGGGCCACAAAAAATATTTTGCAGTGTGTTATACATATCTGGATGTGTGTGAAGTAAACAATTTCTATATATTTTTCTTCTACTGTACTATCCTAAAAAAACAACATTTTTTTTAATAGCATTTTCTGCAGTTTTGTAGCTGTGCGATACAGCAGTTACGTACTGTGGGTGGGTTGTGGTCTTTCAAAAAGCCCCATTTAGGGCCACAAAAAATATTTTGCAGTGTGTTATGCATATCTGGAGGTGTGTGAAATAAACAATTTCTATATATTTTCCTTCTACTGTGCTATTTTAAAAAAGCAACATTTTTTTGAATAGCATTTTCTGCAGTTCTGTAGCTGTGCGATACAGCGGTTACGTACTGTGGGTGGGTTGTGGTCTTGCAAAAAGCCCCATTTAGGGCCACAAAAAATATTTTGCAGTGTGTTATACATATCTGGATGTGTGTGAAGTAAACACTTTCTATATATTTTTCTTCTACTGTGCTATCCAAAAAAAAAACATTTTTTTTAATAGCATTTTCTGCAGTTTTGTAGCTGTGCGATACAGCGGTTACGTACTGTGGGTGGGTTGTGGTATTTCAAAAAGCCCCATTTAGGACCACAAAAAATATTTTGCAGTGTGATATTTATATCTGGAGGTGTGTGAAATAAACAATTTCTATATATTTTTCTTCTACTGTGCTATCCTAAAAAAACTAAAAAAAATTTGAATAGCATTTTCTGCAGTTCTGTAGCTGTGCGATACAGCGGTTACGTACTGTGGGTGGGTTGTGGTCTTGCAAAAAGCCCCATTTAGGGCCACAAAAAATATTTTGCAGTGTGTTATGTATATCTGGAGGTGTGTGAAATAATAAATTCCTATATATATTTCTTCTACTGTGCTATTTTAAAAAAGCAACATTTTTTTGAATAGCATTTTCTGCAGTTCTGTAGCTGTGCGATACAGTGGTTACGTAATGTGGGTGGGTTGTGGTTTTGCAAAAAGCCCCATTTAGGGCCACAAAAAATATTTTGCAGTGTGTTATACATATCTGGAGGTGTGTGAAATAAACAATTTCTATATATTTTTCTTCTACTGTGCTATCCTAAAAAAAACAAAAGTTTTTTTTTGAATAGCATTTTCTGCAGTTCTGTAGCTGTGCGATACAGCGGTTACGTACTGTGGGTGGGTTGTGGTCTTGCAAAAAGCCCCATTTAGGGCCACAAAAAATTATTTGCAGTGTGTTATGTATATCTGGAGGTGTGTGAAATAATACATTTCTATATATATTTCTTCTACTGTGCTATTTTAAAAAAGCAACATTTTTTTGAATAGCATTTTCTGCAGTTCTGTAGCTGTGCGATACAGTGGTTACGTAATGTGGGTGGGTTGTGGTCTTGCAAAAAGCCCCATTTAGGGCCACAAAAATATTTTGCAGTGTGTTATACATATCTGGATGTGTGTGAAGTAAACAATTTCTATATATTTTTCTTCTACTGTGCTATCCTAAAAAAACAACATTTTTTTAATAGCATTTTCTGCAGTTTTGTAGCTGTGCGATACAGCAGTTACGTACTGTGGGTGGGTTGTGGTCTTTCAAAAAGCCCCATTTAGGGCCACAAAAAATATTTTGCAGTGTGTTATGCATATCTGGAGGTGTGTTAAATAAACAATTTCTATATATTTTCCTTCTACTGTGCAATTTTAAAAAAGCAACATTTTTTGAATAGCATTTTCTGCAGTTCTGTAGCTGTGCGATACAGCGGTTACGTACTGTGGGTGGGTTGTGGTCTTGCAAAAAGCCCCATTTAGGGCCACAAAAAATATTTTGCAGTGTGTTATACATATCTGGATGTGTGTGAAGTAAACAATTTCTATATATTTTTCTTCTACTGTGCTATCCAAAAAAAACAACATTTTTTTTAATAGCATTTTCTGCAGTTTTGTAGCTGTGCGATACAGCGGTTACGTAATGTGGGTGGGTTGTGGTTTTGCAAAAAGCCCCATTTAGGGCCACAAAAAATATTTTGCAGTGTTTTATACATATCTGGAGGTGTGTGAAATAAACAATTTCTATATATTTTTCTTCTACTGTGCTATCCTAAAAAAACAAAAGTTTTTTTTTGAATAGCATTTTCTGCAGTTCTGTAGCTGTGCGATACAGCGGTTACGTACTGTGGGTGGGTTGTGGTCTTGCAAAAAGCCCCATTTAGGGCCACAAAAAATTATTTGCAGTGTGTTATGTATATCTGGAGGTGTGTGAAATAATACATTTCTATATATATTTCTTCTACTGTGCTATTTTAAAAAGCAACATTTTTTTGAATAGCATTTTCTGCAGTTCTGTAGCTGTGCGATACAGTGGTTACGTAATGTGGGTGGGTTGTGGTCTTGCAAAAAGCCCCATTTAGGGCCACAATTTTTTTTTTGCCTTGTGTTATACATATCTGGAGGTGTGTGAAATAAACAATTTCTATATATTTTTCTTCTACTGTGCTATCCTAAAAAAACAAAAAAAATTTTAATAGCATTTTCTGCAGTTCTGTAGCTGTGTGATACAGCGGTTACGTACTGTGAGTGGGTTTTGGTCTTGCAAAAAGCACCATTTAGGGCCACAAAAAATATTTTGCAGTGTGTTATTTATATCTGGAGGTGTGTGAAATAAACAATTTCTATATATTTTTCTTCTACTGTGCTATCCTAAAAAAACAACATTTTTTTTATTAGCATTTTCTGCAGTTCTGTAGCTGTGTGATACAACAGTTACGTACTGTGGGTGGGTTGTGGTCTTGCAAAAAGCCCCATTTAGGGCCACAAAAAATAATTTGCAGTGTGTTATGTATATCTGGAGGTGTGTGAAATAAACAATTTCTATATATTTTTCTAATACTGTGCTATCCTAAAAAAAACAAAAACATTTTGAATAGCATTTTCTGCAGTTCTGTAGCTGTGCGATACAGTGGTTACGTACTGTGGGTGGGTTGTGGTCTTGCAAAAAGCACCATTTTGGGCCACAAAAAATATTTTGCAGTGTGTTATGCATATCTGGAGGTGTGTGAAATAAACAATTTCTATATATTTTTCTTCTACTGTGCTCTTCTAAAAAAGCAAATTTTTTTTGCAATAGCATTTTCTGCAGTTCTGTAGCTGTGTGATACAGTGGTTACGTAATGTGGGTGGGTTGTGGTCTTGCAAAAAGCCCCATTTAGGGCCACAAAAAATTATTTGCAGTGTGTCATGTATATCTGGAGGTGTGTGAAATAAACACTTTCTATATATTTTTCTTCTACTGTGCTATCCTAAAAAAAACATTTTTTTAATAGCATTTTCTGCAGTTCTGTAGCTGTGCGATACAGCGGTTACGTACTGTGGATGGGTTGTGGTCTTGCAAAAAGCCCCATTTAGGGCCACAAAAAATAATTTGCAGTGTGTTATGTATATCTGGAGGTGTGTGAAATAATACATTTCTATATATATTTCTTCTACTGTGCTATTTTAAAAAAGCAAAATTTTTTTGAATAGCATTTTCTGCAGTACTGTAGCTGTGCGATACAGTGGTTATGTAATGTGGGTGGGTTGTGGTCTTGCAAAAAGCCCCATTTAGGGCCACAAAAAATATTTTGCAGTGTGTTATACATATCTGGAGGTGTGTGAAATAAACAATTTCTATATATTTTTCTTCTACTGTGCTATTTTAAAAAAGCAATTTTTTTTTTGAATAGCATTTTCTGCAGTTCTGTAGCTGTGTGATACAGCGGTTACGTACTGTGGGTGGGTTGTGGTCTTGCAAAAAGCCCCATTTAGGGCCACAAAAATGATTTTGCAGTGTGTTATACATATCTGGAGGTGTGTGAAATAAACAATTTCTATATATTTTCCTTCTACTGTGCTATTTTAAAAAAGCTAAATTTTTTGGAATAGCATTTTCTGCAGTTCTGTAGCTGTGCGATACAGCGGTTACGTACTGTGGGTGGGTTGTGGTCTTGCAAAAAGCCCCATTTAGGGCCACAAAAAACATTTTGCAGTGTGTTATACATATCTGGATGTGTGTGAAGTAAACAATTTCTATATATTTTTCTTCTACTGTGCTATCCTAAAAAAAACAAATTTTTTTAATAGCATTTTCTGCAGCTTTGTAGCTGTGCGATACAGCGGTTACGTACTGTGGGTGGGTTGTGGTCTTTCAAAAAGCCCCATTTAGGGCCACAAAAAATATTTTGCAGTGTGTTATACATATCTGGAGGTGTGTGAAATAAACAATTTCTATATATTTTTCTTCTACTGTGCTATCCTAAAAAAACAACATTTTTTTGAATAGCATTTTCTGCAGTTCTGTAGCCGTGCGATACAGCGGTTACGTACTGTGGGTGGGTTGTGGTCTTGCAAAAAGCCCCATTTAGGGCCACAAAAAATAATTTGCAGTGTGTTATGTATATCTGGAGGTGTGTGAAATAATACATTTCTATATATATTTCTTCTACTGTGCTATTTTAAAAAAGCAACATTTTTTTGAATAGCATTTTCTGCAGTACTGTAGCTGTGCGATACAGTGGTTATGTAATGTGGGTGGGTTGTGGTCTTGCAAAAAGCCCCATTTAGGGCCACAAAAAATATTTTGCAGTGTGTTATACATATCTGGAGGTGTGTGAAATAAACAATTTCTATATATTTTTCTTCTACTGTGCTATCCTAAAAAAAACATTTTTTTTAATAGCATTTTCTGCAGTTCTGTAGCTGTGCGATACAGCGGTTACGTACTGTGGATGGGCTGTGGTCTTGCAAAAAGCCCCATTTAGGGCCACAAAAAATAATTTGCATTGTGTTATGTATATCTGGAGGTGTGTGAAATAAACAATTTCTATATATTTTTCTTCTACTGTGCTATTTTAAAAAAGCAATTTTTTTTTGAATAGCATTTTCTGCAGTTCTGTAGCTGTGTGATACAGCGGTTACGTACTGTGGGTGGGTTGTGGTCTTGCAAAAAGCCCCATTTAGGGCCACAAAAATGATTTTGCAGTGTGTTATGCATATCTGGAGATAGCATTATACTGTGCTATCCTAAAAATAAACAAAAAAAATTTGAATAGCATTTTCTGCAGTTCTGTAGCTGTGCGATACAGCGGTTACGTACTGTGGGTGGGTTGTGGTCTTGCAAAAAGCCCCATTTAGGGCCACAAAAAATTTTTTGCAGTGTGTTATGTATATCTGGAGGTGTGTGAAATAAACAATTTCTATATGTTTTTCTTCTACTGTGCTATCCTAAAAAAAAACATTTTTTTAATAGCATTTTCTGCAGTTCTGTAGCTGTGCGATACAGCGGTTACGTACTGTGGATGGGTTGTGGTCTTGCAAAAAGCCCCATTTAGGGCCACAAAAAATAATTTGCAGTGTGTTATGTATATCTGGAGGTGTGCGAAATAAACAATTTCTATATATTTTTCTTCTACTGTGCTATTTTAAAAAAGCTATTTTTTTTTTGAATAGCATTTTCTGCAGTTCTGTAGCTGTGTGATACAGCGGTTACGTACTGTGGGTGGGTTGTGGTCTTGCAAAAAGCCCCATTTAGGGCCACAAAAATGATTTTGCAGTGTGTTATACATATCTGGAGGTGTGTGAAATAAACAATTTCTATATATTTTTCTAATACTGTGCTATCCTAAAAATAAACAAAAAAATTTTGAATAGCATTTTCTGCAGTTCTGTAGCTGTGCGATACAGCGGTTACGTACTGTGGGTGGGTTTTGGTCTTGCAAAAAGCACCATTTAGGGCCACAAAAAATATTTTGCAGTGTGTTATGCATATCTGGAGGTGTGTGAAATAAACAATTTCTATATATTTTCCTTCTACTGTGCTATTTTAAAAAAGCAAAATTTTTTGGAATAGCATTTTCTGCAGTTCTGTAGCTGTGCGATACAGCGGTTACGTACTGTGGGTGGGTTGTGGTCTTGCAAAAAGCCCCATTTAGGGCCACAAAAAACATTTTGCAGTGTGTTACACATATCTGGATGTGTGTGAAGTAAACAATTTCTATATATTTTTCTTCTACTGTGCTATCCTAAAAAAAACAAAAATTTTTTAATAGCATTTTCTGCAGTTTTGTAGCTGTGCGATACAGCGGTTACGTACTGTGGGTGGGTTGTGGTCTTTCAAAAAGCCCCATTTAGGGCCACAAAAAATATTTTGCAGTGTGTTATGCATATCTGGAGGTGTGTGAAATAAACAATTTCTATATATTTTTCTTCTACTGTGCTATTTTAAAAAAGCAACATTTTTTTAATAGCATTTTCTGCAGTTCTGTAGCTGTGCGATACAGCGGTTACGTACTGTGGGTGGGTTGTGGTTTTGCAAAAAGCCCCATTTAGGGCCACAAAAAATATTTTGCAGTGTGTTATACATATCTGGATGTGTGTGAAGTAAACAATTTCTATATATTTTTCTTCTACTGTACTATCCTAAAAAAACAACATTTTTTTTTAATAGCATTTTCTGCAGTTTTGTAGCTGTGCGATACAGCAGTTACGTACTGTGGGTGGGTTGTGGTCTTTCAAAAAGCCCCATTTAGGGCCACAAAAAATATTTTGCAGTGTGTTATGCATATCTGGAGGTGTGTGAAATAAACAATTTCTATATATTTTCCTTCTACTGTGCTATTTTAAAAAAGCAACATTTTTTTGAATAGCATTTTCTGCAGTTCTGTAGCTGTGCGATACAGCGGTTACGTACTGTGGGTGGGTTGTGGTCTTGCAAAAAGCCCCATTTAGGGCCACAAAAAATATTTTGCAGTGTGTTATACATATCTGGATGTGTGTGAAGTAAACACTTTCTATATATTTTTCTTCTACTGTGCTATCCAAAAAAAAAACATTTTTTTTAATAGCATTTTCTGCAGTTTTGTAGCTGTGCGATACAGCGGTTACGTACTGTGGGTGGGTTGTGGTATTTCAAAAAGCCCCATTTAGGACCACAAAAAATATTTTGCAGTGTGATATTTATATCTGGAGGTGTGTGAAATAAACAATTTCTATATATTTTTCTTCTACTGTGCTATCCTAAAAAAACTAAAAAAATTTTGAATAGCATTTTCTGCAGTTCTGTAGCTGTGCGATACAGCGGTTACGTACTGTGGGTGGGTTGTGGTCTTGCAAAAAGCCCCATTTAGGGCCACAAAAAATATTTTGCAGTGTGTTATGTATATCTGGAGGTGTGTGAAATAATAAATTCCTATATATATTTCTTCTACTGTGCTATTTTAAAAAAGCAACATTTTTTTGAATAGCATTTTCTGCAGTTCTGTAGCTGTGCGATACAGTGGTTACGTAATGTGGGTGGGTTGTGGTTTTGCAAAAAGCCCCATTTAGGGCCACAAAAAATATTTTGCAGTGTGTTATACATATCTGGAGGTGTGTGAAATAAACAATTTCTATATATTTTTCTTCTACTGTGCTATCCTAAAAAAAACAAAATTTTTTTTTTGAATAGCATTTTCTGCAGTTCTGTAGCTGTGCGATACAGCGGTTACGTACTGTGGGTGGGTTGTGGTCTTGCAAAAAGCCCCATTTAGGGCCACAAAAAATTATTTGCAGTGTGTTATGTATATCTGGAGGTGTGTGAAATAATACATTTCTATATATATTTCTTCTACTGTGCTATTTTAAAAAAGCAACATTTTTTTGAATAGCATTTTCTGCAGTTCTGTAGCTGTGCGATACAGTGGTTACGTAATGTGGGTGGGTTGTGGTCTTGCAAAAAGCCCCATTTAGGGCCACAAAAATATTTTGCAGTGTGTTATACATATCTGGATGTGTGTGAAGTAAACAATTTCTATATATTTTTCTTCTACTGTGCTATCCTAAAAAAACAACATTTTTTTTAATAGCATTTTCTGCAGTTTTGTAGCTGTGCGATACAGCAGTTACGTACTGTGGGTGGGTTGTGGTCTTTCAAAAAGCCCCATTTAGGGCCACAAAAAATATTTTGCAGTGTGTTATGCATATCTGGAGGTGTGTGAAATAAACAATTTCTATATATTTTCCTTCTACTGTGCAATTTTAAAAAAGCAACATTTTTTGAATAGCATTTTCTGCAGTTCTGTAGCTGTGCGATACAGCGGTTACGTACTGTGGGTGGGTTGTGGTCTTGCAAAAAGCCCCATTTAGGGCCACAAAAAATATTTTGCAGTGTGTTATACATATCTGGATGTGTGTGAAGTAAACAATTTCTATATATTTTTCTTCTACTGTGCTATCCAAAAAAAACAACATTTTTTTTAATAGCATTTTCTGCAGTTTTGTAGCTGTGCGATACAGCGGTTACGTAATGTGGGTGGGTTGTGGTTTTGCAAAAAGCCCCATTTAGGGCCACAAAAAATATTTTGCAGTGTGTTATACATATCTGGAGGTGTGTGAAATAAACAATTTCTATATATTTTTCTTCTACTGTGCTATCCTAAAAAAACAAAAGTTTTTTTTTGAATAGCATTTTCTGCAGTTCTGTAGCTGTGCGATACAGCGGTTACGTACTGTGGGTGGGTTGTGGTCTTGCAAAAAGCCCCATTTAGGGCCACAAAAAATTATTTGCAGTGTGTTATGTATATCTGGAGGTGTGTGAAATAATACATTTCTATATATATTTCTTCTACTGTGCTATTTTAAAAAGCAACATTTTTTTGAATAGCATTTTCTGCAGTTCTGTAGCTGTGCGATACAGTGGTTACGTAATGTGGGTGGGTTGTGGTCTTGCAAAAAGCCCCATTTAGGGCCACAATTTTTTTTTTGCCTTGTGTTATACATATCTGGAGGTGTGTGAAATAAACAATTTCTATATATTTTTCTTCTACTGTGCTATCCTAAAAAAAAAAAAAAAAATTTAATAGCATTTTCTGCAGTTCTGTAGCTGTGTGATACAGCGGTTACGTACTGTGAGTGGGTTTTGGTCTTGCAAAAAGCACCATTTAGGGCCACAAAAAATATTTTGCAGTGTGTTATTTATATCTGGAGGTGTGTGAAATAAACAATTTCTATATATTTTTCTTCTACTGTGCTATCCTAAAAAAACAACATTTTTTTTATTAGCATTTTCTGCAGTTCTGTAGCTGTGTGATACAGCAGTTACGTACTGTGGGTGGGTTGTGGTCTTGCAAAAAGCCCCATTTAGGGCCACAAAAAATAATTTGCAGTGTGTTATGTATATCTGGAGGTGTGTGAAATAAACAATTTCTATATATTTTTCTTCTACTGTGCTATTTTAAAAAAGCAACATTTTTTTTAATAGCATTTTCTGCAGTTCTGTAGCTGTGTGATACAGCGGTTATGTTCTGTGGGTGGGTTGTGGTCTTGCAAAAAGCCCCATTTAGGGCCAAAAAAATTATTTTGCAGTGTGTTATACATATCTGGAGGTGTGTGAAATAAACTATTTCTATATATTTTTCTTCTACTGTGCTATCCTAAAAAAAAACATTTTTTAATAGCATTTTCTGCAGTTCTGTAGCTGTGCGATACAGCAGTTATGCACTGTGATTGGGTTGTGGTCTTGCAAAAAGCCCCATTTAGGGCCACAAAAAATATTTTGCAGTGTGTTATACATATCTGGAGATGTGTGAAATAAACTATTTCTATACATTTTTCTTCTACTGTGCTATTTTAAAAAAGCAAAATTTTTTTTGAATAGCATTTTCCTGCAGTTCTGTAGCTGTGTGATACAGCAGTTACGTACTGTGGGTGAGTTGTGGTCTTGCAAAAATCACCATTTAGGGCCACAAAAAATATTTTGCAGTGTGTTATGCATATCTGGAGGTGTGTGAAATAAACAATTTCTATATATTTCTCTTCTACTGTGCTATTTCAAAAAAGCAAAATTTTTTTGAATAGCATTTTCTGCAGTTCTGTAGCTGTGTGATACAGCGGTTTCGTACTGTGGGTGGGTTGTGGTCTTGCAAAAAGCCCCATTTAGGGCCACAAAAATGATTTTGCAGTGTGTTATACATATCTGGAGGTGTGTGAAATAAACAATTTCTATATATTTTTCTTATACTGTGCTATCCTAAAAAAACAAAAAACAAATTTAATAGCATTTTCTGCAGTTCTGTAGCTGTGCGATACAGCGGTTTCGTACTGTGGGTGGGTTGTGGTCTTGCAAAAATCACCATTTAGGGCCACAAAAAATATTTTGCAGTGTGTCATGCATATCTGGAGGTGTGTGAAATAAACAATTTCTATATATTTTTCTTCTACTGTGCTATTTTAAAAAAGCAAAATTTTTTTTGAATAGCATTTTCCTGCAGTTCTGTAGCTGTGCGATACAGCGGTTACGTACTGTGGGTGGGTTGTGGTCTTGCAAAAATCACCATTTAGGGCCACAAAAATGATTTTGCAGTGTGTTATACATATCTGGAGGTGTGTGAAATAAACAATTTCTATATATTTTTCTTCTACTGTGCCAACCTAAAAAAAACATTTTTTAATAGCATTTTCTGCTGTTCTGTAGATGTGCAATACAGTGGTTACGTACTGTGGGTGGGTTGTGGTCTTGCAAAAAGCCCCATTTAGGGCCACAAAAAATATTTTGCAGTGTGTTATGCATATCTGGAGGTGTGTGAAATAAACCATTTCTTTATATTTTACTTCTACTGTGCTATCCTAAAAAAACTAAAACATTTTTTAATAGCATTTTCTGCAGTTCTGTAGCTGTGCGATACAGCGGTTACGTACTGTGGGTGTGTTGTGGTCTTGCAAAAAGCCCCATTTAGGGCCACAAAAATTATTTTGCAGTGTGTTATACATATCTGGACGTGTGTGAAATAAACTATTTCTATATATTTTTCTTCTACTGTGCTATCCTAAAAAAAACACATTTTTTTTATTAGCATTTTCTGCAGTTCTGTAGCTGTGCGATACAGTGGTTACGTACTGTGGGTGGGTTGTGGTCTTGCAAAAAGCCCCATTTAGGGCCACAAAAAATATTTTGCAGTGTGTTATGCATATCTGGAGGTGTGTGAAATATACAATTTCTATATATTTTTCTTCTGCTGTGCTATTTTAAAAAAGCAACATTTTTTTTGAATAGCATTTTCTGCAGTTCTGTAGCTGTGCGATACCGCGGTTACGTACTGTGGGTGTGTTGTGGTCTTGCAAAAAGCCCCATTTAGGGACACAAAAAATATTTTGCAGTGTGTTATACATATCCTGAGGTGTGTGAAATAAACAATTTCTATATATTTTTCTTCTACTGTGCTATCCTAAAAAAAAAAATTTTTTGAATAGCATTTTCTGCAGTTCTGTAGCTGTGCGAAACAGCGGTTACGTACTGTAGGTTGGTTGTGGTCTTGCAAAAATCACCATTTAGGGCCACAAAAAATATTTTGCAGTGTGTTATACATATCTGGAGGTGTGTGAAATAAGCAATTTCTATATATTTTTCTTCTACTGTGCTATCCTAAAAAAAAACTTTTTTTAATAGCATTTTCTGCAGTTCTGTAGCTGTGCTATACAGCAGTTACGCACTGTGGGTGGGTTGTGGTCTTGCAAAAAGCCCCATTTAGGGCCACAAAAAATATTTTGCAGTGTGTTATGCATATCTGGAGGTATGTGAAATAAACAATTTCTATATATTTTTCTTCTACTGTGCTATTTTAAAAAAGCAACATTTTTTTTGAATAGCATTTTCCTGCAGTTCTGTAGCTGTGCGATACAGCGGTTACGTACTGTGGATGAGTTGTGGTCTTGCAAAAATCCCCATTTAGGGCCACAAAAAATATTTTGCAGTGTGTTATACATATCTGGAGGTGTGTGAAATAAACAATTTCTATATATTGTTCTTCTACTGTGCTATCCTAAAAAAACAACATTTTTTTATTAATAGCAATTTCTGCAGTTCTGTAGCTGTGCGATACAGCGGTTACGTAATGTGGGTGGGTTGTGGTCTTGCAAAAAGCCCCATTTAGGGCCACAAAAAATTATTTGCAGTGTGTTATGTATATCTGGAGGTGTGTGAAATAATACATTTCTATATATATTTCTTCTACTGTGCTATTTTAAAAAAGCAACATTTTTTGAATAGCATTTTCTGCAGTTCTGTAGCTGTGCGATACAGTGGTTACGTAATGTGGGTGGGTTGTGGTCTTGCAAAAAGCCCCATTTAGGGCCACAAAAAATATTTTGCAGTGTGTTATACATATCTGGAGGTGTGTGAAATAAGCAATTTCTATATATTTTTCTTCTACTGTGCTATCCTAAAAAAAAACTTTTTTTAATAGCATTTTCTGCAGTTCTGTAGCTGTGCTATACAGCAGTTACGCACTGTGGGTGGGTTGTGGTCTTGCAAAAAGCCCCATTTAGGGCCACAAAAAATATTTTGCAGTGTGTTATGCATATCTGGAGGTATGTGAAATAAACAATTTCTATATATTTTTTTTCTACTGTGCTATTTTAAAAAAGCAAAATTTTTTTTGAATAGCATTTTCCTGCAGTTCTGTAGCTGTGCGATACAGCGGTTACGTACTGTGGATGAGTTGTGGTCTTGCAAAAATCCCCATTTAGGGCCACAAAAAATATTTTGCAGTGTGTTATACATATCTGGAGGTGTGTGAAATAAACAATTTCTATATATTGTTCTTCTACTGTGCTATCCTAAAAAAACAACATTTTTTTATTAATAGCAATTTCTGCAGTTCTGTAGCTGTGCGATACAGCGGTTACGTAATGTGGGTGGGTTGTGGTCTTGCAAAAAGCCCCATTTAGGGCCACAAAAAATTATTTGCAGTGTGTTATGTATATCTGGAGGTGTGTGAAATAATACATTTCTATATATATTTCTTCTACTGTGCTATTTTAAAAAAGCAACATTTTTTGGAATAGCATTTTCTGCAGTTCTGTAGCTGTGCGATACAGTGGTTACGTAATGTGGGTGGGTTGTGGTCTTGCAAAAAGCCACATTTAGGGCCACAAAAAATATTTTGCAGTGTGTTATACATAATTGGAGGTGTGTGAAATAAACAATTTCTATATATTTTTCTTCTACTGTGCTATCCTAATAAAACAACATTTTTTTAATAGCATTTTCTGCAGTTCTGTAGCTGTGCGATACAGCGGTAACATACTGTGGGTGGGTTTTGGTCTTGCAAAAAGCCCCACTTAGGGCCACAAAAAATATTTTGCAGTGTGTTATGCATATCTGGAGGTGTGTGAAATAAACAATTTCTATATATTTTTCTTCTACTGTGCTATTTAAAAAAAGCAACATTTTTTTGAATAGCATTTTCTGCAGTTCTGTAGCTGTGCAATACAGTGGTTACGTACTGTGGGTGGGTTGTGGTCTTGCAAAAAGCCCCATTTAGGGCCACAAAAAATATTTTGCAGTGTGTTATGCATATCTGGAGGTGTGTGAAATAAACCATTTCTTTATATTTTACTTCTACTGTGCTATCCTAAAAAAACTAAAACATTTTTTAATAGCATTTTCTGCAGTTCTGTAGCTGTGCGATACAGCGGTAACATACTGTGGGTGTTGTGGTCTTGCAAAAAGCCCCATTTAGGGCCACAAAAAATATTTTGCAGTGTGTTATGCATATCTGGAGGTGTGTGAAATAAACCATTTCTTTATATTTTACTTCTACTGTGCTATCCTAAAAAAACTAAAACATTTTTTAATAGCATTTTCTGCAGTTCTGTAGCTGTGCGATACAGCGGTAACATACTGTGGGTGTTGTGGTCTTGCAAAAAGCCCCATTTAGGGCCACAAAAATGTTTTTTGCAGTGTGTTATACATATCTGGACGTGTGTGAAATATACTATTTCTAGATATTTTTCTTCTACTGTGCTATCCTAAAAAAACAACATTTTTTTTAATAGCATTTTCTGCAGTTCTGTAGCTGTGCGATACAGCGGTTACGTACTGTGGGTGGGTTGTGGTCTTGCAAAAAGCCCCATTTAGGGCCACAAAAAATATTTTGCAGTGTGTTATGCATATCTGGAGGTGTGTGAAATAAACAATTTCTATATATTTTTCTTCTGCTGTGCTATTTTAAAAAAGCAACATTTTTTTTGAATAGCATTTTCTGCAGTTCTGTAGCTGTGCGATACAGCGGTTACGTACTGTGGGTGTGTTCTTGCAAAAAGCCCCATTTAAGGACACAAAAAATATTTTGCAGTGTGTTATACATATCCTGAGGTGTGTGAAATAAACAATTTCTATATATTTTTCTTCTACTGTGCTATCCTAAAAAAACAATTTTTTTAATAGCATTTTCTGCAGTTCTGTAGCTGTGCGATCCAGCGGTTACGTAATGTGGGTGGGTTGTGGTCTTGCAAAAAGCCCCATTTAGGGCCACAAAAAATATTTTGCAGTGTGTTATGCATATCTGGAGGTGTGTGAAATAAACAATTTCAATATATTTTTATTCTACTGTGCTATCCTAAAAAAACATTTTTTTTTTAATAGCGTTCTCTGCAGTTCTGTAGCTGTGCGATACAGCGGTTACGTACTGTGGGTGTGTTGTGGTCTTGCAAAAAGCCCCACTTAGGGCCACAAAAATTATTTTGCAGTGTGTTATACATATCTGGAGGTGTGTGAAATAAACAATTTCTATATATTTTTCTAATACTGTGCTATCCTAAAGAAATAAAACATTTTTGAATAGCATTTTCTGCAGTTCTGTAGCTGTGCGATACAGCAGTTACATACTGTAGGTGGGTTGTGGTCTTGCAAAAATCACCATTTAGGGCCACAAAAAATATTTTGCAGTGTGTTATGCATATCTGGAGGTGTGTGAAATAAACAATTTCTATATATTTTTCTTCTACTGTGCTATTTTAAAAAAGCAATTTTTTTTTAATAGCATTTTCTGCAGTTCTGTAGCTGTGCGATACAGCGGTTATGTACTGTGGGTGGGTTGTGCTCTTACAAAAAGCCCCATTTAGGGCCACAAAAATGATTTTGCAGTGTGTTATACATATCTGGAGGTGTGTGAAATAAACAATTTCTATATATTTTTCTTCTACTGTGCTATCCTAAAAAAAACATTTTTTTAATAGCATTTTCCTGACAGACTCCATGGCAGCCTACGTGTGGGTTAATCCCGCCCCTCATACCTCATAGGACCCTTCTCCCATAAATCTTTGCTCTGGGCCAGAGGCCGTGTTCCTTTTTTTGTCCTCCTCCTAGGACCAAGATATAGTCTTACCTTTTCATGAAGTTTTTCTGTAATCCAGGCCTGGCGGTGTGCACGGCGATACGTTGGTGGTTAGCGGTGATCCTCTCTGCAGTCCAGCAATCCTAGCTATTAGCAGGTGGACATGGGCGATATGATGTGATACCATGAAGAGCTTACTAACCTGGCCATTGGCAGGCAAGCGGCAATATGGCCAAACGTCCCAGCTATTAGCGGGAGGCTTTGTAAACGCCCGATCGTGCGGTGGGTCGAGCGAACAGCTCCCCAGTCCCAGGTTCTGGTCCGGATCGTGCCGTGGTGGTGGTAATGTACAAAGATATTCCTTTTATATGGCAGCCGTATCTCTGTGTTTTGTGTGTCTCCTTATTTTCTATCAAGCTCCAGTGAGTGGCCACGGTGGCTGGAGCGCAGCTGCGTTCCAGCTCGCCTTTTCAGGAAGTCGCTGCGCATCCGCAATCTGCGAACGAAGATTCCGTGCTTGGTTCGTGCAGGCGCAGTTTCGCCAAAATGGCGGCGGCGGTCACGCATGCGATTGGCCGCCACCGGATGGCAACCGGTATGGGGCGGTGACATCGTTAACGGTGGCAGATTTAAATAGCTGTCAAAGCAGCTATTACTTGGGATGACTTGCAGGCTTATGCAGTGTTTATCCAGGCACTGGGCTCTGGTTTACAAGGTAAATTGTTTGCTGCAGGCTCCCTGGGTGCTGGCTATGTTTTCTTATGTGCTCTCTCATGCCTGTTGTCACTCCTGTTTCTCATAAGGCTGTAATGATTCATTTCACTTTCAAACTGCCTTGCCATGGATCTGTCACCGCCCTCTTGTGGCCAACCCTTGCGCTGCAGGTAGGATTTATTTATTTTCTACCTGTGATGCTTGGGTTCACTTATTCAGGAGCTCTTAACCCTTTCTTTTTCACTCAGCTCTTCTAGGTCTGAACACCAAAGCACGGCAAAGACCATCCTAGGTCTCAACGTTGTCACTCCTCTTCAAGGTCCAGACGTCAGATCTTCCTTTAGATCTAGGTACCACAGATAGGAGTCTAAAACCACCTCTGGGCGTCACTCTCACCGCCACTCCAGCCGCTCTGTGAGGAAAGCCTGCTGGTTATGCGGGGCCCAGGTTCCTGAAGGCAAATCGCTCTGCAAGCGATGCTTTTCTAAAGTCGCATAAGAAAGAGAGGGTGGAGACCAACAAGTGGAAGCACTGGTCAGAAAGGTGGTCCGTGAGTCCCTGAGTAAAGGGGATTCTGGTCATACCCACAACCCTGCTGGCGACACTGTCAGTCCCTATTAGGGATGATCTCAAGGCTCCAGGCCCTTCACAGCCGAGCCATTCCTCAATTGAAGCCTCAGACAGTGAGGTGGAGGTAGATGACCCTGGTGCAGGTTTTGAATTTGCCCTAGTACCACAGCTGGTCAAAAGCTGTCAAAGAAGCTTTGAGATGGAAGAGCCAGTGGAGGCACCCTCCAAATAGAGGAAATATTTTAAACACCTCAAAAAATAACACCCTAATTTCTCCTTTTTGGGTGAACTCAGCGCAATAATTACCGACGAATGGGGTGGTGTTGAAAGGAAGAATTGCCTGTTAATGAAGGTATCAAAAATGTACCCATTTAAAAGCAAGGATGTAAAACACCTGGAGTCGGCTCCTCTCATTGACTCAGCCCTAATGAGGATGGTGAGGCACGTCACACTCCCATTGTAGGATACTGTTTCCTTTAGGGATTGCCTGGAGTGGAAAATTTATACCGCCCTCAAGCGGATCTACATTACAGCGGGTATGACCTGCAAACCAGCTCTAGCTCTCGCAGCCCTTTCTAAAGCGATGGAAGTCTGGGCAGATGACGTAGATGCTTCTCTGAGGAGCATCTCGGAAGAACTGGCCAGGAGCTCACCTATTCATGGGCTAAGGTTGACGTTGGCTTTTCTCGTGGGGCTTCCCTAGACATAATTCGCCTGGTGGCTCGGATCATGCTGACATCTGTCACGGCTAAGCGTGCCTTGTGGCTGCGCCCATGGGTAGCTGACCCTGCCTCCAAGCAGGCATGGTGCAGGATTCCATTTGGGGGTTCGTCCCTCTTTGGGAACATATCGGACAGTGCCATCACCCGTGCCACAGGGGGCAAGTCGGGGTTCCTTCCCCAGGATCGCCGTCTGCTAAACCAGAAGAGAACACAGCCCAGGCAAAGTTCAGATCGAGCAAGGAATGCTTGCTACTATAGGCCTGGCCGTGAGTTCAAGAAGACCTGGAAGAAAAAACAGCCTTCAGGCTAGAAGTTTTCAAAAGGGGCATCTTCAGGTGGACAAGAATCCCCTAAGTCTTTATGATATTGCACCTGCCTAAAACAGAGCGAGTCGGCATCCTTGCCTCTCTCGGAAGAGAAAAAGCGAATTCTCCTGTCTCTCTTGTGGCTCAGGGCGCTGCAATTCCAGTTCCAGATGACAAAAGGTTTTAAGGGTTGTGAGGGGGTTAGCTCGGCAGCGGGTGTGTGTGACCCCCGGGATGGGCTCCCCACACAAAAACAGGCCCAGCAGACGGAGGTTGTGGTTTTCAAAATCAAAAAGGTGCGGTTTATTTTCTATTTACAGTGACAAAAACACAGCAAAGCAAAAGAAACATAAACAAAATAAATCCTGGTCAATTTGACCTCTGACTAAACATACAGGTTTCCTAACTAACAACTGGGATCAGCCTAGTGCTGTCCTAGTCCCTAAGTCCCTGGTTTTAAATGTCCAAGCAAATAGCCACACAGGCTTTGTCTCACCGCACAAGGGTTCACTCTCTCCAGGAAGTCCACACAGGTCTGCTTCCAGGCATGAGCTAACCCCTAATGAAGCTGGGAGTTCTTATAGAGGCCTAAATGAGCTGACAAGCTTCAGCTGGTCTCATCAACTCCCTGTCTGCACGACGCCCCACACTCTCCCTAGAGGTATGAGTCATCCATGAGCCCACTATCCTCAGCTGGGCTTATACAACTCTCCACCTAGTTGTATAAGTCGGCGTAAAGCCTGAATCTGGGCGAAATATATCTACCCCCCTGGATGCAACCAGGTGACTTTACCTTCCTGCTGTCACATACCCCCCCCCTCTTGTTTTAACCTCGGGGTTGGAACACCAGCAATCAGGCATTCATGTACTCGAGACAAAGCATCCACATTCCCCATTTGAACGCCAGGGCGATGCTTTACTGTGAAGTTGAATTCCTGGAGGGCCAGGAACCACCTATTCACTCTTCTATTTGTTTCCTTGTTTTGAGCCATCCACTTTAACGGAGCGTGATCCGTAACCATGTCAAAGTGCCTACCTAGCAGGTAGTACCGAAGGGAATCTAGAGCCCACTTCACCGCTAAACACTCCTTTTCAACGGTGGCGTAATTTACCTCATGGGACTTCAACTTCCTGCTGAGGTAAATGACTGGGTGCTCTTCCCCGTTCCAGACCTGGGACAATACTGCTCCTAACCCCACATCTGACGCATCACTTTGTACGACAAAGTCTTTAGAGAAGTCGGGTGAGTACAACACTGGCTGGCTACATAAGGCTTGTTTCAAGAATTGGAATGCTGCCTCAGCCTCGGGGGTCCATTTAATCATGACCGACCCTTTCCCCTTCGTCAGGTTGGTTAGGGGCACAGCCTTAGAAGCAAAGTGGGGAATGAATCGCCGATAATACCCAGCGATTCCCAGAAAGGCTCGTACCTGCTTCTTGCTGTTGGGACGTGGCCAACTCTGGATGGCCTCGACTTTGTTGAGTTGGGGTTTTATTACTCCCCTCCCAATGGTGTACCCAAGATATTTGGCCTCCTCCTGCCCAATGGTACACTTCTTGGGGTTAGCCGTAAACCCCGCTTCCCGAACAGAGTCCAGGACTGCTTGCACTTTTGGCAGATGTGAGGCCCAATCTGTGCTATGGACAATTACGTCATCCAGGTAAGCCGCAGCATACTTCCGATGGGGCCTCAGAATCTGGTCCATTTTCCGCTGGAATGTGGCCGGCGCATTCTGTAACCCGGACGGCATTCTTTTATATTGGAACGCCCCGTCTGGGGTTACAAATGCGGTTTTCTCTTTGGCCGACTTGGCCAGGGGGATTTGCCAATACCCTTTTGTGAGGTCAAGAGTCGTCATGTATCGGGCTGTTCCCAGCCGGTCGATCAACTCATCTATACGTGGCATGGGGTAGGTGTCAAATTTTGTAACTTTGTTCAACTGACGAAAATCGTTACAAAATCGCCAGCTCCCATCCGGTTTAGGCACCAACACAATGGGACTAGACCAATCACTTTGGGACTCCTCTATCACCCCTAAGTTCAGCATTTTCTGTACTTCCTCCCGTATTTCCTCCCGTCGGGCCTCTGGGATCCGATAGGGTTTTAACTTCACCCTTTCACCGGGCGGGGTAATAATGTCATGCTCTACCCCAGATGTTTGTCCCGGCAGCTCAGAGAATACCTCCTTGTTGCGAAGCACAAACTCCTTAACCTCCTGTTGTTGGGGTTGTGACAAGGTGGCTGCGATTCCAACCTCAGGAATCACGCAACCAGTTTGAGCTGGTGACCAAGTGTCTGCGACTAGGGACTCTCTATCCCTCCAGGCTTTCAACAGATTAACGTGATAGATCTGTTCGGGCTTTCGCCTTCCTGGTTGTCTGACCTTGTAATTCACTTTGCTCACTTTTTCCATTATCTCGTAGGGGCCTTGCCATTTGGCAAGGAATTTACTTTCAACCGTAGGGACCAGTACCAGTATCCTATCCCCCGGGGAAAAGGTACGGGTCTTGGCTCCACGGTTGTACACTCTCTGCTGTGCTAACTGCGCTTGGGCCAAATGTTCCTTCACGATGGGCATTACCTGTGCAATTCGGTCTTGCCTCAGGGCGACATGCTCAATCACACTCCTGTGGGGAGAACTCTCACTTTCCCAAGTTTCCTTGGCAATATCCAACAGCCCTCTTGGGTGTCTCCCATACAGTAACTCAAAGGGGGAGAATCCCGTAGAGGATTGGGGAACCTCCCTAATAGCAAACATCAGATAAGGAAGTAGACAGTCCCAATCCTTTCCATCTCTATCCACCACTTTCTTCAACATTTGTTTTAGGGTTTTGTTGAATCTTTCAACCAGCCCATCGGTTTGGGGGTGATACACAGATGTACGTAATTGCGTCACTTTGAACAATTTACATAGCTCCTTCATAACCCGGGACATAAAGGGTGTACCTTGGTCCGTAAGCAGTTCTTTACAAATACCCACCCGGCTAAACACAAGAGATAGCTCTTTGGCTATGGTTTTGGCCGAGGTATTTCGGAGAGGGATCGCTTCTGGATAACGGGTGGCATAGTCCATTATAACTAATATGTACTGGTGCCCCCTAGCGGACTTGATTATAGGACCTACCAAATCCATGGCGATCCTCTCAAACGGGACCTCAATGATGGGTAGAGGGACCAGCGGGCTACGGAAATGTGGCATCGGGGCCGACCTCTGACACACAGGGCAGGAGGAACAATAATTTTCTATGTCCTTCATCACCCCCGGCCAATAGAATCTCTGTAATACCCTCTCTCGGGTTTTCTCTGTCCCCAGATGACCTCCAAGAATGTGCCCATGGGCCAACTCCAACACCAACTTCCTGTACGGTTTGGGCACCACAAGCTGCTCAACGGTTTCTTCTGCCCTTTTTGCCACCCGATACAGTAGGTCCTTCTCTACGCTGAAGTATGGGTAAGTGCAGGTATTATCTGGGTTCACTAACTCGCCATCTATTTTCACTACGTTTTCCCGTGCCTTTATTAGGGCGGGGTCTTTCAACTGTTCTGTGGCAAAGTTTTCCCTGTGAACCTCAAGATCAGAAAACTCCACAGACGGTAGGTTTTCGTCTGAGGAGGTGGGCTCCTCTCCAGTTTCTTGAGTCTCCCCTGCCAATACTGACAAGGGAAATTCCGGAGAGTCCTCACCACTCTCAGGGGAGTTCTGGCTATCACATTCCTGGTACATAGGGGCACCAGTGGGGGGCTCAGGATCATCCCACAGTTCCCAGAACTTCGGAAAATCCCTTCCCACAATGGCGTCATGCGGTAACTGAGATACTAAGCCCACTGGATGAGAGAGGGTACCTTTGGGGGTCTCGAAGCACACTGTAGTCACTGGATACTCTCGGGTGTCCCCATGCACACAAATAACAGCTACCTTGCTATTCCCAGAGACCTCTGTTTTAACTAACTCAGCCTTTATCAGGGTCACAAGGCTACCTGAATCCAGCAATACCACAACATTTCTACCATTAACACACATTTTGCATTAATGTTTCTCAGTTCCTCGAATGGCAGTGCATGCGACTGTCGCACACAGCGACTGACGTCTGCCCGTCAGAAAGTCACACTGCATGGGTTCCTCCACAACCGGGCAATTTGCTGCAATATGTCCCGCTTGCCGGCAGCGGTAGCAAACGATCCTTCTTGCCGCCTCTTGAGCCGCTGATTTCCCAGGCTGTTCTCGCCAAACTTGGGGTAGAGCTCCCACCCTCTCACTCTCTCCACCCTTACCTCTTGGAATCATCTTATCCGCCCCTGGGGATGGTCTGGTCTTAGGGTGGAAAGTCCGAGTGTCTCTGGAAGAGACCGTCAGGTTCTCTGTAGCCAAGTATTTCTCCACACGATCCACAAGACCATCGGCCGTCTCTGGGTCTCCATGGCTTACCCACTTTTGGATGGCAGTAGGAAGAGCTCTCAAAAACCGATCCATTACAACACGTTCCACAATCTTTGGTGCGGACAAAGTCTCTGGCTGTAGCCACTTTCTGCTCAGGTGAATGAGATCATACATTTGAGACCTGGGGGGTTTTCCAAGCTGGAAAGTCCAGTTATGCACACGCTGAGCCCGGACAGCCAGGGTGACACCCAGCCTTGCCAATATTTCAGCTTTTAGCATCACATAGTCTTTTGCTTGGTTAGGCTCTAGGTCATAGTAAGCTTTCTGCGATTCACCAGTTAACAGAGGAGCCACTAGTCCAGCCCACTGCTCCTCAGGCCACTTTTCTCTTTCAGCGGTCCTTTCAAATGTGGTCAAAAATACCTCTGGATCATCCTCTCCAGTCATTTTTGTCAATAAACGACTCACCCCAAAGGACGCGGTATTAGTGGGACGGCTTTCCTCACTGGTCTGCGGACGTTGCTGCATTACTGCTTCCATCTGTTGTTGTAGTCTCTGCTCTTGCTTCTGCAACAGGTCTATGAAGCGGGCCTCAGATTGCTGCTGGGCTTGTTGCTGAGCCTCCAGACTCTGTTTCAAAGTTGCGTTTGTCTGCTGCTGGGCTGCAAGGCTCTGTTGATGAGCTTGCTGCTGGGCTGCGAAGTTCTGTTGTTGAGCTGCAAGGCTCTGTTGATGAGCTGCAAGGCTCTTTTGCAAACCTGCATTTGTCTGCTGTTGATTGGCATTTGCTAGAGCCAGCTGTTTCAGTATCTCCTCCATGCTGGCTTAAAAAAAACTGCCACTGGTTCTCCACCAACTGTGAGGGGGTTAGCTCGGCAGCGGGTGTGTGTGACCCCCGGGATGGGCTCCCCACACAAAAACAGGCCCAGCAGACGGAGGTTGTGGTTTTCAAAATCAAAAAGGTGCGGTTTATTTTCTATTTACAGTGACAAAAACACAGCAAAGCAAAAGAAACATAAACAAAATAAATCCTGGTCAATTTGACCTCTGACTAAACATACAGGTTTCCTAACTAACAACTGGGATCAGCCTAGTGCTGTCCTAGTCCCTAAGTCCCTGGTTTTAAATGTCCAAGCAAATAGCCACACAGGCTTTGTCTCACCGCACAAGGGTTCACTCTCTCCAGGAAGTCCACACAGGTCTGCTTCCAGGCATGAGCTAACCCCTAATGAAGCTGGGAGTTCTTATAGAGGCCTAAATGAGCTGACAAGCTTCAGCTGGTCTCATCAACTCCCTGTCTGCACGACGCCCCACACTCTCCCTAGAGGTATGAGTCATCCATGAGCCCACTATCCTCAGCTGGGCTTATACAACTCTCCACCTAGTTGTATAAGTCGGCGTAAAGCCTGAATCTGGGCGAAATATATCTACCCCCCTGGATGCAACCAGGTGACTTTACCTTCCTGCTGTCACAGGGTCTACTCGCCCCTCTTCATGGTGTTGAAGAAAAACGTCTCCTGGAGGCCAGTTATAGACCTAACCCACTTGAATTCTTTTATCTAGAAGGAGAAGTTCAAGATGGAGACACTACTCATGATCAGTCAAACAATCCAACCAGGCGATTGGTTTGTCTCTATAGACCGGAAGGACGCCTACTTCCATGTTCCGATAGCGTCAGAATTCCAGAAATACCTTCGCTTTGCTGTCGATCAAATCCGTCTGCAGTTTACCTGTCTCCCCTTCGGGCTTACAACATCGCCTCGTGTGTTTTCAAAACTTGTTGGCTGTCGTGGCTCTGATCAGGACCAGAGGTATCCGTTTGTATCACTATCTAGACGACCTGCTGTTGTCTCGGGACAAGGAGCAGTTGCTAATCCACAGATCCCAGGTCATCTCCACTCTACTCGAGTTTGGTTGGCTTCTGAATCTGTAAAAGAGCCATCTGGATCCTACGCAGTCCCTGGTATTCCTCGGGGCACACTTCAACGCTATCAAGAGCACCATCTTGTTACCCCTGGAAAAATCCCAGTGATCCGGGACAGAGTTTGGCTTGTAATGTCGTTCTCATCTCCAAGCCTCTCAATGCCTAAAGTTCATTGGCACCATGGTGGCAACAACACCCATGGTAAAGTGGGCTCAGTGGAAAATGCGGCCCTTCCAGAAGGGTTTCCTCCAGCAGTATAATCCAGGGCTTCGGGATCATTTTATCCAAATAACCTCATCCATGCGGGAGAGCTTTCCTTGGTGGCTACAACAGAGGAACCTCCTCAATTGTCAGTCCATCGCACCTGTGTCTTGGGTCACCATCACTACAGATGCCAGCAACAGGGGCTGACAGAAGTAGCCCAAGGCATATGGAATTTTCCCTCTCACAGGATAGTCTCCAATGTTCTGGAACTCCGGGCAGCGTTCTGCGCTCTGCAGGCCTTTCACCACTTAACAGCAGGAGACTCAGTCCTCCTAAGACTGGACAACACAACGGCAGTCGCATACATCAAGAGACAGGGGGGTACTCGCAGTCTCTCCCTGTCAAAGGAAATAGAGCCCATCATGATCTGGGCCCAGAAAAACCTGGCCAACCTGACAGCTGTCTATCTCCCTGGAGTCCCGAACGTTCAGGCAGATTTTCTGTTGAGTTTCTCTGGACAACGAGTGGACTTCCCCCCCGAAGTCTTCAGGTGGGTCCTGTCCCTGGGAGTCATTCCGGAAGTAGACTTGTTCGCCTCCCCATGCAACTTCAGACTAGAGAGATACTACACGAGGTCTTGGTATCCCCAGGCTTTTGGGTAGATGCTCTGACAGACCATTGGCGGTTCCACAGGGCCTATGCCTTTTCCCCCGATTCCTGTCATTCTCCGTTTTTTGTCGAGGCTCAGGATGGAAGAAGCAGAGATAGTGGCAATAGTCCCGTACTGGCCAAACAAGCCATGGTTTCCACTGCTGATGCAACTCAGCTTCCGGGACCCAGTTCCTCTACCCTCCAGACCAGATCTCCTATCACAAGGGGCATTTCTACATCCATGCCCGGCCCCATCTACATCTGATGATCTGGTTCTTGAGAGGGGAAGGTTAGAGGCCCTAGGCTGTCCAAGTAGGGCCATCTCCACAATATTAAATGCCAGAAGAACAGGCACCAACAGGGTCTACCAGAGGATTTGAAAAAAGTTTTCAGACTACACCTCTTCCACTGCAGGTTCTTGCAATAACCCAAAGATACATGATATCCTGGGCTTCTTACAATCAGGATTGGATCTCTCATTGTCAGTCAGCTCGCTGTGAGTCCAAATCGCTGTAATCTCTGCCTTTACGGGTGTTTCCTGGGCTAGACACCCTCTTACTCAGTAGTTTTTCAGAGGAGCAATAAGGCTCAGACCTCAGAGCCAAGTTTTTCTAATTGGGATCTTCCCCTTGTCCTGGATTTTTTCTTGGGTAGAGAGTTGGAACATGAAGATCAATCTTCTGTCAAATGACTCTCTCTAATAGTTGTCTTCTTGGTGGCTATAACATCGGCCAAGAGGGTCTCTGAAATCAGCTCTCAGGGATGCAAGGAGCCATTTCTAAACTTTTTAATTCCTATGTTGGGTTCAAACCCCAAAGTGGCATCTGTGTTTCATGACAATCAGGAGATTGCTCTTCCAACGTTCAGATCTACCAAGGATTCCAGTGTTTATCCCTTAGATGTTGGAAAAGCTCTGAGTCAGTATCTTGAAGCTACAGCTTCTTTCCGTCAGACCGACCACCTGCTTGTTCTTTTCACAGGAAGTATAAGGGAATGCGTGCCTCTTCCAGATCTATCGGAGCATGGATTGTTCAGGCCATTCAGTGGGCCTATAAAGCCAAGGGCTTGGCGCCTCCAGAAGCGGTGACTGCTCACTCAACTAGAAGTGTCTTCATCATGGGCGGCATCACGTCACGTGCCTCCAGAAGTTATTTGTAAGGTGGCCTTGTGGTCTTCAATTAACACGTTCATGGCACACTACTGCGTAGTGGTTTACGTATCTTGTCTGTTGATGGTGCCAATTAAACCTTTTTTCTTTTGTCCAGCACTCTGCCCACCCGGGTGTGTATGGCTAGTTATTTCCCACACGTAGGCTGCCATGGAGTCTGTCAGGAAAACGGAAAATTTATATCAAATACTTACCGTAATTTTCCTTTCCTGATGGACTCCATGGCAGCAGGAGTTCCCTCCCAGTGGCTGGAGTAGGCTAAATTATGGAACACGGCCTCTGGCCCAGAGCAAAGGTTTATGGAAGAAGGGTCCTATGAGGTATGAGGGGCGGGATTAACCCACACGTAGGCTGCCATGGAGTCCATCAGGAAAGGAAAATTACGGTAAGTATTTGATATAAATTTTCAGTTTTCTGCAGTTCTGTAGCTGTGCGATACAGCAGTTACACACTGTGGGTGGGTTGTGGTCTTGCAAAAAGCCCCATTTAGGGCCACAAAAAATATTTTGCAGTGTGTTATGCATATCTGGAGGTATGTGAAATAAACAATTTCTATATATTTTTCTTCTACTGTGCTATTTTAAAAAAGCAACATTTTTTTGAATAGCATTTTCCTGCAGTTCTGTAGCTGTGCGATACAGCGGTTACGTACTGTGGATGAGTGGTGGGCTTGCAAAAATCCCCATTTAGGGCCACAAAAAATATTTTGCAGTGTGTTATACATATCTGGAGGTGTGTGAAATAAACAATTTCTATATATTTTTCTTCTACTGTGCTATCCTACAAAAACATTTTTTTTTAATAGCAATTTCTGCAGTTCTGTAGCTGTGCGATACAGCGGTTACATACTGTGGGTGGGTTGTGGTCTTGCAAAAAGCCCCACTTAGGGCCACAAAAAATATTTTGCAGTGTGTTATGCATATCTGGAGGTGTGTGAAATAAACAATTTCTATATATTTTTCTTCTACTGTGCTATTTAAAAAAAGCAACATTTTTTTGAATAGCATTTTCTGCAGTTCTGTAGCTGTGCAATACAGTGGTTATGTACTGTGGGTGGGTTGTGGTCTTGCAAAAAGCCCCATTTAGGGCCACAAAAAATATTTTGCAGTGTGTTATGCATATCTGGAGGTGTGTGAAATAAACCATTTCTTTATATTTTACTTCTACTGTGCTATCCTAAAAAAACTAAAACATTTTTTAATAGCATTTTCTGCAGTTCTGTAGCTGTGCGATACAGCGGTAACATACTGTGGGTGTTGTGGTCTTGCAAAAAGCCCCATTTAGGGCCACAATTTTTTTTTTGCAGTGTGTTATACATATCTGGACGTGTGTGAAATATACTATTTCTAGATATTTTTCTTCTACTGTGCTATCCTAAAAAAGCAACATTTTTTTTGAATAGCATTTTCTGCAGTTCTGTAGCTGTGCGATACAGCGGTTACGTACTGTGGGTGTGTTGTGGTCTTGCAAAAAGCCCCATTTAGGGACACAAAAAATATTTTGCAGTGTGTTATACATATCCTGAGGTGTGTGAAATAAACAATTTCTATATATTTTTCTTCTACTGTGCTATCCTAAAAAAAACATTTTTTTAATAGCATTTTCTGCAGTTCTGTAGCTGTGCGATACAGCGGTTACGTACTGTGGGTGAGTTGTGGTCTTGCAAAAAGCCCCATTTAGGGCCACAAAAAATATTTTGCAGTGTGTTATGCATATCTGGAGGTGTGTGAAATAAACCATTTCTATATATTTTTCTTCTACTGTGCTATCCTAAAAAATCAAACATTTTTTTGAATAGCATTTTCTGCAGTTCTGTAGCTGTGCGATCCAGCGGTTACGTAATGTGGGTGGGTTGTGGTCTTGCAAAAAGCCCCATTTAGGGCCACAAAAAATATTTTGCAGTGTGTTATGCATATCTGGAGGTGTGTGAAATAAACAATTTCAATATATTTTTATTCTACTGTGCTATCCTAAAAAAACAGTTTTTTTAATAGCGTTCTCTGCAGTTCTGTAGCTGTGCGATACAGCGGTTACGTACTGTGGGTGTGTTGTGGTCTTGCAAAAAGCCCCACTTAGGGCCACAAAAATTATTTTGCAGTGTGTTATACATATCTGGAGGTGTGTGAAATAAACAATTTCTATATATTTTTCTAATACTGTGCTATCCTAAAGAAATAAAACATTTTTGAATAGCATTTTCTGCAGTTCTGTAGCTGTGCGATACAGCGGTTACGTACTGTGGGTGGGTTGTGGTCTTGCAAAAAGCCCCATTTAGGGCCACAAAAAATATTTTGCAGTGTGTTATGCATATCTGGAGGTGTGTGAAATAAACAATTTCTATATATTTTTCTTCTGCTGTGCTATTTTAAAAAAGCAACATTTTTTTTGAATAGCATTTTCTGCAGTTCTGTAGCTGTGCGATACAGCGGTTACGTACTGTGGGTGTGTTGTGGTCTTGCAAAAAGCCCCATTTAGGGACACAAAAAATATTTTGCAGTGTGTTATACATATCCTGAGGTGTGTGAAATAAACAATTTCTATACATTTTTCTTCTACTGTGCTATCCTAAAAAAACTATTTTTTTTAATAGCATTTTCTGCAGTTCTGTAGCTGTGCGATACAGCGGTTACGTACTGTGGGTGAGTTTTGGTCTTGCAAAAAGCCCCATTTAGGGCCACAAAAAATATTTTGCAGTGTGTTATGCATATCTGGAGGTGTGTGAAATAAACCATTTCTATATATTTTTCTTCTACTGTGCTATCCTAAAAAATCAAACATTTTTTTGAATAGCATTTTCTGCAGTTCTGTAGCTGTGCGATCCAGCGGTTACGTAATGTGGGTGGGTTGTGGTCTTGCAAAAAGCCCCATTTAGGGCCACAAAAAATATTTTGCAGTGTGTTATGCATATCTGGAGGTGTGTGAAATAAACAATTTCAATATATTTTTATTCTACTGTGCTATCCTAAAAAAACATTTTTTTTAATAGCGTTCTCTGCAGTTCTGTAGCTGTGCGATACAGCGGTTACGTACTGTGGGTGTGTTGTGGTCTTGCAAAAAGCCCCACTTAGGGCCACAAAAATTATTTTGCAGTGTGTTATACATATCTGGAGGTGTGTGAAATAAACAATTTCTATATATTTTTCTAATACTGTGCTATCCTAAAGAAATAAAACATTTTTGAATAGCATTTTCTGCAGTTCTGTAGCTGTGCGATACAGCAGTTACATACTGTAGGTGGGTTGTGGTCTTGCAAAAATCACCATTTAGGGCCACAAAAAATATTTTGCAGTGTGTTATGCATATCTGGAGGTGTGTGAAATAAACAATTTCTATATATTTTTCTTCTACTGTGCTATTTTAAAAAAGCAAATTTTTTTTTAATAGCATTTTCTGCAGTTCTGTAGCTGTGCGATACAGCGGTTATGTACTGTGGGTGGGTTGTGGTCTTGCAAAAAGCCCTATTTAGGGCCACAAAAAATATTTTGCAGTGTGTTATGCATATCTGGATGTGTGTGAAATAAACAATTTATATATTTTTCTTCTACTGTGCCATCCAAAAAAAACAACATTCTTTTTTTAATAGCATTTTCTGCAGTTCTGAAGCTGTGCGATACAGCGGTTAATTACTGTGGGTGGGTTGTGGTCTTGCAAAAAGCCCCATTTAGGGCCACAAAAATTATTTTGCAGTGTGTTATACATATCTGGAGGTGTGTGAAATAAACAATTTCTATATATTTTTCTTCTACTGTGCTATCCTAAAAAAACAACATTTTTTTGAATAGCATTTTCTGCAGTTCTGTAGCTGTGCGATACAGCGGTTACGTACTGTGGGTGGGATGTGGTCTTGCAAAAAGCCACATTTAGGGCCACAAAAAATATTTTTCAGTGTGTTATGCATATCTGGAGGTGTGTGAAATAAACAATTTCTATATATTTTTCTTCTACTGTGCTATTTTAAAAAAGCAACATTTTTTTGAATAGCATTTTCTGCAGTTCTGTAGCTGTGCGATCCAGCGGTTACGTACTGTGGGTGGGTTGTGGTCTTGCAAAAAGCCCCATTTAGGGCCACAAAAATGATTTTGCAGTGTGTTATACATATCTGGAGGTGTGTGAAATAAACAATTTCTATATATTTTTCTTCTACTGTGCTATCCTAAAAAAAATATTTTTTAATAGCATTTTCTGCAGTTCTGTAGCTGTGCGATACAGCAGTTACGCACTGTGGGTGGGTTGTGGTCTTGCAAAAAGCCCCATTTAGGGCCACAAAAAATATTTTGCAGTGTGTTATGCATATCTGGAGGTGTGTGAAATAAACAATTTCTATATATTTTTCTTCTACTGTGCTATTTTAAAAAAGCAACGTTTTTTTTGAATAGCATTTTCCTGCAGTTCTGTAGCTGTGCGATACAGCGGTTACGTACTGTGGGTGAGTTGTGGTCTTGCAAAAATCACCATTTAGGGCCACAAAAAATATTTTGCAGTGTGTTATGCATATCTGGAGGTGTGTGAAATAAACAATTTCTATATATTTTTCTTCTACTGTGCTATTCTAAAAAAGCAAAATTTTTTTGGAATAGCATTTTCTGCAGTTCTGTAGCTGTGTGATACAGCGGTTACGTACTGTGGGTGGGTTGTGGTCTTGCAAAAAGCCCCATTTAGGGCCACAAAAATGATTTTGCAGTGTGTTATACATATCTGGAGGTGTGTGAAATAAACAATTTCTATATATTTTTCTTCTACTGTGCTATTCTAAAAAAGCAAAATTTTTTTGGAATAGCATTTTCTGCAGTTCTGTAGCTGTGCGATACAGCGGTTACGTACTGTGGGTGAGTTGTGGTCTTGCAAAAATCACCATTTAGGGCCACAAAAAATATTTTGCAGTGTGTTATGCATATCTGGAGGTGTGTGAAATAAACAATTTCTATATATTTTTCTTCTGCTGTGCTATTTTAAAAAAGCAACATTTTTTTTGAATAGCATTTTCTTCAGTTCTGTAGCTGTGCGATCCAGCGGTTATGTACTGTGGGTGGGTTGTATTCTTGCAAAAAGCCCCATTTAGGGCCACAAAAAATATTTTGCAGTGTGTTATGCATATCTGGAGGTTTGTGAAATAAACAATTTCTATATATTTTTCTTCTACTGTGATATCCTAAAAAAAACTTTTTTTAATAGCATTTTCTGCAGTTCTGTAGCTGCGCTATACAGCAGTTAGGCACTGTGGGTGGGTTGTGGTCTTGCAAAAAGCCCCATTTAGGGCCACAAAAAATATTTTGCAGTGTGTTATACATATCTGGAGGTGTGTGAAATAAACAATTTCTATATATTTTTCTTCTACTGTGCTATCCTACAAAAACAACATTTTTTTATTAATAGCAATTTCTGCAGTTCTGTAGCTGTGCGATACAGCGGTTACATACTGTGGGTGAGTTGTGGTCTTGCAAACAGCCCCACTTAGGGCCACAAAAAATATTTTGCAGTGTGTTATGCATATCTGGAGGTGTGTGAAATAAACAATTTCTATATATTTTCTTCTACTGTGCTATTTAAAAAAGCAACATTTTTTTGAATAGCATTTTCTGCAGTTCTGTAACTGTGCGATACAGCGGTTACGTACTGTGGGTGGGTTGTGGTCTTGCAAAAAGCCCCATTTAGGGCCACAAAAAATTATTTGCAGTGTGTTATGTATATCTGGAGGTGTGTGAAATAATACATTTCTATATATATTTCTTCTACTGTGCTATTTTAAAAAAGCAACATTTTTTGGAATAGCATTTTCTGCAATTCTGTAGCTGTGCGATACTGTGGTTACATAATGTGGGTGGGTTGTGGTCTTGCAAAAAGCCCCATTTAGGGGCACAAAAAATATTTTGCAGTGTGTTATGCATATCTGGAGGTGTGTGAAATAAACAATTTCTATATATTTTTCTTCTACTGTGCTATTTTAAAAAAGCAAAATTTTTTTGAATAGCATTTTCTGCAGTTCTGTAGCTGTGTGATACAGCAGTTACGTACTGTGGGTGGGTTGTGCTCTTGCAAAAAGCCCCATTTAGGGCCACAAAAATTATTTTGCAGTGTGTTATACATATCTGGAGGTGTGTGAAATAAACAATTTCTATATATTTTTCTTCTACTGTGCTATCCTAAAAAAAACATTTTTTTAATAGCATTTTCTGCAGTTCTGTAGCTGTGCGATACAGCAGTTACGCACTGTGGGTGGGTTGTGGTCTTGCAAAAAGCCCCATTTAGGGCCACAAAAAATATTTTGCAGTGTGTTATGCATATCTGGAGGTATGTGAAATAAACAATTTCTATATATTTTTCTTCTACTGTGCTATTTTAAAAAAGCAACTTTTTTTGAATAGCATTTTCCTGCAGTTCTGTAGCTGTGCGATACAGCGGTTACGTACTGTGGACGAGTGGTGGGCTTCCAAAAATCCCCATTTAGGGCCACAAAAAATATTTTGCAGTGTGTTATACATATCTGGAGGTGTGTGAAATATACAATTTCTATATATTTTTCTTCTACTGTGCTATCCTACAAAAACAATTTTTTCTTTAATAGCAATTTCTGCAGTTCTGTAGCTGTGCGATACATCGGTTACGTACTGTGGGTGGGTTGTGGTCTTGCAAAAAGCCCCACTTAGGGCCACAAAAAATATTTTGCAGTGTGTTATGCATATCTGGAGGTGTGTGAAATAAACAATTTCTATATATTTTTCTTCTACTGTGCTATTTAAAAAAGCAACATTTTTTTGAATAGCATTTTCTGCAGTTCTGTAGCTGTGCAATACAGTGGTTACGTACTGTGGGTGGGTTGTGGTCTTGCAAAAAGCCCCATTTAGGGCCACAAAAAATATTTTGCAGTGTGTTATGCATATCTGGAGGTGTGTGAAATAAACCATTTCTTTATATTTTATTTCTACTGTGCTATCCTAAAAAAACTAAAACATTTTTTAATAGCATTTTCTGCAGTTCTGTAGCTGTGCGATACAGCGGTAACGTACTGTGGGTGTGTTGTGGTCTTGCAAAAAGCCCCATTTAGGGCCACAAATTTTTTTTTGCAGTGTGTTATACATATCTGGACGTGTGTGAAATATACTATTTCTAGATATTTTTCTTCTACTGTGCTATCCTAAAAAAACAACATTTTTTTTAATAGCATTTTCTGCAGTTCTGTAGCTGTGCGATACAGCGGTTACGTACTGTGGGTGGGTTGTGGTCTTGCAAAAAGCCCCATTTAGGGCCACAAAAAATATTTTGCAGTGTGTTATGCATATCTGGAGGTGTGTGAAATAAACAATTTCTATATATTTTTCTTCTGCTGTGCTATTTTAAAAAAGCAACATTTTTTTTGAATAGCATTTTCTGCTGTTCTGTAGCTGTGCGATACAGCTGTTCCGTACTGTGGGTGTGTTGTGGTCTTGCAAAAAGCCCCATTTAGGGACACAAAAAATAATTTGCAGTGTGTTATGTATATCTGGAGGTGTGTGAAATAATACATTTCTATATATATTTCTTCTACTGTGCTATTTTAAAAAAGCAAAATTTTTTTGAATAGCATTTTCTGCAGTACTGTAGCTGTGCGATACAGTGGTTATGTAATGTGGGTGGGTTGTGGTCTTGCAAAAAGCCCCATTTAGGGCCACAAAAAATATTTTGCAGTGTGTTATACATATCTGGAGGTGTGTGAAATAAACAATTTCTATATATTTTTCTTCTACTGTGCTATCCTAAAAAAAACATTTTTTTTAATAGCATTTTCTGCAGTTCTGTAGCTGTGCGATACAGCGGTTACGTACTGTGGATGGGCTGTGGTCTTGCAAAAAGCCCCATTTAGGGCCACAAAAAATAATTTGCAGTGTGTTATGTATATCTGGAGGTGTGTGAAATAAACAATTTCTATATATTTTTCTTCTACTGTGCTATTTTAAAAAAGCAATTTTTTTTTTGAATAGCATTTTCTGCAGTTCTGTAGCTGTGTGATACAGCGGTTACGTACTGTGGGTGGGTTGTGGTCTTGCAAAAAGCCCCATTTAGGGCCACAAAAATGATTTTGCAGTGTGTTATACATATCTGGAGGTGTGTGAAATAAACAATTTCTATATATTTTTCTAATACTGTGCTATCCTAAAAATAAACAAAAAAATTTTGAATAGCATTTTCTGCAGTTCTGTAGCTGTGCGATACAGCGGTTACGTACTGTGGGTGGGTTTTGGTCTTGCAAAAAGCACCATTTAGGGCCACAAAAAATATTTTGCAGTGTGTTATGCATATCTGGAGGTGTGTGAAATAAACAATTTCTATATATTTTCCTTCTACTGTGCTATTTTAAAAAAGCTAAATTTTTTGGAATAGCATTTTCTGCAGTTCTGTAGCTGTGCGATACAGCGGTTACGTACTGTGGGTGGGTTGTGGTCTTGCAAAAAGCCCCATTTAGGGCCACAAAAAACATTTTGCAGTGTGTTATACATATCTGGATGTGTGTGAAGTAAACAATTTCTATATATTTTTCTTCTACTGTGCTATCCTAAAAAAAACAAATTTTTTTAATAGCATTTTCTGCAGCTTTGTAGCTGTGCGATACAGCGGTTACGTACTGTGGGTGGGTTGTGGTCTTTCAAAAAGCCCCATTTAGGGCCACAAAAAATATTTTGCAGTGTGTTATGTATATCTGGAGGTGTGTGAAATAATACATTTCTATATATATTTCTTCTACTGTGCTATTTTAAAAAAGCAACATTTTTTTGAATAGCATTTTCTGCAGTACTGTAGCTGTGCGATACAGTGGTTACGTAATGTGGGTGGGTTGTGGTCTTGCAAAAAGCCCCATTTAGGGCCACAAAAAATATTTTGCAGTGTGTTATACATATCTGGAGGTGTGTGAAATAAACAATTTCTATATATTTTTCTTCTACTGTGCTATTCTAAAAAAAAAAACATTATTTTTAATAGCATTTTCTGCAGTTCTGTAGCTGTGCGATACAGCGGTTACGTACTGTGGATGGGTTGTGGTCTTGCAAAAAGCCCCATTTAGGGCCACAAAAAATATTTTGCAGTGTGTTATGCATATCTGGAGGTGTGTGAAATAATAAATTTCTATATATTTTTCTTCTACTGTGCTCTTCTAAAAAAGCAAATTTTTTTTGCAATAGCATTTTCTGCAGTTCTGTAGCTGTGTGATACAGTGGTTACGTAATGTGGGTGGGTTGTGGTCTTGCAAAAAGCCCCATTTAGGGCCACAAAAAATTATTTGCAGTGTGTCATGTATATCTGGAGGTGTGTGAAATAAACAATTTCTATATATTTTTCTTCTACTGTGCTATCCTAAAAAAAACATTTTTTTTAATAGCATTTTCTGCAGTTCTGTAACTGTGCGATACAGCGGTTACGTACTGTGGGTGGGTTGTGGTCTTGCAAAAAGCCCCATTTAGGGCCACAAAAAATTATTTGCAGTGTGTTATGTATATCTGGAGGTGTGTGAAATAATACATTTCTATATATATTTCTTCTACTGTGCTATTTTAAAAAAGCAACATTTTTTGGAATAGCATTTTCTGCAATTCTGTAGCTGTGCGATACAGTGGTTACATAATGTGGGTGGGTTGTGGTCTTGCAAAAAGCCCCATTTAGGGGCACAAAAAATATTTTGCAGTGTGTTATGCATATCTGGAGGTGTGTGAAATAAACAATTTCTATATATTTTTCTTCTACTGTGCTATTTTAAAAAAGCAAAATTTTTTTGAATAGCATTTTCTGCAGTTCTGTAGCTGTGTGATACAGCAGTTACGTACTGTGGGTGGGTTGTGCTCTTGCAAAAAGCCCCATTTAGGGCCACAAAAATTATTTTGCAGTGTGTTATACATATCTGGAGGTGTGTGAAATAAACAATTTCTATATATTTTTCTTCTACTGTGCTATCCTAAAAAAAAACATTTTTTTAATAGCATTTTCTGCAGTTCTGTAGCTGTGCGATACAGCAGTTACGCACTGTGGGTGGGTTGTGGTCTTGCAAAAAGCCCCATTTAGGGCCACAAAAAATATTTTGCAGTGTGTTATGCATATCTGGAGGTATGTGAAATAAACAATTTCTATATATTTTTCTTCTACTGTGCTATTTTAAAAAAGCAACTTTTTTTGAATAGCATTTTCCTGCAGTTCTGTAGCTGTGCGATACAGCGGTTACGTACTGTGGACGAGTGGTGGGCTTCCAAAAATCCCCATTTAGGGCCACAAAAAATATTTTGCAGTGTGTTATACATGTCTGGAGGTGTGTGAAATATACAATTTCTATATATTTTTCTTCTACTGTGCTATCCTACAAAAACAATTTTTTCTTTAATAGCAATTTCTGCAGTTCTGTAGCTGTGCGATACATCGGTTACGTACTGTGGGTGGGTTGTGGTCTTGCAAAAAGCCCCACTTAGGGCCACAAAAAATATTTTGCAGTGTGTTATGCATATCTGGAGGTGTGTGAAATAAACAATTTCTATATATTTTTCTTCTACTGTGCTATTTAAAAAAGCAACATTTTTTTGAATAGCATTTTCTGCAGTTCTGTAGCTGTGCAATACAGTGGTTACGTACTGTGGGTGGGTTGTGGTCTTGCAAAAAGCCCCATTTAGGGCCACAAAAAATATTTTGCAGTGTGTTATGCATATCTGGAGGTGTGTGAAATAAACCATTTCTTTATATTTTATTTCTACTGTGCTATCCTAAAAAAACTAAAACATTTTTTAATAGCATTTTCTGCAGTTCTGTAGCTGTGCGATACAGCGGTAACGTACTGTGGGTGTGTTGTGGTCTTGCAAAAAGCCCCATTTAGGGCCACAAATTTTTTTTTGCAGTGTGTTATACATATCTGGACGTGTGTGAAATATACTATTTCTAGATATTTTTCTTCTACTGTGCTATCCTAAAAAAACAACATTTTTTTTAATAGCATTTTCTGCAGTTCTGTAGCTGTGCGATACAGCGGTTACGTACTGTGGGTGGGTTGTGGTCTTGCAAAAAGCCCCATTTAGGGCCACAAAAAATATTTTGCAGTGTGTTATGCATATCTGGAGGTGTGTGAAATAAACAATTTCTATATATTTTTCTTCTGCTGTGCTATTTTAAAAAAGCAACATTTTTTTTTGAATAGCATTTTCTGCTGTTCTGTAGCTGTGCGATACAGCTGTTCCGTACTGTGGGTGTGTTGTGGTCTTGCAAAAAGCCCCATTTAGGGACACAAAAAATAATTTGCAGTGTGTTATGTATATCTGGAGGTGTGTGAAATAATACATTTCTATATATATTTCTTCTACTGTGCTATTTTAAAAAAGCAAAATTTTTTTGAATAGCATTTTCTGCAGTACTGTAGCTGTGCGATACAGTGGTTATGTAATGTGGGTGGGTTGTGGTCTTGCAAAAAGCCCCATTTAGGGCCACAAAAAATATTTTGCAGTGTGTTATACATATCTGGAGGTGTGTGAAATAAACAATTTCTATATATTTTTCTTCTACTGTGCTATCCTAAAAAAAACATTTTTTTTAATAGCATTTTCTGCAGTTCTGTAGCTGTGCGATACAGCGGTTACGTACTGTGGATGGGCTGTGGTCTTGCAAAAAGCCCCATTTAGGGCCACAAAAAATAATTTGCAGTGTGTTATGTATATCTGGAGGTGTGTGAAATAAACAATTTCTATATATTTTTCTTCTACTGTGCTATTTTAAAAAAGCAATTTTTTTTTTGAATATCATTTTCTGCAGTTCTGTAGCTGTGTGATACAGCGGTTACGTACTGTGGGTGGGTTGTGGTCTTGCAAAAAGCCCCATTTAGGGCCACAAAAATGATTTTGCAGTGTGTTATACATATCTGGAGGTGTGTGAAATAAACAATTTCTATATATTTTTCTAATACTGTGCTATCCTAAAAATAAACAAAAAAATTTTGAATAGCATTTTCTGCAGTTCTGTAGCTGTGCGATACAGCGGTTACGTACTGTGGGTGGGTTTTGGTCTTGCAAAAAGCACCATTTAGGGCCACAAAAAATATTTTGCAGTGTGTTATGCATATCTGGAGGTGTGTGAAATAAACAATTTCTATATATTTTCCTTCTACTGTGCTATTTTAAAAAAGCTAAATTTTTTGGAATAGCATTTTCTGCAGTTCTGTAGCTGTGCGATACAGCGGTTACGTACTGTGGGTGGGTTGTGGTCTTGCAAAAAGCCCCATTTAGGGCCACAAAAAACATTTTGCAGTGTGTTATACATATCTGGATGTGTGTGAAGTAAACAATTTCTATATATTTTTCTTCTACTGTGCTATCCTAAAAAAAACAAATTTTTTTAATAGCATTTTCTGCAGCTTTGTAGCTGTGCGATACAGCGGTTACGTACTGTGGGTGGGTTGTGGTCTTTCAAAAAGCCCCATTTAGGGCCACAAAAAATATTTTGCAGTGTGTTATGTATATCTGGAGGTGTGTGAAATAATACATTTCTATATATATTTCTTCTACTGTGCTATTTTAAAAAAGCAACATTTTTTTGAATAGCATTTTCTGCAGTACTGTAGCTGTGCGATACAGTGGTTACGTAATGTGGGTGGGTTGTGGTCTTGCAAAAAGCCCCATTTAGGGCCACAAAAAATATTTTGCAGTGTGTTATACATATCTGGAGGTGTGTGAAATAAACAATTTCTATATATTTTTCTTCTACTGTGCTATTCTAAAAAAAACAACATTATTTTTAATAGCATTTTCTGCAATTCTGTAGCTGTGCGATACAGCGGTTACGTACTGTGGATGGGTTGTGGTCTTGCAAAAAGCCCCATTTAGGGCCACAAAAAATATTTTGCAGTGTGTTATGCATATCTGGAGGTGTGTGAAATAATAAATTTCTATATATTTTTCTTCTACTGTGCTCTTCTAAAAAAGCAAATTTTTTTTGCAATAGCATTTTCTGCAGTTCTGTAGCTGTGTGATACAGTGGTTACGTAATGTGGGTGGGTTGTGGTCTTGCAAAAAGCCCCATTTAGGGCCACAAAAAATTATTTGCAGTGTGTCATGTATATCTGGAGGTGTGTGAAATAAACAATTTCTATATATTTTTCTTCTACTGTACTATCCTAAAAAAAACATTTTTTTTAATAGCATTTTCTGCAGTTCTGTAGCTGTGCGATACAGCAGTTACGTACTGTGGATGGGTTGTGGTCTTGCAAAAAGCCCCATTTAGGGCCACAAAAAATAATTTGCAGTGTGTTATGTATATCTGGAGGTGTGCGAAATAAACAATTTCTATATATTTTTCTTCTACTGTGCTATTTTAAAAAAGCTATTTTTTTTTTGAATAGCATTTTCTGCAGTTCTGTAGCTGTGTGATACAGCGGTTACGTACTGTGGGTGGGTTGTGGTCTTGCAAAAAGCCCCATTTAGGGCCACAAAAATGATTTTGCAGTGTGTTATACATATCTGGAGGTGTGTGAAATAAACAATTTCTATATATTTTTCTAATACTGTGCTATCCTAAAAATAAACAAAAAAATTTTGAATAGCATTTTCTGCAGTTCTGTAGCTGTGCGATACAGCGGTTACGTACTGTGGGTGGGTTTTGGTCTTGCAAAAAGCACCATTTAGGGCCACAAAAAATATTTTGCAGTGTGTTATGCATATCTGGAGGTGTGTGAAATAAACAATTTCTATATATTTTCCTTCTACTGTGCTATTTTAAAAAAGCAAAATTTTTTGGAATAGCATTTTCTGCAGTTCTGTAGCTGTGCGATACAGCGGTTACGTACTGTGGGTGGGTTGTGGTCTTGCAAAAAGCCCCATTTAGGGCCACAAAAAACATTTTGCAGTGTGTTACACATATCTGGATGTGTGTGAAGTAAACAATTTCTATATATTTTTCTTCTACTGTGCTATCCTAAAAAAAACAAAAAATTTTTAATAGCATTTTCTGCAGTTTTGTAGCTGTGCGATACAGCGGTTACGTACTGTGGGTGGGTTGTGGTCTTTCAAAAAGCCCCATTTAGGGCCACAAAAAATATTTTGCAGTGTGTTATGCATATCTGGAGGTGTGTGAAATAAACAATTTCTATATATTTTTCTTCTACTGTGCTATTTTAAAAAAGCAACATTTTTTTAATAGCATTTTCTGCAGTTCTGTAGCTGTGCGATACAGCGGTTACGTACTGTGGGTGGGTTGTGGTTTTGCAAAAAGCCCCATTTAGGGCCACAAAAAATATTTTGCAGTGTGTTATACATATCTGGATGTGTGTGAAGTAAACAATTTCTATATATTTTTCTTCTACTGTACTATCCTAAAAAAACAACATTTTTTTTTAATAGCATTTTCTGCAGTTTTGTAGCTGTGCGATACAGCAGTTACGTACTGTGGGTGGGTTGTGGTCTTTCAAAAAGCCCCATTTAGGGCCACAAAAAATATTTTGCAGTGTGTTATGCATATCTGGAGGTGTGTGAAATAAACAATTTCTATATATTTTCCTTCTACTGTGCTATTTTAAAAAAGCAACATTTTTTTGAATAGCATTTTCTGCAGTTCTGTAGCTGTGCGATACAGCGGTTACGTACTGTGGGTGGGTTGTGGTCTTGCAAAAAGCCCCATTTAGGGCCACAAAAAATATTTTGCAGTGTGTTATACATATCTGGATGTGTGTGAAGTAAACACTTTCTATATATTTTTCTTCTACTGTGCTATCCAAAAAAAACAACATTTTTTTTAATAGCATTTTCTGCAGTTTTGTAGCTGTGCGATACAGCGGTTACGTACTGTGGGTGGGTTGTGGTATTTCAAAAAGCCCCATTTAGGACCACAAAAAATATTTTGCAGTGTGATATTTATATCTGGAGGTGTGTGAAATAAACAATTTCTATATATTTTTCTTCTACTGTGCTATCCTAAAAAAACTAAAAAAATTTTGAATAGCATTTTCTGCAGTTCTGTAGCTGTGCGATACAGCGGTTACGTACTGTGGGTGGGTTGTGGTCTTGCAAAAAGCCCCATTTAGGGCCACAAAAAATATTTTGCAGTGTGTTATGTATATCTGGAGGTGTGTGAAATAATAAATTCCTATATATATTTCTTCTACTGTGCTATTTTAAAAAAGCAACATTTTTTTGAATAGCATTTTCTGCAGTTCTGTAGCTGTGCGATACAGTGGTTACGTAATGTGGGTGGGTTGTGGTTTTGCAAAAAGCCCCATTTAGGGCCACAAAAAATATTTTGCAGTGTGTTATACATATCTGGAGGTGTGTGAAATAAACAATTTCTATATATTTTTCTTCTACTGTGCTATCCTAAAAAAAACAAAAGTTTTTTTTTGAATAGCATTTTCTGCAGTTCTGTAGCTGTGCGATACAGCGGTTACGTACTGTGGGTGGGTTGTGGTCTTGCAAAAAGCCCCATTTAGGGCCACAAAAAATTATTTGCAGTGTGTTATGTATATCTGGAGGTGTGTGAAATAATACATTTCTATATATATTTCTTCTACTGTGCTATTTTAAAAAAGCAACATTTTTTTGAATAGCATTTTCTGCAGTTCTGTAGCTGTGCGATACAGTGGTTACGTAATGTGGGTGGGTTGTGGTCTTGCAAAAAGCCCCATTTAGGGCCACAAAAATATTTTGCAGTGTGTTATACATATCTGGATGTGTGTGAAGTAAACAATTTCTATATATTTTTCTTCTACTGTGCTATCCTAAAAAAACAACATTTTTTTTAATAGCATTTTCTGCAGTTTTGTAGCTGTGCGATACAGCAGTTACGTACTGTGGGTGGGTTGTGGTCTTTCAAAAAGCCCCATTTAGGGCCACAAAAAATATTTTGCAGTGTGTTATGCATATCTGGAGGTGTGTGAAATAAACAATTTCTATATATTTTCCTTCTACTGTGCAATTTTAAAAAAGCAACATTTTTTGAATAGCATTTTCTGCAGTTCTGTAGCTGTGCGATACAGCGGTTACGTACTGTGGGTGGGTTGTGGTCTTGCAAAAAGCCCCATTTAGGGCCACAAAAAATATTTTGCAGTGTGTTATACATATCTGGATGTGTGTGAAGTAAACAATTTCTATATATTTTTCTTCTACTGTGCTATCCAAAAAAAACAACATTTTTTTTAATAGCATTTTCTGCAGTTTTGTAGCTGTGCGATACAGCGGTTACGTAATGTGGGTGGGTTGTGGTTTTGCAAAAAGCCCCATTTAGGGCCACAAAAAATATTTTGCAGTGTGTTATACATATCTGGAGGTGTGTGAAATAAACAATTTCTATATATTTTTCTTCTACTGTGCTATCCTAAAAAAACAAAAGTTTTTTTTTGAATAGCATTTTCTGCAGTTCTGTAGCTGTGCGATACAGCGGTTACGTACTGTGGGTGGGTTGTGGTCTTGCAAAAAGCCCCATTTAGGGCCACAAAAAATTATTTGCAGTGTGTTATGCATATCTGGAGGTGTGTGAAATAATACATTTCTATATATATTTCTTCTACTGTGCTATTTTAAAAAGCAACATTTTTTTGAATAGCATTTTCTGCAGTTCTGTAGCTGTGCGATACAGTGGTTACGTAATGTGGGTGGGTTGTGGTCTTGCAAAAAGCCCCATTTAGGGCCACAATTTTTTTTTTGCCTTGTGTTATACATATCTGGAGGTGTGTGAAATAAACAATTTCTATATATTTTTCTTCTACTGTGCTATCCTAAAAAAACAAAAAAAATTTTAATAGCATTTTCTGCAGTTCTGTAGCTGTGTGATACAGCGGTTACGTACTGTGAGTGGGTTTTGGTCTTGCAAAAAGCACCATTTAGGGCCACAAAAAATATTTTGCAGTGTGTTATTTATATCTGGAGGTGTGTGAAATAAACAATTTCTATATATTTTTCTTCTACTGTGCTATCCTAAAAAAACAACATTTTTTTTTTATTAGCATTTTCTGCAGTTCTGTAGCTGTGTGATACAGCAGTTACGTACTGTGGGTGGGTTGTGGTCTTGCAAAAAGCCCCATTTAGGGCCACAAAAAATAATTTGCAGTGTGTTATGTATATCTGGAGGTGTGTGAAATAAACAATTTCTATATATTTTTCTAATACTGTGCTATCCTAAAAAAAACAAAAACATTTTGAATAGCATTTTCTGCAGTTCTGTAGCTGTGCGATACAGTGGTTACGTACTGTGGGTGGGTTGTGGTCTTGCAAAAAGCACCATTTTGGGCCACAAAAAATATTTTGCAGTGTGTTATGCATATCTGGAGGTGTGTGAAATAAACAATTTCTATATATTTTTCTTCTACTGTGCTCTTCTAAAAAAGCAAATTTTTTTTGCAATAGCATTTTCTGCAGTTCTGTAGCTGTGTGATACAGTGGTTACGTAATGTGGGTGGGTTGTGGTCTTGCAAAAAGCCCCATTTAGGGCCACAAAAAATTATTTGCAGTGTGTCATGTATATCTGGAGGTGTGTGAAATAAACAATTTCTATATATTTTTCTTCTACTGTGCTATCCTAAAAAAAAACATTTTTTTAATAGCATTTTCTGCAGTTCTGTAGCTGTGCGATACAGCGGTTACGTACTGTGGATGGGTTGTGGTCTTGCAAAAAGCCCCATTTAGGGCCACAAAAAATAATTTGCAGTGTGTTATGTATATCTGGAGGTGTGTGAAATAATACATTTCTATATATATTTCTTCTACTGTGCTATTTTAAAAAAGCAACATTTTTTTGAATAGCATTTTCTGCAGTACTGTAGCTGTGCGATACAGTGGTTACGTAATGTGGGTGGGTTGTGGTCTTGCAAAAAGCCCCATTTAGGGCCACAAAAAATATTTTGCAGTGTGTTATACATATCTGGAGGTGTGTGAAATAAACAATTTCTATATATTTTTCTTCTACTGTGCTATCCTAAAAAAACAACATTTTTTTGAATAGCATTTTCTGCAGTTCTGTAGCCGTGCGATACAGCGGTTACGTACTGTGGGTGGGTTGTGGTCTTGCAAAAAGCCCCATTTAGGGCCACAAAAAATAATTTGCAGTGTGTTATGTATATCTGGAGGTGTGTGAAATAATACATTTCTATATATATTTCTTCTACTGTGCTATTTTAAAAAAGCAACATTTTTTTGAATAGCATTTTCTGCAGTACTGTAGCTGTGCGATACAGTGGTTATGTAATGTGGGTGGGTTGTGGTCTTGCAAAAAGCCCCATTTAGGGCCACAAAAAATATTTTGCAGTGTGTTATACATATCTGGAGGTGTGTGAAATAAACAATTTCTATATATTTTTCTTCTACTGTGCTATCCTAAAAAAAACATTTTTTTTAATAGCATTTTCTGCAGTTCTGTAGCTGTGCGATACAGCGGTTACGTACTGTGGATGGGTTGTGGTCTTGCAAAAAGCCCCATTTAGGGCCACAAAAAATAATTTGCAGTGTGTTATGTATATCTGGAGGTGTGCGAAATAAACAATTTCTATATATTTTTCTTCTACTGTGCTATTTTAAAAAAGCTATTTTTTTTTGAATAGCATTTTCTGCAGTTCTGTAGCTGTGTGATACAGCGGTTACGTACTGTGGGTGGGTTGTGGTCTTGCAAAAAGCCCCATTTAGGGCCACAAAAATGATTTTGCAGTGTGTTATACATATCTGGAGGTGTGTGAAATAAACAATTTCTATATATTTTTCTAATACTGTGCTATCCTTAAAATAAACAAAAAAATTTTGAATAGCATTTTCTGCAGTTCTGTAGCTGTGCGATACAGCGGTTACGTACTGTGGGTGGGTTTTGGTCTTGCAAAAAGCACCATTTAGGGCCACAAAAAATATTTTGCCGTGTGTTATGCATATCTGGAGGTGTGTGAAATAAACAATTTCTATATATTTTCCTTCTACTGTGCTATTTTAAAAAAGCAAAATTTTTTGGAATAGCATTTTCTGCAGTTCTGTAGCTGTGCGATACAGCGGTTACGTACTGTGGGTGGGTTGTGGTCTTGCAAAAAGCCCCATTTAGGGCCACAAAAAACATTTTGCAGTGTGTTACACATATCTGGATGTGTGTGAAGTAAACAATTTCTATATATTTTTCTTCTACTGTGCTATCCTAAAAAAAACAAAAATTTTTTAATAGCATTTTCTGCAGTTTTGTAGCTGTGCGATACAGCGGTTACGTACTGTGGGTGGGTTGTGGTCTTTCAAAAAGCCCCATTTAGGGCCACAAAAAATATTTTGCAGTGTGTTATGCATATCTGGAGGTGTGTGAAATAAACAATTTCTATATATTTTTCTTCTACTGTGCTATTTTAAAAAAGCAACATTTTTTTAATAGCATTTTCTGCAGTTCTGTAGCTGTGCGATACAGCGGTTACGTACTGTGGGTGGGTTGTGGTTTTGCAAAAAGCCCCATTTAGGGCCACAAAAAATATTTTGCAGTGTGTTATACATATCTGGATGTGTGTGAAGTAAACAATTTCTATATATTTTTCTTCTACTGTACTATCCTAAAAAAACAACATTTTTTTTTAATAGCATTTTCTGCAGTTTTGTAGCTGTGCGATACAGCAGTTACGTACTGTGGGTGGGTTGTGGTCTTGCAAAAAGCCCCATTTAGGGCCACAAAAAATATTTTGCAGTGTGTTATGCATATCTGGAGGTGTGTGAAATAATAAATTTCTATATATTTTTCTTCTACTGTGCTCTTCTAAAAAAGCAAATTTTTTTTGCAATAGCATTTTCTGCAGTTCTGTAGCTGTGTGATACAGTGGTTACGTAATGTGGGTGGGTTGTGGTCTTGCAAAAAGCCCCATTTAGGGCCACAAAAAATTATTTGCAGTGTGTCATGTATATCTGGAGGTGTGTGAAATAAACAATTTCTATATATTTTTCTTCTACTGTGCTATCCTAAAAAAAAACATTTTTTTAATAGCATTTTCTGCAGTTCTGTAGCTGTGCGATACAGCGGTTACGTACTGTGGATGGGTTGTGGTCTTGCAAAAAGCCCCATTTAGGGCCACAAAAAATAATTTGCAGTGTGTTATGTATATCTGGAGGTGTGCGAAATAAACAATTTCTATATATTTTTCTTCTACTGTGCTATTTTAAAAAAGCTATTTTTTTTTTAATAGCATTTTCTGCAGTTCTGTAGCTGTGTGATACAGCGGTTACGTACTGTGGGTGGGTTGTGGTCTTGCAAAAAGCCCCATTTAGGGCCACAAAAATGATTTTGCAGTGTGTTATACATATCTGGAGGTGTGTGAAATAAACAATTTCTATATATTTTTCTAATACTGTGCTATCCTAAAAATAAACAAAAAAATTTTGAATAGCATTTTCTGCAGTTCTGTAGCTGTGCGATACAGCGGTTACGTACTGTGGGTGGGTTTTGGTCTTGCAAAAAGCACCATTTAGGGCCACAAAAAATATTTTGCAGTGTGTTATGCATATCTGGAGGTGTGTGAAATAAACTATTTCTATATATTTTCCTTCTACTGTGCTATTTTAAAAAAGCAAAATTTTTTGGAATAGCATTTTCTGCAGTTCTGTAGCTGTGCGATACAGCGGTTACGTACTGTGGGTGGGTTGTGGTCTTGCAAAAAGCCCCATTTAGGGCCACAAAAAACATTTTGCAGTGTGTTACACATATCTGGATGTGTGTGAAGTAAACAATTTCTATATATTTTTCTTCTACTGTGCTATCCTAAAAAAAAAAAACATTTTTTAATAGCATTTTCTGCAGTTTTGTAGCTGTGCGATACAGCGGTTACGTACTGTGGGTGGGTTGTGGTCTTTCAAAAAGCCCCATTTAGGGCCACAAAAAATATTTTGCAGTGTGTTATGCATATCTGGAGGTGTGTGAAATAAACAATTTCTATATATTTTTCTTCTACTGTGCTATTTTAAAAAAGCAACATTTTTTTAATAGCATTTTCTGCAGTTCTGTAGCTGTGCGATACAGCGGTTACGTACTGTGGGTGGGTTGTGGTTTTGCAAAAAGCCCCATTTAGGGCCACAAAAAATATTTTGCAGTGTGTTATACATATCTGGATGTGTGTGAAGTAAACAATTTCTATATATTTTTCTTCTACTGTACTATCCTAAAAAAACAACATTTTTTTTTAATAGCATTTTCTGCAGTTTTGTAGCTGTGCGATACAGCAGTTACGTACTGTGGGTGGGTTGTGGTTTTTCAAAAAGCCCCATTTAGGGCCACAAAAAATATTTTGCAGTGTGTTATGCATATCTGGAGGTGTGTGAAATAAACAATTTCTATATATTTTCCTTCTACTGTGCTATTTTAAAAAAGCAACATTTTTTTGAATAGCATTTTCTGCAGTTCTGTAGCTGTGCGATACAGCGGTTACGTACTGTGGGTGGGTTGTGGTCTTGCAAAAAGCCCCATTTAGGGCCACAAAAAATATTTTGCAGTGTGTTATACATATCTGGATGTGTGTGAAGTAAACACTTTCTATATATTTTTCTTCTACTGTGCTATCCAAAAAAAAAACATTTTTTTTAATAGCATTTTCTGCAGTTTTGTAGCTGTGCGATACAGCGGTTACGTACTGTGGGTGGGTTGTGGTATTTCAAAAAGCCCCATTTAGGACCACAAAAAATATTTTGCAGTGTGATATTTATATCTGGAGGTGTGTGAAATAAACAATTTCTATATATTTTTCTTCTACTGTGCTATCCTAAAAAAACTAAAAAATTTTTGAATAGCATTTTCTGCAGTTCTGTAGCTGTGCGATACAGCGGTTACGTACTGTGGGTGGGTTGTGGTCTTGCAAAAAGCCCCATTTAGGGCCACAAAAAATATTTTGCAGTGTGTTATGTATATCTGGAGGTGTGTGAAATAATAAATTCCTATATATATTTCTTCTACTGTGCTATTTTAAAAAAGCAACATTTTTTTGAATAGCATTTTCTGCAGTTCTGTAGCTGTGCGATACAGTGGTTACGTAATGTGGGTGGGTTGTGGTTTTGCAAAAAGCCCCATTTAGGGCCACAAAAAATATTTTGCAGTGTGTTATACATATCTGGAGGTGTGTGAAATAAACAATTTCTATATATTTTTCTTCTACTGTGCTATCCTAAAAAAAACAAAAATTTTTTTTTGAATAGCATTTTCTGCAGTTCTGTAGCTGTGCGATACAGCGGTTACGTACTGTGGGTGGGTTGTGGTCTTGCAAAAAGCCCCATTTAGGGCCACAAAAAATTATTTGCAGTGTGTTATGTATATCTGGAGGTGTGTGAAATAATACATTTCTATATATATTTCTTCTACTGTGCTATTTTAAAAAAGCAACATTTTTTTGAATAGCATTTTCTGCAGTTCTGTAGCTGTGCGATACAGTGGTTACGTAATGTGGGTGGGTTGTGGTCTTGCAAAAAGCCCCATTTAGGGCCACAAAAATATTTTGCAGTGTGTTATACATATCTGGATGTGTGTGAAGTAAACAATTTCTATATATTTTTCTTCTACTGTGCTATCCTAAAAAAACAACATTTTTTTTTAATAGCATTTTCTGCAGTTTTGTAGCTGTGCGATACAGCAGTTACGTACTGTGGGTGGGTTGTGGTCTTTCAAAAAGCCCCATTTAGGGCCACAAAAAATATTTTGCAGTGTGTTATGCATATCTGGAGGTGTGTGAAATAAACAATTTCTATATATTTTCCTTCTACTGTGCAATTTTAAAAAAGCAACATTTTTTGAATAGCATTTTCTGCAGTTCTGTAGCTGTGCGATACAGCGGTTACGTACTGTGGGTGGGTTGTGGTCTTGCAAAAAGCCCCATTTAGGGCCACAAAAAATATTTTGCAGTGTGTTATACATATCTGGATGTGTGTGAAGTAAACAATTTCTATATATTTTTCTTCTACTGTGCTATCCAAAAAAAACAACATTTTTTTTAATAGCATTTTCTGCAGTTTTGTAGCTGTGCGATACAGCGGTTACGTAATGTGGGTGGGTTGTGGTTTTGCAAAAAGCCCCATTTAGGGCCACAAAAAATATTTTGCAGTGTGTTATACATATCTGGAGGTGTGTGAAATAAACAATTTCTATATATTTTTCTTCTACTGTGCTATCCTAAAAAAACAAAAGTTTTTTTTTGAATAGCATTTTCTGCAGTTCTGTAGCTGTGCGATACAGCGGTTACGTACTGTGGGTGGGTTGTGGTCTTGCAAAAAGCCCCATTTAGGGCCACAAAAAATTATTTGCAGTGTGTTATGTATATCTGGAGGTGTGTGAAATAATACATTTCTATATATATTTCTTCTACTGTGCTATTTTAAAAAGCAACATTTTTTTGAATAGCATTTTCTGCAGTTCTGTAGCTGTGCGATACAGTGGTTACGTAATGTGGGTGGGTTGTGGTCTTGCAAAAAGCCCCATTTAGGGCCACAATTTTTTTTTTGCCTTGTGTTATACATATCTGGAGGTGTGTGAAATAAACAATTTCTATATATTTTTCTTCTACTGTGCTATCCTAAAAAAACAAAAAAAATTTTAATAGCATTTTCTGCAGTTCTGTAGCTGTGTGATACAGCGGTTACGTACTGTGAGTGGGTTTTGGTCTTGCAAAAAGCACCATTTAGGGCCACAAAAAATATTTTGCAGTGTGTTATTTATATCTGGAGGTGTGTGAAATAAACAATTTCTATATATTTCTCTTCTACTGTGCTATCCTAAAAAAACAACATTTTTTTTATTAGCATTTTCTGCAGTTCTGTAGCTGTGTGATACAGCAGTTACGTACTGTGGGTGGGTTGTGGTCTTGCAAAAAGCCCCATTTAGGGCCACAAAAAATAATTTGCAGTGTGTTATGTATATCTGGAGGTGTGTGAAATAAACTATTTCTATATATTTTTCTTCTACTGTGCTATCCTAAAAAAAAAACATTTTTTAATAGCATTTTCTGCAGTTCTGTAGCTGTGCGATACAGCAGTTATGCACTGTGATTGGGTTGTGGTCTTGCAAAAAGCCCCATTTAGGGCCACAAAAAATATTTTGCAGTGTGTTATACATATCTGGAGATGTGTGAAATAAACTATTTCTATACATTTTTCTTCTACTGTGCTATTTTAAAAAAGCAAAATTTTTTTTGAATAGCATTTTCCTGCAGTTCTGTAGCTGTGTGATACAGCAGTTACGTACTGTGGGTGAGTTGTGGTCTTGTAAAAATCACCATTTAGGGCCACAAAAAATATTTTGCAGTGTGTTATGCATATCTGGAGGTGTGTGAAATAAACAATTTCTATATATTTTTCTTCTACTGTGCTATTTCAAAAAAGCAAAATTTTTTTGAATAGCATTTTCTGCAGTTCTGTAGCTGTGTGATACAGCGGTTTCGTACTGTGGGTGGGTTGTGGTCTTGCAAAAAGCCCCATTTAGGGCCACAAAAATGATTTTGCAGTGTGTTATACATATCTGGAGGTGTGTGAAATAAACAATTTCTATATATTTTTCTTATACTGTGCTATCCTAAAAAAACAAAAAACAAATTTAATAGCATTTTCTGCAGTTCTGTAGCTGTGCGATACAGCGGTTTCGTACTGTGGGTGGGTTGTGGTCTTGCAAAAATCACCATTTAGGGCCACAAAAAATATTTTGCAGTGTGTCATGCATATCTGGAGGTGTGTGAAATAAACAATTTCTATATATTTTTCTTCTACTGTGCTATTTTAAAAAAGCAAAATTTTTTTTGAATAGCATTTTCCTGCAGTTCTGTAGCTGTGCGATACAGCGGTTACGTACTGTGGGTGGGTTGTGGTCTTGCAAAAATCACCATTTAGGGCCACAAAAATGATTTTGCAGTGTGTTATACATATCTGGAGGTGTGTGAAATAAACAATTTCTATATATTTTTCTTCTACTGTGCCAACCTAAAAAAAACATTTTTTAATAGCATTTTCTGCTGTTCTGTAGATGTGCAATACAGTGGTTACGTACTGTGGGTGGGTTGTGGTCTTGCAAAAAGCCCCATTTAGGGCCACAAAAAATATTTTGCAGTGTGTTATGCATATCTGGAGGTGTGTGAAATAAACCATTTCTTTATATTTTACTTCTACTGTGCTATCCTAAAAAAACTAAAACATTTTTTAATAGCATTTTCTGCAGTTCTGTAGCTGTGCGATACAGCGGTTACGTACTGTGGGTGTGTTGTGGTCTTGCAAAAAGCCCCATTTAGGGCCACAAAAATTATTTTGCAGTGTGTTATACATATCTGGACGTGTGTGAAATAAACTATTTCTATATATTTTTCTTCTACTGTGCTATCCTAAAAAAAACACATTTTTTTTATTAGCATTTTCTGCAGTTCTGTAGCTGTGCGATACAGTGGTTACGTACTGTGGGTGGGTTGTGGTCTTGCAAAAAGCCCCATTTAGGGCCACAAAAAATATTTTGCAGTGTGTTATGCATATCTGGAGGTGTGTGAAATATACAATTTCTATATATTTTTCTTCTGCTGTGCTATTTTAAAAAAGCAACATTTTTTTTGAATAGCATTTTCTGCAGTTCTGTAGCTGTGCGATACCGCGGTTACGTACTGTGGGTGTGTTGTGGTCTTGCAAAAAGCCCCATTTAGGGACACAAAAAATATTTTGCAGTGTGTTATACATATCCTGAGGTGTGTGAAATAAACAATTTCTATATATTTTTCTTCTACTGTGCTATCCTAAAAAAAAAATTTTTTGAATAGCATTTTCTGCAGTTCTGTAGCTGTGCGAAACAGCGGTTACGTACTGTAGGTTGGTTGTGGTCTTGCAAAAATCACCATTTAGGGCCACAAAAAATATTTTGCAGTGTGTTATGTATATCTGGAGGTGTGTGAAATAATAAATTTCTATATATATTTCTTCTACTATGCTATTTTAAAAAAGCAACATTTTTTGAATAGCATTTTCTGCAGTTCTGTAGCTGTGCGATACAGTGGTTACGTAATGTGGGTGGGTTGTGGTCTTGCAAAAAGCCCCATTTAGGGCCACAAAAAATATTTTGCAGTGTGTTATACATATCTGGAGGTGTGTGAAATAAGCAATTTCTATATATTTTTCTTCTACTGTGCTATCCTAAAAAAAAACTTTTTTTAATAGCATTTTCTGCAGTTCTGTAGCTGTGCTATACAGCAGTTACGCACTGTGGGTGGGTTGTGGTCTTGCAAAAAGCCCCATTTAGGGCCACAAAAAATATTTTGCAGTGTGTTATGCATATCTGGAGGTATGTGAAATAAACAATTTCTATATATTTTTCTTCTACTGTGCTATTTTAAAAAAGCAACATTTTTTTTTAATAGCATTTTCCTGCAGTTCTGTAGCTGTGCGATACAGCGGTTACGTACTGTGGATGAGTTGTGGTCTTGCAAAAATCCCCATTTAGGGCCACAAAAAATATTTTGCAGTGTGTTATACATATCTGGATGTGTGTGAAATAAACAATTTCTATATATTTTTCTTCTACTGTGCTATCCTAATAAAACAACATTTTTTTAATAGCATTTTCTGCAGTTCTGTAGCTGTGCGATACAGCGGTTACGTACTGTGGGTGAGTTGTGGTCTTGCAAAAATCCCCATTTAGGGCCACAAAAAATATTTTGCAGTGTGTTATGCATATCTGGAGGTATGTGAAATAAACAATTTCTATATATTTTTCTTCTACTGTGCTATTTTAAAAAAGCAACATTTTTTTTAATAGCATTTTCCTGCAGTTCTGTAGCTGTGCGATACAGCGGTTACGTACTGTGGATGAGTGGTGGGCTTGCAAAAATCCCCATTTAGGGCCACAAAAAATATTTTGCAGTGTGTTATACATATCTGGAGGTGTGTGAAATAAACAATTTCTATATATTTTTCTTCTACTGTGCTATCCTACAAAAACATTTTTTTTTTAATAGCAATTTCTGCAGTTCTGTAGCTGTGCGATACAGCGGTTACATACTGTGGGTGGGTTTTGGTCTTGCAAAAAGCCCCACTTAGGGCCACAAAAAATATTTTGCAGTGTGTTATGCATATCTGGAGGTGTGTGAAATAAACAATTTCTATATATTTTTCTTCTACTGTGCTATTTAAAAAAAGCAACATTTTTTTGAATAGCATTTTCTGCAGTTCTGTAGCTGTGCAATACAGTGGTTACGTACTGTGGGTGGGTTGTGGTCTTGCAAAAAGCCCCATTTAGGGCCACAAAAAATATTTTGCAGTGTGTTATGCATATCTGGAGGTGTGTGAAATAAACCATTTCTTTATATTTTACTTCTACTGTGCTATCCTAAAAAAACGAAAACATTTTTTAATAGCATTTTCTGCAGTTCTGTAGCTGTGCGATACAGCGGTAACATACTGTGGGTGTTGTGGTCTTGCAAAAAGCCCCATTTAGGGCCACAAAAAATATTTTGCAGTGTGTTATGCATATCTGGAGGTGTGTGAAATAAACCATTTCTTTATATTTTACTTCTACTGTGCTATCCTAAAAAAACTAAAACATTTTTTAATAGCATTTTCTGCAGTTCTGTAGCTGTGCGATACAGCGGTTACGTACTGTGGGTGTGTTGTGGTCTTGCAAAAAGCCCCATTTAGGGCCACAAAAATTATTTTGCAGTGTGTTATACATATCTGGACGTGTGTGAAATAAACTATTTCTATATATTTTTCTTCTACTGTGCTATCCTAAAAAAAACACATTTTTTTTATTAGCATTTTCTGCAGTTCTGTAGCTGTGCGATACAGTGGTTACGTACTGTGGGTGGGTTGTGGTCTTGCAAAAAGCCCCATTTAGGGCCACAAAAAATATTTTGCAGTGTGTTATGCATATCTGGAGGTGTGTGAAATATACAATTTCTATATATTTTTCTTCTGCTGTGCTATTTTAAAAAAGCAACATTTTTTTTGAATAGCATTTTCTGCAGTTCTGTAGCTGTGCGATACCGCGGTTACGTACTGTGGGTGTGTTGTGGTCTTGCAAAAAGCCCCATTTAGGGACACAAAAAATATTTTGCAGTGTGTTATACATATCCTGAGGTGTGTGAAATAAACAATTTCTATATATTTTTCTTCTACTGTGCTATCCTAAAAAAAAAATTTTTTGAATAGCATTTTCTGCAGTTCTGTAGCTGTGCGAAACAGCGGTTACGTACTGTAGGTTGGTTGTGGTCTTGCAAAAATCACCATTTAGGGCCACAAAAAATATTTTGCAGTGTGTTATGTATATCTGGAGGTGTGTGAAATAATAAATTTCTATATATATTTCTTCTACTATGCTATTTTAAAAAAGCAACATTTTTTGAATAGCATTTTCTGCAGTTCTGTAGCTGTGCGATACAGTGGTTACGTAATGTGGGTGGGTTGTGGTCTTGCAAAAAGCCCCATTTAGGGCCACAAAAAATATTTTGCAGTGTGTTATACATATCTGGAGGTGTGTGAAATAAGCAATTTCTATATATTTTTCTTCTACTGTGCTATCCTAAAAAAAAACTTTTTTTAATAGCATTTTCTGCAGTTCTGTAGCTGTGCTATACAGCAGTTACGCACTGTGGGTGGGTTGTGGTCTTGCAAAAAGCCACATTTAGGGCCACAAAAAATATTTTGCAGTGTGTTATGCATATCTGGAGGTATGTGAAATAAACAATTTCTATATATTTTTCTTCTACTGTGCTATTTTAAAAAAGCAACATTTTTTTTTAATAGCATTTTCCTGCAGTTCTGTAGCTGTGCGATACAGCGGTTACGTACTGTGGATGAGTTGTGGTCTTGCAAAAATCCCCATTTAGGGCCACAAAAAATATTTTGCAGTGTGTTATACATATCTGGATGTGTGTGAAATAAACAATTTCTATATATTTTTCTTCTACTGTGCTATCCTAATAAAACAACATTTTTTTAATAGCATTTTCTGCAGTTCTGTAGCTGTGCGATACAGCGGTTACGTACTGTGGGTGAGTTGTGGTCTTGCAAAAATCCCCATTTAGGGCCACAAAAAATATTTTGCAGTGTGTTATGCATATCTGGAGGTATGTGAAATAAACAATTTCTATATATTTTTCTTCTACTGTGCTATTTTAAAAAAGCAACATTTTTTTTAATAGCATTTTCCTGCAGTTCTGTAGCTGTGCGATACAGCGGTTACGTACTGTGGATGAGTGGTGGGCTTGCAAAAATCCCCATTTAGGGCCACAAAAAATATTTTGCAGTGTGTTATACATATCTGGAGGTGTGTGAAATAAACAATTTCTATATATTTTTCTTCTACTGTGCTATCCTACAAAAACATTTTTTTTTTAATAGCAATTTCTGCAGTTCTGTAGCTGTGCGATACAGCGGTTACATACTGTGGGTGGGTTTTGGTCTTGCAAAAAGCCCCACTTAGGGCCACAAAAAATATTTTGCAGTGTGTTATGCATATCTGGAGGTGTGTGAAATAAACAATTTCTATATATTTTTCTTCTACTGTGCTATTTAAAAAAAGCAACATTTTTTTGAATAGCATTTTCTGCAGTTCTGTAGCTGTGCAATACAGTGGTTACGTACTGTGGGTGGGTTGTGGTCTTGCAAAAAGCCCCATTTAGGGCCACAAAAAATATTTTGCAGTGTGTTATGCATATCTGGAGGTGTGTGAAATAAACCATTTCTTTATATTTTACTTCTACTGTGCTATCCTAAAAAAACTAAAACATTTTTTAATAGCATTTTCTGCAGTTCTGTAGCTGTGCGATACAGCGGTAACATACTGTGGGTGTTGTGGTCTTGCAAAAAGCCCCATTTAGGGCCACAAAAAATATTTTGCAGTGTGTTATGCATATCTGGAGGTGTGTGAAATAAACCATTTCTTTATATTTTACTTCTACTGTGCTATCCTAAAAAAACTAAAACATTTTTTAATAGCATTTTCTGCAGTTCTGTAGCTGTGCGATACAGCGGTAACATATTGTGGGTGTTGTGGTCTTGCAAAAAGCCCCATTTAGGGCCACAAAAATGTTTTTTGCAGTGTGTTATACATATCTGGACGTGTGTGAAATATACTATTTCTAGATATTTTTCTTCTACTGTGCTATCCTAAAAAAACAACATTTTTTTAATAGCATTTTCTGCAGTTCTGTAGCTGTGCGATACAGCGGTTACGTACTGTGGGTGGGTTGTGGTCTTGCAAAAAGCCCCATTTAGGGCCACAAAAAATATTTTGCAGTGTGTTATGCATATCTGGAGGTGTGTGAAATAAACAATTTCTATATATTTTTCTTCTGCTGTGCTATTTTAAAAAAGCAACATTTTTTTTGAATAGCATTTTCTGCAGTTCTGTAGCTGTGCGATACAGCGGTTACGTACTGTGGGTGTGTTCTTGCAAAAAGCCCCATTTAAGGACACAAAAAATATTTTGCAGTGTGTTATACATATCCTGAGGTGTGTGAAATAAACAATTTCTATATATTTTTCTTCTACTGTGCTATCCTAAAAAAACAATTTTTTTAATAGCATTTTCTGCAGTTCTGTAGCTGTGCGATACAGCGGTTACATACTGTGGGTGAGTTTTGGTCTTGCAAAAAGCCCCATTTAGGGCCACAAAAAATATTTTGCAGTGTGTTATGCATATCTGGAGGTGTGTGAAATAAACCATTTCTATATATTTTTCTTCTACTGTGCTATCCTAAAAAATCAAACATTTTTTTGAATAGCATTTTCTGCAGTTCTGTAGCTGTGCGATCCAGCGGTTACGTAATGTGGGTGGGTTGTGGTCTTGCAAAAAGCCCCATTTAGGGCCACAAAAAATATTTTGCAGTGTGTTATGCATATCTGGAGGTGTGTGAAATAAACAATTTCAATATATTTTTATTCTACTGTGCTATCCTAAAAAAACATTTTTTTTTTAATAGCGTTCTCTGCAGTTCTGTAGCTGTGCGATACAGCGGTTACGTACTGTGGGTGTGTTGTGGTCTTGCAAAAAGCCCCACTTAGGGCCACAAAAATTATTTTGCAGTGTGTTATACATATCTGGAGGTGTGTGAAATAAACAATTTCTATATATTTTTCTAATACTGTGCTATCCTAAAGAAATAAAACATTTTTGAATAGCATTTTCTGCAGTTCTGTAGCTGTGCGATACAGCAGTTACATACTGTAGGTGGGTTGTGGTCTTGCAAAAATCACCATTTAGGGCCACAAAAAATATTTTGCAGTGTGTTATGCATATCTGGAGGTGTGTGAAATAAACAATTTCTATATATTTTTCTTCTACTGTGCTATTTTTAAAAAGCAATTTTTTTTTAATAGCATTTTCTGCAGTTCTGTAGCTGTGCGATACAGCGGTTATGTACTGTGGGTGGGTTGTGCTCTTACAAAAAGCCCCATTTAGGGCCACAAAAATGATTTTGCAGTGTGTTATACATATCTGGAGGTGTGTGAAATAAACAATTTCTATATATTTTTCTTCTACTGTGCTATCCTAAAAAAAACATTTTTTTAATAGCATTTTCCTGACAGACTCCATGGCAGCCTACGTGTGGGTTAATCCCGCCCCTCATACCTCATAGGACCCTTCTCCCATAAATCTTTGCTCTGGGCCAGAGGCCGTGTTCCTTTTTTTGTCCTCCTCCTAGGACTAAGATATAGTCTTACCTTTTCATGAAGTTTTTCTGTAATCCAGGCCTGGCGGTGTGCACGGCGATACGTTGGTGGTTAGCGGTGATCCTCTCTGCAGTCCAGCAATCCTAGCTATTAGCAGGTGGACATGGGCGATATGATGTGATACCATGAAGAGCTTACTAACCTGGCCATTGGCAGGCAAGCGGCAATATGGCCAAACGTCCCAGCTATTAGCGGGAGGCTTTGTAAACGCCCGATCGTGCGGTGGGTCGAGCGAACAGCTCCCCAGTCCCAGGTTCTGGTCTGGATCATGCCGTGGTGGTGGTAATGTACAAAGATATTCCTTTTATATGGCAGCCGTATCTCTGTGTTTTGTGTGTCTCCTTATTTTCTATCAAGCTCCAGTGAGTGGCCACGGTGGCTGGAGCGCAGCTGCGTTCCAGCTCGCCTTTTCAGGAAGTCGCTGCGCATCCGCAATCTGCGAACGAAGATTCCGTGCTTGGTTCGTGCAGGCGCAGTTTCGCCAAAATGGCGGCGGCGGTCACGCATGCGATTGGCCGCCACCGGATGGCAACCGGTATGGGGCGGTGACATCGTTAACGGTGGCAGATTTAAATAGCTGTCAAAGCAGCTATTACTTGGGATGACTTGCAGGCTTATGCAGTGTTTATCCAGGCACTGGGCTCTGGTTTACAAGGTAAATTGTTTGCTGCAGGCTCCCTGGGTGCTGGCTATGTTTTCTTATGTGCTCTCTCATGCCTGTTGTCACTCCTGTTTCTCATAAGGCTGTAATGATTCATTTCACTTTCAAACTGCCTTGCCATGGATCTGTCACCGCCCTCTTGTGGCCAACCCTTGCGCTGCAGGTAGGATTTATTTATTTTCTACCTGTGATGCTTGGGTTCACTTATTCAGGAGCTCTTAACCCTTTCTTTTTCACTCAGCTCTTCTAGGTCTGAACACCAAAGCACGGCAAAGACCATCCTAGGTCTCAACGTTGTCACTCCTCTTCAAGGTCCAGACGTCAGATCTTCCTTTAGATCTAGGTACCACAGATAGGAGTCTAAAACCACCTCTGGGCGTCACTCTCACCGCCACTCCAGCCGCTCTGTGAGGAAAGCCTGCTGGTTATGCGGGGCCCAGGTTCCTGAAGGCAAATCGCTCTGCAAGCGATGCTTTTCTAAAGTCGCATAAGAAAGAGAGGGTGGAGACCAACAAGTGGAAGCACTGGTCAGAAAGGTGGTCCGTGAGTCCCTGAGTAAAGGGGATTCTGGTCATACCCACAACCCTGCTGGCGACACTGTCAGTCCCTATTAGGGATGATCTCAAGGCTCCAGGCCCTTCACAGCCGAGCCATTCCTCAATTGAAGCCTCAGACAGTGAGGTGGAGGTAGATGACCCTGGTGCAGGTTTTGAATTTGCCCTAGTACCACAGCTGGTCAAAAGCTGTCAAAGAAGCTTTGAGATGGAAGAGCCAGTGGAGGCACCCTCCAAATAGAGGAAATATTTTAAACACCTCAAAAAATAACACCCTAATTTCTCCTTTTTGGGTGAACTCAGCGCAATAATTACCGACGAATGGGGTGGTGTTGAAAGGAAGAATTGCCTGTTAATGAAGGTATCAAAAATGTACCCATTTAAAAGCAAGGATGTAAAACACCTGGAGTCGGCTCCTCTCATTGACTCAGCCCTAATGAGGATGGTGAGGCACGTCACACTCCCATTGTAGGATACTGTTTCCTTTAGGGATTGCCTGGAGTGGAAAATTTATACCGCCCTCAAGCGGATCTACATTACAGCGGGTATGACCTGCAAACCAGCTCTAGCTCTCGCAGCCCTTTCTAAAGCGATGGAAGTCTGGGCAGATGACGTAGATGCTTCTCTGAGGAGCATCTCGGAAGAACTGGCCAGGAGCTCACCTATTCATGGGCTAAGGTTGACGTTGGCTTTTCTCGTGGGGCTTCCCTAGACATAATTCGCCTGGTGGCTCGGATCATGCTGACATCTGTCACGGCTAAGCGTGCCTTGTGGCTGCGCCCATGGGTAGCTGACCCTGCCTCCAAGCAGGCATGGTGCAGGATTCCATTTGGGGGTTCGTCCCTCTTTGGGAACATATCGGACAGTGCCATCACCCGTGCCACAGGGGGCAAGTCGGGGTTCCTTCCCCAGGATCGCCGTCTGCTAAACCAGAAGAGAACACAGCCCAGGCAAAGTTCAGATCGAGCAAGGAATGCTTGCTACTATAGGCCTGGCCGTGAGTTCAAGAAGACCTGGAAGAAAAAACAGCCTTCAGGCCAGAAGTTTTCAAAAGGGGCATCTTCAGGTGGACAAGAATCCCCTAAGTCTTTATGATATTGCACCTGCCTAAAACAGAGCGAGTCGGCATCCTTGCCTCTCTCGGAAGAGAAAAAGCGAATTCTCCTGTCTCTCTTGTGGCTCAGGGCGCTGCAATTCCAGTTCCAGATGACAAAAGGTTTTAAGGGTTGTGAGGGGGTTAGCTCGGCAGCGGGTGTGTGTGACCCCCGGGATGGGCTCCCCACACAAAAACAGGCCCAGCAGACGGAGGTTGTGGTTTTCAAAATCAAAAAGGTGCGGTTTATTTTCTATTTACAGTGACAAAAACACAGCAAAGCAAAAGAAACATAAACAAAATAAATCCTGGTCAATTTGACCTCTGACTAAACATACAGGTTTCCTAACTAACAACTGGGATCAGCCTAGTGCTGTCCTAGTCCCTAAGTCCCTGGTTTTAAATGTCCAAGCAAATAGCCACACAGGCTTTGTCTCACCGCACAAGGGTTCACTCTCTCCAGGAAGTCCACACAGGTCTGCTTCCAGGCATGAGCTAACCCCTAATGAAGCTGGGAGTTCTTATAGAGGCCTAAATGAGCTGACAAGCTTCAGCTGGTCTCATCAACTCCCTGTCTGCACGACGCCCCACACTCTCCCTAGAGGTATGAGTCATCCATGAGCCCACTATCCTCAGCTGGGCTTATACAACTCTCCACCTAGTTGTATAAGTCGGCGTAAAGCCTGAATCTGGGCGAAATATATCTACCTCCCTGGATGCAACCAGGTGGCTTTACCTTCCTGCTGTCACATACCCCCCCCCCCTCTTGTTTTAACCTCGGGGTTGGAACACCAGCAATCAGGCATTCATGTACTCGAGACAAAGCATCCACATTCCCCATTTGAACGCCAGGGCGATGCTTTACTGTGAAGTTGAATTCCTGGAGGGCCAGGAACCACCTATTCACTCTTCTATTTGTTTCCTTGTTTTGAGCCATCCACTTTAACGGAGCGTGATCCGTAACCATGTCAAAGTGCCTACCTAGCAGGTAGTACCGAAGGGAATCTAGAGCCCACTTCACCGCTAAACACTCCTTTTCAACGGTGGCGTAATTTACCTCATGGGACTTCAACTTCCTGCTGAGGTAAATGACTGGGTGCTCTTCCCCGTTCCAGACCTGGGACAATACTGCTCCTAACCCCACATCTGACGCATCACTTTGTACGACAAAGTCTTTAGAGAAGTCGGGTGAGTACAACACTGGCTGGCTACATAAGGCTTGTTTCAAGAATTGGAATGCTGCCTCAGCCTCGGGGGTCCATTTAATCATGACCGACCCTTTCCCCTTCGTCAGGTTGGTTAGGGGCACAGCCTTAGAAGCAAAGTGGGGAATGAATCGCCGATAATACCCAGCGATTCCCAGAAAGGCTCGTACCTGCTTCTTGCTGTTGGGACGTGGCCAACTCTGGATGGCCTCGACTTTGTTGAGTTGGGGTTTTATTACTCCCCTCCCAATGGTGTACCCAAGATATTTGGCCTCCTCCTGCCCAATGGTACACTTCTTGGGGTTAGCCGTAAACCCCGCTTCCCGAACAGAGTCCAGGACTGCTTGCACTTTTGGCAGATGTGAGGCCCAATCTGTGCTATGGACAATTACGTCATCCAGGTAAGCCGCAGCATACTTCCGATGGGGCCTCAGAATCTGGTCCATTTTCCGCTGGAATGTGGCCGGCGCATTCTGTAACCCGGACGGCATTCTTTTATATTGGAACGCCCCGTCTGGGGTTACAAATGCGGTTTTCTCTTTGGCCGACTTGGCCAGGGGGATTTGCCAATACCCTTTTGTGAGGTCAAGAGTCGTCATGTATCGGGCTGTTCCCAGCCGGTCGATCAACTCATCTATACGTGGCATGGGGTAGGTGTCAAATTTTGTAACTTTGTTCAACTGACGAAAATCGTTACAAAATCGCCAGCTCCCATCCGGTTTAGGCACCAACACAATGGGACTAGACCAATCACTTTGGGACTCCTCTATCACCCCTAAGTTCAGCATTTTCTGTACTTCCTCCCGTATTTCCTCCCGTCGGGCCTCTGGGATCCGATAGGGTTTTAACTTCACCCTTTCACCGGGCGGGGTAATAATGTCATGCTCTACCCCAGATGTTTGTCCCGGCAGCTCAGAGAATACCTCCTTGTTGCGAAGCACAAACTCCTTAACCTCCTGTTGTTGGGGTTGTGACAAGGTGGCTGCGATTCCAACCTCAGGAATCACGCAACCAGTTTGAGCTGGTGACCAAGTGTCTGCGACTAGGGACTCTCTATCCCTCCAGGCTTTCAACAGATTAACGTGATAGATCTGTTCGGGCTTTCGCCTTCCTGGTTGTCTGACCTTGTAATTCACTTTGCTCACTTTTTCCATTATCTCGTAGGGGCCTTGCCATTTGGCAAGGAATTTACTTTCAACCGTAGGGACCAGTACCAGTATCCTATCCCCCGGGGAAAAGGTACGGGTCTTGGCTCCACGGTTGTACACTCTCTGCTGTGCTAACTGCGCTTGGGCCAAATGTTCCTTCACGATGGGCATTACCTGTGCAATTCGGTCTTGCATCAGGGCGACATGCTCAATCACACTCCTGTGGGGAGAACTCTCACTTTCCCAAGTTTCCTTGGCAATATCCAACAGCCCTCTTGGGTGTCTCCCATACAGTAACTCAAAGGGGGAGAATCCCGTAGAGGATTGGGGAACCTCCCTAATAGCAAACATCAGATAAGGAAGTAGACAGTCCCAATCCTTTCCATCTCTATCCACCACTTTCTTCAACATTTGTTTTAGGGTTTTGTTGAATCTTTCAACCAGCCCATCGGTTTGGGGGTGATACACAGATGTACGTAATTGCGTCACTTTGAACAATTTACATAGCTCCTTCATAACCCGGGACATAAAGGGTGTACCTTGGTCCGTAAGCAGTTCTTTACAAATACCCACCCGGCTAAACACAAGAGATAGCTCTTTGGCTATGGTTTTGGCCGAGGTATTTCGGAGAGGGATCGCTTCTGGATAACGGGTGGCATAGTCCATTATAACTAATATGTACTGGTGCCCCCTAGCGGACTTGATTATAGGACCTACCAAATCCATGGCGATCCTCTCAAACGGGACCTCAATGATGGGTAGAGGGACCAGCGGGCTACGGAAATGTGGCATCGGGGCCGACCTCTGACACACAGGGCAGGAGGAACAATAATTTTCTATGTCCTTCATCACCCCCGGCCAATAGAATCTCTGTAATACCCTCTCTCGGGTTTTCTCTGTCCCCAGATGACCTCCAAGAATGTGCCCATGGGCCAACTCCAACACCAACTTCCTGTACGGTTTGGGCACCACAAGCTGCTCAACGGTTTCTTCTGCCCTTTTTGCCACCCGATACAGTAGGTCCTTCTCTACGCTGAAGTATGGGTAAGTGCAGGTATTATCTGGGTTCACTAACTCGCCATCTATTTTCACTACGTTTTCCCGTGCCTTTATTAGGGCGGGGTCTTTCAACTGTTCTGTGGCAAAGTTTTCCCTGTGAACCTCAAGATCAGAAAACTCCACAGACGGTAGGTTTTCGTCTGAGGAGGTGGGCTCCTCTCCAGTTTCTTGAGTCTCCCCTGCCAATACTGACAAGGGAAATTCCGGAGAGTCCTCGCCACTCTCAGGGGAGTTCTGGCTATCACATTCCTGGTACATAGGGGCACCAGTGGGGGGCTCAGGATCATCCCACAGTTCCCAGAACTTCGGAAAATCCCTTCCCACAATGGCGTCATGCGGTAACTGAGATACTAAGCCCACTGGATGAGAGAGGGTACCTTTGGGGGTCTCGAAACACACTGTAGTCACTGGATACTCTCGGGTGTCCCCATGCACACAAATAACAGCTACCTTGCTATTCCCAGAGACCTCTGTTTTAACTAACTCAGCCTTTATCAGGGTCACAAGGCTACCTGAATCCAGTAATACCACAACATTTCTACCATTAACACACATTTTGCATTAATGTTTCTCAGTTCCTCGAATGGCAGTGCATGCGACTGTCGCACACAGCGACTGACGTCTGCCCGTCAGAAAGTCACACTGCATGGGTTCCTCCACAACCGGGCAATTTGCTGCAATATGTCCCGCTTGCCAGCAGCGGTAGCAAACGATCCTTCTTGCCGCCTCTTGAGCCGCTGATTTCCCAGGCTGTTCTCGCCAAACTTGGGGTAGAGCTCCCACCCTCTCACTCTCTCCACCCTTACCTCTTGGAATCATCTTATCCGCCCCTGGGGATGGTCTGGTCTTAGGGTGGAAAGTCCGAGTGTCTCTGGAAGAGACCGTCAGGTTCTCTGTAGCCAAGTATTTCTCCACACGATCCACAAGACCATCGGCCGTCTCTGGGTCTCCATGGCTTACCCACTTTTGGATGGCAGTAGGAAGAGCTCTCAAAAACCGATCCATTACAACACGTTCCACAATCTTTGGTGCGGACAAAGTCTCTGGCTGTAGCCACTTTCTGCTCAGGTGAATGAGATCATACATTTGAGACCTGGGGGGTTTTCCAAGCTGGAAAGTCCAGTTATGCACACGCTGAGCCCGGACAGCCAGGGTGACACCCAGCCTTGCCAATATTTCAGCTTTTAGCATCACATAGTCTTTTGCTTGGTTAGGCTCTAGGTCATAGTAAGCTTTCTGCGATTCACCAGTTAACAGAGGAGCCACTAGTCCAGCCCACTGCTCCTCAGGCCACTTTTCTCTTTCAGCGGTCCTTTCAAATGTGGTCAAAAATACCTCTGGATCATCCTCTCCAGTCATTTTTGTCAATAAACGACTCACCCCAAAGGACGCGGTATTAGTGGGACGGCTTTCCTCACTGGTCTGCGGACGTTGCTGCATTACTGCTTCCATCTGTTGTTGTAGTCTCTGCTCTTGCTTCTGCAACAGGTCTATGAAGCGGGCCTCAGATTGCTGCTGGGCTTGTTGCTGAGCCTCCAGACTCTGTTTCAAAGTTGCGTTTGTCTGCTGCTGGGCTGCAAGGCTCTGTTGATGAGCTTGCTGCTGGGCTGCGAAGTTCTGTTGTTGAGCTGCAAGGCTCTGTTGATGAGCTGCAAGGCTCTTTTGCAAACCTGCATTTGTCTGCTGTTGATTGGCATTTGCTAGAGCCAGCTGTTTCAGTATCTCCTCCATGCTGGCTTAAAAAAAACTGCCACTGGTTCTCCACCAACTGTGAGGGGGTTAGCTCGGCAGCGGGTGTGTGTGACCCCCGGGATGGGCTCCCCACACAAAAACAGGCCCAGCAGACGGAGGTTGTGGTTTTCAAAATCAAAAAGGTGCGGTTTATTTTCTATTTACAGTGACAAAAACACAGCAAAGCAAAAGAAACATAAACAAAATAAATCCTGGTCAATTTGACCTCTGACTAAACATACAGGTTTCCTAACTAACAACTGGGATCAGCCTAGTGCTGTCCTAGTCCCTAAGTCCCTGGTTTTAAATGTCCAAGCAAATAGCCACACAGGCTTTGTCTCACCGCACAAGGGTTCACTCTCTCCAGGAAGTCCACACAGGTCTGCTTCCAGGCATGAGCTAACCCCTAATGAAGCTGGGAGTTCTTATAGAGGCCTAAATGAGCTGACAAGCTTCAGCTGGTCTCATCAACTCCCTGTCTGCACGACGCCCCACACTCTCCCTAGAGGTATGAGTCATCCATGAGCCCACTATCCTCAGCTGGGCTTATACAACTCTCCACCTAGTTGTATAAGTCGGCGTAAAGCCTGAATCTGGGCGAAATATATCTACCCCCCTGGATGCAACCAGGTGACTTTACCTTCCTGCTGTCACAGGGTCTACTCGCCCCTCTTCATGGTGTTGAAGAAAAACGTCTCCTGGAGGCCAGTTATAGACCTAACCCACTTGAATTCTTTTATCTAGAAGGAGAAGTTCAAGATGGAGACACTACTCATGATCAGTCAAACAATCCAACCAGGCGATTGGTTTGTCTCTATAGACCGGAAGGACGCCTACTTCCATGTTCCGATAGCGTCAGAATTCCAGAAATACCTTCGCTTTGCTGTCGATCAAATCCGTCTGCAGTTTACCTGTCTCCCCTTCGGGCTTACAACATCGCCTCGTGTGTTTTCAAAACTTGTTGGCTGTCGTGGCTCTGATCAGGACCAGAGGTATCCGTTTGTATCACTATCTAGACGACCTGCTGTTGTCTCGGGACAAGGAGCAGTTGCTAATCCACAGATCCCAGGTCATCTCCACTCTACTCGAGTTTGGTTGGCTTCTGAATCTGTAAAAGAGCCATCTGGATCCTACGCAGTCCCTGGTATTCCTCGGGGCACACTTCAACGCTATCAAGAGCACCATCTTGTTACCCCTGGAAAAATCCCAGTGATCCGGGACAGAGTTTGGCTTGTAATGTCGTTCTCATCTCCAAGCCTCTCAATGCCTAAAGTTCATTGGCACCATGGTGGCAACAACACCCATGGTAAAGTGGGCTCAGTGGAAAATGCGGCCCTTCCAGAAGGGTTTCCTCCAGCAGTATAATCCAGGGCTTCGGGATCATTTTATCCAAATAACCTCATCCATGCGGGAGAGCTTTCCTTGGTGGCTACAACAGAGGAACCTCCTCAATTGTCAGTCCATCGCACCTGTGTCTTGGGTCACCATCACTACAGATGCCAGCAACAGGGGCTGACAGAAGTAGCCCAAGGCATATGGAATTTTCCCTCTCACAGGATAGTCTCCAATGTTCTGGAACTCCGGGCAGCGTTCTGCGCTCTGCAGGCCTTTCACCACTTAACAGCAGGAGACTCAGTCCTCCTAAGACTGGACAACACAACGGCAGTCGCATACATCAAGAGACAGGGGGGTACTCGCAGTCTCTCCCTGTCAAAGGAAATAGAGCCCATCATGATCTGGGCCCAGAAAAACCTGGCCAACCTGACAGCTGTCTATCTCCCTGGAGTCCCGAACGTTCAGGCAGATTTTCTGTTGAGTTTCTCTGGACAACGAGTGGACTTCCCCCCCGAAGTCTTCAGGTGGGTCCTGTCCCTGGGAGTCATTCCGGAAGTAGACTTGTTCGCCTCCCCATGCAACTTCAGACTAGAGAGATACTACACGAGGTCTTGGTATCCCCAGGCTTTTGGGTAGATGCTCTGACAGACCATTGGCGGTTCCACAGGGCCTATGCCTTTTCCCCCGATTCCTGTCATTCTCCGTTTTTTGTCGAGGCTCAGGATGGAAGAAGCAGAGATAGTGGCAATAGTCCCGTACTGGCCAAACAAGCCATGGTTTCCACTGCTGATGCAACTCAGCTTCCGGGACCCAGTTCCTCTACCCTCCAGACCAGATCTCCTATCACAAGGGGCATTTCTACATCCATGCCCGGCCCCATCTACATCTGATGATCTGGTTCTTGAGAGGGGAAGGTTAGAGGCCCTAGGCTGTCCAAGTAGGGCCATCTCCACAATATTAAATGCCAGAAGAACAGGCACCAACAGGGTCTACCAGAGGATTTGAAAAAAGTTTTCAGACTACACCTCTTCCACTGCAGGTTCTTGCAATAACCCAAAGATACATGATATCCTGGGCTTCTTACAATCAGGATTGGATCTCTAATTGTCAGTCAGCTCGCTGTGAGTCCAAATCGCTGTAATCTCTGCCTTTACGGGTGTTTCCTGGGCTAGACACCCTCTTACTCAGTAGTTTTTCAGAGGAGCAATAAGGCTCAGACCTCAGAGCCAAGTTTTTCTAATTGGGATCTTCCCCTTGTCCTGGATTTTTTCTTGGGTAGAGAGTTGGAACATGAAGATCAATCTTCTGTCAAATGACTCTCTCTAATAGTTGTCTTCTTGGTGGCTATAACATCGGCCAAGAGGGTCTCTGAAATCAGCTCTCAGGGATGCAAGGAGCCATTTCTAAACTTTTTAATTCCTATGTTGGGTTCAAACCCCAAAGTGGCATCTGTGTTTCATGACAATCAGGAGATTGCTCTTCCAACGTTCAGATCTACCAAGGATTCCAGTGTTTATCCCTTAGATGTTGGAAAAGCTCTGAGTCAGTATCTTGAAGCTACAGCTTCTTTCCGTCAGACCGACCACCTGCTCGTTCTTTTCACAGGAAGTATAAGGGAATGCGTGCCTCTTCCAGATCTATCGGAGCATGGATTGTTCAGGCCATTCAGTGGGCCTATAAAGCCAAGGGCTTGGCGCCTCCAGAAGCGGTGACTGCTCACTCAACTAGAAGTGTCTTCATCATGGGCGGCATCACGTCACGTGCCTCCAGAAGTTATTTGTAAGGTGGCCTTGTGGTCTTCAATTAACACGTTCATGGCACACTACTGCGTAGTGGTTTACGTATCTTGTCTGTTGATGGTGCCAATTAAACCTTTTTTCTTTTGTCCAGCACTCTGCCCACCCGGGTGTGTATGGCTAGTTATTTCCCACACGTAGGCTGCCATGGAGTCTGTCAGGAAAACGGAAAATTTATATCAAATACTTACCGTAATTTTCCTTTCCTGATGGACTCCATGGCAGCAGGAGTTCCCTCCCAGTGGCTGGAGTAGGCTAAATTATGGAACACGGCCTCTGGCCCAGAGCAAAGATTTATGGAAGAAGGGTCCTATGAGGTATGAGGGGCGGGATTAACCCACACGTAGGCTGCCATGGAGTCCATCAGGAAAGGAAAATTACGGTAAGTATTTGATATAAATTTTCAGTTTTCTGCAGTTCTGTAGCTGTGCGATACAGCAGTTACACACTGTGGGTGGGTTGTGGTCTTGCAAAAAGCCCCATTTAGGGCCACAAAAAATATTTTGCAGTGTGTTATGCATATCTGGAGGTATGTGAAATAAACAATTTCTATATATTTTTCTTCTACTGTGCTATTTTAAAAAAGCAACATTTTTTTTGAATAGCATTTTCCTGCAGTTCTGTAGCTGTGCGATACAGCGGTTACGTACTGTGGATGAGTGGTGGGCTTGCAAAAATCCCCATTTAGGGCCACAAAAAATATTTTGCAGTGTGTTATACATATCTGGAGGTGTGTGAAATAAACAATTTCTATATATTTTTCTTCTACTGTGCTATCCTACAAAAACATTTTTTTTTAATAGCAATTTCTGCAGTTCTGTAGCTGTGCGATACAGCGGTTACATACTGTGGGTGGGTTGTGGTCTTGCAAAAAGCCCCACTTAGGGCCACAAAAAATATTTTGCAGTGTGTTATGCATATCTGGAGGTGTGTGAAATAAACAATTTCTATATATTTTTCTTCTACTGTGCTATTTAAAAAAAGCAACATTTTTTTGAATAGCATTTTCTGCAGTTCTGTAGCTGTGCAATACAGTGGTTATGTACTGTGGGTGGGTTGTGGTCTTGCAAAAAGCCCCATTTAGGGCCACAAAAAATATTTTGCAGTGTGTTATGCATATCTGGAGGTGTGTGAAATAAACCATTTCTTTATATTTTACTTCTACTGTGCTATCCTAAAAAAACTAAAACATTTTTTAATAGCATTTTCTGCAGTTCTGTAGCTGTGCGATACAGCAGTAACATACTGTGGGTGTTGTGGTCTTGCAAAAAGCCCCATTTAGGGCCACAAATTTTTTTTTGCAGTGTGTTATACATATCTGGACGTGTGTGAAATATACTATTTCTAGATATTTTTCTTCTACTGTGCTATCCTAAAAAAGCAAAATTTTTTTTGAATAGCATTTTCTGCAGTTCTGTAGCTGTGCGATACAGCGGTTACGTACTGTGGGTGTGTTGTGGTCTTGCAAAAAGCCCCATTTAGGGACACAAAAAATATTTTGCAGTGTGTTATACATATCCTGAGGTGTGTGAAATAAACAATTTCTATATATTTTTCTTCTACTGTGCTATCCTAAAAAAAACATTTTTTAATAGCATTTTCTGCAGTTCTGTAGCTGTGCGATACAGCGGTTACGTACTGTGGGTGAGTTGTGGTCTTGCAAAAAGCCCCATTTAGGGCCACAAAAAATATTTTGCAGTGTGTTATGCATATCTGGAGGTGTGTGAAATAAACCATTTCTATATATTTTTCTTCTACTGTGCTATCCTAAAAAATCAAACATTTTTTTGAATAGCATTTTCTGCAGTTCTGTAGCTGTGCGATCCAGCGGTTACGTAATGTGGGTGGGTTGTGGTCTTGCAAAAAGCCCCATTTAGGGCCACAAAAAATATTTTGCAGTGTGTTATGCATATCTGGAGGTGTGTGAAATAAACAATTTCAATATATTTTTATTCTACTGTGCTATCCTAAAAAAACAGTTTTTTTAATAGCGTTCTCTGCAGTTCTGTAGCTGTGCGATACAGCGGTTACGTACTGTGGGTGTGTTGTGGTCTTGCAAAAAGCCCCACTTAGGGCCACAAAAATTATTTTGCAGTGTGTTATACATATCTGGAGGTGTGTGAAATAAACAATTTCTATATATTTTTCTAATACTGTGCTATCCTAAAGAAATAAAACATTTTTGAATAGCATTTTCTGCAGTTCTGTAGCTGTGCGATACAGCGGTTACGTACTGTGGGTGGGTTGTGGTCTTGCAAAAAGCCCCATTTAGGGCCACAAAAAATATTTTGCAGTGTGTTATGCATATCTGGAGGTGTGTGAAATAAACAATTTCTATATATTTTTCTTCTGCTGTGCTATTTTAAAAAAGCAACATTTTTTTTGAATAGCATTTTCTGCAGTTCTGTAGCTGTGCGATACAGCGGTTACGTACTGTGGGTGTGTTGTGGTCTTGCAAAAAGCCCCATTTAGGGACACAAAAAATATTTTGCAGTGTGTTATACATATCCTGAGGTGTGTGAAATAAACAATTTCTATATATTTTTCTTCTACTGTGCTATCCTAAAAAAACTATTTTTTTTAATAGCATTTTCTGCAGTTCTGTAGCTGTGCGATACAGCGGTTACGTACTGTGGGTGAGTTTTGGTCTTGCAAAAAGCCCCATTTAGGGCCACAAAAAATATTTTGCAGTGTGTTATGCATATCTGGAGGTGTGTGAAATAAACCATTTCTATATATTTTTCTTCTACTGTGCTATCCTAAAAAATCAAACATTTTTTTGAATAGCATTTTCTGCAGTTCTGTAGCTGTGCGATCCAGCGGTTACGTAATGTGGGTGGGTTGTGGTCTTGCAAAAAGCCCCATTTAGGGCCACAAAAAATATTTTGCAGTGTGTTATGCATATCTGGAGGTGTGTGAAATAAACAATTTCAATATATTTTTATTCTACTGTGCTATCCTAAAAAAACATTTTTTTTAATAGCGTTCTCTGCAGTTCTGTAGCTGTGCGATACAGCGGTTACGTACTGTGGGTGTGTTGTGGTCTTGCAAAAAGCCCCACTTAGGGCCACAAAAATTATTTTGCAGTGTGTTATACATATCTGGAGGTGTGTGAAATAAACAATTTCTATATATTTTTCTAATACTGTGCTATCCTAAAGAAATAAAACATTTTTGAATAGCATTTTCTGCAGTTCTGTAGCTGTGCGATACAGCAGTTACATACTGTAGGTGGGTTGTGGTCTTGCAAAAATCACCATTTAGGGCCACAAAAAATATTTTGCAGTGTGTTATGCATATCTGGAGGTGTGTGAAATAAACAATTTCTATATATTTTTCTTCTACTGTGCTATTTTAAAAAAGCTAATTTTTTTTTAATAGCATTTTCTGCAGTTCTGTAGCTGTGCGATACAGCGGTTATGTACTGTGGGTGGGTTGTGGTCTTGCAAAAAGCCCTATTTAGGGCCACAAAAAATATTTTGCAGTGTGTTATGCATATCTGGATGTGTGTGAAATAAACAATTTATATATTTTTCTTCTACTGTGCCATCCAAAAAAAAACAACATTCTTTTTTTAATAGCATTTTCTGCAGTTCTGAAGCTGTGCGATACAGCGGTTAATTACTGTGGGTGGGTTGTGGTCTTGCAAAAAGCCCCATTTAGGGCCACAAAAATTATTTTGCAGTGTGTTATACATATCTGGAGGTGTGTGAAATAAACAATTTCTATATATTTTTCTTCTACTGTGCTATCCTAAAAAAACAACATTTTTTTGAATAGCATTTTCTGCAGTTCTGTAGCTGTGCGATACAGCGGTTACGTACTGTGGGTGGGATGTGGTCTTGCAAAAAGCCACATTTAGGGCCACAAAAAATATTTTTCAGTGTGTTATGCATATCTGGAGGTGTGTGAAATAAACAATTTCTATATATTTTTCTTCTACTGTGCTATTTTAAAAAAGCAACATTTTTTTGAATAGCATTTTCTGCAGTTCTGTAGCTGTGCGATCCAGCGGTTACGTACTGTGGGTGGGTTGTGGTCTTGCAAAAAGCCCCATTTAGGGCCACAAAAATGATTTTGCAGTGTGTTATACATATCTGGAGGTGTGTGAAATAAACAATTTCTATATATTTTTCTTCTACTGTGCTATCCTAAAAAAAATATTTTTTAATAGCATTTTCTGCAGTTCTGTAGCTGTGCGATACAGCAGTTACGCACTGTGGGTGGGTTGTGGTCTTGCAAAAAGCCCCATTTAGGGCCACAAAAAATATTTTGCAGTGTGTTATGCATATCTGGAGGTGTGTGAAATAAACAATTTCTATATATTTTTCTTCTACTGTGCTATTTTAAAAAAGCAACATTTTTTTGAATAGCATTTTCTGCAGTTCTGTAGCTGTGCGATACAGCGGTTACGTACTGTGGGTGGGATGTGGTCTTGCAAAAAGCCACATTTAGGGCCACAAAAAATATTTTTCAGTGTGTTATGCATATCTGGAGGTGTGTGAAATAAACAATTTCTATATATTTTTCTTCTACTGTGCTATTTTAAAAAAGCAACATTTTTTTGAATAGCATTTTCTGCAGTTCTGTAGCTGTGCGATCCAGCGGTTACGTACTGTGGGTGGGTTGTGGTCTTGCAAAAAGCCCCATTTAGGGCCACAAAAATGATTTTGCAGTGTGTTATACATATCTGGAGGTGTGTGAAATAAACAATTTCTATATATTTTTCTTCTACTGTGCTATCCTAAAAAAAATATTTTTTAATAGCATTTTCTGCAGTTCTGTAGCTGTGCGATACAGCAGTTACGCACTGTGGGTGGGTTGTGGTCTTGCAAAAAGCCCCATTTAGGGCCACAAAAAATATTTTGCAGTGTGTTATGCATATCTGGAGGTGTGTGAAATAAACAATTTCTATATATTTTTCTTCTACTGTGCTATTTTAAAAAAGCAACGTTTTTTTTGAATAGCATTTTCCTGCAGTTCTGTAGCTGTGCGATACAGCGGTTACGTACTGTGGGTGAGTTGTGGTCTTGCAAAAATCACCATTTAGGGCCACAAAAAATATTTTGCAGTGTGTTATGCATATCTGGAGGTGTGTGAAATAAACAATTTCTATATATTTTTCTTCTGCTGTGCTATTTTAAAAAAGCAACATTTTTTTTGAATAGCATTTTCTGCAGTTCTGTAGCTGTGCGATACAGCGGTTACGTACTGTGGGTGTGTTGTGGTCTTGCAAAAAGCCCCATTTAGGGACACAAAAAATATTTTGCAGTGTGTTATACATATCCTGAGGTGTGTGAAATAAACAATTTCTATATATTTTTCTTCTACTGTGCTATCCTAAAAAAACTATTTTTTTTAATAGCATTTTCTGCAGTTCTGTAGCTGTGCGATACAGCGGTTACGTACTGTGGGTGAGTTTTGGTCTTGCAAAAAGCCCCATTTAGGGCCACAAAAAATATTTTGCAGTGTGTTATGCATATCTGGAGGTGTGTGAAATAAACCATTTCTATATATTTTTCTTCTACTGTGCTATCCTAAAAAATCAAACATTTTTTTGAATAGCATTTTCTGCAGTTCTGTAGCTGTGCGATCCAGCGGTTATGTAATGTGGGTGGGTTGTGGTCTTGCAAAAAGCCCCATTTAGGGCCACAAAAAATATTTTGCAGTGTGTTATGCATATCTGGAGGTGTGTGAAATAAACAATTTCAATATATTTTTATTCTACTGTGCTATCCTAAAAAAACATTTTTTTTAATAGCGTTCTCTGCAGTTCTGTAGCTGTGCGATACAGCGGTTACGTACTGTGGGTGTGTTGTGGTCTTGCAAAAAGCCCCACTTAGGGCCACAAAAATTATTTTGCAGTGTGTTATACATATCTGGAGGTGTGTGAAATAAACAATTTCTATATATGTTTCTAATACTGTGCTATCCTAAAGAAATAAAACATTTTTGAATAGCATTTTCTGCAGTTCTGTAGCTGTGCGATACAGCAGTTACATACTGTAGGTGGGTTGTGGTCTTGCAAAAATCACCATTTAGGGCCACAAAAAATATTTTGCAGTGTGTTATGCATATCTGGAGGTGTGTGAAATAAACAATTTCTATATATTTTTCTTCTACTGTGCTATTTTAAAAAAGCAAATTTTTTTTTAATAGCATTTTCTGCAGTTCTGTAGCTGTGCGATACAGCGGTTATGTACTGTGGGTGGGTTGTGGTCTTGCAAAAAGCCCTATTTAGGGCCACAAAAAATATTTTGCAGTGTGTTATGCATATCTGGATGTGTGTGAAATAAACAATTTATATATTTTTCTTCTACTGTGCCATCCAAAAAAAACAACATTCTTTTTTTAATAGCATTTTCTGCAGTTCTGAAGCTGTGCGATACAGCGGTTAATTACTGTGGGTGGGTTGTGGTCTTGCAAAAAGCCCCATTTAGGGCCACAAAAATTATTTTGCAGTGTGTTATACATATCTGGAGGTGTGTGAAATAAACAATTTCTATATATTTTTCTTCTACTGTGCTATCCTAAAAAAACAACATTTTTTTGAATAGCATTTTCTGCAGTTCTGTAGCTGTGCGATACAGCGGTTACGTACTGTGGGTGGGATGTGGTCTTGCAAAAAGCCACATTTAGGGCCACAAAAAATATTTTTCAGTGTGTTATGCATATCTGGAGGTGTGTGAAATAAACAATTTCTATATATTTTTCTTCTACTGTGCTATTTTAAAAAAGCAACATTTTTTTGAATAGCATTTTCTGCAGTTCTGTAGCTGTGCGATCCAGCGGTTACGTACTGTGGGTGGGTTGTGGTCTTGCAAAAAGCCCCATTTAGGGCCACAAAAATGATTTTGCAGTGTGTTATACATATCTGGAGGTGTGTGAAATAAACAATTTCTATATATTTTTCTTCTACTGTGCTATCCTAAAAAAAATATTTTTTAATAGCATTTTCTGCAGTTCTGTAGCTGTGCGATACAGCAGTTACGCACTGTGGGTGGGTTGTGGTCTTGCAAAAAGCCCCATTTAGGGCCACAAAAAATATTTTGCAGTGTGTTATGCATATCTGGAGGTGTGTGAAATAAACAATTTCTATATATTTTTCTTCTACTGTGCTATTTTAAAAAAGCAACGTTTTTTTTTAATAGCATTTTCCTGCAGTTCTGTAGCTGTGCGATACAGCGGTTACGTACTGTGGGTGAGTTGTGGTCTTGCAAAAATCACCATTTAGGGCCACAAAAAATATTTTGCAGTGTGTTATGCATATCTGGAGGTGTGTGAAATAAACAATTTCTATATATTTTTCTTCTACTGTGCTATTCTAAAAAAGCAAAATTTTTTTGGAATAGCATTTTCTGCAGTTCTGTAGCTGTGTGATACAGCGGTTACGTACTGTGGGTGGGTTGTGGTCTTGCAAAAAGCCCCATTTAGGGCCACAAAAATGATTTTGCAGTGTGTTATACATATCTGGAGGTGTGTGAAATAAACAATTTCTATATATTTTTCTTCTACTGTACTATCCAAAAAAACAATTTTTTTTTGAATAGCATTTTCTGCAGTTCTGTAGCTGTGTGATACAGCGGTTACGTACTGTGGGTGGGTTGTGGTCTTGCAAAAAGCCCCATTTAGGGGCACAAAAAATATTTTGCAGTGTGTTATGCATATCTGGAGGTGTGTGAAATAAACAATTTCTATATATTTTTCTTCTACTGTGCTATTTTAAAAAAGCAACGTTTTTTTTGAATAGCATTTTCCTGCAGTTCTGTAGCTGTGCGATACAGCGGTTACGTACTGTGGGTGAGTTGTGGTCTTGCAAAAATCACCATTTAGGGCCACAAAAAATATTTTGCAGTGTGTTATGCATATCTGGAGGTGTGTGAAATAAACAATTTCTATATATTTTTCTTCTGCTGTGCTATTTTAAAAAAGCAACATTTTTTTTGAATAGCATTTTCTTCAGTTCTGTAGCTGTGCGATCCAGCGGTTATGTACTGTGGGTGGGTTGTGGTCTTGCAAAAAGCCCCATTTAGGGCCACAAAAAATATTTTGCAGTGTGTTATGCATATCTGGAGGTTTGTGAAATAAACAATTTCTATATATTTTTCTTCTACTGTGATATCCTAAAAAAAACTTTTTTTAATAGCATTTTCTGCAGTTCTGTAGCTGCGCTATACAGCAGTTAGGCACTGTGGGTGGGTTGTGGTCTTGCAAAAAGCCCCATTTAGGGCCACAAAAAATATTTTGCAGTGTGTTATACATATCTGGAGGTGTGTGAAATAAACAATTTCTATATATTTTTCTTCTACTGTGCTATCCTACAAAAACAACATTTTTTTATTAATAGCAATTTCTGCAGTTCTGTAGCTGTGCGATACAGCGGTTACATACTGTGGGTGAGTTGTGGTCTTGCAAACAGCCCCACTTAGGGCCACAAAAAATATTTTGCAGTGTGTTATGCATATCTGGAGGTGTGTGAAATAAACAATTTCTATATATTTTCTTCTACTGTGCTATTTAAAAAAGCAACATTTTTTTGAATAGCATTTTCTGCAGTTCTGTAACTGTGCTATATAGCGATTACGTACTGTGGGTGGGTTGTGGTCTTGCAAAAAGCCCCATTTAGGGCCACAAAAAATTATTTGCAGTGTGTTATGTATATCTGGAGGTGTGTGAAATAATACATTTCTATATATATTTCTTCTACTGTGCTATTTTAAAAAAGCAACATTTTTTGGAATAGCATTTTCTGCAATTCTGTAGCTGTGCGATACAGTGGTTACATAATGTGGGTGGGTTGTGGTCTTGCAAAAAGCCCCATTTAGGGGCACAAAAAATATTTTGCAGTGTGTTATGCATATCTGGAGGTGTGTGAAATAAACAATTTCTATATATTTTTCTTCTACTGTGCTATTTTAAAAAAGCTAAATTTTTTTGAATAGCATTTTCTGCAGTTCTGTAGCTGTGTGATACAGCAGTTACGTACTGTGGGTGGGTTGTGCTCTTGCAAAAAGCCCCATTTAGGGCCACAAAAATTATTTTGCAGTGTGTTATACATATCTGGAGGTGTGTGAAATAAACAATTTCTATATATTTTTCTTCTACTGTGCTATCCTAAAAAAAACATTTTTTTAATAGCATTTTCTGCAGTTCTGTAGCTGTGCGATACAGCAGTTACGCACTGTGGGTGGGTTGTGGTCTTGCAAAAAGCCCCATTTAGGGCCACAAAAAATATTTTGCAGTGTGTTATGCATATCTGGAGGTATGTGAAATAAACAATTTCTATATATTTTTCTTCTACTGTGCTATTTTAAAAAAGCAACTTATTTTGAATAGCATTTTCCTGCAGTTCTGTAGCTGTGCGATACAGCGGTTACGTACTGTGGACGAGTGGTGGGCTTGCAAAAATCCCCATTTAGGGCCACAAAAAATATTTTGCAGTGTGTTATACATATCTGGAGGTGTGTGAAATAAACAATTTCTATATATTTTTCTTCTACTGTGCTATCCTACAAAAACAATTTTTTCTTTAATAGCAATTTCTGCAGTTCTGTAGCTGTGCGATACATCGGTTTCGTACTGTGGGTGGGTTGTGGTCTTGCAAAAAGCCCCACTTAGGGCCACAAAAAATATTTTGCAGTGTGTTATGCATATCTGGAGGTGTGTGAAATAAACAATTTCTATATATTTTTCTTCTACTGTGCTATTTAAAAAAGCAACATTTTTTTGAATAGCATTTTCTGCAGTTCTGTAGCTGTGCAATACAGTGGTTACGTACTGTGGGTGGGTTGTGGTCTTGCAAAAAGCCCCATTTAGGGCCACAAAAAATATTTTGCAGTGTGTTATGCATATCTGGAGGTGTGTGAAATAAACCATTTCTTTATATTTTATTTCTACTGTGCTATCCTAAAAAAACTAAAACATTTTTTAATAGCATTTTCTGCAGTTCTGTAGCTGTGCGATACAGCGGTAACGTACTGTGGGTGTGTTGTGGTCTTGCAAAAAGCCCCATTTAGGGCCACAAATTTTTTTTTGCAGTGTGTTATACATATCTGGACGTGTGTGAAATATACTATTTCTAGATATTTTTCTTCTACTGTGCTATCCTAAAAAAACAACATTTTTTTTAATAGCATTTTCTGCAGTTCTGTAGCTGTGCGATACAGCGGTTACGTACTGTGGGTGAGTTTTGGTCTTGCAAAAAGCCCCATTTAGGGCCACAAAAAATATTTTGCAGTGTGTTATGCATATCTGGAGGTGTGTGAAATAAACCATTTCTATATATTTTTCTTCTACTGTGCTATCCTAAAAAATCAAACATTTTTTTTGAATAGCATTTTCTGCAGTTCTGTAGCTGTGCGATCCAGCGGTTACGTAATGTGGGTGGGTTGTGGTCTTGCAAAAAGCCCCATTTAGGGCCACAAAAAATATTTTGCAGTGTGTTATGCATATCTGGATGTGTGTGAAATAAACAATTTATATATATTTTTCTTCTACTGTGCCATCCTAAAAAAACAACATTCTTTTTTTAATAGCATTTTCTGCAGTTCTGAAGCTGTGCGATACAGCGGTTAATTACTGTGGGTGGGTTGTGGTCTTGCAAAAAGCCCCATTTAGGGCCACAAAAATTATTTTGCAGTGTGTTATACATATCTGGAGGTGTGTGAAATAAACAATTTCTATATATTTTTCTTCTACTGTGCTATCCAAAAAAAACAACATTTTTTTGAATAGCATTTTCTGCAGTTCTGTAGCTGTGCGATACAGCGGTTACGTACTGTGGGTGGGTTGTGGTCTTGCAAAAAGCCACATTTAGGGCCACAAAAAATATTTTTCAGTGTGTTATGCATATCTGGAGGTGTGTGAAATAAACAATTTCTATATATTTTTCTTCTACTGTGCTATTTTAAAAAAGCAACATTTTTTTGAATAGCATTTTCTGCAGTTCTGTAGCTGTGCGATCCAGCGGTTACGTACTGTGGGTGGGTTGTGGTCTTGCAAAAAGCCCCATTTAGGGCCACAAAAAATATTTTGCAGTGTGTTATACATATCTGGAGGTGTGTGAAATAAACAATTTCAATATATTTTTCTTCTACTGTGCTATCCTAAAAAAACAAAAAAAAATGTTTAATAGCATTTTCTGCAGTTCTGTAGCTGTGTAATACAGCGGTTACGTACTGTGGGTGGTTTGTGGTCTTGCAAAAAGCCCCATTTAGGGCCACAAAAATGATTTTGCAGTGTGTTATACATATCTGGAGGTGTGTGAAATAAACAATTTCTATATATTTTTCTTGTACTGTGCTATCCTAAAAAAAATATTTTTTAATAGCATTTTCTGCAGTTCTGTAGCTGTGCGATACAGCATTTACGCACTGTGGGTGGGTTGTGGTCTTGCAAAAAGCCCCATTTAGGGCCACAAAAAATATTTTGCAGTGTGTTATGCATATCTGGAGGTGTGTGAAATAAACAATTTCTATATATTTTTCTTCTACTGTGCTATTTTAAAAAAGCAACTTTTTTTTAATAGCATTTTCCTGCAGTTCTGTAGCTGTGTGATACAGCGGTTACGTACTGTGGGTGAGTTGTGGTCTTGCAAAAATCACCATTTAGGGCCATAAAAAATATTTTGCAGTGTGTTATGCATATCTGGAGGTGTGTGAAATAAACAATTTCTATATATTTTTCTTCTACTGTGCTATTCTAAAAAAGCAAAATTTTTTTGGAATAGCATTTTCTGCAGTTCTGTAGCTGTGTGATACAGCGGTTACGTACTGTGGGTGGGTTGTGGTCTTGCAAAAAGCCCCATTTAGGGCCACAAAAATGATTTTGCAGTGTGTTATACATATCTGGAGGTGTGTGAAATAAACAATTTCTATATATTTTTCTAATACTGTGCTATCCTAAAAAAACTTTTTTTTTAATAGCATTTTCTGCAGTTCTGTAGCTGTGCGATACAGCGGTTACGTACTGTGGGTGTGTTGTGGTCTTGCAAAAAGCCCCACTTAGGGCCACAAAAATTATTTTGCAGTGTGTTATACATATCTGGAGGTGTGTGAAATAAACAATTTCTATATATTTTTCTAATACTGTGCTATCCTAAAAAAACAGAAAAATTTTGAATAGCATTTTCTGCAGTTCTGTAGCTGTGCGATACAGTGGTTACGTACTGTGGGTGGGTGTGGTCTTGCAAAAAGCACCATTTAGGGCCACAAAAAATATTTTGCAGTGTGTTATGCATATCTGGAGGTGTGTGAAATAAACAATTTCTATATATTTTCCTTCTACTGTGCTATTTTAAAAAAGCAACATTTTTTGGAATAGCATTTTCTGCAGTTCTGTAGCTGTGCGATGCAGCGGTTACGTACTGTGGGTGGGTGGTGGTCTTGCAAAAAGCCCCATTTAGGGCCACAAAAAATATTTTGCAGTGTGTTATACATATCTGGATGTGTGTGAAGTAACCAATTTCTATATATTTTTCTTCTACTGTGCTATCCTAAAAAAACAACATTATTTTTGAATAGCATTTTCTGCAGTTTTGTAGCTGTGCGATACAGCAGTTAGGTACTGTGGGTGGGTTGTGGTCTTGCAAAAAGCCCCATTTAGGGCCACAAAAAATATTTTGCAGTGTGTTATGCATATCTGGAGGTGTGTGAAATAAACAATTTCTATATATTTTCCTTCTACTGCGCTATTTTAGAAAAGCAACATTTTTTTGGAATAGCATTTTCTGCAGTTCTGTAGCTGTGCGATACAGCGGTTACGTACTGTGGGTGGGTTGTGGTCTTGCAAAAAGCCCCATTTAGGGCCACAAAAAATATTTTGCAGTGTGTTATACATATCTGGATGTGTGTGAAGTAAACAATTTCTATATATTTTTCTTCTACTGTGCTATCCTAAAAAAAAAACATTTTTTTTAATAGCATTTTCTGCAGTTTTGTAGCTGTGTGATACAGCAGTTACGTACTGTGGGTGGGTTGTGGTCTTTCAAAAAGCCCCATTTAGGGCCACAAAAAATATTTTGCAGTGTGTTATGCATATCTGGAGGTGTGTGAAATAAACAATTTCTATAAATTTTTCTTCTACTGTGCTATTTTAAAAAAGCAACTTTTTTTGAATAGCATTTTCTGCAGTTCTGTAGCTGTGCGATACAGCGGTTATGTACTGTGGGTGGGTTGTGGTCTTGCAAAAAGCCCCATTTAGGGCCACAAAAAATATTTTGCAGTGTGTTATACATATCTGGATGTGTGTGAAGTAAACAATTTCTATATATTTTTCTTCTACTGTGCTATCCTAAAAAAACAAAATTTTTTTTGAATAGTATTTTCTGCAGTTTTGTAGCTGTGCGATACAGCGGTAACGTACTGTGGGTGGGTTGTGGTCTTTCATAAAGCCCCATTTAGGGCCACAAAAAATATTTTGCAGTGTGTTATGTATATCTGGAGGTGTGTGAAATAATACATTTCTATATATATTTCTTCTACTGTGCTATTTTAAAAAAGCAACATTTTTTTGAATAGCATTTTCTGCAGTATTGTAGCTGTGCGATACAGTGGTTACGTAATGTGGGTGGGTTGTGGTCTTGCAAAAAGCCCCATTTAGGGCCACAAAAAATATTTTGCAGTGTGTTATACATATCTGGAGGTGTGTGAAATAAACAATTTCTATATATTTTTCTTCTACTGTGCTATCCTAAAAAAAAACATTTTTTTTGAATAGCATTTTCTGCAGTTCTGTAGCTGTGCGATACAGCGGTTACGTACTGTGGGTGGGTTGTGGTCTTGCAAAAAGCCCCATTTAGGGCCACAAAAAATTATTTGCAGTGTGTTATGTATATGTGGAGGTGTGTGAAATAATACATTTCTATATATATTTCTACTACTGTGCTATTTTAAAAAAGCAACATTTTTTGAATAGCATTTTCTGCAGTTCTGTAGCTGTGCGATACAGTGGTTACGTAATGTGGGTGGGTTGTGGTTTTGCAAAAAGCCCCATTTAGGGCCACAAAAAATATTTTGCAGTGTGCTATACATATCTGGAGGTGTGTGAAATGAACAATTTCTATATATTTTTCTTCTACTGTGCTATCCTAAAAAAAAACATTTTTTTAATAGCATTTTCTGCAGTTCTGTAGCTGTGCGATACAGCGGTTACGTACTGTGGATGGGTTGTGGTCTTGCAAAAAGCCCCATTTAGGGCCACAAAAAATAATTTGCAGTGTGTTATGTATATCTGGAGGTGTGTGAAATAAACAATTTCTATATATTTTTCTTCTACTGTGCTATTTTAAAAAAGCAAATTTTTTTTGGAATAGCATTTTCTGCAGTTCTGTAGCTGTGTGATACAGCGGTTACGTACTGTGGGTGGGTTGTGGTCTTGCAAAAAGCCCCATTTAGGGCCACAAAAATGATTTTGCAGTGTGTTATACATATCTGGAGGTGTGTGAAATAAACAATTTCTATATATTTTTCTTCTACTGTGCTATCCTAAAAAAAAACAAAAAAATTTTGAATAGCATTTTCTGCAGTTCTGTAGCTGTGTGATACAGCGGTTACGTACTGTGAGTGGGTTTTGGTCTTGCAAAAAGCACCATTTAGGGCCACAAAAAATATTTTGCAGTGTGTTATGCATATCTGGAGGTGTGTGAAATAAACAATTTCTATATATTTTCCTTCTACTGTGCTATTTTAAAAAAGCAAAATTTTTTGGAATAGCATTTTCTGCAGTTCTGTAGCTGTGCGATACAGCGGTTACGTACTGTGGGTGGGTTGTGGTCTTGCAAAAAGCCCCATTTAGGGCCACAAAAAATATTTTGCAGTGTGTTATACATATCTGGATGTGTGTGAAGTAAACAATTTCTATATATTTTTCTTCTACTGTACTATCCTAAAAAAAACACATTTTTTTTTAATAGCATTTTCTGCAGTTTTGTAGCTGTGCGATACAGCGGTTACGTACTGTGGGTGGGTTGTGGTCTTTCAAAAAGCCCCATTTAGGGCCACGAAAAATATTTTGCAGTGTGTTATGTATATCTGGAGGTGTGTGAAATAATAAATTTCTATATATATTTCTTCTACTGTGCTATTTTAAAAAAGCAACATTTTTTTGAATAGCATTTTCTGCAGTTCTGTAGCTGTGCGATACAGTGGTTACGTAATGTGGGTGGGTTGTGGTTTTGCAAAAAGCCCCATTTAGGGCCACAAAAAATATTTTGCAGTGTGTTATACATATCTGGAGGTGTGTGAAATAAACAATTTCTATATATTTTTCTTCTACTGTGCTATCCTAAAAAAACAACATTTTTTTTGAATAGTATTTTCTGCAGTTTTGTAGCTGTGCGATACAGCGGTAACGTACTGTGGGTGGGTTGTGGTCTTTCATAAAGCCCCATTTAGGGCCACAAAAAATATTTTGCAGTGTGTTATGTATATCTGGAGGTGTGTGAAATAATACATTTCTATATATATTTCTTCTACTGTGCTATTTTAAAAAAGCAACATTTTTTTGAATAGCATTTTCTGCAGTATTGTAGCTGTGCGATACAGTGGTTACGTAATGTGGGTGGGTTGTGGTCTTGCAAAAAGCCCCATTTAGGGCCACAAAAAATATTTTGCAGTGTGTTATACATATCTGGAGGTGTGTGAAATAAACAATTTCTATATATTTTTCTTCTACTGTGCTATCCTAAAAAAAACATTTTTTTTGAATAGCATTTTCTGCAGTTCTGTAGCTGTGCGATACAGCGGTTACGTACTGTGGGTGGGTTGTGGTCTTGCAAAAAGCCCCATTTAGGGCCACAAAAAATTATTTGCAGTGTGTTATGTATATGTGGAGGTGTGTGAAATAATAAATTTCTATATATATTTCTACTACTGTGCTATTTTAAAAAAGCAACATTTTTTGAATAGCATTTTCTGCAGTTCTGTAGCTGTGCGATACAGTGGTTACGTAATGTGGGTGGGTTGTGGTTTTGCAAAAAGCCCCATTTAGGGCCACAAAAAATATTTTGCAGTGTGTTATACATATCTGGAGGTGTGTGAAATAAACAATTTCTATATATTTTTCTAATACTGTGCTATCCTAAAAAAACAGAAAAATTTTGAATAGCATTTTCTGCAGTTCTGTAGCTGTGCGATACAGTGGTTACGTACTGTGGGTGGGTGTGGTCTTGCAAAAAGCACCATTTAGGGCCACAAAAAATATTTTGCAGTGTGTTATGCATATCTGGAGGTGTGTGAAATAAACAATTTCTATATATTTTCCTTCTACTGTGCTATTTTAAAAAAGCAAAATTTTTTGGAATAGCATTTTCTGCAGTTCTGTAGCTGTGCGATGCAGCGGTTACGTACTGTGGGTGGGTGGTGGTCTTGCAAAAAGCCCCATTTAGGGCCACAAAAAATATTTTGCAGTGTGTTATACATATCTGGATGTGTGTGAAGTAACCAATTTCTATATATTTTTCTTCTACTGTGCTATCCTAAAAAAACAACATTATTTTTGAATAGCATTTTCTGCAGTTTTGTAGCTGTGCGATACAGCAGTTAGGTACTGTGGGTGGGTTGTGGTCTTGCAAAAAGCCCCATTTAGGGCCACAAAAAATATTTTGCAGTGTGTTATGCATATCTGGAGGTGTGTGAAATAAACAATTTCTATATATTTTCCTTCTACTGCGCTATTTTAGAAAAGCAACATTTTTTTGAAAAGCATTTTCTGCAGTTCTGTAGCTGTGCGATACAGCGGTTACGTACTGTGGGTGGGTTGTGGTCTTGCAAAAAGCCCCATTTAGGGCCACAAAAAATATTTTGCAGTGTGTTATACATATCTGGATGTGTGTGAAGTAAACAATTTCTATATATTTTTCTTCTACTGTGCTATCCTAAAAAAAAAACATTTTTTTTAATAGCATTTTCTGCAGTTTTGTAGCTGTGTGATACAGCAGTTACGTACTGTGGGTGGGTTGTGGTCTTTCAAAAAGCCCCATTTAGGGCCACAAAAAATATTTTGCAGTGTGTTATGCATATCTGGAGGTGTGTGAAATAAACAATTTCTATAAATTTTTCTTCTACTGTGCTATTTTAAAAAAGCAACTTTTTTTGAATAGCATTTTCTGCAGTTCTGTAGCTGTGCGATACAGCGGTTATGTACTGTGGGTGGGTTGTGGTCTTGCAAAAAGCCCCATTTAGGGCCACAAAAAATATTTTGCAGTGTGTTATACATATCTGGATGTGTGTGAAGTAAACAATTTCTATATATTTTTCTTCTACTGTGCTATCCTAAAAAAACAAAATTTTTTTTGAATAGTATTTTCTGCAGTTTTGTAGCTGTGCGATACAGCGGTAACGTACTGTGGGTGGGTTGTGGTCTTTCATAAAGCCCCATTTAGGGCCACAAAAAATATTTTGCAGTGTGTTATGTATATCTGGAGGTGTGTGAAATAATACATTTCTATATATATTTCTTCTACTGTGCTATTTTAAAAAAGCAACATTTTTTTGAATAGCATTTTCTGCAGTATTGTAGCTGTGCGATACAGTGGTTACGTAATGTGGGTGGGTTGTGGTCTTGCAAAAAGCCCCATTTAGGGCCACAAAAAATATTTTGCAGTGTGTTATACATATCTGGAGGTGTGTGAAATAAACAATTTCTATATATTTTTCTTCTACTGTGCTATCCTAAAAAAAAACATTTTTTTTGAATAGCATTTTCTGCAGTTCTGTAGCTGTGCGATACAGCGGTTACGTACTGTGGGTGGGTTGTGGTCTTGCAAAAAGCCCCATTTAGGGCCACAAAAAATTATTTGCAGTGTGTTATGTATATGTGGAGGTGTGTGAAATAATACATTTCTATATATATTTCTACTACTGTGCTATTTTAAAAAAGCAACATTTTTTGAATAGCATTTTCTGCAGTTCTGTAGCTGTGCGATACAGTGGTTACGTACTGTGGGTGGGTTGTGGTTTTGCAAAAAGCCCCATTTAGGGCCACAACAAATATTTTGCAGTGTGTTATACATATCTGGAGGTGTGTGAAATGAACAATTTCTATATATTTTTCTTCTACTGTGCTATCCTAAAAAAAAAACATTTTTTTAATAGCATTTTCTGCAGTTCTGTAGCTGTGCGATACAGCGGTTACGTACTGTGGATGGGTTGTGGTCTTGCAAAAAGCCCCATTTAGGGCCACAAAAAATAATTTGCAGTGTGTTATGTATATCTGGAGGTGTGTGAAATAAACAATTTCTATATATTTTTCTTCTACTGTGCTATTTTAAAAAAGCAAATTTTTTTTGGAATAGCATTTTCTGCAGTTCTGTAGCTGTGTGATACAGCGGTTACGTACTGTGGGTGGGTTGTGGTCTTGCAAAAATCCCCATTTAGGGCCACAAAAATGATTTTGCAGTGTGTTATACATATCTGGAGGTGTGTGAAATAAACAATTTCTATATATTTTTCTTCTACTGTGCTATCCTAAAAAAAAACAAAAAAATTTTGAATAGCATTTTCTGCAGTTCTGTAGCTGTGTGATACAGCGGTTACTTACTGTGAGTGGGTTTTGGTCTTGCAAAAAGCACCATTTAGGGCCACAAAAAATATTTTGCAGTGTGTTATGCATATCTGGAGGTGTGTGAAATAAACAATTTCTATATATTTTCCTTCTACTGTGCTATTTTAAAAAAGCAAAATTTTTTGGAATAGCATTTTCTGCAGTTCTGTAGCTGTGCGATACAGCGGTTACGTACTGTGGGTGGGTTGTGGTCTTGCAAAAAGCCCCATTTAGGGCCACAAAAAATATTTTGCAGTGTGTTATACATATCTGGATGTGTGTGAAGTAAACAATTTCTATATATTTTTCTTCTACTGTACTATCCTAAAAAAAACACATTTTTTTTAATAGCATTTTCTGCAGTTTTGTAGCTGTGCGATACAGCGGTTACGTACTGTGGGTGGGTTGTGGTCTTTCAAAAAGCCCCATTTAGGGCCACGAAAAATATTTTGCAGTGTGTTATGTATATCTGGAGGTGTGTGAAATAATAAATTTCTATATATATTTCTTCTACTGTGCTATTTTAAAAAAGCAACATTTTTTTGAATAGCATTTTCTGCAGTTCTGTAGCTGTGCGATACAGTGGTTACGTAATGTGGGTGGGTTGTGGTTTTGCAAAAAGCCCCATTTAGGGCCACAAAAAATATTTTGCAGTGTGTTATACATATCTGGAGGTGTGTGAAATAAACAATTTCTATATATTTTTCTTCTACTGTGCTATCCTAAAAAAACAACATTTTTTTTGAATAGTATTTTCTGCAGTTTTGTAGCTGTGCGATACAGCGGTAACGTACTGTGGGTGGGTTGTGGTCTTTCATAAAGCCCCATTTAGGGCCACAAAAAATATTTTGCAGTGTGTTATGTATATCTGGAGGTGTGTGAAATAATACATTTCTATATATATTTCTTCTACTGTGCTATTTTAAAAAAGCAACATTTTTTTGAATAGCATTTTCTGCAGTATTGTAGCTGTGCGATACAGTGGTTACGTAATGTGGGTGGGTTGTGGTCTTGCAAAAAGCCCCATTTAGGGCCACAAAAAATATTTTGCAGTGTGTTATACATATCTGGAGGTGTGTGAAATAAACAATTTCTATATATTTTTCTTCTACTGTGCTATCCTAAAAAAAACATTTTTTTTGAATAGCATTTTCTGCAGTTCTGTAGCTGTGCGATACAGCGGTTACGTACTGTGGGTGGGTTGTGGTCTTGCAAAAAGCCCCATTTAGGGCCACAAAAAATTATTTGCAGTGTGTTATGTATATGTGGAGGTGTGTGAAATAATACATTTCTATATATATTTCTACTACTGTGCTATTTTAAAAAAGCAACATTTTTTGAATAGCATTTTCTGCAGTTCTGTAGCTGTGCGATACAGTGGTTACGTAATGTGGGTGGGTTGTGGTTTTGCAAAAAGCCCCATTTAGGGCCACAAAAAATATTTTGCAGTGTGTTATACATATCTGGAGGTGTGTGAAATAAACAATTTCTATATATTTTTCTTCTACTGTGCTATCCTAAAAAAAAACATTTTTTTTAATAGCATTTTCTGCAGTTCTGTAGCTGTGCGATACAGCGGTTACGTACTGTGGATGGGTTGTGGTCTTGCAAAAAGCCCCATTTAGGGCCACAAAAATAATTTGCAGTGTGTTATGTATATCTGGAGGTGTGTGAAATAAACAATTTCTATATATTTTTCTTCTACTGTGGTATTTTAAAAAAGCAAATTTTTTTTGGAATAGCATTTTCTGCAGTTCTGTAGCTGTGTGATACAGCGGTTACGTACTGTGGGTGGGTTGTGGTTTTGCAAAAAGCCCCATTTAGGGCCACAAAAATGATTTTGCAGTGTGTTATACATATCTGGAGGTGTGTGAAATAAACAATTTCTATATATTTTCCTTCTACTGTGCTATTTTAAAAAAGCAAAATTTTTTGGAATAGCATTTTCTGCAGTTCTGTAGCTGTGCGATACAGCGGTTACGTACTGTGGGTGGGTTGTGGTCTTGCAAAAAGCCCCATTTAGGGCCACAAAAAATATTTTGCAGTGTGTTATACATATCTGGATGTGTGTGAAGTAAACAATTTCTATATATTTTTCTTCTACTGTACTATCCTAATAAAAACACATTTTTTTTAATAGCATTTTCTGCAGTTTTGTAGCTGTGCGATACAGCGGTTACGTACTGTGGGTGGGTTGTGGTCTTTCAAAAAGCCCCATTTAGGGCCACGAAAAATATTTTGCAGTGTGTTATGTATATCTGGAGGTGTGTGAAATAATAAATTTCTATATATATTTCTTCTACTGTGCTATTTTAAAAAAGCAACATTTTTTTGAATAGCATTTTCTGCAGTTCTGTAGCTGTGCGATACAGTGGTTACGTAATGTGGGTGGGTTGTGGTTTTGCAAAAAGCCCCATTTAGGGCCACAAAAAATATTTTGCAGTGTGTTATACATATCTGGAGGTGTGTGAAATAAACAATTTCTATATATTTTTCTTCTACTGTGCTATCCTAAAAAAACAACATTTTTTTTGAATAGTATTTTCTGCAGTTTTGTAGCTGTGCGATACAGCGGTAACGTACTGTGGGTGGGTTGTGGTCTTTCATAAAGCCCCATTTAGGGCCACAAAAAATATTTTGCAGTGTGTTATGTATATCTGGAGGTGTGTGAAATAATACATTTCTATATATATTTCTTCTACTGTGCTATTTTAAAAAAGCAACATTTTTTTGAATAGCATTTTCTGCAGTATTGTAGCTGTGCGATACAGTGGTTACGTAATGTGGGTGGGTTGTGGTCTTGCAAAAAGCCCCATTTAGGGCCACAAAAAATATTTTGCAGTGTGTTATACATATCTGGAGGTGTGTGAAATAAACAATTTCTATATATTTTTCTTCTACTGTGCTATCCTAAAAAAAACATTTTTTTTGAATAGCATTTTCTGCAGTTCTGTAGCTGTGCGATACAGCGGTTACGTACTGTGGGTGGGTTGTGGTCTTGCAAAAAGCCCCATTTAGGGCCACAAAAAATTATTTGCAGTGTGTTATGTATATGTGGAGGTGTGTGAAATAATACATTTCTATATATATTTCTACTACTGTGCTATTTTAAAAAAGCAACATTTTTTGAATAGCATTTTCTGCAGTTCTGTAGCTGTCCGATACAGTGGTTACGTAATGTGGGTGGGTTGTGGTTTTGCAAAAAGCCCCATTTAGGGCCACAAAAAATATTTTGCAGTGTGTTATACATATCTGGAGGTGTGTGAAATAAACAATTTCTATATATTTTTCTTCTACTGTGCTATCCTAAAAAAAACATTTTTTTTAATAGCATTTTCTGCAGTTCTGTAGCTGTGCGATACAGCGGTTACGTACTGTGGATGGGTTGTGGTCTTGCAAAAAGCCCCATTTAGGGCCACAAAAATAATTTGCAGTGTGTTATGTATATCTGGAGGTGTGTGAAATACACAATTTCTATATATTTTTCTTCTACTGTGCTATTTTAAAAAAGCAAATTTTTTTTGGAATAGCATTTTCTGCAGTTCTGTAGCTGTGTGATACAGCGGTTACGTACTGTGGGTGGGTTGTGGTTTTGCAAAAAGCCCCATTTAGGGCCACAAAAATGATTTTGCAGTGTGTTATACATATCTGGAGGTGTGTGAAATAAACAATTTCTATATATTTTTCTTCTACTGTGCTATCCTAAAAAAAACAAAAAAAATTTGAATAGCATTTTCTGCAGTTCTGTAGCTGTGTGATACAGCGGTTACGTACTGTGAGTGGGTTTTGGTCTTGCAAAAAGCACCATTTAGGGCCACAAAAAATATTTTGCAGTGTGTTATGCATATCTGGAGGTGTGTGAAATAAACAATTTCTATATATTTTCCTTCTACTGTGCTATTTTAAAAAAGCAAAATTTTTTGGAATAGCATTTTCTGCAGTTCTGTAGCTGTGCGATACAGCGGTTACGTACTGTGGGTGGGTTGTGGTCTTGCAAAAAGCCCCATTTAGGGCCACAAAAAATATTTTGCAGTGTGTTATACATATCTGGATGTGTGTGAAGTAAACAATTTCTATATATTTTTCTTCTACTGTACTATCCTAAAAAAAACACATTTTTTTTAATAGCATTTTCTGCAGTTTTGTAGCTGTGCGATACAGCGGTTACGTACTGTGGGTGGGTTGTGGTCTTTCAAAAAGCCCCATTTAGGGCCACGAAAAATATTTTGCAGTGTGTTATGTATATCTGGAGGTGTGTGAAATAATAAATTTCTATATATATTTCTTCTACTGTGCTATTTTAAAAAAGCAACATTTTTTTGAATAGCATTTTCTGCAGTTCTGTAGCTGTGCGATACAGTGGTTACGTAATGTGGGTGGGTTGTGGTTTTGCAAAAAGCCCCATTTAGGGCCACAAAAAATATTTTGCAGTGTGTTATACATATCTGGAGGTGTGTGAAATAAACAATTTCTATATATTTTTCTTCTACTGTGCTATCCTAAAAAAACAAAATTTTTTTTTGATTAGCATTTTCTGCAGTTCTGTAGCTGTGCGATACAGCAGTTACGTACTGTGGGTGGGTTGTGGTCTTGCAAAAAGCCCCATTTAAGGCCACAAATTTTTTTTTGCCTTGTGTTATACATATCTGGAGGTGTGTGAAATAAACAATTTCTATATATTTTTCTTCTACTGTGCTATCCTAAAAAAACAAATTTTTTTTTTGATTAGCATTTTCTGCAGTTCTGTAGCTGTGCGATACAGCAGTTACGTACTGTGGGTGGGTTGTGGTCTTGCAAAAATCCCCATTTAGGGCCACAAAAAATATTTTGCAGTGTGTTATTTATATCTGGAGGTGTGTGAAATAAACAATTTCTATATATTTTTCTTCTACTGTGCTATCCTAAAAAAACAACATTTTTTTTTGATTAGCATTTTCTGCAGTTCTGTAGCTGTGCGATACAGCAGTTACGTACTGTGGGTGGGTTGTGGTCTTGCAAAAAGCCCCATATAGGGCCACAAAAAATAATTTGCAGTGTGTTATGTATATCTGGAGGTGTGTGAAATAAACAATTTCTATATATTTTTCTTCTACTGTGCTATTTTAAAAAAGCAACATTTTTTGAATAGCATTTTCTGCAGTTCTGTAGCTGTGTGATACAGCGGTTACGTTCTGTGGGTGGGTTGTGGTCTTGCAAAAAGCCCCATTTAGGCCAAAAAAATGATTTTGCAGTGTGTTATACATATCTGGAGGTGTGTGAAATAAACAATTTCTATATATTTTTCTTCTACTGTGCTATCCTAAAAAAAAAATTTTTTAATAGCATTTTCTGCAGTTCTGTAGCTGTGCGATACAGCAGTTACGCACTGTGGGTGGGTTGTGGTCTTGCAAAAAGCCCCATTTAGGGCCACAAAAAATATTTTGCAGTGTGTTATGCATATCTGGAGGTGTGTGAAATAAACCATTTCTTTATATTTTACTTCTACTATGCTATCCTAAAAAAACTAAAACATTTTTTAATAGCATTTTCTGCCGTTCTGTAGCTGTGCGATACAGCGGTTACGTACTGTGGGTGGGTTGTGGTCTTGCAAAAAGCCCCATTTAGGGCCACAAAAAATATTTTGCAGTGTGTTATGCATATCTGGAGGTGTGTGAAATATACAATTTCTATATACTTTTCTTCTGCTGTGCTATTTTAAAAAAGCAAAATTTTTTTTGAATAGCATTTTCTGCAGTTCTGTAGCTGTGCGATCCAGCGGTTATGTACTGTGGGTGGGTTGTGGTCTTGCAAAAAGCCCCATTTAGGGCCACAAAAATATTTTGCAGTGTGTTATGCATATCTGGAGGTTTGTGAAATAAACAATTTCTATATATTTTTCTAATACTGTGCTATCCTAAAAAAACTTTTTTTTTTAATAGCATTTTCTGCAGTTCTGTAGCTGTGCGATACAGCGGTTACGTACTGTGGGTGGGTGTGGTCTTGCAAAAAGCACCATTTAGGGCCACAAAAAATATTTTGCAGTGTGTTATGCATATCTGGAGGTGTGTGAAATAAACAATTTCTATATATTTTCCTTCTACTGTGCTATTTTAAAAAAGCAAAATTTTTTGGAATAGCATTTTCTGCAGTTCTGTAGCTGTGCGATACAGCGGTTACGTACTGTGGGTGGGTGGTGGTCTTGCAAAAAGCCCCATTTAGGGCCACAAAAAATATTTTGCAGTGTGTTATACATATCTGGATGTGTGTGAAGTAAACAATTTCTATATATTTTTCTTCTACTGTGCTATCCTAAAAAAACAACATTATTTTTGAATAGCATTTTCTGCAGTTTTGTAGCTGTGCGATACAGCAGTTACGTACTGTGGGTGGGTTGTGGTCTTGCAAAAAGCCCCATTTAGGGTCACAAAAAATATTTTGCAGTGTGTTATGCATATCTGGAGGTGTGTGAAATAAACAATTTCTATATATTTTCCTTCTACTGCGCTATTTTAAAAAAGCAACATTTTTTTGAATAGCATTTTCTGCAGTTCTGTAGCTGTGCGATACAGCAGTTACGTACTGTGGGTGGGTTGTGGTCTTGCAAAAAGCCCCATTTAGGGCCACAAAAAATATTTTGCAGTGTGTTATACATATCTGGATGTGTGTGAAGTAAACAATTTCTATATATTTTTCTTCTACTGTGCTATCCTGAAAAAACAACATTTTTTTTTACTAGCATTTTCTGCAGTTTTGTAGCTGTGCGATACAGCAGTTACGTACTGTGGGTGGGTTGTGGTCTTTCAAAAAGCCCCATTTAGGGCCACAAAAAATATTTTGCAGTGTGTTATGCATATCTGGAGGTGTGTGAAATAAACAATTTCTATATATTTTTCTTCTACTGTGCTATTTTAAAAAAGCAACATTTTTTTGAATAGCATTTTCTGCAGTTCTGTAGCTGTGCGATACAGCGGTTATGTACTGTGGGTGGGTTGTGGTCTTGCAAAAAGCCCCATTTAGGGCCACAAAAAATATTTTGCAGTGTGTTATGCATATCTGGAGGTGTGTGAAATATACAATTTCTATATACTTTTCTTCTGCTGTGCTATTTTAAAAAAGCAAAATTTTTTTTGAATAGCATTTTCTGCAGTTCTGTAGCTGTGCGATCCAGCGGTTATGTACTGTGGGTGGGTTGTGGTCTTGCAAAAAGCCCCATTTAGGGCCACAAAAATATTTTGCAGTGTGTTATGCATATCTGGAGGTTTGTGAAATAAACAATTTCTATATATTTTTCTAATACTGTGCTATCCTAAAAAAACTTTTTTTTTTAATAGCATTTTCTGCAGTTCTGTAGCTGTGCGATACAGCGGTTACGTACTGTGGGTGGGTGTGGTCTTGCAAAAAGCACCATTTAGGGCCACAAAAAATATTTTGCAGTGTGTTATGCATATCTGGAGGTGTGTGAAATAAACAATTTCTATATATTTTCCTTCTACTGTGCTATTTTAAAAAAGCAAAATTTTTTGGAATAGCATTTTCTGCAGTTCTGTAGCTGTGCGATACAGCGGTTACGTACTGTGGGTGGGTGGTGGTCTTGCAAAAAGCCCCATTTAGGGCCACAAAAAATATTTTGCAGTGTGTTATACATATCTGGATGTGTGTGAAGTAAACAATTTCTATATATTTTTCTTCTACTGTGCTATCCTAAAAAAACAACATTATTTTTGAATAGCACTTTCTGCAGTTTTGTAGCTGTGCGATACAGCAGTTACGTACTGTGGGTGGGTTGTGGTCTTGCAAAAAGCCCCATTTAGGGTCACAAAAAATATTTTGCAGTGTGTTATGCATATCTGGAGGTGTGTGAAATAAACAATTTCTATATATTTTCCTTCTACTGCGCTATTTTAAAAAAGCAACATTTTTTTGAATAGCATTTTCTGCAGTTCTGTAGCTGTGCGATACAGCAGTTACGTACTGTGGGTGGGTTGTGGTCTTGCAAAAAGCCCCATTTAGGGCCACAAAAAATATTTTGCAGTGTGTTATACATATCTGGATGTGTGTGAAGTAAACAATTTCTATATATTTTTCTTCTACTGTGCTATCCTAAAAAAACAACATTTTTTTTTAATAGCATTTTCTGCAGTTTTGTAGCTGTGCGATACAGCAGTTACGTACTGTGGGTGGGTTGTGGTCTTTCAAAAAGCCCCATTTAGGGCCACAAAAAATATTTTGCAGTGTGTTATGCATATCTGGAGGTGTGTGAAATAAACAATTTCTATATATTTTCCTTCTACTGTGCTATTTTAAAAAAAAACAAAAAAATTTTGAATAGCATTTTCTGCAGTTCTGTAGCTGTGTTATACAGCGGTTACGTACTGTGAGTGGGTTTTGGTCTTGCAAAAAGCACCATTTAGGGCCACAAAAAATATTTTGCAGTGTGATATGCATATCTGGAGGTGTGTGAAATAAACAATTTCTATATATTTTTCTTCTACTGTGCTATCCTAAAAAAAAACATTTTTTTAATAGCATTTTCTGCAGTTCTGTAGCTGTGCGATACAGCGGTTACGTACTGTGGATGGGTTGTGGTCTTGCAAAAAGCCCCATTTAGGGCCACAAAAAATAATTTGCAGTGTGTTATGTATATCTGGAGGTGTGTGAAATAAACAATTTCTATATATTTTTCTTCTACTGTGCCATTTTAAAAAAGCAAATTTTTTTTGGAATAGCATTTTCTGCAGTTCTGTAGCTGTGTGATACAGCGGTTACGTACTGTGGGTGGGTTGTGGTCTTGCAAAAAGCCCCATTTAGGGCCACAAAAATGATTTTGCAGTGTGTTATACATATCTGGAGGTGTGTGAAATAAACAATTTCTATATATTTTTCTTCTACTGTGCTATCCTAAAAAAAAACAAAAAAAATTTGAATAGCATTTTCTGCAGTTCTGTAGCTGTGTTATACAGCGGTTACGTACTGTGAGTGGGTTTTGGTCTTGCAAAAAGCACCATTTAGGGCCACAAAAAATATTTTGCAGTGTGATATGCATATCTGGAGGTGTGTGAAATAAACAATTTCTATATATTTTCCTTCTACTGTGCTATTTTAAAAAAGCAACATTTTTTGGAATAGCATTTTCTGCAGTTCTGTAGCTGTGCGATACAGCGGTTACGTACTGTGGGTGGGTTGTGGTCTTGCAAAAAGCCCCATTTAGGGCCACAAAAAATATTTTGCAGTGTGTTATACATATCTGGATGTGTGTGAAGTAAACAATTTCTATATATTTTTCTTCTACTGTACTATCCTAAAAAAAACTCATTTTTTTTAATAGCCTTTTCTGCAGTTTTGTAGCTGTGCGATACAGCGGTTACGTACTGTGGGTGGGTTGTGGTCTTTCAAAAAGCCCCATTTAGGGCCACGAAAAATATTTTGCAGTGTGTTATGTATATCTGGAGGTGTGTGAAATAATAAATTTCTATATATATTTCTTCTACTGTGCTATTTTAAAAAAGCAACATTTTTTTGAATAGCATTTTCTGCAGTTCTGTAGCTGTGCGATACAGTGGTTACGTAATGTGGGTGGGTTGTGGTTTTGCAAAAAGCCCCATTTAGGGCCACAAAAAATATTTTGCAGTGTGTTATACATATCTGGAGGTGTGTGAAATAAACAATTTCTATATATTTTTCTTCTACTGTGCTATCCTAAAAAAACAAATTTTTTTTTTGATTAGCATTTTCTGCAGTTCTGTAGCTGTGCGATACAGCAGTTACGTACTGTGGGTGGGTTGTGGTCTTGCAAAAAGCCCCATTTAAGGCCACAAATTTTTTTTTGCCTTGTGTTATACATATCTGGAGGTGTGTGAAATAAACAATTTCTATATATTTTTCTTCTACTGTGCTATCCTAAAAAAACAAATTTTTTTTTTGATTAGCATTTTCTGCAGTTCTGTAGCTGTGCGATACAGCAGTTACGTACTGTGGGTGGGTTGTGGTCTTGCAAAAATCCCCATTTAGGGCCACAAAAAATATTTTGCAGTGTGTTATTTATATCTGGAGGTGTGTGAAATAAACAATTTCTATATATTTTTCTTCTACTGTGCTATCCTAAAAAAACAACATTTTTTTTTGATTAGCATTTTCTGCAGTTCTGTAGCTGTGCGATACAGCAGTTACGTACTGTGGGTGGGTTGTGGTCTTGCAAAAAGCCCCATTTAGGGCCACAAAAAATAATTTGCAGTGTGTTATGTATATCTGGAGGTGTGTGAAATAAACAATTTCTATATATTTTTCTTCTACTGTGCTATTTTAAAAAAGCAACATTTTTTGAATAGCATTTTCTGCAGTTCTGTAGCTGTGCGATACAGCGGTTACGTTCTGTGGGTGGGTTGTGGTCTTGCAAAAAGCCCCATTTAGGGCCAAAAAAATGATTTTGCACTGTGTTATACATATCTGGAGGTGTGTGAAATAAACAATTTCTATATATTTTTCTTCTACTGTGCTATCCTAAAAAAAAAATTTTAATAGCATTTTCTGCAGTTCTGTAGCTGTGCGATACAGCAGTTACGCACTGTGGGTGGGTTGTGGTCTTGCAAAAAGCCCCATTTAGGGCCACAAAAAATATTTTGCAGTGTGTTCTGCATATCTGGAGGTGTGTGAAATAAACAATTTCTATATATATTTCTTCTACTGTGCTATTTTAAAAAAGCAACATTTTTTTTGAATAGCATTTTCCTGCAGTTCTGTAGCTGTGCGATACAGCGGTTACGTACTGTGGGTGGGTTGTGGTCTTGCAAAAATCACCATTTAGGGCCACAAAAATGATTTTGCAGTGTGTTATACATATCTGGAGGTGTGTGAAATAAACAATTTCTATATATTTTTCTTCTACTGTGCTATCCTAAAAAAAAAACATTTTTTAATAGCATTTTCTGCTGTTCTGTAGATGTGCAATACAGTGGTTATGTACTGTGGGTGGGTTGTGGTCTTGCAAAAAGCCCCATTTAGGGCCACAAAAAATATTTTGCAGTGTGTTATGCATATCTGGAGGTGTGTGAAATAAACCATTTCTTTATATTTTACTTCTACTATGCTATCCTAAAAAAACTAAAACATTTTTTAATAGCATATTCTGCAGTTCTGTAGCTGTGCGATACAGCGGTTACGTACTGTGGGTGGGTTGTGGTCTTGCAAAAAGCCCCATTTAGGGCCACAAAAAATATTTTGCAGTGTGTTATGCATATCTGGAGGTGTGTGAAATATACAATTTCTATATATTTTTCTTCTGCTGTGCTATTTTTAAAAAGCAAAATGTTTTTTGAATAGCATTTTCTGCAGTTCTGTAGCTGTGCGATCCAGCGGTTATGTACTGTGGGTGGGTTGTGGTCTTGCAAAAAGCCCCATTTAGGGCCACAAACATATTTTGCAGTGTGTTATGCATATCTGGAGGTTTGTGAAATAAACAATTTCTATATATTTTTCTAATACTGTGCTATCCTAAAAAAACTTTTTTTTTAATAGCATTTTCTGCAGTTCTGTAGCTGTGCGATACAGCGGTTACGTACTGTGGGTGTGTTGTGGTCTTGCAAAAAGCCCCACTTAGGGCCACAAAAATTATTTTGCAGTGTGTTATACATATCTGGAGGTGTGTGAAATAAACAATTTCTATATATTTTTCTAATACTGTGCTATCCTAAAAAAACAGAAAAATTTTGAATAGCATTTTCTGCAGTTCTGTAGCTGTGCGATACAGTGGTTACGTACTGTGGGTGGGTGTGGTCTTGCAAAAAGCACCATTTAGGGCCACAAAAAATATTTTGCAGTGTGTTATGCATATCTGGAGGTGTGTGAAATAAACAATTTCTATATATTTTCCTTCTACTGTGCTATTTTAAAAAAGCAAAATTTTTTGGAATAGCATTTTCTGCAGTTCTGTAGCTGTGCGATACAGCGGTTACGTACTGTGGGTGGGTGGTGGTCTTGCAAAAAGCCCCATTTAGGGCCACAAAAAATATTTTGCAGTGTGTTATACATATCTGGATGTGTGTGAAGTAAACAATTTCTATATATTTTTCTTCTACTGTGCTATCCTAATAAAACAACATTATTTTTGAATAGCATTTTCTGCAGTTTTGTAGCTGTGCGATACAGCAGTTAGGTACTGTGGGTGGGTTGTGGTCTTGCAAAAAGCCCCATTTAGGGTCACAAAAAATATTTTGCAGTGTGTTATGCATATCTGGAGGTGTGTGAAATAAACAATTTCTATATATTTTCCTTCTACTGCGCTATTTTAAAAAAGCAAAATTTTTTTGAATAGCATTTTCTGCAGTTCTGTAGCTGTGCGATACAGCGGTTACGTACTGTGGGTGGGTTGTGGTCTTGCAAATAGCCCCATTTAGGGCCACAAAAAATATTTTGCAGTGTGTTATACATATCTGGATGTGTGTGAAGTAAACAATTTCTATATATTTTTCTTCTACTGTGCTATCCTAAAAAAAAAACATTTTTTTTTAATAGCATTTTCTGCAGTTTTGTAGCTGTGCGATACAGCAGTTACGTACTGTGGGTGGGTTGTGGTCTTTCAAAAAGCCCCATTTAGGGCCACAAAAAATATTTTGCAGTGTGTTATGCATATCTGGAGGTGTGTGAAATAAACAATTTCTATATATTTTTCTTCTACTGTGCTATTTTAAAAAAGCAACATTTTTTTGAATAGCATTTTCTGCAGTTCTGTAGCTGTGCGATACAGCGGTTATGTACTGTGGGTGGGTTGTGGTCTTGCAAAAAGCCCCATTTAGGGCCACAAAAAATATTTTGCAGTGTGTTATACATATCTGGATGTGTGTGAAGTAAACAATTTCTATATATTTTTCTTCTACTGTGCTATCCTAAAAAAAACATTTTTTTTGAATAGCATTTTCTGCAGTTCTGTAGCTGTGCGATACAGCGGTTACGTACTGTGGGTGGGTTGTGGTCTTGCAAAAAGCCCCATTTAGGGCCACAAAAAATTATTTGCAGTGTGTTATGTATATGTGGAGGTGTGTGAAATAATACATTTCTATATATATTTCTACTACTGTGCTATTTTAAAAAAGCAACATTTTTTTGAATAGCATTTTCTGCAGTTCTGTAGCTGTGCGATACAGTGGTTACGTAATGTGGGTGGGTTGTGGTCTTGCAAAAAGCCCCATTTAGGGCCACAAAAAATATTTTGCAGTGTGTTATACATATCTGGAGGTGTGTGAAATACACAATTTCTATATATTTTTCTTCTACTGTGCTATCCTAAAAAAAAACATTTTTTTAATAGCATTTTCTGCAGTTCTGTAGCTGTGCGATACAGCGGTTACATACTGTGGATGGGTTGTGGTCTTGCAAAAAGCCCCATTTAGGGCCACAAAAAATAATTTGCAGTGTGTTATGTATATCTGGAGGTGTGTGAAATAAACAATTTCTATATATTTTTCTTCTACTGTGCCATTTTAAAAAAGCAAATTTTTTTTGGAATAGCATTTTCTGCAGTTCTGTAGCTGTGTGATACAGCGGTTACGTACTGTGGGTGGGTTGTGGTCTTGCAAAAAGCCCCATTTAGGGCCACAAAAATGATTTTGCAGTGTGTTATACATATCTGGAGGTGTGTGAAATAAACAATTTCTATATATTTTTCTTCTACTGTGCTATCAAAAAAAAAAAAAATTTTGAATAGCATTTTCTGCAGTTCTGTAGCTGTGTGATACAGCGGTTACGTACTGTGAGTGGGTTTTGGTCTTGCAAAAAGCACCATTTAGGGCCACAAAAAATATTTTGCAGTGTGTTATGCATATCTGGAGGTGTGTGAAATAAACAATTTCTATATATTTTCCTTCTACTGTGCTATTTTAAAAAAGCAAAATTTTTTGGAATAGCATTTTCTGCAGTTCTGTAGCTGTGCGATACAGCGGTTACGTACTGTGGGTGGGTTGTGGTCTTGCAAAAAGCCCCATTTAGGGCCACAAAAAATATTTTGCAGTGTGTTATACATATCTGGATGTGTGTGAAGTAAACAATTTCTATATATTTTTCTTCTACTGTACTATCCTAAAAAAAACACATTTTTTTTTAATAGCATTTTCTGCAGTTTTGTAGCTGTGCGATACAGCGGTTACGTACTGTGGGTGGGTTGTGGTCTTTCAAAAAGCCCCATTTAGGGCCACAAAAAATATTTTGCAGTGTGTTATGTATATCTGGAGGTGTGTGAAATAATAAATTTCTATATATATTTCTTCTACTGTGCTATTTTAAAAAAGCAACATTTTTTTGAATAGCATTTTCTGCAGTTCTGTAGCTGTGCGATACAGTGGTTACGTAATGTGGGTGGGTTGTGGTTTTGCAAAAAGCCCCATTTAGGGCCACAAAAAATATTTTGCAGTGTGTTATACATATCTGGAGGTGTGTGAAATAAACAATTTCTATATATTTTTCTTCTACTGTGCTATCCTAAAAAAACAAAATTTTTTTTTGATTAGCATTTTCTGCAGTTCTGTAGCTGTGCGATACAGCAGTTACGTACTGTGGGTGGGTTGTGGTCTTGCAAAAAGCCCCATTTAGGGCCACAAATTTTTTTTGCCTTGTGTTATACATATCTGGAGGTGTGTGAAATAAACAATTTCTATATATTTTTCTTCTACTGTGCTATCCTAAAAAAACAAAATTTTTTTTTTGATTAGCATTTTCTGCAGTTCTGTAGCTGTGCGATACAGCAGTTACGTACTGTGGGTGGGTTGTGGTCTTGCAAAAATCCCCATTTAGGGCCACAAAAAATATTTTGCAGTGTGTTATTTATATCTGGAGGTGTGTGAAATAAACAATTTCTATATATTTTTCTTCTACTGTGCTATCCTAAAAAAACAACATTTTTTTTGATTAGCATTTTCTGCAGTTCTGTAGCTGTGCGATACAGCAGTTACGTACTGTGGGTGGGTTGTGGTCTTGCAAAAAGCCCCATTTAGGGCCACAAAAAATAATTTGCAGTGTGTTATGTATATCTGGAGGTGTGTGAAATAAACAATTTCTATATATTTTTCTTCTACTGTGCTATTTTAAAAAAGCAACATTTTTTGAATAGCATTTTCTGCAGTTCTGTAGCTGTGTGATACAGCGGTTACGTTCTGTGGGTGGGTTGTGGTCTTGCAAAAAGCCCCATTTAGGGCCACAAAAAATAATTTGCAGTGTGTTATGTATATCTGGAGGTGTGTGAAATAAACAATTTCTATATATTTTTCTTCTACTGTGCTATTTTAAAAAAGCAACATTTTTTTAATAGCATTTTCTGCAGTTCTGTAGCTGTGTGATACAGCGGTTACGTTCTGTGGGTGGGTTGTGGTCTTGCAAAAAGCCCCATTTAGGGCCAAAAAAATGATTTTGCAGTGTGTTATACATATCTGGAGGTGTGTGAAATAAACAATTTCTATATATTTTTCTTCTACTGTGCTATCCTAAAAAAAAAATTTAATAGCATTTTCTGCAGTTCTGTAGCTGTGCGATACAGCAGTTACGCACTGTGGGTGGGTTGTGGTCTTGCAAAAAGCCCCATTTAGGGCCACAAAAAATATTTTGCAGTGTGTTATGCATATCTGGAGGTGTGTGAAATAAACAATTTCTATATATATTTCTTCTACTGTGCTATTTTAAAAAAGCAAAATTTTTTTAATAGCATTTTCTGCAGTTCTGTAGCTGTGCGATACAGCGGTTACGTACTGTGGGTGGGTTGTGGTCTTGCAAAAAGCCCCATTTAGGGCCACAAAAAATGATTTTGCAGTGTGTTATACATATCTGGAGGTGTGTGAAATAAACAATTTCTATATATTTTTCTTCTACTGTGCTATCCTAAAAAAAAAATTTAATAGCATTTTCTGCAGTTCTGTAGCTGTGCGATACAGCGGTTACGTACTGTGGGTGGGTTGTGGTCTTGCAAAAATCACCATTTAGGGCCACAAAAATGATTTTGCAGTGTGTTATACATATCTGGAGGTGTGTGAAATAAACAATTTCTATATATTTTTCTTCTACTGTGCAATTTTAAAAAAGCAAAATTTTTTTAATAGCATTTTCTGCAGTTCTGTAGCTGTGCGATACAGCGGTTACGTACTGTGGGTGGGTTGTGGTCTTGCAAAAAGCCCCATTTAGGGCCACAAAAAATATTTTGCAGTGTGTTATGTATATCTGGAGGTGTGTGAAATAATAAATGTCTATATATATTTCTTCTACTGTGCTATTTTAAAAAAGCAACATTTTTTTGAATAGCATTTTCTGCAGTTCTGTAGCTGTGCGATACAGTGGTTACGTAATGTGGGTGGGTTGTGGTTTTGCAAAAATCCCCATTTAGGGCCACAAAAAATATTTTGCAGTGTGTTATACATATCTGGAGGTGTGTGAAATAAACAATTTCTATATATTTTTCTTCTACTGTGCTATCCTAAAAAAAAAACATTTTTTAATAGCATTTTCTGCTGTTCTGTAGAAGTGCAATACAGTGGTTATGTACTGTGGGTGGGTTGTGGTCTTGCAAAAAGCCCCATTTAGGGCCACAAAAAATATTTTGCAGTGTGTTATGCATATCTGGAGGTGTGTGAAATAAACCATTTCTTTATATTTTACTTCTACTATGCTATCCTAAAAAAACTAAAACGTTTTTTAATAGCATTTTCTGCAGTTCTGTAGCTGTGCGATACAGCGGTTACGTACTGTGGGTGGGTTGTGGTCTTGCAAAAAGCCCCATTTAGGGCCACAAAAAATTATTTGCAGTGTGTTATGTATATGTGGAGGTGTGTGAAATAATACATTTCTATATATATTTCTACTACTGTGCTATTTTAAAAAAGCAACATTTTTTGAATAGCATTTTCTGCAGTTCTGTAGCTGTGCGATACAGTGGTTACGTAATGTGGGTGGGTTGTGGTTTTGCAAAAAGCCCCATTTAGGGCCACAAAAAATATTTTGCAGTGTGTTATACATATCTGGAGGTGTGTGAAATAAACAATTTCTATATATTTTTCTTCTACTGTGCTATCCTAAAAAAAACATTTTTTTTAATAGCATTTTCTGCAGTTCTGTAGCTGTGCGATACAGCGGTTACGTACTGTGGATGGGTTGTGGTCTTGCAAAAAGCCCCATTTAGGGCCACAAAAATAATTTGCAGTGTGTTATGTATATCTGGAGGTGTGTGAAATACACAATTTCTATATATTTTTCTTCTACTGTGCTATTTTAAAAAAGCAAATTTTTTTTGGAATAGCATTTTCTGCAGTTCTGTAGCTGTGTGATACAGCGGTTACGTACTGTGGGTGGGTTGTGGTTTTGCAAAAAGCCCCATTTAGGGCCACAAAAATGATTTTGCAGTGTGTTATACATATCTGGAGGTGTGTGAAATAAACAATTTCTATATATTTTTCTTCTACTGTGCTATCCTAAAAAAAACAAAAAAAATTTGAATAGCATTTTCTGCAGTTCTGTAGCTGTGTGATACAGCGGTTACGTACTGTGAGTGGGTTTTGGTCTTGCAAAAAGCACCATTTAGGGCCACAAAAAATATTTTGCAGTGTGTTATGCATATCTGGAGGTGTGTGAAATAAACAATTTCTATATATTTTCCTTCTACTGTGCTATTTTAAAAAAGCAAAATTTTTTGGAATAGCATTTTCTGCAGTTCTGTAGCTGTGCGATACAGCGGTTACGTACTGTGGGTGGGTTGTGGTCTTGCAAAAAGCCCCATTTAGGGCCACAAAAAATATTTTGCAGTGTGTTATACATATCTGGATGTGTGTGAAGTAAACAATTTCTATATATTTTTCTTCTACTGTACTATCCTAAAAAAAACACATTTTTTTTAATAGCATTTTCTGCAGTTTTGTAGCTGTGCGATACAGCGGTTACGTACTGTGGGTGGGTTGTGGTCTTTCAAAAAGCCCCATTTAGGGCCACGAAAAATATTTTGCAGTGTGTTATGTATATCTGGAGGTGTGTGAAATAATAAATTTCTATATATATTTCTTCTACTGTGCTATTTTAAAAAAGCAACATTTTTTTGAATAGCATTTTCTGCAGTTCTGTAGCTGTGCGATACAGTGGTTACGTAATGTGGGTGGGTTGTGGTTTTGCAAAAAGCCCCATTTAGGGCCACAAAAAATATTTTGCAGTGTGTTATACATATCTGGAGGTGTGTGAAATAAACAATTTCTATATATTTTTCTTCTACTGTGCTATCCTAAAAAAACAAAATTTTTTTTTGATTAGCATTTTCTGCAGTTCTGTAGCTGTGCGATACAGCAGTTACGTACTGTGGGTGGGTTGTGGTCTTGCAAAAAGCCCCATTTAAGGCCACAAATTTTTTTTTGCCTTGTGTTATACATATCTGGAGGTGTGTGAAATAAACAATTTCTATATATTTTTCTTCTACTGTGCTATCCTAAAAAAACAAATTTTTTTTTTGATTAGCATTTTCTGCAGTTCTGTAGCTGTGCGATACAGCAGTTACGTACTGTGGGTGGGTTGTGGTCTTGCAAAAATCCCCATTTAGGGCCACAAAAAATATTTTGCAGTGTGTTATTTATATCTGGAGGTGTGTGAAATAAACAATTTCTATATATTTTTCTTCTACTGTGCTATCCTAAAAAAACAACATTTTTTTTTGATTAGCATTTTCTGCAGTTCTGTAGCTGTGCGATACAGCAGTTACGTACTGTGGGTGGGTTGTGGTCTTGCAAAAAGCCCCATATAGGGCCACAAAAAATAATTTGCAGTGTGTTATGTATATCTGGAGGTGTGTGAAATAAACAATTTCTATATATTTTTCTTCTACTGTGCTATTTTAAAAAAGCAACATTTTTTGAATAGCATTTTCTGCAGTTCTGTAGCTGTGTGATACAGCGGTTACGTTCTGTGGGTGGGTTGTGGTCTTGCAAAAAGCCCCATTTAGGCCAAAAAAATGATTTTGCAGTGTGTTATACATATCTGGAGGTGTGTGAAATAAACAATTTCTATATATTTTTCTTCTACTGTGCTATCCTAAAAAAAAAATTTTTTAATAGCATTTTCTGCAGTTCTGTAGCTGTGCGATACAGCAGTTACGCACTGTGGGTGGGTTGTGGTCTTGCAAAAAGCCCCATTTAGGGCCACAAAAAATATTTTGCAGTGTGTTCTGCATATCTGGAGGTGTGTGAAATAAACAATTTCTATATATATTTCTTCTACTGTGCTATTTTAAAAAAGCAAAATTTTTTTTGAATAGCATTTTCCTGCAGTTCTGTAGCTGTGCGATACAGCGGTTACGTACTGTGGGTGGGTTGTGGTCTTGCAAAAATCACCATTTAGGGCCACAAAAATGATTTTGCAGTGTGTTATACATATCTGGAGGTGTGTGAAATAAACAATTTCTATATATTTTTCTTCTACTGTGCTATCCTAAAAAAAACATTTTTAATAGCATTTTCTGCTGTTCTGTAGATGTGCAATACAGTGGTTATGTACTGTGGGTGGGTTGTGGTCTTGCAAAAAGCCCCATTTAGGGCCACAAAAAATATTTTGCAGTGTGTTATGCATATCTGGAGGTGTGTGAAATAAACCATTTCTTTATATTTTACTTCTACTATGCTATCCTAAAAAAACTAAAACATTTTTTAATAGCATTTTCTGCCGTTCTGTAGCTGTGCGATACAGCGGTTACGTACTGTGGGTGGGTTGTGGTCTTGCAAAAAGCCCCATTTAGGGCCACAAAAAATATTTTGCAGTGTGTTATGCATATCTGGAGGTGTGTGAAATATACAATTTCTATATACTTTTCTTCTGCTGTGCTATTTTAAAAAAGCAAAATTTTTTTTGAATAGCATTTTCTGCAGTTCTGTAGCTGTGCGATCCAGCGGTTATGTACTGTGGGTGGGTTGTGGTCTTGCAAAAAGCCCCATTTAGGGCCACAAAAATATTTTGCAGTGTGTTATGCATATCTGGAGGTTTGTGAAATAAACAATTTCTATATATTTTTCTAATACTGTGCTATCCTAAAAAAACTTTTTTTTTTAATAGCATTTTCTGCAGTTCTGTAGCTGTGCGATACAGCGGTTACGTACTGTGGGTGGGTGTGGTCTTGCAAAAAGCACCATTTAGGGCCACAAAAAATATTTTGCAGTGTGTTATGCATATCTGGAGGTGTGTGAAATAAACAATTTCTATATATTTTCCTTCTACTGTGCTATTTTAAAAAAGCAAAATTTTTTGGAATAGCATTTTCTGCAGTTCTGTAGCTGTGCGATACAGCGGTTACGTACTGTGGGTGGGTGGTGGTCTTGCAAAAAGCCCCATTTAGGGCCACAAAAAATATTTTGCAGTGTGTTATACATATCTGGATGTGTGTGAAGTAAACAATTTCTATATATTTTTCTTCTACTGTGCTATCCTAAAAAAACAACATTATTTTTGAATAGCATTTTCTGCAGTTTTGTAGCTGTGCGATACAGCAGTTACGTACTGTGGGTGGGTTGTGGTCTTGCAAAAAGCCCCATTTAGGGTCACAAAAAATATTTTGCAGTGTGTTATGCATATCTGGAGGTGTGTGAAATAAACAATTTCTATATATTTTCCTTCTACTGCGCTATTTTAAAAAAGCAACATTTTTTTGAATAGCATTTTCTGCAGTTCTGTAGCTGTGCGATACAGCAGTTACGTACTGTGGGTGGGTTGTGGTCTTGCAAAAAGCCCCATTTAGGGCCACAAAAAATATTTTGCAGTGTGTTATACATATCTGGATGTGTGTGAAGTAAACAATTTCTATATATTTTTCTTCTACTGTGCTATCCTGAAAAAACAACATTTTTTTTTACTAGCATTTTCTGCAGTTTTGTAGCTGTGCGATACAGCAGTTACGTACTGTGGGTGGGTTGTGGTCTTTCAAAAAGCCCCATTTAGGGCCACAAAAAATATTTTGCAGTGTGTTATGCATATCTGGAGGTGTGTGAAATAAACAATTTCTATATATTTTTCTTCTACTGTGCTATTTTAAAAAAGCAACATTTTTTTGAATAGCATTTTCTGCAGTTCTGTAGCTGTGCGATACAGCGGTTATGTACTGTGGGTGGGTTGTGGTCTTGCAAAAAGCCCCATTTAGGGCCACAAAAAATATTTTGCAGTGTGTTATGCATATCTGGAGGTGTGTGAAATATACAATTTCTATATACTTTTCTTCTGCTGTGCTATTTTAAAAAAGCAAAATTTTTTTTGAATAGCATTTTCTGCAGTTCTGTAGCTGTGCGATCCAGCGGTTATGTACTGTGGGTGGGTTGTGGTCTTGCAAAAAGCCCCATTTAGGGCCACAAAAATATTTTGCAGTGTGTTATGCATATCTGGAGGTTTGTGAAATAAACAATTTCTATATATTTTTCTAATACTGTGCTATCCTAAAAAAACTTTTTTTTTTAATAGCATTTTCTGCAGTTCTGTAGCTGTGCGATACAGCGGTTACGTACTGTGGGTGGGTGTGGTCTTGCAAAAAGCACCATTTAGGGCCACAAAAAATATTTTGCAGTGTGTTATGCATATCTGGAGGTGTGTGAAATAAACAATTTCTATATATTTTCCTTCTACTGTGCTATTTTAAAAAAGCAAAATTTTTTGGAATAGCATTTTCTGCAGTTCTGTAGCTGTGCGATACAGCGGTTACGTACTGTGGGTGGGTGGTGGTCTTGCAAAAAGCCCCATTTAGGGCCACAAAAAATATTTTGCAGTGTGTTATACATATCTGGATGTGTGTGAAGTAAACAATTTCTATATATTTTTCTTCTACTGTGCTATCCTAAAAAAACAACATTATTTTTGAATAGCACTTTCTGCAGTTTTGTAGCTGTGCGATACAGCAGTTACGTACTGTGGGTGGGTTGTGGTCTTGCAAAAAGCCCCATTTAGGGTCACAAAAAATATTTTGCAGTGTGTTATGCATATCTGGAGGTGTGTGAAATAAACAATTTCTATATATTTTCCTTCTACTGCGCTATTTTAAAAAAGCAACATTTTTTTGAATAGCATTTTCTGCAGTTCTGTAGCTGTGCGATACAGCAGTTACGTACTGTGGGTGGGTTGTGGTCTTGCAAAAAGCCCCATTTAGGGCCACAAAAAATATTTTGCAGTGTGTTATACATATCTGGATGTGTGTGAAGTAAACAATTTCTATATATTTTTCTTCTACTGTGCTATCCTAAAAAAACAACATTTTTTTTTAATAGCATTTTCTGCAGTTTTGTAGCTGTGCGATACAGCAGTTACGTACTGTGGGTGGGTTGTGGTCTTTCAAAAAGCCCCATTTAGGGCCACAAAAAATATTTTGCAGTGTGTTATGCATATCTGGAGGTGTGTGAAATAAACAATTTCTATATATTTTCCTTCTACTGTGCTATTTTAAAAAAAAACAAAAAAATTTTGAATAGCATTTTCTGCAGTTCTGTAGCTGTGTTATACAGCGGTTACGTACTGTGAGTGGGTTTTGGTCTTGCAAAAAGCACCATTTAGGGCCACAAAAAATATTTTGCAGTGTGATATGCATATCTGGAGGTGTGTGAAATAAACAATTTCTATATATTTTTCTTCTACTGTGCTATCCTAAAAAAAAACATTTTTTTAATAGCATTTTCTGCAGTTCTGTAGCTGTGCGATACAGCGGTTACGTACTGTGGATGGGTTGTGGTCTTGCAAAAAGCCCCATTTAGGGCCACAAAAAATAATTTGCAGTGTGTTATGTATATCTGGAGGTGTGTGAAATAAACAATTTCTATATATTTTTCTTCTACTGTGCCATTTTAAAAAAGCAAATTTTTTTTGGAATAGCATTTTCTGCAGTTCTGTAGCTGTGTGATACAGCGGTTACGTACTGTGGGTGGGTTGTGGTCTTGCAAAAAGCCCCATTTAGGGCCACAAAAATGATTTTGCAGTGTGTTATACATATCTGGAGGTGTGTGAAATAAACAATTTCTATATATTTTTCTTCTACTGTGCTATCCTAAAAAAAAACAAAAAAAATTTGAATAGCATTTTCTGCAGTTCTGTAGCTGTGTTATACAGCGGTTACGTACTGTGAGTGGGTTTTGGTCTTGCAAAAAGCACCATTTAGGGCCACAAAAAATATTTTGCAGTGTGATATGCATATCTGGAGGTGTGTGAAATAAACAATTTCTATATATTTTCCTTCTACTGTGCTATTTTAAAAAAGCAACATTTTTTGGAATAGCATTTTCTGCAGTTCTGTAGCTGTGCGATACAGCGGTTACGTACTGTGGGTGGGTTGTGGTCTTGCAAAAAGCCCCATTTAGGGCCACAAAAAATATTTTGCAGTGTGTTATACATATCTGGATGTGTGTGAAGTAAACAATTTCTATATATTTTTCTTCTACTGTACTATCCTAAAAAAAACTCATTTTTTTTAATAGCCTTTTCTGCAGTTTTGTAGCTGTGCGATACAGCGGTTACGTACTGTGGGTGGGTTGTGGTCTTTCAAAAAGCCCCATTTAGGGCCACGAAAAATATTTTGCAGTGTGTTATGTATATCTGGAGGTGTGTGAAATAATAAATTTCTATATATATTTCTTCTACTGTGCTATTTTAAAAAAGCAACATTTTTTTGAATAGCATTTTCTGCAGTTCTGTAGCTGTGCGATACAGTGGTTACGTAATGTGGGTGGGTTGTGGTTTTGCAAAAAGCCCCATTTAGGGCCACAAAAAATATTTTGCAGTGTGTTATACATATCTGGAGGTGTGTGAAATAAACAATTTCTATATATTTTTCTTCTACTGTGCTATCCTAAAAAAACAAAATTTTTTTTTGATTAGCATTTTCTGCAGTTCTGTAGCTGTGCGATACAGCAGTTACGTACTGTGGGTGGGTTGTGGTCTTGCAAAAAGCCCCATTTAAGGCCACAAATTTTTTTTTGCCTTGTGTTATACATATCTGGAGGTGTGTGAAATAAACAATTTCTATATATTTTTCTTCTACTGTGCTATCCTAAAAAAACAAATTTTTTTTTTGATTAGCATTTTCTGCAGTTCTGTAGCTGTGCGATACAGCAGTTACGTACTGTGGGTGGGTTGTGGTCTTGCAAAAATCCCCATTTAGGGCCACAAAAAATATTTTGCAGTGTGTTATTTATATCTGGAGGTGTGTGAAATAAACAATTTCTATATATTTTTCTTCTACTGTGCTATCCTAAAAAAACAACATTTTTTTTTGATTAGCATTTTCTGCAGTTCTGTAGCTGTGCGATACAGCAGTTACGTACTGTGGGTGGGTTGTGGTCTTGCAAAAAGCCCCATTTAGGGCCACAAAAAATAATTTGCAGTGTGTTATGTATATCTGGAGGTGTGTGAAATAAACAATTTCTATATATTTTTCTTCTACTGTGCTATTTTAAAAAAGCAACATTTTTTGAATAGCATTTTCTGCAGTTCTGTAGCTGTGCGATACAGCGGTTACGTTCTGTGGGTGGGTTGTGGTCTTGCAAAAAGCCCCATTTAGGGCCAAAAAAATGATTTTGCACTGTGTTATACATATCTGGAGGTGTGTGAAATAAACAATTTCTATATATTTTTCTTCTACTGTGCTATCCTAAAAAAAAAATTTTAATAGCATTTTCTGCAGTTCTGTAGCTGTGCGATACAGCAGTTACGCACTGTGGGTGGGTTGTGGTCTTGCAAAAAGCCCCATTTAGGGCCACAAAAAATATTTTGCAGTGTGTTCTGCATATCTGGAGGTGTGTGAAATAAACAATTTCTATATATATTTCTTCTACTGTGCTATTTTAAAAAAGCAACATTTTTTTTGAATAGCATTTTCCTGCAGTTCTGTAGCTGTGCGATACAGCGGTTACGTACTGTGGGTGGGTTGTGGTCTTGCAAAAATCACCATTTAGGGCCACAAAAATGATTTTGCAGTGTGTTATACATATCTGGAGGTGTGTGAAATAAACAATTTCTATATATTTTTCTTCTACTGTGCTATCCTAAAAAAAAAACATTTTTTAATAGCATTTTCTGCTGTTCTGTAGATGTGCAATACAGTGGTTATGTACTGTGGGTGGGTTGTGGTCTTGCAAAAAGCCCCATTTAGGGCCACAAAAAATATTTTGCAGTGTGTTATGCATATCTGGAGGTGTGTGAAATAAACCATTTCTTTATATTTTACTTCTACTATGCTATCCTAAAAAAACTAAAACATTTTTTAATAGCATATTCTGCAGTTCTGTAGCTGTGCGATACAGCGGTTACGTACTGTGGGTGGGTTGTGGTCTTGCAAAAAGCCCCATTTAGGGCCACAAAAAATATTTTGCAGTGTGTTATGCATATCTGGAGGTGTGTGAAATATACAATTTCTATATATTTTTCTTCTGCTGTGCTATTTTTAAAAAGCAAAATGTTTTTTGAATAGCATTTTCTGCAGTTCTGTAGCTGTGCGATCCAGCGGTTATGTACTGTGGGTGGGTTGTGGTCTTGCAAAAAGCCCCATTTAGGGCCACAAACATATTTTGCAGTGTGTTATGCATATCTGGAGGTTTGTGAAATAAACAATTTCTATATATTTTTCTAATACTGTGCTATCCTAAAAAAACTTTTTTTTTAATAGCATTTTCTGCAGTTCTGTAGCTGTGCGATACAGCGGTTACGTACTGTGGGTGTGTTGTGGTCTTGCAAAAAGCCCCACTTAGGGCCACAAAAATTATTTTGCAGTGTGTTATACATATCTGGAGGTGTGTGAAATAAACAATTTCTATATATTTTTCTAATACTGTGCTATCCTAAAAAAACAGAAAAATTTTGAATAGCATTTTCTGCAGTTCTGTAGCTGTGCGATACAGTGGTTACGTACTGTGGGTGGGTGTGGTCTTGCAAAAAGCACCATTTAGGGCCACAAAAAATATTTTGCAGTGTGTTATGCATATCTGGAGGTGTGTGAAATAAACAATTTCTATATATTTTCCTTCTACTGTGCTATTTTAAAAAAGCAAAATTTTTTGGAATAGCATTTTCTGCAGTTCTGTAGCTGTGCGATACAGCGGTTACGTACTGTGGGTGGGTGGTGGTCTTGCAAAAAGCCCCATTTAGGGCCACAAAAAATATTTTGCAGTGTGTTATACATATCTGGATGTGTGTGAAGTAAACAATTTCTATATATTTTTCTTCTACTGTGCTATCCTAATAAAACAACATTATTTTTGAATAGCATTTTCTGCAGTTTTGTAGCTGTGCGATACAGCAGTTAGGTACTGTGGGTGGGTTGTGGTCTTGCAAAAAGCCCCATTTAGGGTCACAAAAAATATTTTGCAGTGTGTTATGCATATCTGGAGGTGTGTGAAATAAACAATTTCTATATATTTTCCTTCTACTGCGCTATTTTAAAAAAGCAAAATTTTTTTGAATAGCATTTTCTGCAGTTCTGTAGCTGTGCGATACAGCGGTTACGTACTGTGGGTGGGTTGTGGTCTTGCAAATAGCCCCATTTAGGGCCACAAAAAATATTTTGCAGTGTGTTATACATATCTGGATGTGTGTGAAGTAAACAATTTCTATATATTTTTCTTCTACTGTGCTATCCTAAAAAAAAAACATTTTTTTTTAATAGCATTTTCTGCAGTTTTGTAGCTGTGCGATACAGCAGTTACGTACTGTGGGTGGGTTGTGGTCTTTCAAAAAGCCCCATTTAGGGCCACAAAAAATATTTTGCAGTGTGTTATGCATATCTGGAGGTGTGTGAAATAAACAATTTCTATATATTTTTCTTCTACTGTGCTATTTTAAAAAAGCAACATTTTTTTGAATAGCATTTTCTGCAGTTCTGTAGCTGTGCGATACAGCGGTTATGTACTGTGGGTGGGTTGTGGTCTTGCAAAAAGCCCCATTTAGGGCCACAAAAAATATTTTGCAGTGTGTTATACATATCTGGATGTGTGTGAAGTAAACAATTTCTATATATTTTTCTTCTACTGTGCTATCCTAAAAAAAACATTTTTTTTGAATAGCATTTTCTGCAGTTCTGTAGCTGTGCGATACAGCGGTTACGTACTGTGGGTGGGTTGTGGTCTTGCAAAAAGCCCCATTTAGGGCCACAAAAAATTATTTGCAGTGTGTTATGTATATGTGGAGGTGTGTGAAATAATACATTTCTATATATATTTCTACTACTGTGCTATTTTAAAAAAGCAACATTTTTTTGAATAGCATTTTCTGCAGTTCTGTAGCTGTGCGATACAGTGGTTACGTAATGTGGGTGGGTTGTGGTCTTGCAAAAAGCCCCATTTAGGGCCACAAAAAATATTTTGCAGTGTGTTATACATATCTGGAGGTGTGTGAAATACACAATTTCTATATATTTTTCTTCTACTGTGCTATCCTAAAAAAAAACATTTTTTTAATAGCATTTTCTGCAGTTCTGTAGCTGTGCGATACAGCGGTTACATACTGTGGATGGGTTGTGGTCTTGCAAAAAGCCCCATTTAGGGCCACAAAAAATAATTTGCAGTGTGTTATGTATATCTGGAGGTGTGTGAAATAAACAATTTCTATATATTTTTCTTCTACTGTGCCATTTTAAAAAAGCAAATTTTTTTTGGAATAGCATTTTCTGCAGTTCTGTAGCTGTGTGATACAGCGGTTACGTACTGTGGGTGGGTTGTGGTCTTGCAAAAAGCCCCATTTAGGGCCACAAAAATGATTTTGCAGTGTGTTATACATATCTGGAGGTGTGTGAAATAAACAATTTCTATATATTTTTCTTCTACTGTGCTATCAAAAAAAAAAAAAAATTTTGAATAGCATTTTCTGCAGTTCTGTAGCTGTGTGATACAGCGGTTACGTACTGTGAGTGGGTTTTGGTCTTGCAAAAAGCACCATTTAGGGCCACAAAAAATATTTTGCAGTGTGTTATGCATATCTGGAGGTGTGTGAAATAAACAATTTCTATATATTTTCCTTCTACTGTGCTATTTTAAAAAAGCAAAATTTTTTGGAATAGCATTTTCTGCAGTTCTGTAGCTGTGCGATACAGCGGTTACGTACTGTGGGTGGGTTGTGGTCTTGCAAAAAGCCCCATTTAGGGCCACAAAAAATATTTTGCAGTGTGTTATACATATCTGGATGTGTGTGAAGTAAACAATTTCTATATATTTTTCTTCTACTGTACTATCCTAAAAAAAACACATTTTTTTTTAATAGCATTTTCTGCAGTTTTGTAGCTGTGCGATACAGCGGTTACGTACTGTGGGTGGGTTGTGGTCTTTCAAAAAGCCCCATTTAGGGCCACAAAAAATATTTTGCAGTGTGTTATGTATATCTGGAGGTGTGTGAAATAATAAATTTCTATATATATTTCTTCTACTGTGCTATTTTAAAAAAGCAACATTTTTTTGAATAGCATTTTCTGCAGTTCTGTAGCTGTGCGATACAGTGGTTACGTAATGTGGGTGGGTTGTGGTTTTGCAAAAAGCCCCATTTAGGGCCACAAAAAATATTTTGCAGTGTGTTATACATATCTGGAGGTGTGTGAAATAAACAATTTCTATATATTTTTCTTCTACTGTGCTATCCTAAAAAAACAAAATTTTTTTTTGATTAGCATTTTCTGCAGTTCTGTAGCTGTGCGATACAGCAGTTACGTACTGTGGGTGGGTTGTGGTCTTGCAAAAAGCCCCATTTAGGGCCACAAATTTTTTTTGCCTTGTGTTATACATATCTGGAGGTGTGTGAAATAAACAATTTCTATATATTTTTCTTCTACTGTGCTATCCTAAAAAAACAAAATTTTTTTTTTGATTAGCATTTTCTGCAGTTCTGTAGCTGTGCGATACAGCAGTTACGTACTGTGGGTGGGTTGTGGTCTTGCAAAAATCCCCATTTAGGGCCACAAAAAATATTTTGCAGTGTGTTATTTATATCTGGAGGTGTGTGAAATAAACAATTTCTATATATTTTTCTTCTACTGTGCTATCCTAAAAAAACAACATTTTTTTTGATTAGCATTTTCTGCAGTTCTGTAGCTGTGCGATACAGCAGTTACGTACTGTGGGTGGGTTGTGGTCTTGCAAAAAGCCCCATTTAGGGCCACAAAAAATAATTTGCAGTGTGTTATGTATATCTGGAGGTGTGTGAAATAAACAATTTCTATATATTTTTCTTCTACTGTGCTATTTTAAAAAAGCAACATTTTTTGAATAGCATTTTCTGCAGTTCTGTAGCTGTGTGATACAGCGGTTACGTTCTGTGGGTGGGTTGTGGTCTTGCAAAAAGCCCCATTTAGGGCCACAAAAAATAATTTGCAGTGTGTTATGTATATCTGGAGGTGTGTGAAATAAACAATTTCTATATATTTTTCTTCTACTGTGCTATTTTAAAAAAGCAACATTTTTTTAATAGCATTTTCTGCAGTTCTGTAGCTGTGTGATACAGCGGTTACGTTCTGTGGGTGGGTTGTGGTCTTGCAAAAAGCCCCATTTAGGGCCAAAAAAATGATTTTGCAGTGTGTTATACATATCTGGAGGTGTGTGAAATAAACAATTTCTATATATTTTTCTTCTACTGTGCTATCCTAAAAAAAAAATTTAATAGCATTTTCTGCAGTTCTGTAGCTGTGCGATACAGCAGTTACGCACTGTGGGTGGGTTGTGGTCTTGCAAAAAGCCCCATTTAGGGCCACAAAAAATATTTTGCAGTGTGTTATGCATATCTGGAGGTGTGTGAAATAAACAATTTCTATATATATTTCTTCTACTGTGCTATTTTAAAAAAGCAAAATTTTTTTAATAGCATTTTCTGCAGTTCTGTAGCTGTGCGATACAGCGGTTACGTACTGTGGGTGGGTTGTGGTCTTGCAAAAAGCCCCATTTAGGGCCACAAAAAATGATTTTGCAGTGTGTTATACATATCTGGAGGTGTGTGAAATAAACAATTTCTATATATTTTTCTTCTACTGTGCTATCCTAAAAAAAAAATTTAATAGCATTTTCTGCAGTTCTGTAGCTGTGCGATACAGCGGTTACGTACTGTGGGTGGGTTGTGGTCTTGCAAAAATCACCATTTAGGGCCACAAAAATGATTTTGCAGTGTGTTATACATATCTGGAGGTGTGTGAAATAAACAATTTCTATATATTTTTCTTCTACTGTGCAATTTTAAAAAAGCAAAATTTTTTTAATAGCATTTTCTGCAGTTCTGTAGCTGTGCGATACAGCGGTTACGTACTGTGGGTGGGTTGTGGTCTTGCAAAAAGCCCCATTTAGGGCCACAAAAAATATTTTGCAGTGTGTTATGTATATCTGGAGGTGTGTGAAATAATAAATGTCTATATATATTTCTTCTACTGTGCTATTTTAAAAAAGCAACATTTTTTTGAATAGCATTTTCTGCAGTTCTGTAGCTGTGCGATACAGTGGTTACGTAATGTGGGTGGGTTGTGGTTTTGCAAAAATCCCCATTTAGGGCCACAAAAAATATTTTGCAGTGTGTTATACATATCTGGAGGTGTGTGAAATAAACAATTTCTATATATTTTTCTTCTACTGTGCTATCCTAAAAAAAAACATTTTTTAATAGCATTTTCTGCTGTTCTGTAGAAGTGCAATACAGTGGTTATGTACTGTGGGTGGGTTGTGGTCTTGCAAAAAGCCCCATTTAGGGCCACAAAAAATATTTTGCAGTGTGTTATGCATATCTGGAGGTGTGTGAAATAAACCATTTCTTTATATTTTACTTCTACTATGCTATCCTAAAAAAACTAAAACGTTTTTTAATAGCATTTTCTGCAGTTCTGTAGCTGTGCGATACAGCGGTTACGTACTGTGGGTGGGTTGTGGTCTTGCAAAAAGCCCCATTTAGGGCCACAAAAAATATTTTGCAGTGTGTTATGCATATCTGGAGGTGTGTGAAATATACAATTTCTATATATTTTTCTTCTGCTGTGCTATTTTAAAAAAGCAACGTTTTTTTTTAATACAATTTTCTGCAGTTCTGTAGCTGTGTGATACAGCGGTTACGTACTGTGGGTGTGTTGTGGTCTTGCAAAAAGCCCCATTTAGGGACACAAAAAATATTTTGCAGTGTGTTATACATATCCTGAGGTGTGTGAAATAAACAATTTCTATATATTTTTCTTCTACTGTGCTATCCTAAAAAAACAAAAAACAAATATAATAGCATTTTCTGCAGTTCTGTATCTGTGCGATACAGCAGTTACGCACTGTGGGTGGGTTGTGGTCTTGCAAAAAGCCCCATTTAGGGCCACAAAAAATATTTTGCAGTGTGTTATGCATATCTGGAGGTGTGTGAAATAAACAATTTCTATATATTTTTCTTCTACTGTGCTATTTTAAAAAAGCAAAAATTTTTTTGAATAGCATTTTCTGCAGTTCTGTAGCTGTGCGATACAGCGGTTACGTACTGTGGGTGGGTTGTGGTCTTGCAAAAAGCCCCATTTAGGGCCACAAAAAGTATTTTGCAGTGTGTTATACATATCTGGATGTGTGTGAAGTAAACAATTTCTATATATTTTTCTTCTACTGTGCTATCCAAAAAAAACAAAAAAAATTTTAATAGCATTTTCTGCAGTTTTGTAGCTGTGCGATACAGCGGTTACGTACTGTGGGTGGGTTGTGGTCTTTCAAAAAGCCCCATTTAGGGCCACAAAAAATATTTTGCATTGTGTTATGCATATCTGGAGGTGTGTGAAATAAACCATTTCTTTATATTTTACTTCTACTGTGCTATCCTAAAAAAACTAAAACATTTTTAATAGCATTTTCTGCAGTTCTGTAGCTGTGCGAAACAGCGGTTACGTACTGTGGGTGGGTTGTGGTCTTGCAAAAATCCCCATTTAGGGCCACAAAAAATATTTTGCAGTGTGTTATACATATCTGGAGGTGTGTGAAATAAGCAATTTCTATATATTTTTCTTCTACTGTGCTATCCTAAAAAAAAACTTTTTTTAATAGCATTTTCTGCAGTTCTGTAGCTGTGCTATACAGCAGTTACGCACTGTGGGTGGGTTGTGGTCTTGCAAAAAGCCCCATTTAGGGCCACAAAAAATATTTTGCAGTGTGTTATGCATATCTGGAGGTATGTGAAATAAACAATTTCTATATATTTTTCTTCTACTGTGCTATTTTAAAAAAGCAACATTTTTTTGAATAGCATTTTCCTGCAGTTCTGTAGCTGTGCGATACAGAGGTTACGTACTGTGGATGAGTTGTGGTCTTGCAAAAATCCCCACTTAGGGCCACAAAAAATATTTTGCAGTGTGTTATACATATCTGGAGGTGTGTGAAATAAACAATTTCTAAATATTTTTCTTCTACTGTGCTATCCTACAAAAACAACATTTTTTTATTAATAGCAATTTCTGCAGTTCTGTAGCTGTGCGATACAGCGGTTACATACTGTGGGTGAGTTGTGGTCTTGCAAAAAGCCCCACTTAGGGCCACAAAAAATATTTTGCAGTGTGTTATGCATATCTGGAGGTGTGTGAAATAAACAATTTCTATATATTTTTCTTCTACTGTGCTATTTAAAAAGCAACATTTTTTTGAATAGCATTTTCTGCAGTTATGTAACTGTGCGATACAGCGGTTACGTACTGTGGGTGGGTTGTGGTCTTGCAAAAAGCCCCATTTAGGGCCACAAAAAATTATTTGCAGTGTGTTATGTATATCTGGAGGTGTGTGAAATAATACATTTCTATATATATTTCTTCTACTGTGCTATTTTAAAAAAGCAACATTTTTTTGAATAGCATTTTCTGCAGTTTTGTAGCTGTGCGATACAGCGGTTACGTACTGTGGGTGGGTTGTGGTCTTTCAAAAAGCCCCATTTAGGACCACAAAAAATATTTTGCAGTGTGTTATGCATATCTGGAGGTGTGTGAAATAAACAATTTCTATATATTTTTCTTCTACTGTGCAATTTTAAAAAAGCAACATTTTTTTAATAGCATTTTCTGCAGTTCTGTAGCTGTGCGATACAGCGGTTACGTACTGTGGGTGGGTTGTGGTCTTGCAAAAAGCCCCATTTAGGGCCACAAAAAATATTTTGCAGTGTGTTATGTATATCTGGAGGTGTGTGAAATAATAAATTTCTATATATATTTCTTCTACTGTGCTATTTTAAAAAAGCAACATTTTTTTGAATAGCATTTTCTGCAGTTCTGTAGCTGTGCGATACAGTGGTTACGTAATGTGGGTCGGTTGTGGTCTTGCAAAAAGCCCCATTTAGGGCCACAAATTTTTTTTTGCCTTGTGTTATACATATCTGGAGGTGTGTGAAATAAACCATTTCTATATATTTTTCTTCTACTGTGCTATCCTAAAAAAACAAAAAATTTTTTTGATTAGCATTTTCTGCAGTTCTGTAGCTGTGCGATACAGCAGTTACGTACTGTGCGTGGGTTGTGGTCTTGCAAAAATCCCCATTTAGGGCCACAAAAAATATTTTGCAGTGTGTTATTTATATCTGGAGGTGTGTGAAATAAACAATTTCTCTATATTTTTCTTCTACTGTGCTATCCTAAAAAAACAACATTTTTTTTTGATTAGCATTTTCTGCAGTTCTGTAGCTGTGCGATACAGCAGTTACGTACTGTGGGTGGGTTGTGGTCTTGCAAAAAGCCCCATTTAGGGCCACAAAAAATAATTTGCAGTGTGTTATGTATATCTGGAGGTGTGTGAAATAAACAATTTCTATATATTTTTCTTCTACTGTGCTATTTTAAAAAAGCAACATTTTTTTAATAGCATTTTCTGCAGTTCTGTAGCTGTGTGATACAGCGGTTACGTTCTGTGGGTGGGTTGTGGTCTTGCAAAAAGCCCCATTTAGGGCCAAAAAATTATTTTGCAGTGTGTTATACATATCTGGAGGTGTGTGAAATAAACAATTTCTATATATTTTTCTTCTACTGTGCAATCCTAAAAAAAAAATTTTTTAATAGCATTTTCTGCAGTTCTGTAGATGTGCAATACACTGGTTATGTACTGTGGGTGGGTTGTGGTCTTGCAAAAAGCCCCATTTAGGGCCACAAAAAATATTTTGCAGTGTGTTATGCATATCTGGAGGTGTGTGAAATATACAATTTCTATATATTTTTCTTCTGCTGTGCTATTTTAAAAAAGCAACATTTTTTTTGAATAGCATTTTCTGCAGTTCTGTAGCTGTGCGATACAGCGGTTACGCACTGTGGGTGGGTTGTGGTCTTGCAAAAAGCCCCATTTAGGGCCACAAAAAATATTTTGCAGTGTGTTATGCATATCTGGAGGTGTGTGAAATAAACAGTTTCTATATATTTTTCTTCTACTGTGCTACTTTAAAAAAGCAAATTTTTTTTTGAATAGCATTTTCTGCAGTTCTGTAGCTGTGCGATACAGCGGTTACGTACTGTGGGTGGGTTGTGGTCTTGCAAAAAGCCCCATTTAGGGCCACAAAAAATATTTTGCAGTGTGTTATACATATCTGGATGTGTGTGAAGTAAACAATTTCTATATATTTTTCTTCTACTGTGCTACTTTAAAAAAGCAAAATTTTTTTTGAATAGCATTTTCTGCAGTTCTGTAGCTGTGCGATACAGCGGTTACGTACTGTGGGTGGGTTGTGGTCTTGCAAAAAGCCCCATTTAGGGCCACAAAAAATATTTTGCAGTGTGTTATACATATCTGGATGTGTGTGAAGTAAACAACTTCTATATATTTTTCTTCTACTGTGCTATCCTAAAAAAACAAAAAACAAATATAATAGCATTTTCTGCAGTTCTGTAGCTGTGCGATACAGCAGTTACGCACTGTGGGTGGGTTGTGGTCTTGCAAAAAGCCCCATTTAGGGCCACAAAAAATATTTTGCAGTGTGTTATGCATATCTGGAGGTGTGTGAAATAAACAATTTCTATATATTTTTCTTCTACTGTGCTACTTTAAAAAAGCAAAAAATTTTTGAATAGCATTTTCTGCAGTTCTGTAGCTGTGCGATACAGCGGTTACGTACTGTGGGTGGGTTGTGGTCTAGCAAAAAGCCCCATTTAGGGCCACAAAAAATATTTTGCAGTGTGTTATACATATCTGGATGTGTGTGAAGTAAACAATTTCTATATATTTTTCTTCTACTGTGCTATCCAAAAAAAACAAAAACATTTTTAATAGCATTTTCTGCAGTTTTGTAGCTGTGCGATACAGCGGTTACGTACTGTGGGTGGGTTGTGGTCTTTCAAAAAGCCCCATTTAGGACCACAAAAAATATTTTGCAGTGTGTTATGCATATCTGGAGGTGTGTGAAATAAACAATTTCTATATATTTTTCTTCTACTGTGCAATTTTAAAAAAGCAACATTTTTTTTAATAGCATTTTCTGCAGTTCTGTAGCTGTGAGATACAGCGGTTACGTACTGTGGGTGGGTTGTGGTCTTGCAAAAAGCCCCATTTAGGGCCACAAAAAATATTTTGCAGTGTGTTATGTATATCTGGAGGTGTGTGAAATAATAAATTTCTATATATATTTCTTCTACTGTGCTATTTTAAAAAAGCAACATTTTTTTGAATAGCATTTTCTGCAGTTCTGTAGCTGTGCGATACAGTGGTTACGTAATGTGGGTGGGTTGTGGTCTTGCAAAAAGCCCCATTTAGGGCCACAAATTTTTTTTTGCCTTGTGTTATACATATCTGGAGGTGTGTGAAATAAACCATTTCTATATATTTTTCTTCTACTGTGCTATCCTAAAAAAACAAAAAAATTTTTTGATTAGCATTTTCTGCAGTTCTGTAGCTGTGCGATACAGCAGTTACGTACTGTGCGTGGGTTGTGGTCTTGCAAAAATCCCCATTTACGGCCACAAAAAATATTTTGCAGTGTGTTATTTATATCTGGAGGTGTGTGAAATAAACAATTTCTCTATATTTTTCTTCTACTGTGCTATCCTAAAAAAACAACATTTTTTTTTGATTAGCATTTTCTGCAGTTCTGTAGATGTGCGATACAGCAGTTACGTACTGTGGGTGGGTTGTGGTCTTGCAAAAAGCCCCATTTAGGGCCACAAAAAATAATTTGCAGTGTGTTATGTATATCTGGAGGTGTGTGAAATAAACAATTTCTATATATTTTTCTTCTACTGTGCTATTTTAAAAAAGCAACATTTTTTTAATAGCATTTTCTGCAGTTCTGTAGCTGTGTGATACAGCGGTTACGTTCTGTGGGTGGGTTGTGGTCTTGCAAAAAGCCCCATTTAGGGCCAAAAAATTATTTTGCAGTGTGTTATACATATCTGGAGGTGTGTGAAATAAACAATTTCTATATATTTTTCTTCTACTGTGCAATCCTAAAAAAAAAAATTTTTAATAGCATTTTCTGCAGTTCTGTAGATGTGCAATACACTGGTTATGTACTGTGGGTGGGTTGTGGTCTTGCAAAAAGCCCCATTTAGGGCCACAAAAAATATTTTGCAGTGTGTTATGCATATCTGGAGGTGTGTGAAATATACAATTTCTATATATTTTTCTTCTGCTGTGCTATTTTAAAAAAGCAACATTTTTTTTGAATAGCATTTTCTGCAGTTCTGTAGCTGTGCGATACAGCGGTTACGCACTGCGGGTGGGTTGTGGTCTTGCAAAAAGCCCCATTTAGGGCCACAAAAATATTTTGCAGTGTGTTATGCATATCTGGAGGTGTGTGAAATAAACAGTTTCTATATATTTTTCTTCTACTGTGCTACTTTAAAAAAGCAAATTTTTTTTTGAATAGCATTTTCTGCAGTTCTGTAGCTGTGCGATACAGCGGTTACGTACTGTGGGTGGGTTGTGGTCTTGCAAAAAGCCCCATTTAGGGCCACAAAAAATATTTTGCAGTGTGTTATACATATCTGGATGTGTGTGAAGTAAACAATTTCTATATATTTTTCTTCTACTGTGCTACTTTAAAAAAGCAAAATTTTTTTTGAATAGCATTTTCTGCAGTTCTGTAGCTGTGCGATACAGCGGTTACGTACTGTGGGTGGGTTGTGGTCTTGCAAAAAGCCCCATTTAGGGCCACAAAAAATATTTTGCAGTGTGTTATACATATCTGGATGTGTGTGAAGTAAACAACTTCTATATATTTTTCTTCTACTGTGCTATCCTAAAAAAACAAAAAACAAATATAATAGCATTTTCTGCAGTTCTGTAGCTGTGCGATACAGCAGTTACGCACTGTGGGTGGGTTGTGGTCTTGCAAAAAGCCCCATTTAGGGCCACAAAAAATATTTTGCAGTGTGTTATGCATATCTGGAGGTGTGTGAAATAAACAATTTCTATATATTTTTCTTCTACTGTGCTACTTTAAAAAAGCAAAAAATTTTTGAATAGCATTTTCTGCAGTTCTGTAGCTGTGCGATACAGCGGTTACGTACTGTGGGTGGGTTGTGGTCTAGCAAAAAGCCCCATTTAGGGCCACAAAAAATATTTTGCAGTGTGTTATACATATCTGGATGTGTGTGAAGTAAACAATTTCTATATATTTTTCTTCTACTGTGCTATCCAAAAAAAACAAAAACATTTTTAATAGCATTTTCTGCAGTTTTGTAGCTGTGCGATACAGCGGTTACGTACTGTGGGTGGGTTGTGGTCTTTCAAAAAGCCCCATTTAGGACCACAAAAAATATTTTGCAGTGTGTTATGCATATCTGGAGGTGTGTGAAATAAACAATTTCTATATATTTTTCTTCTACTGTGCAATTTTAAAAAAGCAACATTTTTTTTAATAGCATTTTCTGCAGTTCTGTAGCTGTGAGATACAGCGGTTACGTACTGTGGGTGGGTTGTGGTCTTGCAAAAAGCCCCATTTAGGGCCACAAAAAATATTTTGCAGTGTGTTATGTATATCTGGAGGTGTGTGAAATAATAAATTTCTATATATATTTCTTCTACTGTGCTATTTTAAAAAAGCAACATTTTTTTGAATAGCATTTTCTGCAGTTCTGTAGCTGTGCGATACAGTGGTTACGTAATGTGGGTGGGTTGTGGTCTTGCAAAAAGCCCCATTTAGGGCCACAAATTTTTTTTTGCCTTGTGTTATACATATCTGGAGGTGTGTGAAATAAACCATTTCTATATATTTTTCTTCTACTGTGCTATCCTAAAAAAACAAAAATTTTTTTTGATTAGCATTTTCTGCAGTTCTGTAGCTGTGCGATACAGCAGTTACGTACTGTGCGTGGGTTGTGGTCTTGCAAAAATCCCCATTTAGGGCCACAAAAAATATTTTGCAGTGTGTTATTTATATCTGGAGGTGTGTGAAATAAACAATTTCTCTATATTTTTCTTCTACTGTGCTATCCTAAAAAAACAACATTTTTTTTTGATTAGCATTTTCTGCAGTTCTGTAGCTGTGCGATACAGCAGTTACGTACTGTGGGTGGGTTGTGGTCTTGCAAAAAGCCCTATTTAGGGCCACAAAAAATAATTTGCAGTGTGTTATGTATATCTGGAGGTGTGTGAAATAAACAATTTCTATATATTTTTCTTCTACTGTGCTATTTTAAAAAAGCAACATTTTTTTAATAGCATTTTCTGCAGTTCTGTAGCTGTGTGATACAGCGGTTACGTTCTGTGGGTGGGTTGTGGTCTTGCAAAAAGCCCCATTTAGGGCCAAAAAATTATTTTGCAGTGTGTTATACATATCTGGAGGTGTGTGAAATAAACAATTTCTATATATTTTTCTTCTACTGTGCAATCCTAAAAAAAAAATTTTTTAATAGCATTTTCTGCAGTTCTGTAGATGTGCAATACAGTGGTTATGTACTGTGGGTGGGTTGTGGTCTTGCAAAAAGCCCCATTTAGGGCCACAAAAAATATTTTGCAGTGTGTTATGCATATCTGGAGGTGTGTGAAATATACAATTTCTATATATTTTTCTTCTGCTGTGCTATTTTAAAAAAGCAACATTTTTTTTGAATAGCATTTTCTGCAGTTCTGTAGCTGTGCGATACAGCGGTTACGCACTGTGGGTGGGTTGTGGTCTTGCAAAAAGCCCCATTTAGGGCCACAAAAAATATTTTGCAGTGTGTTATGCATATCTGGAGGTGTGTGAAATAAACAGTTTCTATATATTTTTCTTCTACTGTGCTACTTTAAAAAAGCAATTTTTTTTTTGAATAGCATTTTCTGCAGTTCTGTAGCTGTGCGATACAGCGGTTACGTACTGTGGGTGGGTTGTGGTCTTGCAAAAAGCCCCATTTAGGGCCACAAAAAATATTTTGCAGTGTGTTATACATATCTGGATGTGTGTGAAGTAAACAATTTCTATATATTTTTCTTCTACTGTGCTACTTTAAAAAAGCAAAATTTTTTTTGAATAGCATTTTCTGCAGTTCTGTAGCTGTGCGATACAGCGGTTACGTACTGTGGGTGGGTTGTGGTCTTGCAAAAAGCCCCATTTAGGGCCACAAAAAATATTTTGCAGTGTGTTATACATATCTGGATGTGTGTGAAGTAAACAATTTCTATATATTTTTCTTCTACTGTGCTATCCTAAAAAAACAAAAAACAAATATAATAGCATTTTCTGCAGTTCTGTAGCTGTGCGATACAGCAGTTACGCACTGTGGGTGGGTTGTGGTCTTGCAAAAAGCCCCATTTAGGGCCACAAAAAATATTTTGCAGTGTGTTATGCATATCTGGAGGTGTGTGAAATAAACAATTTCTATATATTTTTCTTCTACTGTGCTACTTTAAAAAAGCAAAAATTTTTTGAATAGCATTTTCTGCAGTTCTGTAGCTGTGCGATACAGCGGTTACGTACTGTGGGTGGGTTGTGGTCTAGCAAAAAGCCCCATTTAGGGCCACAAAAAATATTTTGCAGTGTGTTATGCATATCTGGAGGTGTGTGAAATAAACAGTTTCTATATATTTTTCTTCTACTGTGCTACTTTAAAAAAGCAATTTTTTTTTTGAATAGCATTTTCTGCAGTTCTGTAGCTGTGTGATACAGCGGTTACGTACTGTGGGTGGGTTGTGGTCTTGCAAAAAGCCCCATTTAGGGCCACAAAAAATATTTTGCAGTGTGTTATACATATCTGGATGTGTGTGAAGTAAACAATTTCTATATATTTTTCTTCTACTGTGCTACTTTAAAAAAGCAAAATTTTTTTTGAATAGCATTTTCTGCAGTTCTGTAGCTGTGCGATACAGCGGTTACGTACTGTGGGTGGGTTGTGGTCTTGCAAAAAGCCCCATTTAGGGCCACAAAAAATATTTTGCAGTGTGTTATACATATCTGGATGTGTGTGAAGTAAACAATTTCTATATATTTTTCTTCTACTGTGCTATCCTAAAAAAACAAAAAACAAATATAATAGCATTTTCTGCAGTTCTGTAGCTGTGCGATACAGCAGTTACGCACTGTGGGTGGGTTGTGGTCTTGCAAAAAGCCCCATTTAGGGCCACAAAAAATATTTTGCAGTGTGTTATGCATATCTGGAGGTGTGTGAAATAAACAATTTCTATATATTTTTCTTCTACTGTGCTACTTTAAAAAAGCAAAAATTTTTTGAATAGCATTTTCTGCAGTTCTGTAGCTGTGCGATACAGCGGTTACGTACTGTGGGTGGGTTGTGGTCTAGCAAAAAGCCCCATTTAGGGCCACAAAAAATATTTTGCAGTGTGTTATACATATCTGGATGTGTGTGAAGTAAACAATTTCTATATATTTTTCTTCTACTGTGCTATCCAAAAAAAACAAAAACATTTTTAATAGCATTTTCTGCAGTTTTGTAGCTGTGCGATACAGCGGTTACGTACTGTGGGTGGGTTGTGGTCTTGCAAAAAGCCCCATTTAGGACCACAAAAAATATTTTGCAGTGTGTTATGCATATCTGGAGGTGTGTGAAATAAACAATTTCTATATATTTTTCTTCTACTGTGCAATTTTAAAAAAGCAACATTTTTTTTAATAGCATTTTCTGCAGTTCTGTAGCTGTGAGATACAGCGGTTACGTACTGTGGGTGGGTTGTGGTCTTGCAAAAAGCCCCATTTAGGGCCACAAAAAATATTTTGCAGTGTGTTATGTATATCTGGAGGTGTGTGAAATAATAAATTTCTATATATATTTCTTCTACTGTGCTATTTTAAAAAAGCAACATTTTTTTGAATAGCATTTTCTGCAGTTCTGTAGCTGTGCGATACAGTGGTTACGTAATGTGGGTGGGTTGTGGTCTTGCAAAAAGCCCCATTTAGGGCCACAAATTTTTTTTTGCCTTGTGTTATACATATCTGGAGGTGTGTGAAATAAACCATTTCTATATATTTTTCTTCTACTGTGCTATCCTAAAAAAACAAAAATTTTTTTTGATTAGCATTTTCTGCAGTTCTGTAGCTGTGCGATACAGCAGTTACGTACTGTGCGTGGGTTGTGGTCTTGCAAAAATCCCCATTTAGGGCCACAAAAAATATTTTGCAGTGTGTTATTTATATCTGGAGGTGTGTGAAATAAACAATTTCTCTATATTTTTCTTCTACTGTGCTATCCTAAAAAAACAACATTTTTTTTTGATTAGCATTTTCTGCAGTTCTGTAGCTGTGCGATACAGCAGTTACGTACTGTGGGTGGGTTGTGGTCTTGCAAAAAGCCCTATTTAGGGCCACAAAAAATAATTTGCAGTGTGTTATGTATATCTGGAGGTGTGTGAAATAAACAATTTCTATATATTTTTCTTCTACTGTGCTATTTTAAAAAAGCAACATTTTTTTAATAGCATTTTCTGCAGTTCTGTAGCTGTGTGATACAGCGGTTACGTTCTGTGGGTGGGTTGTGGTCTTGCAAAAAGCCCCATTTAGGGCCAAAAAATTATTTTGCAGTGTGTTATACATATCTGGAGGTGTGTGAAATAAACAATTTCTATATATTTTTCTTCTACTGTGCAATCCTAAAAAAAAAATTTTTTAATAGCATTTTCTGCAGTTCTGTAGATGTGCAATACAGTGGTTATGTACTGTGGGTGGGTTGTGGTCTTGCAAAAAGCCCCATTTAGGGCCACAAAAAATATTTTGCAGTGTGTTATGCATATCTGGAGGTGTGTGAAATATACAATTTCTATATATTTTTCTTCTGCTGTGCTATTTTAAAAAAGCAACATTTTTTTTGAATAGCATTTTCTGCAGTTCTGTAGCTGTGCGATACAGCGGTTACGCACTGTGGGTGGGTTGTGGTCTTGCAAAAAGCCCCATTTAGGGCCACAAAAAATATTTTGCAGTGTGTTATGCATATCTGGAGGTGTGTGAAATAAACAGTTTCTATATATTTTTCTTCTACTGTGCTACTTTAAAAAAGCAATTTTTTTTTTGAATAGCATTTTCTGCAGTTCTGTAGCTGTGCGATACAGCGGTTACGTACTGTGGGTGGGTTGTGGTCTTGCAAAAAGCCCCATTTAGGGCCACAAAAAATATTTTGCAGTGTGTTATACATATCTGGATGTGTGTGAAGTAAACAATTTCTATATATTTTTCTTCTACTGTGCTACTTTAAAAAAGCAAAATTTTTTTTGAATAGCATTTTCTGCAGTTCTGTAGCTGTGCGATACAGCGGTTACGTACTGTGGGTGGGTTGTGGTCTTGCAAAAAGCCCCATTTAGGGCCACAAAAAATATTTTGCAGTGTGTTATACATATCTGGATGTGTGTGAAGTAAACAATTTCTATATATTTTTCTTCTACTGTGCTATCCTAAAAAAACAAAAAACAAATATAATAGCATTTTCTGCAGTTCTGTAGCTGTGCGATACAGCAGTTACGCACTGTGGGTGGGTTGTGGTCTTGCAAAAAGCCCCATTTAGGGCCACAAAAAATATTTTGCAGTGTGTTATGCATATCTGGAGGTGTGTGAAATAAACAATTTCTATATATTTTTCTTCTACTGTGCTACTTTAAAAAAGCAAAAATTTTTTGAATAGCATTTTCTGCAGTTCTGTATCTGTGCGATACAGCGGTTACGTACTGTGGGTGGGTTGTGGTCTAGCAAAAAGCCCCATTTAGGGCCACAAAAAATATTTTGCAGTGTGTTATACATATCTGGATGTGTGTGAAGTAAACAATTTCTATATATTTTTCTTCTACTGTGCTATCCAAAAAAAAACAAAAACATTTTTAATAGCATTTTCTGCAGTTTTGTAGCTGTGCGATACAGCGGTTACGTACTGTGGGTGGGTTGTGGTCTTTCAAAAAGCCCCATTTAGGACCACAAAAAATATTTTGCAGTGTGTTATGCATATCTGGAGGTGTTTGAAATAAACAATTTCTATATATTTTTCTTCTACTGTGCAATTTTAAAAAAGCAACATTTTTTTTAATAGCATTTTCTGCAGTTCTGTAGCTGTGAGATACAGCGGTTACGTACTGTGGGTGGGTTGTGGTCTTGCAAAAAGCCCCATTTAGGGCCACAAAAAATATTTTGCAGTGTGTTATGTATATCTGGAGGTGTGTGAAATAATAAATTTCTATATATATTTCTTCTACTGTGCTATTTTAAAAAAGCAACATTTTTTTGAATAGCATTTTCTGCAGTTCTGTAGCTGTGCGATACAGTGGTTACGTAATGTGGGTGGGTTGTGGTTTTGCAAAAAGCCCCATTTAGGGCCACAAAAAATATTTTGCAGTGTGTTATACATATCTGGAGGTGTGTGAAATAAACAATTTCTATATATTTTTCTTCTACTGTGCTATCCTAAAAAAACAAAAGTTTTTTTTTGAATAGCATTTTCTGCAGTTCTGTAGCTGTGCGATACAGCGGTTACGTACTGTGGGTGGGTTGTGGTCTCGCAAAAAGCCCCATTTAGGGCCACAAAAAATTATTTGCAGTGTGTTATGTATATCTGGAGGTGTCATAGAAATCCTGTCAGCTACAGGATTCCTGGACTTCCTGATTCCGAATCTCGGGTACGTCCACGCGCGTGGGCACGCGCGCGCGCGATGGCGAGCACGTGCGTGCGCACGCGCTTAGCGGGGGCGCGCGCACGCTCCACAAAGCGCGCCAGAAGAGCTATTTAAACATGCCTGTGACAGACAGTCCCTGCTGTCTGCTCTACAGCGTGTAGTACCCAAAGAGACCTGATTCGTGTATTTACCTGTATCCGACCCGGCTTGCCTTGACCCTTCCAGTTTCCTGCCTGCCTCTGACCCCCGGCTTTGTTTGACCAATCTTCTGCCTGATCCTCCAGTACCTTGACGTCAGCCAATACTACCGACCCGGCTTGTCCGACCAATCTCTCCAGTTGCTGTATCCTGGTTCCAGTCCAGCCAGTCTCTTCAGTTCCAGTCCAGTTGCTGTGTTCCTGGTTCCGGTTCAGCCTGCCATACTTCCTGGGTGCCTGGATCCGTCCCAGTCTTCAGACTCTACTCTACCTTGATCCATCCTGCCAGGCACTCGTACCCCTTCTACCTCCGTGCCTCCTGTCTTCAGTACCAGGGGCCGCCGGTGGAAGCCGTAAGAGAGGCCTCCCTCTGCAGATCCGGGCTCGTCACCGTCAGGTACGTGACAGTAGCAGACAGCCATGTCTGAGCCCGGGCAGGGAGCCTCACCTATGGAGGAACTCTGTCGGCACCTGGCAGGTTTGTCTGAAGCAGTCAAGAGTCTTCAACAAGGATACACCCGCTTGGAAGAACAAGTGCGGGTCCTCACCAATCCCTCTGCCATCCAAGAGGGGCCCCACGCCTCTGCTTCCACAGCCGGAACAAGTTCCTCACCCACAGTGGTCATGCTTCCTCCTGAACCTAAGGTTCCTACACCCGAAAGATTTTCCGGGGATCGGAGCAAGTTTAGGGCCTTCCGGAATTCGTGTGAACTGTATTTTGCCCTACAGCCCCGTACCTTTTCTCTAGAGGCCACCAAGGTGGGCTTTGTGGTCTCTTTGCTCGCTGGAGACCCTCAGAGCTGGGCCCACCGTCTCTTTGAACAGAAGGATGTATCACTAAACAACCTCGCTGCTTTTTTCGATGCCCTGGCCCAGCTATACGAAGATCCCCAACTCTCAGTAACCGCAGAAGCCGCCTTGCGTTCCCTTCAACAAGGACGCAGACCAGCGGAGGACTATGTGGCAGAATTCAGGCGGTGGAGTGCGGATACCAATTGGAATGATGCCGCCCTCCTCCATCAGTTTCGCTTAGGACTTTCCGATTCCTTGAAGGACGAGCTAGCTAGAGTTGGTGTACCACAGACACTCAACCTGTTGATTGATCTAACCATCCAGATTGACCGACGTCTGAGGGAACGGAGGGCTGAGAGGACCACTGGCTTCTCCCGCCCAACCTGGATGCTTCCTCGGGCTCCTAGTCACCTGTACTCGGCTCCTGCTACACCTCCAACTCCCACATCTGACACGCCTGAACCAATGCAGCTCGGGCTCCTTCGTCCATCCCTCGCTCCTGAGGAACGCCAGCGCCGCCGAATAAATAATCTGTGCCTGTACTGCGGGGACCCCGGACATTTCGTTAGAACCTGTCCCCTGAAGCTTCGTAAGTTTCTTTCAGTTTCTTCTAACATGACTAACCTACAAGCCAAAACCACATCTCACCTTGCCCTCTCTGTTTCATTACAGCTCCCAGGAAGGACTTTGCCAGTACCCGCCATTATTGATTCCGGAGCATGCAGCTGCTTTATGGACTCAGCCTTTGCCATTAAACACCAAATTCCCCTTCGTACCAAGACCCACGGACTTCGTGTCCATCTGGCTGATGGTTCCGTCATTAAGTCCGGACCTGTGACCTAGGAGACCACTCCTATACCCGCTACCATCTTTACCACCTCTGGAACCCACCAAGAATGCTTGTGTCTGGACATCATCTCTTCCCCGTTGTTTCCCTTGATCCTTGGTATGCCTTGGTTACAAGCCCACAATCCCACTATCAACTGGACTACGGGAATAGTTGCCTTTCCTTCTTCCTATTGCCAACAGTCCTGCGGCTCATATAAACCTCCTGGGCCGGCCTCGTTACTATGCATTGACACCGAAGATGGCACCCGTCAATCCATCCCAGAAGTTTACCACGACTTTCTTGACGTATTTAGTAAACAAAAGGCAGAGACTCTACCACCCCATCGGGCCTACGATTGCCCCATCGACCTACTTCCTGGAGCAAAGATTCCGTTCGGTAGAGTCTTCCCTTTAACGGAGGTAGAACAAGGGGCTTTAAAGAATTATGTTGATGAGAACTTGCAAAAAGGGTTCATCCGCCCTTCCACATCCCCAGCGGGCGCAGGCATCTTTTTTGTAGAGAAAAAGGACCACACCCTTCGACCTTGTGTGGATTACCGGGAATTGAATAAAATTACAGTAAAAAATCGCTACCCTCTCCCCCTGGTACCAGAGTTATTTCAGAGACTAGGTACTGCCACCATCTTTACCAAACTTGACCTCCGCGGAGCCTACAACTTGATCCGTATCAAAGAAGGTGACGAATGGAAGACCGCCTTCCGTACCCGGTATGGACATTTTGAGTACTTGGTAATGCCATTCGGGTTGTGTAACGCCCCTGCCACTTTCCAGTATTTTATCAACGATGTTCTACGGGACTTCCTAGACCTCTTTGTTATTGTTTATCTTGATGATATCTTAATTTTTTCTTCCTCCCTTGATTCTCATCGCAGACATGTCAAAAATGTGTTGGGTCGGCTCCGCCAGCATGGCCTGTATGCGAAGGCCGAAAAATGCGAGTTCGAGCAAGAGAGTATATCATTTCTGGGGTTAATCATTTCCAGCGAGGGCATCAAGATGGATCCTCAAAAAATTACCGCAATCCTGGACTGGCCAGAACCGGTGGACAAGAAGGGAATCCAACGTTTCGTTGGATTCGCCAACTTCTACCGCAAGTTCATCAGGGGGTTTTCAGCTATTATCGCACCCATTACTCAACTCACCAAGCAAGGAACACGTTTTCACTGGTCTCCTGAAGCCCAAGAAGCTTTTGAACGCCTGAAGGCCCTATTTACCTCAGCCTCTATCTTGAAACACCCAGACTCCTCACTACCATTCGTACTTGAGGTAGACGCCTCCGAAATAGCGGTAGGAGCAATACTGTCCCAAAGACAGGGAGTCAAAGCCTTGCTCCACCCAGTAGCCTTCTTCTCCCGCAAGCTTTCTGCAGCAGAGAGGAACTACGACGTGGGGGATCGGGAGCTACTAGCGATCAAGTCTGCACTAGAAGAATGGCGGTACCTGCTGGAGGGCGCGGCTCATCCGATCCTAATATTCACTGACCACAAGAACCTGGAGTACCTGAAAGCCGCGAGAAGATTGAATCCACGACAAGCCAGGTGGGCACTCTTCTTCTCCCGGTTCTCTTTTCATGTTACTTATCGTCCTGGAGCCAAGAATATTAAGCCTGACGCCCTGTCTCGGATGTTCCATAAGTCCAAGGAGACTTCTCCGCCTGATACCATCCTTGCCCCCGGAAATTTCCTTCTTCTACAGGAGAACCTGTTCACTCAAATCAAACAAGCTTCCACCGGGCAGAGACAGTTCTCCGAGCCGGAGTTGCAGGTTAAAGATGGACTATTGTGGTACCAAGACAGAATCTACGTACCTGAGAAACTAAGAGTAACCGCATTAGAACTCTGCCACGACCACGCCCTGGCCGGGCATTTTGGCGTTGCCAAGACCACTGACCTGGTACAGCGCACCTTCTGGTGGCCTCGAGTACGTGAAGACTGTAGGAGGTTTGTAGATTCTTGTACAACTTGTACCCGAAACAAGGGTTCCAGATCCAAGGCCTGGGGACTACTAAAACCCTTACCCGTTCCAGATAGGCCCTGGAGAATGTTGTCCATCGACTTCATTGTCGAGTTACCCCCGGCCGAGAACCATTCCACCATCTTCGTTATTGTGGACCGTCTGTCCAAGATGGCACACTTCATCCCTATGAAAGGGACTCCCTCCGCTCCTGAAACCGCACAGGTATTCATCAGAGAAATAGTCAGACTCCACGGGGTACCAGCCAATATTGTTTCCGATCGCGGGGTTCAATTTACCTCTCGATTCTGGAGATCCCTTTGCAAAACCTTGAAAATCGAATTATCGTTTTCCTCTGCTTACCATCCACAGACCAACGGACAGACGGAGAGAACGAATCAGACGCTCGAGCAATACCTGCGATGCTTCTCCTCTTTTGCTCAGGACAACTGGGTTTCCCTACTTCCGTTGGCCGAGTTTGCGTATAACAATTCCATCCACTCCGCTACCTGCCAGACTCCTTTCTTTGCAAACTATGGTTTTCATCCTACTTTTCTGCCTAACTCCCTTCCTGAGTGTCCTGTACCTGCAGTCCAGGAAAAGTTAAAAAAAATTTCGGTCAATAACCAGCTTTTACAAGAGACCATGACCAAGACTCAAGAACGCAACAAGACAATTTATGACAAGAAGAGACGGGGTGAATTAGTGTTGGTACCCGGCGACCAAGTATGGCTATCTACCACAAACCTAAGAATGGCATGCCCTTCTAAAAAACTGGGCCCCAAATTTTTAGGTCCATTCCCTGTTAAGAGGAAAATTAATGAAGTAGCTTATGAATTGGAACTTCCTGACTCTCTTAGAATCCATCCAGTTTTTCATGTCTCTCTCCTAAAACCCACAGTCTCTAATCCGTTTCCAGATCGGAAGCCGGATCACCCTGATCCGATCATTATTGACGGTGAGCAGGAATTCGAAGTAGAAGCTATCATGGACTTCAGGAGAAGAAATAACCAGAACCAATTCCTAATTAAATGGAAGGGCTACGGACCCGAGGAAAACTCATGGGAACCCGAGGAGAATATCCATGCCAGGAGTTTGATACAGGCTTTCAAAAGGACTCACCCTGGAAGGTTCACCCGGCTGGGCATCCGGAGGCTGCCCCTTGGGGGGGGGCAATGTCATAGAAATCCTGTCAGCTACAGGATTCCTGGACTTCCTGATTCCGAATCTCGGGTACGTCCACGCGCGCGGGCACGCGCGCGTGCGATGGCGAGCACGTGCGCGCGCACGCGCTTAGCGGGGGCGCGCGCACGCTCTACAAAGCGCGCCAGAAGAGCTATTTAAACATGCCTGTGACAGACAGTCCCTGCTGTCTGCTCTACAGCGTGTAGTACCCAAAGAGACCTGATTCGTGTATTTACCTGTATCCGACCCGGCTTGCCTTGACCCTTCCAGTTTCCTGCCTGCCTCTGACCCCCGGCTTTGTTTGACCAATCTTCTGCCTGATCCTCCAGTACCTTGCCGTCAGCCAATACTACCGACCCGGCTTGTCCGACCAATCTCTCCAGTTGCTGTATCCTGGTTCCAGTCCAGCCAGTCTCTTCAGTTCCAGTCCAGTTGCTGTGTTCCTGGTTCCGGTTCAGCCTGCCATACTTCCTGGGTGCCTGGATCCGTCCCAGTCTTCAGACTCTACTCTACCTTGATCCATCCTGCCAGGCACTCGTACCCCTTCTACCTCCGTGCCTCCTGTCTTCAGTACCAGGGGCCGCCGGTGGAAGCCGTAAGAGAGGCCTCCCTCTGCAGATCCGGGCTCGTCACCGTCAGGTACGTGACAGGAGGTGTGTGAAATAATACATTTCTATATATATTTCTTCTACTGTGCAATTTTAAAAAAGCAACATTTTTTTGAATAGCATTTTCTGCAGTTCTGTAGCTGTGCGATACAGCGGTTACGTAATGTGAGTGGGTTGTGGTCTTGCAAAAAGCCCCATTTAGGGCCACAAATTTTTTTTTGCCTTGTGTTATACATATCTGGAGGTGTGTGAAATAAACAATTTCTATATATTTTTCTTCTACTGTGCTATCCTAAAAAAACAACATTTTTTTTTGATTAGCATTTTCTGCAGTTCTGTAGCTGTGCGATACAGCAGTTACGTACTGTGGGTGGGTTGTGGTCTTGCAAAAAGCCCCATTTAGGGCCACAAAAAATAATTTGCAGTGTGTTATGTATATCTGGAGGTGTGTGAAATAAACAATTTCTATATATTTTTCTTCTACTGTGCTATTTTAAAAAAGCAACATTTTTTTAATAGCATTTTCTGCAGTTCTGTAGCTGTGTGATACAGCGGTTACGTTCTGTGGGTGGGTTGTGGTCTTGCAAAAAGCCCCATTTAGGGCCAAAAAAATGATTTTGCAGTGTGTTATACATATCTGGAGGTGTGTGAAATAAACAATTTCTATATATTTTTTTTCTACTGTGCTATCCTAAAAAAAAAAAATTTAATAGCATTTTCTGCAGTTCTGTAGCTGTGCGATACAGCGGTTACGTACTGTGGATGGGTTGTGGTCTTGCAAAAAGCCCCATTTAGGGCCACAAAAAATATTTTGCAGTGTGTTATGCATATCTGGAGGTGTGTGAAATATACAATTTCTATATATTTTTCTTCTGCTGTGCTATTTTAAAAAAGCAACATTTTTTTTGAATAGCATTTTCTGCAGTTCTGTAGCTGTGTGATACAGCGGTTACGTACTGTGGGTGTGTTGTGGTCTTGCAAAAAGCCCCATTTAGGGCCACAAAAAATATTTTGCAGTGTGTTATGCATATCTGGAGGTGTGTGAAATAAACAATTTCTATATATATTTCTTCTACTGTGCTATTTTAAAAAAGCAAATTTTTTTTGAATAGCATTTTCATGCAGTTCTGTAGCTGTGCGATACAGCGGTTACGTACTGTGGGTGGGTTGTGGTCTTGCAAAAATCACCATTTAGGGCCACAAAAATGATTTTGCAGTGTGTTATACATATCTGGAGGTGTGTAAAATAAACAATTTCTATATATTTTTCTTCTACTGTGCTATCCTAAAAAAAAAAACATTTTTTAATAGCATTTTCTGCTGTTCTGTAGATGTGCAATACAGTGGTTACGTACTGTGGGTGGGTTGTGGTCTTGCAAAAAGCCCCATTTAGGGCCACAAAAAATATTTTGCATTGTGTTATGCATATCTGGAGGTGTGTGAAATAAACCATTTCTTTATATTTTACTTCTACTGTGCTATCCTAAAAAAACTAAAACATTTTTTAATAGCATTTTCTGCAGTTCTGTAGCTGTGCGAAACAGCGGTTACGTACTGTGGATGAGTTGTGGTCTTGCAAAAATCCCCATTTAGGGCCACAAAAAATATTTTGCAGTGTGTTATACATATCTGGAGGTGTGTGAAATAAGCAATTTCTATATATTTTTCTTCTACTGTGCTATCCTAAAAAAAAACTTTTTTTAATAGCATTTTCTGCAGTTCTGTAGCTGTGCTATACAGCAGTTACGCACTGTGGCTGGGTTGTGGTCTTGCAAAAAGCCCCATTTAGGGCCACAAAAAATATTTTGCATTGTGTTATGCATATCTGGAGGTGTGTGAAATAAACCATTTCTTTATATTTTACTTCTACTGTGCTATCCTAAAAAAACTAAAACATTTTTTAATAGCATTTTCTGCAGTTCTGTAGCTGTGCGAAACAGCGGTTACGTACTGTGGATGAGTTGTGGTCTTGCAAAAATCCCCATTTAGGGCCACAAAAAATATTTTGCAGTGTGTTATACATATCTGGAGGTGTGTGAAATAAGCAATTTCTATATATTTTTCTTCTACTGTGCTATCCTAAAAAAAAACTTTTTTTAATAGCATTTTCTGCAGTTCTGTAGCTGTGCTATACAGCAGTTACGCACTGTGGGTGGGTTGTGGTCTTGCAAAAAGCCCCATTTAGGGCCACAAAAAATATTTTGCAGTGTGTTATGCATATCTGGAGGTATGTGAAATAAACAATTTCTATATATTTTTCTTCTACTGTGCTATTTTAAAAAAGCAACATTTTTTTTGAATAGCATTTTCCTGCAGTTCTGTAGCTGTGCGATACAGCGGTTACGTACTGTGGATGAGTTGTGGTCTTGCAAAAATCCCCACTTAGGGCCACAAAAAATATTTTGCAGTGTGTTATACATATCTGGAGGTGTGTGAAATAAACAATTTCTATATATTTTTCTTCTACTGTGCTATCCTACAAAAACAACATTTTTTTATTAATAGCAATTTCTGCAGTTCTGTAGCTGTGCGATACAGCGGTTACATACTGTGGGTGAGTTGTGGTCTTGCAAAAAGCCCCACTTAGGGCCACAAAAAATATTTTGCAGTGTGTTATGCATATCTGGAGGTGTGTGAAATAAACAATTTCTATATATTTTTCTTCTACTGTGCTATTTAAAAAGCAACATTTTTTTGAATAGCATTTTCTGCAGTTCTGTAACTGTGCGATACAGCGGTTACGTACTGTGGGTGGGTTGTGGTCTTGCAACAAGCCCCATTTAGGGCCACAAAAAATTATTTGCAGTGTGTTATGTATATCTGGAGGTGTGTGAAATAATACATTTCTATATATATTTCTTCTACTGTGCTATTTTAAAAAAGCAACATTTTTTTGAATAGCATTTTCTGCAGTTCTGTAGCTGTGCGATACAGTGGTTACGTAATGTGGGTGGGTTGTGGTCTTGCAAAAAGCCCCATTTAGGGCCACAAAAAATATTTTGCAGTGTGTTATACATATCTGGAGGTGTGTGAAATAAACAATTTGTATATATTTTTCTTCTACTGTGCTATCCTAAAAAAACAACATTTTTTTTAATAGCATTTTCTGCAGTTCTGTAGCTGTGCGATACAGCGGTTACGTACTGTGGGTGAGTTGTGGTCTTGCAAAAATCCCCATTTAGGGCCACAAAAAATATTTTGCAGTGTGTTATTTATATCTGGAGGTGTGTGAAATAAACAATTTCTATATATTTTTCTTCTACTGTGCTATCCTAAAAAAACATTTTTTTTTTTAAATAGCATTTTCTGCAGTTCTGTAGCTGTGCGATACAGCGGTTACGTACTGTGGGTGGGTTGTGGTCTTGCAAAAAGCCCCATTTAGGGCCACAAAAAATAATTTGCAGTGTGTTATGTATATCTGGAGGTGTGTGAAATAAACAATTTCTATATATTTTTCTTCTACTGTCCTATTTTAAAAAAGCAACATTTTTTTAAATAGCAATTTCCTGCAGTTCTGTAGCTGTGTGATACAGCGGATACGTACTGTGGGTGAGTTGTGGTCTTGCAAAAATCACCATTTAGGGGCACAAAAAATATTTTGCAGTGTGTTATGCATATCTGGAGGTGTGTGAAATAAACAATTTCTATATATTTTTCTTCTACTGTGCTATTTTAAAAAAGCAACATTTTTTTGAATAGCATTTTCTGCTGTTCTGTAGATGTGCAATACAGTGGTTACGTACTGTGGGTGGGTTGTGCTCTTGCAAAAAGCCCCATTTAGGGCCTCAAAAATGATTTTGCAGTGTGTTATACATATCTGGAGGTGTGTGAAATAAACAATTTCTATATATTTTTCTTCTACTGTGCTATCCTAAAAAAAACATTTTTTTAATAGCATTTTCTGCAGTTCTGTAGCTGTGTGATACAGCAGTTACGCACTGTGGGTGGGTTGTGGTCTTGCAAAAAGCCCCATTTAGGGCCACAAAAAATATTTTGCAGTGTGTTATGCATATCTGGAGGTATGTGAAATAAACAATTTCTATATATTTTTCTTCTACTGTGCTATTTTAAAAAAGCAACATTTTTTTGAATAGCATTTTCCTGCAGTTCTGTAGCTGTGCGATGCAGCGGTTACGTACTGTGGGTGAGTTGTGGTCTTGCAAAAATCCCCATTTAGGGCCACAAAAAATATTTTGCAGTGTGTTATTTATATCTGGAGGTGTGTGAAATAAACAATTTCTATATATTTTTCTTCTACTGTGCTATCCTAAAAAAACAATTTTTTTTTAAAATAGCATTTTCTGCAGTTCTGTAGCTGTGCGATACAGCGGTTACGTACTGTGGGTGGGTTGTGGTCTTGCAAAAAGCCCCATTTAGGGCCACAAAAAATAATTTGCAGTGTGTTATGTATATCTGGAGGTGTGTGAAATAAACAATTTCTATATATTTTTCTTCTACTGTCCTATTTTAAAAAAGCAACATTTTTTTAAATAGCAATTTCCTGCAGTTCTGTAGCTGTGTGATACAGCGGATACGTACTGTGGGTGAGTTGTGGTCTTGCAAAAATCACCATTTAGGGGCACAAAAAATATTTTGCAGTGTGTTATGCATATCTGGAGGTGTGTGAAATAAACAATTTCTATATATTTTTCTTCTACTGTGCTATTTTAAAAAAGCAACATTTTTTTTAATAGCATTTTCTGCTGTTCTGTAGATGTGCAATACAGTGGTTACGTACTGTGGGTGGGTTGTGCTCTTGCAAAAAGCCCCATTTAGGGCCACAAAAATGATTTTGCAGTGTGTTATACATATCTGGAGGTGTGTGAAATAAACAATTTCTATATATTTTTCTTCTACTGTGCTATCCTAAAAAAAACATTTTTTTAATAGCATTTTCTGCAGTTCTGTAGCTGTGCGATACAGCAGTTACGCACTGTGGGTGGGTTGTGGTCTTGCAAAAAGCCCCATTTAGGGCCACAAAAAATATTTTGCAGTGTGTTATGCATATCTGGAGGTATGTGAAATAAACAATTTCTATATATTTTTCTTCTACTGTGCTATTTTAAAAAAGCAACATTTTTTTGAATAGCATTTTCCTGCAGTTCTGTAGCTGTGCGATACAGCGGTTACGTACTGTGGATGAGTGGTGGGCTTGCAAAAATCCCCATTTAGGGCCACAAAAAATATTTTGCAGTGTGTTAGACATATCTGGAGGTGTGTGAAATAAACAATTTCTATATATTTTTCTTCTACTGTGCTATCCTACAAAAACAATTTTTTTTTTAATAGCAATTTCTGCAGTTCTGTAGCTGTGCGATACAGCGGTAACGTACTGTGGGTGTGTTGTGGTCTTGCAAAAATCCCCATTTAGGGCCACAAAAAATATTTTGCAGTGTGTTATGCATATCTGGAGGTGTGTGAAATAAACCATTTCTTTATATTTTACTTCTACTGTGCTATCCTAAAAAAAGCAACATTTTTTAATAGCATTTTCTGCAGTTATGTAGCTGTGCGATACAGCGGTAACGTACTGTGGGTGTGTTGTGGTCTTGCAAAAAGCCCCATTTAGGGCCACAAAAAATTTTTTGCAGTGTGTTATACATATCTGGACGTGTGTGAAATATACTATTTCTATATATTTTTCTTCTACTGTGCTATCCTAAAAAAACAACATTTTTTTTAATAGCATTTTCTGCAGTTCTGTAGCTGTGCGATACAGCGGTTACGTACTGTGGGTGGGTTGTGGTCTTGCAAAAAGCCCCATTTAGGGCCACAAAAAATATTTTGCAGTGTGTTATGCATATCTGGAGGTGTGTGAAATATACAATTTCTATATATTTTTCTTCTGCTGTGCTATTTTAAAAAAGCAACATTTTTTTTGAATAGCATTTTCTGCAGTTCTGTAGCTGTGCGATACAGCGGTTACGCACTGTGGGTGGGTTGTGGTCTTGCAAAAAGCCCCATTTAGGGCCACAAAAAATATTTTGCAGTGTGTTATGCATATCTGGAGGTGTGTGAAATAAACAATTTCTATATATTTTTCTTCTACTGTGCTACTTTAAAAAAGCAACATTTTTTTGGAATAGCATTTTCTGCAGTTCTGTAGCTGTGCGATACAGCGGTTACGTACTGTGGGTGGGTTGTGGTCTTGCAAAAAGCCCCATTTAGGGCCACAAAAAATATTTTGCAGTGTGTTATACATATCTGGAGGTGTGTGAAATAAACAATTTCTATATATTTTTCTTCTACTGTGCTACTTTAAAAAAGCAAAATTTTTTTGGAATAGCATTTTCTGCAGTTCTGTAGCTGTGCGATACAGCGGTTACGTACTGTGGGTGGGTTGTGGTCTTGCAAAAAGCCCCATTTAGGGCCACAAAAAATATTTTGCAGTGTGTTATACATATCTGGATGTGTGTGAAGTAAACAATTTCTATATATTTTTCTTCTACTGTGCTACTTTAAAAAAGCAAAATTTTTTTTGAATAGCATTTTCTGCAGTTCTGTAGCTGTGCGATACAGCGGTTACGTACTGTGGGTGGGTTGTGGTCTTGCAAAAAGCCCCATTTAGGGCCACAAAAAATATTTTGCAGTGTGTTATACATATCTGGATGTGTGTGAAGTAAACAATTTCTATATATTTTTCTTCTACTGTGCTATCCTAAAAAAACAAAAAACAAATATAATATCATTTTCTGCAGTTCTGTAGCTGTGCGATACAGCAGTTACGCACTGTGGGTGGGTTGTGGTCTTGCAAAAAGCCCCATTTAGGGCCACAAAAAATATTTTGCAGTGTGTTATGCATATCTGGAGGTGTGTGAAATAAACAATTTCTATATATTTTTCTTCTACTGTGCTACTTTAAAAAAGCAAAATTTTTTTTGAATAGCATTTTCTGCAGTTCTGTAGCTGTGCGATACAGCGGTTACGTACTGTGGGTGGGTTGTGGTCTTGCAAAAAGCCCCATTTAGGGCCACAAAAAATTATTTGCAGTGTGTTATGTATATCTGGAGGTGTGTGAAATAATACATTTCTATATATATTTCTTCTACTGGGCTATTTTAAAAAAGCAACATTTTTTTGAATAGCATTTTCTGCAGTTCTATAGCTGTGCGAAAGAGTGGTTACGTAATGTGGGTGGGTTGTGGTCTTGCAAAAAGCCCCATTTAGGGCCACAAATTTTTTTTGCCTTGTGTTATACATATCTGGAGGTGTGTGAAATAAACAATTTCTATATATTTTTCTTCTACTGTGCTATCCTAAAAAAACAAAAAAAATTTTAATAGCATTTTCTGCAGTTCTGTAGCTGTGCGATACAGCGGTTACGTACTGTGGGTGAGTTGTGGTCTTGCAAAAATCCCCATTTAGGGCCACAAAAAATATTTTGCAGTGTGTTATTTATATCTGGAGGTGTGTGAAATAAACAATTTCTATATATTTTTCTTCTACTGTGCTATCCTAAAAAACAACATTTTTTTTGATTAGCATTTTCTGCAGTTCTGTAGCTGTGCGATACAGCAGTTACGTACTGTGGGTGGGTTGTGGTCTTGCAAAAAGCCCCATTTAGGGCCACAAAAAATAATTTGCAGTGTGTTATGTATATCTGGAGGTGTGTGAAATAAACAATTTCTATATATTTTTCTTCTACTGTGCTATTTTAAAAAAGCAACATTTTTTTAATAGCATTTTCTGCAGTTCTGTAGCTGTGTGATACAGCGGTTACGTTCCGTGGGTGGGTTGTGGTCTTGCAAAAAGCCCCATTTAGGGCCAAAAAAATGATTTTGCAGTGTGTTATACATATCTGGAGGTGTGTGAAATAAACAATTTCTATATATTTTTCTTCTACTGTGCTATCCTAAAAAAAAAAATTTAATAGCATTTTCTGCAGTTCTGTAGCTGTGCGATACAGCGGTTACGTACTGTGGGTGGGTTGTGGTCTTGCAAAAAGCCCCATTTAGGGCCACAAAAAATATTTTGCAGTGTGTTATGCATATCTGGAGGTGTGTGAAATATACAATTTCTATATATTTTTCTTCTGCTGTGCTATTTTAAAAAAGCAAAATTTTTTTTGAATAGCATTTTCTGCAGTTCTGTAGCTGTGTGATACAGCGGTTACGTACTGTGGGTGTGTTGTGGTCTTGCAAAAAGCCCCATTTAGGGCCACAAAAAATATTTTGCAGTGTGTAATGCATATCTGGAGGTGTGTGAAATAAACAATTTCTATATATTTTTCTTCTACTGTGCTATCCTAAAAAAAAACATTTTTTAATAGCATTTTCTGCTGTTCTGTAGATGTGCAATACAGTGGTTACGTACTGTGGGTGGGTTGTGGTCTTGCAAAAAGCCCCATTTAGGGCCACAAAAAATATTTTGCATTGTGTTATGCATATCTGGAGGTGTGTGAAATAAACCATTTCTTTATATTTTACTTCTACTGTGCTATCCTAAAAAAACTAAAACATTTTTTAATAGCATTTTCTGCAGTTCTGTAGCTGTGCGAAACAGCGGTTACGTACTGTGGATGAGTTGTGGTCTTGCAAAAATCCCCATTTAGGGCCACAAAAAATATTTTGCAGTGTGTTATACATATCTGGAGGTGTGTGAAATAAGCAATTTCTATATATTTTTCTTCTACTGTGATATCCTAAAAAAAAACTTTTTTTTATAGCATTTTCTGCAGTTCTGTAGCTGTGCTATACAGCAGTTACGCACTGTGGGTGGGTTGTGGTCTTGCAAAAAGCCCCATTTAGGGCCACAAAAAATATTTTGCAGTGTGTTATGCATATCTGGAGGTATGTGAAATAAACAATTTCTATATATTTTTCTTCTACTGTGCTATTTTAAAAAAGCAACATTTTTTTTGAATAGCATTTTCCTGCAGTTCTGTAGCTGTGCGATACAGCGGTTACGTACTGTGGATGAGTTGTGGTCTTGCAAAAAGCCCCATTTAGGGCCACAAAAAATATTTTGCAGTGTGTTATACATATCTGGAGGTGTGTGAAATAAACAATTTCTATATATTTTTCTTCTACTGTGCTATCCTACAAAAACAACATTTTTTTATTAATAGCAATTTCTGCAGTTCTGTAGCTGTGCGATACAGCGGTTACATACTGTGGGTGAGTTGTGGTCTTGCAAAAAGCCCCACTTAGGGCCACAAAAAATATTTTGCAGTGTGTTATGCATATCTGGAGGTGTGTGAAATAAACAATTTCTATATATTTTTCTTCTACTGTGCTATTTAAAAAGCAACATTTTTTTGAATAGCATTTTCTGCAGTTCTGTAACTGTGCGATACAGCGGTTACGTACTGTGGGTGGGTTGTGGTCTTGCAAAAAGCCCCATTTAGGGCCACAAAAAATTATTTGCAGTGTGTTATGTATATCTGGAGGTGTGTGAAATAATACATTTCTATATATATTTCTTCTACTGTGCTATTTTAAAAAAGCAAAATTTTTTTGAATAGCATTTTCTGCAGTTCTGTAGCTGTGCGATACAGTGGTTACGTAATGTGGGTGGGTTGTGGTCTTGCAAAAAGCCCCATTTAGGGCCACAAAAAATATTTTGCAGTGTGTTATACATATCTGGAGGTGTGTGAAATAAACAATTTGTATATATTTTTCTTCTACTGTGCTATCCTAAAAAAACAACATTTTTTTTAATAGCATTTTCTGCAGTTCTGTAGCTGTGCGATACAGCGGTTACGTACTGTGGGTGAGTTGTGGTCTTGCAAAAATCCCCATTTAGGGCCACAAAAAATATTTTTCAGTGTGTTATTTATATCTGGAGGTGTGTGAAATAAACAATTTCTATATATTTTTCTTCTACTGTGCTATCCTAAAAAAACAATTTTTTTTTAAAATAGCATTTTCTGCAGTTCTGTAGCTGTGCGATACAGCGGTTACGTACTGTGGGTGGGTTGTGGTCTTGCAAAAAGCCCCATTTAGGGCCACAAAAAATAATTTGCAGTGTGTTATGTATATCTGGAGGTGTGTGAAATAAACTATTTCTATATATTTTTCTTCTACTGTCCTATTTTAAAAAAGCAAAATTTTTTTAAATAGCAATTTCCTGCAGTTCTGTAGCTGTGTGATACAGCGGATACGTACTGTGGGTGAGTTGTGGTCTTGCAAAAATCACCATTTAGGGGCACAAAAAATATTTTGCAGTGTGTTATGCATATCTGGAGGTGTGTGAAATAAACAATTTCTATATATTTTTCTTCTACTGTGCTATTTTAAAAAAGCAACATTTTTTTGAATAGCATTTTCTGCAGTTCTGTAGCTGTGTGATACAATGGTTACGTACTGTGGGTGGGTTGTGCTCTTGCAAAAAGCCCCATTTAGGGCCACAAAAATGATTTTGCAGTGTGTTATACATATCTGGAGGTGTGTGAAATAAACAATTTCTATATATTTTTCTTCTACTGTGCTATCCTAAAAAAAACATTTTTTTAATAGCATTTTCTGCAGTTCTGTAGCTGTGCGATACAGCAGTTACGCACTGTGGGTGGGTTGTGGTCTTGCAAAAAGCCCCATTTAGGGCCACAAAAAATATTTTGCAGTGTGTTATGCATATCTGGAGGTATGTGAAATAAACAATTTCTATATATTTTTCTTCTACTGTGCTATTTTAAAAAAGCAACATTTTTTTTGAATAGCATTTTCCTGCAGTTCTGTAGCTGTGCGATACAGCGGTTACGTACTGTGGATGAGTTGTGGGCTTGCAAAAATCCCCATTTAGGGCCACAAAAAATATTTTGCAGTGTGTTATACATATCTGGAGGTGTGTGAAATAAACAATTTCTATATATTTTTCTTCTACTGTGCTATCCTACAAAAACAATTTTTTTTTAATAGCAATTTCTGCAGTTCTGTAGCTGTGCGATACAGCGGTAACGTACTGTGGGTGTGTTGTGGTCTTGCAAAAATCCCCATTTTGGGCCACAAAAAATATTTTGCAGTGTGTTATGCATATCTGGAGGTGTGTGAAATAAACCATTTCTTTATATTTTACTTCTACTGTGCTATCCTAAAAAAAGCAACATTTTTTAATAGCATTTTCTGCAGTTCTGTAGCTGTGCGATACAGCGGTAACATACTGTGGGTGTGTTGTGGTCTTGCAAAAAGCCCCATTTAGGGCCACAAATTTTTTTTTGCAGTGTGTTATACATATCTGGACGTGTGTGAAATATACTATTTCTATATAATTTTCTTCTACTGTGCTATCCTAAAAAAACAACATTTTTTTTAATAGCATTTTCTGCAGTTCTGTAGCTGTGCGATACAGCGGTTACGTACTGTGGGTGGGTTGTGGTCTTGCAAAAAGCCCCATTTAGGGCCACAAAAAATATTTTGCAGTGTGTTATGCATATCTGGAGGTGTGTGAAATAAACAATTTCTATATATTTTTCTTCTGCTGTGCTATTTTAAAAAAGCAACATTTTTTTTGAATAGCATTTTCTGCAGTTCTGTAGCTGTGCGATACAGCGGTTACGTACTGTGGGTGTGTTGTGGTCTTGCAAAAAGCCCCATTTAGGGACACAAAAAATATTTTGCAGTGTGTTATACATATCCTGAGGTGTGTGAAATAAACAATTTCTATATATTTTTCTTCTACTGTGCTATCCTAAAAAAACAATTTTTCTTAATAGCATTTTCTGCAGTTCTGTAGCTGTGCGATACAGCGGTTACGTACTGTGGGTGAGTTTTGGTCTTGCAAAAAGCCCCATTTAGGGCCACAAATAATATTTTGCAGTGTGTTATGCATATCTGGAGGTGTGTGAAATAAACCATTTCTATATATTTTTCTTCTACTGTGCTATCCTAAAAAATCAAACATTTTTTTGAATAGCATTTTCTGCAGTTCTGTAGCTGTGCGATACAGCAGTTACGTACTGTAGGTGGGTTGTGGTCTTGCAAAAATCACCATTTAGGGCCACAAAAAATATTTTGCAGTGTGTTATACATATCCTGAGGTGTGTGAAATAAACAATTTCAATATATTTTTATTCTACTGTGCTATCCTAAAAAAACATATTTTTTTAATAGTGTTCTCTGCAGTTCTGTAGCTGTAAGATACAGCGGTTACGTACTGTGGGTGTGTTGTGGTCTTGCAAAAATCACCATTTAGGGCCACAAAAATTATTTTGCAGTGTGTTATACATATCTGGAGGTGTGTGAAATAAACAATTTCTATATATTTTTCTAATACTGTGCTATCCTAAAGAAATAAAACATTTTTGAATAGCATTTTCTGCAGTTCTGTAGCTGTGCGATACAGCAGTTACGTACTGTAGGTGGGTTGTGGTCTTGCAAAAATCACCATTTAGGGCCACAAAAAATATTTTGCAGTGTGTTATGCATATCTGGAGGTGTGTGAAATAAACAATTTCTATATATTTTTCTTCTACTGTGCTATTTTAAAAAAGCAAATTTTTTTTTAATAGCATTTTCTGCAGTTCTGTAGCTGTGCGATACAGCGGTTATGTACTGTGGGTGGGTTGTGGTCTTGCAAAAAGCCCCATTTAGGGCCACAAAAAATATTTTGCAGTGTGTTATGCATATCTGGAGGTGTGTGAAATAAACAATGTATATATATTTTTCTTCTACTGTGCCATCCTAAAAAAACAACATTCTTTTTTTAATAGCATTTTCTGCAGTTCTGAAGCTGTGCGATACAGCGGTTAATTACTGTGGGTGGGTTGTGGTCTTGCAAAAAGCCCCATTTAGGGCCACAAAAATTATTTTGCAGTGTGTTATACATATCTGGAGGTGTGTGAAATAAACAATTTCTATATATTTTTCTTCTACTGTGCTATCCTAAAAAAACAACATTTTTTTGAATAGCATTTTCTGCAGTTCTGTAGCTGTGCGATACAGCGGTTACGTACTGTGGGTGGGTTGTGGTCTTGCAAAAAGCCACATTTAGGGCCACAAAAAATATTTTTCAGTGTGTTATGCATATCTGGAGGTGTGTGAAATAAACAATTTCTATATATTTTTCTTCTACTGTGCTATTTTAAAAAAGCAACATTTTTTTGAATAGCATTTTCTGCAGTTCTGTAGCTGTGCGATCCAGCGGTTACGTACTGTGGGTGGGTTGTGGTCTTGCAAAAAGCCCCATTTAGGGCCACAAAAAATATTTTGCAGTGTGTTATACATATCTGGAGGTGTGTGAAATAAACAATTTCAATATATTTTTCTTCTACTGTGCTATCCTAAAAAAACAAAAAAAAATGTTTAATAGCATTTTCTGCAGTTCTGTAGCTGTGCGATACAGCGGTTACGTACTGTGGGTGGGTTGTGGTCTTGCAAAAAGCCCCATTTAGGGCCACAAAAAATATTTTGCAGTGTGTTATGCATATCTGGAGGTGTGTGAAATAAACCATTTCTATATATTTTTCTTCTACTGTGCTATCCTAAAAAAAAAAACATTTTTTTTTTAATAGTATTTTCTGCAGTTCTGTAGCTGTGCGATCCAGTGGTTACGTACTGTGGGTGGGTTGTGGTCTTGCAAAAAGTCCCATTTCGGGCCACAAAAAATATTTTCCAGTGTGTTATGCATATCTGGACGTGTGTGAAATAAACCATTTCCATATATTTTTCTTCTACTGTGCTATCCTAAAAAAACAACATTTTTTTTAATAGCATTTTCTGCAGTTCTGTAGCTGTGCGATCCAGCGGTTACGTACTGTGGGTGTGTTGTGGTCTTGTAAAAAGCCCCATTTAGGGCCACAAAAAATATTTTGCAGTGTGTTATACATATCTGGAGGTGTGTGAAATAAACAATTTCTATATGTTTTTCTTCTACTGTGCTATCCTAAAAAAACAAAAAATTTTTAATAGCATTTTCTGCAGTTCTGTAGCTGTGCGATACAGCAGTTACGTACTGTGGGTGGGTTGTGGTCTTGCAAAAAGCACCATTTAGGGCCACAAAAAATATTACTCTTTCGTCCATGGACCGACACAGCTTCTCTATTGACAAAGTGAGTATTATCCGTTAATTAGGAGTGACTAGGCAGAAAAACTTGTAAAAAGTGTTGCATCACACATTCTACAGTACCGCCCAGGGGGCGGACCCTCCGGGTATAACCTCTCAGTCTGCATCTTCGCAGATCAGTATTTTTCTGTCTAGCAAGGAGTAGGACATGGCTCCCTTCGGGCCCATTGGTCCGGGGGAAAAAGATATATATATTTTTTTGCTACATTTTTGTTTCCTACGATCTTCGATCAACTGCCGACTGGGTGACAGGCTGGATCCTCGATCCTTGTAGTCTCCCCAGTTTCGGCCATCGAGCGTGTGCCGACCCTAGCTACGCGCTGGGTTTTCCACGACATGCCCGTCGCTCCACGGGTGGCCGGTGAGCCTACGCTCCAGGGCCTGCATCGGACCGCTCAGCTTCGGTTGAGCTTACGGCCGAGTCACAGCAGCCTGGCCGGTGAGCTTACACTCCAAGGCTTACATCGGACCATTTAGCTTCGGCTGACCTTACGGCCGAGTCGCAGCAGCCTGTCCGGGGAGCGTCACGCTCCAGGGCATACATATGATCGTCCCTTTTGGGTCCAATCACAGCATGCGCGGACGATGACCTGTTTGGAATGTCTTCCAGCATAATACATGCGGGATAGGTAAGTAAAACTCCCCTGCCTCGGCTGGGTGATTTAGCTGGACATTCCTGGAGAGATCAAGTAAGTGGTTGTGGCCCCTTTCTTCCCTCTCTCCCTGCCTTTCCCTCCTCCCTGGGATTCTAGATAAAGGTTGCTGGGTGCTGGGGGTCACCTAGGGGGTTCCACTGGAGCGGGGCTGGCTGTAACTAACATTTAAAAGAAATGTCATTTCTGCTTACCTGTGTTTGTGTGCTTCCTCCTCCATGCTGTCGGCGGCCATTTTGAGGTGGTCCATGCCGAGTTCGGCCTCTTGTGACTGCCCTGCGGCCATCTTCCTGTGGTTCGGCCACACCCACTGGCCCCTATCAGCTGATCGGCGGCCATGTTTGTCCACCCTGTATGCATATATTGCCGTTCGGCGGCCATCTTTTTGTGGGCTATGGCTGCTTGACCTCTATCTTCGGCCGGCGGCCATTTTCTTAGAGCCCACATTATCTTCCATACAGACGTTTTTGGCAACCATTTTGCGAGAGCCTCCGGCCTCTAGGGTGCATTACACTGGTGCGAAAATTCACACAGGAAATGCTGATAAAAGAAGCAGACTGACACAGCAGCAGAGGGACAGCATCACAGGCGCAGCACACGGCAGCATAGCGGTACCTATCCAGGGTGGTGAGTCCTCTGGGTGAGCCAGCCTCTCTGCAGCACAGGAGGGTGGCCTATTGATATCTTGCCTGGAGCCCTGTGAGTGTCAGCGTGTGGTCAGCATGGCATCTGAGCCAGATTTCTTCTCCCCTGAAACACCAGATTTAGCAGCTGGTGCCCCTGAGGTGTCTATGAACGCTATGACGGCAATCCTAGAGGCGTTTGCTGCCAGGGTGGAAGTAGCACACGGGAATACAGGGGGTAGTAAACGCCCCGTCCCCTGCAAGCTTCTGGGGATAATTCTGATGCAGAACCAGGTCCAGCTACGGCTCGGGGCCCAGATTCTGACGCATCAGAGACTGCAGACCGTGACCGGACAGTGAGGATGACTCCAAGTCCAGGTCAGTACGCAAGACGGCTTTGGTATCTGACCTTATTACTGCAGTGCGGGATATGCTAAAGTTGGAAAATACTGCAGAAGCAGCAGAGACTCCGGTCCACTTGGGTTTCATAGACCTGCCCGCACTGCTAAGGTGTTCCCTTGTGTGTCTTTTGATAAACTCTTATACAAGGAATGGGAGAACCCAGTGAGGGTCTTTACAGCCCCAAAGAGGTTTGCGGTACGGTACCCCTTTGAGGTGAGTTTTATGAAGAAATGGACCTCTCCCCCTATAGTGGACCCTTCGGTGTCCAAACTTAATAGAGCCACCACAATTCCTGTAGAAGGGGCTCCTGTTTTCAAGGACCCTGTGGATAAGAAGGCTGAAGCACTCGCTTGCTACCTATACTCAGTGGTAGGCTCGGCAGTACGCCCGGCATTGGCGGGGGCCCTAGTGTCTCACACACTTACTGAATGGGCAAGATTGCTACTCCAGGGGTTAAGGAGCAAGATGCTCCTCCTGATGAGATAACATTGGCCGACCAGTTGGTCCAGGGCCTTAGGTTTGTCTGCGAGTCAGACATGAATACTATTCCCCTGCTGTCTAAAACTTTGGTTTATGCAGTAGCAATACGCCGCCTGATCTGGCTAAAAGGCTGGTCTGCGGACCAGACTTCCAAGAAAGCCCTGTTGGATCTGCCTTTTAAGGGTGACAGACTTTTTGGGGCTTCTCTGGATGACATCATCAAGGATGCCACAGGAAGTAAAAGCACTTTGCTTCCCCAAATTAGCAAGGGTAAGGGGCCACGCCAAGGGGCAAGGGCCTTCCTTTACTGCACGCAAGCGTTTTTTTCGTCCCCCTAGGGCGACAGGGAAAAGACCCCAGGCCCGATAAAGCGCCTGCACAAGGACAAAAGCGTCCTTGGTCCCGCATACCCAATAAGCCTGCGGACAAATTTGCGTCCGCATGAAGGTCCACCCCCACCCAGCTCTCGGGTGGGGGGACGTCTTCACAAATTCGCGACTCAGTGGACAGCTCTAATCTCCGACAGGTGGGTTTGCGAAGTAATCTCCTCAGGCTACAAGATAGAGTTTCTCTCTTGTCCACCGGACAGATTCAACACCTCCAATCTCCAGCTACTACCGACCCGTCGGGAGGCCCTGTATAGGGCGGTCCAGGGTCTACTGGAACGCGGGGTAGTTATTCCAGTTCCAGAACTGGAACGGGGTTTTTACTCAAATCTGTTCTTTGTGCCGAAGAAGGAGGGGGTTCGTCCAAGCTTGGATCTCAGAGCCCTCAATTGGTTTGTGAAGGTACAAAGATTTCGGATGGAGTCGGTTCGATCTGTAGTCACGGCTCTCCAGCCGGGGGACTTTCTGGCCTCCTTGGACATCAAGGACGCATACCTGCATGTCCCCATATACTCCAGACACCAGAGGTTTCTGTGATTTGCTATCGGGAAGGACCACTACCAGTTTGTGGCCCTCCCGTTGGGCCTTGCCTCAGCACCCAGGACATTCACCAAGGTGCTCGCTCCGATTCTGGCACTTCTAAGACAGCGGGGTATCGCTATCACAGGCTACTTGGACGACCTTCTGCTGAAGGCCCCTTCAAGCTCAGAATTAGAGGTAAGCGTGTCCATTACCTGTCAGACTCTTCGAGACTGTGGTTGGATACTAAACACGCAAAAGTCAGTATTGGTGCCCACTCAACGCCTAGTGTACCTGGGGTTGATTCTGGATTCCTCAGAGGCAAAGGTATTCCTCCCTGTGGAGAAGTTGCAGACCCTCCTGGCTGCAGTACGGCAGCTGACTTCCAGGAATTGGTCGTCACTCCGTTTTTGCATGTGAGTGTTGGTTCTCATGGTAGCCTCCTTCGAGGTGGTCCCATATGTTCAATACCACACTCGAGTGTTACAGAAGGAAGTTCTGTCCAGATGGAACAGATGCCCTTCATCTCTGGATTATCAAATCCGAGTGAGCCACCTAGGCAGAAGATCCCTGGTATGGTGGCTGACAGCACCGGCTCTAATGGCCGGGAAGTCATTTCTTCCGGTTTACTGGATAGTGATCACGACGGATGCCAGCCTTACAGGTTGGGGGGGAGTCTGGGGTGTCCAGTCGGCGCAAGGTCGCTGGACCCCAGAGGAAGCCCTCCTGCCGATCAATGTCCTGGAGATCCAGGCGATCAAGCTGTGCCTCTTCAAATGGTCTCAGAGGCTGCAAGGGCGTCCAGTCAGGATCCAGTCAGACAACGTCACAGCGGTGGCATATGTCAATCATCAAGGAGGAACAAGAAGCTCAGCTGCAGCATCGGAGGTTGCTCGCATCCTGAAGTGGGCAGAGAAGAGCGTACCGGCACTATCGGCCGTGTACATTCCGGACGTGGAAAACTGGCAGGTGGACTACCTGAGCCGCCAGATGCTGGACCAGGGAGAATGGTCCTTACAACCGGAGGTGTTCCAACTCCTCTGCCAAAGATGGGGCACACGAGACGTAGATCTTCTGGCTTCCCGACTCAATCGGAAGGTATTGAGATTTGTGGCCCGGTCAAGAGACCCATGGGCAGACGCAACGGACGCGTTGGTAGCATCGTGGGGTCAGTATCGGCTAATCTATGCCTTCCCTCCTTTAAGGCTTCTTCCTCTTCTGCTCCGCAGAGTGGAGGCAGAGGGAATTCCAATGATCCTAATCGCTCCAGATTGGTCTCAGCGTCCTTGGTACGCCGATCTAGTACGTCTGGTAGCAGACGTCCCCTGGCGCCTACCACTACGGAATGACCTGCTATCGCAAGGTCCCATACTCCAGCTTGCTTTACGGTCACTGGCTTTAACGGCATGGCTATTGAGAACCAGGTACTGAGAGACCGGGGCCTGTCAGATTCAGTAATCTCTACTAGGAGAAGTGCTCGGAAACCGTCCTCTAGGAAGGTTTATCACTTCACTTGGAAGGCCCACATCTCCATGTGTGAGGAAATGAAATGGCATCCGCGTACTTATTTGGTTTCCAGAATCCTGCTGGTTTTACAGCATGGGGTGGACCAAAGGCTTGCCCTAAGTACGATTAAGGGACAGATATCTGCCCTGGCTGTCTTTTTTCAGCGACCCCTGGCGGCTCACTCTCTCGTGAGTACATTTGTGCAGGGAGTTCGACATGTGGCCCCTCCGGCCCGTCCCCCGTTACCTCCGTGGGACTTGAACCTGGTCCTCTCGGTGCTTCAGAAGGCACCGTTTGAGAAGATTAGAGATATTCCTCTGTTGACACTTTCTCAGAAAGTGGTCTTTTTGGTGGCTGTTACGTCAGTTAGACGAGTCTCTGAGCTGGCAGCCTTGTCCTGCAAGGCTCCCTTTTTGATTTTCCACAAGGATAAGGTGGTGCTGCGGCCGCAGCCTTCCTTTCAAAAGTCGTTTCGGCTTTTTATCTCAATGAAGACATTGTACTTCCATCCTTGTGTCCTCAGCCGTCGAATCCTAAGGAGTCGGCGTTGCATTCCTTGGACGTTGTCCGAGCTTTGAGAGTATACCTATCTGCTACTTCCCGGTTCCGGAAGTCAGACTCACTGTTTGTTTCGGTGGCTGGTCCCAAGAAGGGCCAAGCAGTCTCATCGGCCACCATCTCTAGGTGGATCCGACAGATAGTAATCCAGGCTTACGCCTTAAAGGGTCAAGCGCCCCCCTTCCCGGTCACGGCGCATTCGACCAGGGCAATAGGTGCCTCTTGGGCTTTCCGGCATCAAGCGTCTGTTTCCCGATTATGTAAAGCGGCGACTTGGTCGTCCGCTCACACTTTCACAAAATTCGACAAAATTGATGTAGGTGCATCTTCGGATGCCTCTTTCGGCCGCAAGGTTTTACAAGCGGCTGTTTAGAGTTGCAGCTCCTCCGTTGGAGGAGTGCTGTTTTGTGTTTGGGGTGAAGTTTATTTTTATGCTGTTACCACCCCTCGTTTTTTCTCTGACACTGCTTTGGGACGTCCCACTTTGTCAATAGAGAAGCTGTGTCGGTCCATGGACGAAAGAGTAAATAGGATTTTTTACTCACCGTAAAATCCTTTTCTCTGAGTCCATGGACCGACACAGCACCCACCCCTCCTTTTAAGTTTGTACTGCTTTTTGACGAACTGATCTGTGAAGATGCAGACTGAGAGGTTATACCCGGAGGGTCCGCCCCCTGGGCGGTACTGTAGAAGGTGGGATGCAACACTTTTTACAAGTTTTTCTGCCTAGTCACTCCTAATTAACGGATAATACCCACTTTGTCAATAGAGAAGCTGTGTCGGTCCATGGACTCAGAGAAAAGGATTTTACGGTGAGTAAAAAATCATATTTTTGCAGTGTGTTATGCATATCTGGAGGTGTGTGAAATAAACAATTTCTATATATTTTTCTTCTACTGTGCTATTTTAAAAAAGCAACATTTTTTTGAATAGCATTTTCTGCAGTTCTGTAGCTGTGCGATAGAGCGGTTACGTACTGTGGGTGGGTTGTGGTCTTTCAAAAAGCCCCATTTAGGGCCACAAAAAATATTTTGCAGTGTGTTATGTATATCTGGAGGTGTGTGAAATAATACATTTCTATATATATTTCTTCTACTGTGCTATTTTAAAAAAGCAACATTTTTTTGAATAGCATTTTCTGCAGTTCTGTAGCTGTGCGATAAAGCGGTTACGTACTGTGGGTGGGTTGTAGTCTTGCAAAAAGACCCTTTTAGGGCCACAAAAAATATTTTGTAGTGTGTTATACATATCTAGAGGTGTGTGAAATAAACAATTTCTATATATTTTTCTTCTACTGTGCTATTTTAAAAAAGCAAAAATTTTTTTGAATAGCATTTTCTGCAGTTCTGTAGCTGTGCGATACAGCGGTTACATACTGTGGGTGGGTTGTGGTGTTGCAAAAAGCCCCATTTAGGGCCACAAAAAATATTTAGCAGTGTGTTATACATATCTGGAAGTGTGTGAAATAAACAATTTCTATATATTTTTCTTCTACTGAGCTATTTTAAAAAAGCTAAATTTTTTTGAATAGCATTTTCTGCAGTTCTGTAGCTGTGCGATCCAGTGGTTATGTACTGTGGGTGGGTTGTGGTCTTGCAAACAGCCCCATTTAGGGCCACAAAAAATATTTTGCAGTGTGTTATACATATCTGGAGGTGTGTGAAATAAACAATTTCTATATATTTTCTTCTACTTAGCTATCCTAAAAAAAACAACAATTTTTTTAATAGAATTTTCTGCAGTTCTGTAGCTGTGCGATACAGCGGTTACGTACTGTGGGTGGGTTGTGGTCTTGCAAAAAGCCCCATTTAGGGCCACAAAAAATATTTTGCAGTGTGTTATGCATATCTGGAGGTGTGTGAAATAAACAATTTGTATATATTTTTCTTCTACTTAGCTATCCTAAAAAACAACAATTTTTTTAATAGAATTTTCTGCAGTTCTGTAGCTGTGCGATACAGCGGTTACGTACTGTGGGTGGGTTGTGGTCTTGCAAAAAGCCCCATTTAGGGCCACAAAAAATATTTTGCAGTGTGTTATGCATATCTGGAGGTGTGTGAAATAAACAATTTCTATATATTTTTCTTCTACTGTGCTATTTTAAAAAAGCAACATTTTTTTGAATAGCATTTTCTGCAGTTCTGTAGCTGTGCGATAAAGCGGTTACGTACTGTGGGTGGGTTGTGGTCTTTCAAAAAGCCCCATTTAGGGCCACAAAAAATATTTTGCAGTGTGTTATGCATATCTGGAGGTGTGTGAAATAAACAATTTCTATATATTTTTCTTCTACTGTGCTATCCTAAAAAAACAAAACCATTTTTGAATAGCATTTTCTGCAGTTCTGTAGCTGTGCGATACAGCGGTTACGTACTGTGGGTGTGTTGTGGTCTTGTAAAAAGCCCCATTTAGGGCCACAAAAAATATTTTGCAGTGTGTTATGCATATCTGGAGGCATGTGAAATAAACAATTTCTATATATTTTTCTTCTACTGTGCTATTTTAAAAAATCAAAAAAAAAATTGAATAGCATTTTCTGCAGTTCTGTAGCTGTGCGATCCAGTGGTTACGTACTGTGGGTGGGTTGTGGTCTTGCAAAAAGCCCCAGTTAGGGCCACAAAAAATATTTTGCAGCGTGTTATACATATCTGGAGGTGTGTGAAATAAACAATTTCTATGTATTTTTCTTCTACTGTGCTATCCTAAAAAAACAAAAAAAAATTTAATAATAGTATTTTCTGCAGCTCTGTAGCTGTGCGATACAGCGGTTACGTACTGTGGGTGGGTTGTGGTCTTGCAAAAAGCCCCATTTAGGGCCACAAAAATATTTTGCAGTGTGTTATGCATATCTGGAGGTGTGTCAAATAAACAATTTCTATATATTTTTCTTCTACTGTGCTATTTTAAAAAAGCAAAAAAAAATTTGAATAGCATTTTCTGCAGTTCTGTAGCTGTGCGATCCAGCGGTTACGTACTGTGGGTGGGTTGTGGTCTTGCAAAAAGCCCCATTTAGGGCCACAAAAAATATTTTGCAGTGTGTTATACATATCTGGAGGTGTGTGAAATAAACAATTTCTATACATTTTTCTTCTACTGTGCTATTTTAAAAAAGCAACTTTTTTTTAATAGCATTTTCTGCAGTTCTGTAGCTGTGCGATACAGCGGTTATGTACTGTGGGTGGGTTGTGGACTTGCAAAAAGCCCCATTTAGGGCCACAAAAATTATTTTGCAGTGTGTTATACATATCTGGAGGTGTGTGAAATAAACAATTTCTATATATTTTTCTTCTACTGTGCTATCCTATAAAAACAATTATTTTTTTTAATAGCATTTTCTGCCGTTCTGTAGCTGTGCGATACAGCAGTTACGTACTGTGGGTGTGTTCTGCTCTTCCAAAAACACCCATTTAGGGCAAGATTGGAAAATATGAGGAGAAGGTCAAAGGGACGTGGTGGCCCCGGTCGTGGTGCTGCTGGTGGAGCTTCTGTTGCAGGGAGAGGACGTGGTCGATCTGTGCCAGCTACACGCACAAGTGAAACACCTTCCTCAGGTGCGAGTACGCGACAGCCTGCGGCGGTATTTTGACGCGCCTAATGAGGCTGTACGAATGTTGAGGCCAGGACAAGTATAGGCGATAGTAGATTGGGTTGCTGACAGTGCCTCGGGTTCCTTCACATTGTCTCCCACCCACTCTTCTGATGAAAGATCAAAATTTGCACCTGAAGCCCATGTCCATCAGTCTTTCACCTCACCCCCTTGCAAATCAGCCAAGCAGTCTGAGCCCCAAATCATGCAGCAGTCTCTTCTGCTTTTCGATGACTCTGTTAGCAGGGTTTCCCAGGGCCATCCACCTAGCCCTGTCCCAGAAGTGGAAGAGATTGAGTGCACCGATGCCCAACCACTTATGTTTCATGATGAGTACATGGGAGGACCATCGCAGCACGTCTCGTATGATGACGAAACACAGGTGCCAACTGCTGCTGCTTTCGCAATTGTGCAGACAGACAAGGAGGGCAGGGATGAAGACTGGGTGGAAGATGATGTGGAGAACGATGAGGTCCTCGACCCCACATGGAATCAACGTTATGCAGGTGACCAGTGTAGTTCGGAGGAAGAGGCGGTGGTCGCACAGAGACACCAGCACAGCAGAAGAGGGAGCAGGGTGCAAAAGTGGAGCGTCCATCCCCTAGACAGTACGTCTGCTACTGCCCAACGCAGCAAGGGACCGAGCACACCAAAGCCAGGTCCAAGGAGTTCCCTAGCGTGGCAGTTCTTCACATAATGTGCTGATGACAAGACACGAGTGGCTTGCACGCTGTGCAATCAGAGCCTGAAGCGAGGCATAAACGTTCTCAACCTGAGCACAACCTGCATGACCAGGCATCTAAGTGCAAAGCACGAGCTGCAGTGGAGTAGACACCTCAAAAACCAAGAAAGGTCTCTGGCTCCTCCTGCTTCCTCTTCTGCTGCAGTCTCAGCCTCTTCATCCACCTCTGTAGTGACAGTGGCACCTGCCACCCCGCAAACAGAGGATCTGCCAGCAACACTACCACCTGGGTCACCAACCATCTCCACAATGTCCCATGGAAGCGTTCAGCTCTCTATCTCCCAAACACTGGAGCGGAAGAGGAAGTACCCCCCTAGCCACCCGCGATCCCTGGCCCTGAATGCCAGCATTTCAAAATTCCTCGCCTTTGAAGTGCTGTCATTCCGTCTGGTGGAG